>LR738715.1:713425413-713494955 GCA_902687465.1 Secale cereale | reverse complement strand
GTGGGATTGCCGGAGAAAAAGCTCGGCACAGGGGGGGGGCTACAGGGATGGCCAGGGCGGCGGCAGACCGGCGGCGGGGAGTGTTTTCCGAGCGGGCGTGGCGGCGCACAGTCGGCCGCGGGCGGTGTGGGGCGGCTATTTGGCCGGTGGTGGCTGGCGGCTCAGGGGGGTGGAGGTTGAAGATGAACTGTAGGCCCTTGATTTCGTATCCAATGGCTGCAAAATCGACTGACCAGAGATGAAAAGGTCAGTCGACTGATGTGTAGGCTCACCTCTAGTGCGTTCAGTTTCGATAGTAAAATTCAGTTTCGACAGCAAAATTCAGTTTCGACAGTTAACTTCAGTTTTGACAGTAAAATTCAGTTTCGACAACAAAATTCAGTTTTGACAGTTAAGTTCAGTTTCAATAGTTAAATTCAGTTTCGACAGCAAAATTCAGTTTCGACAGTTAAGTTTAGTTTCGACAGTAAAATTCAGTTTCGACAGCAAAATTCAGTTTCAATAGTTAAGTTCAGTTTCGACAGCAAAATTCAGTTTTGACAGTTAAGTTCAGCTTCGACAGTTAAATTCAGTTTTGACAGTTAAGTTCAGAGATGAGCGGCTGATGTATACATCTAGCACTTTGTGGTTATGTATTTTACGTCATCTATTGGAGATGCTATCAGAATTCCACTCAGGTTAACGTTGTCTCTCTTGTCCTGCTTCTTCCTCGGCGTCGTACAACTCACCGGAGCTGCTCCAACGACGAAACCCTCCATCACAGTGGAGCAGCACCTCGGGATCCATCTCCAGACGCCTAAGATCTTATTCCCCTCCTCCGACAGCCAAGTCAGCCGGAGCATCCTCACCGGCCAACCCAATCACGCTGATATCGACATGGCTTCGCCAAAGAGGTTGTACACACTTCTTGTGGTTTGACTTAATCTCACCATGCTGATACGTCCAAAACGTATCTATAATTTCTGCTTGCTCCATGCCACTTTTGGGTGATATTGCTATGATATTCATACACTTCCATACACTTTTGATCATATTTGGACTAACTTACTAATCCAGTGCACCCCAGTGCCAATTTCTGTTTTCGGCTGTTTTTGTATTTCAGGTTTTCACGTTTCGAGAACTGCCCAGAAAAATCCAGAAAAATTATATAAAAAATCAGCGAACCGGAAACAACACTGCGTCCGAAGGGCAGCGTGGGGGGGGGGGTCACAGGGGCTCCAGGCGCCCTGTGGGCGCGCCCCCCTCTGGGCCGCGCCGAGGGGGGGGGGCGCCTGGGCCCCCCGAGGCTCCCCCGGTGCCCTACTTTGGCATATATTTAAAGGGTCCTCCGTAACCCTCAGAACAGGACTTCTTTTCGCGATTCCATCTTTGTTCCGCCGCCGCCGCCGCTTCCAAGATCGGGAGCACCAGGAGAACTCTTCCCGGCACCCTGCCGGAGGGGAGGATCACCACCGGGAGCTTCTCCACCACCATGGACGCCTCCCGGATGACTCGTGAGTAGTCTCCCTTGGACCATGAGTCCATGACCAGTAGCTATGTGATGTTCTCCTCCCGTTCTTGTGCTTCACTAATTAGTCCTCGTGAGCTGCCCTACATGATCGAGGCACCTATGTAATCCTTATGCTGTTGCTATGTTGAGTTTGCTGGGATCCGATGGATTATGAGATTATGTTCAGATTGATCTTGAGTAATATATTTGATTCACCTCTTTTATATTTTAGTTCATAAGTAATTCTTGCATGTTCTCCGTTGTTATTTATTGCTTTGGCCAAGTAGTAGGTAGTGACTCCAAGAGGGAACGTTATGCTCGATTGTGGGTTCATGCCCCTCGATGACTAGCTTGAGTGACGGAAACATGAGTCTAGGGGATGTGCTGTTGCCACAAGGGGGAAAACAACGGTGCTTGTGCCCGTGGGTGCAAGGATTGTTTACTTTACGCAAAGTTCTTTTAATGCAGTTGTCTGTTGCATTGAGTTTACACTATGGGTGGGACTCGCAACTTAATACCAGCGAGATGTTCTGGATAGATATCTCAAGGTGGATGATTAGTAGTAGATATTGATGGATTACGGTCTACTTACTTTGGCGTACCGCCCGTGCTTTGAACCTCAACCTTTCTTGCAATGTAATCAGCATTGGTCTGCGTTCGTGGTCCTGTCAATTGCCCAGCTGTAATTTGTTTACCTCACATAGCTGTTTTATCGTCTTTTGGGAGAGACATCACTAGTGAACATCATGAGACTCCGGTCCATATTACCATCATTGATCACATCCATTATTTACTTATCGCTATTTACTTACTATTGCAAAACACTATCTATCACTACTATCATATTGCTTTTAACCCTTTGTGAACTACAAGGCCGGAGAGATTGACAACCTCTCTGTACTCGTTGGGAGCAAAGTTATTTGTATCTGTGTGCAGGTCCACGTTGATTGCTAATTGCGCCGTTAGCAATTGACACCTACTTGTTGAACCTAGGAGTCTCTGGGGATTCGATCCTTGGCATCTTTGCTAGGGGAAAACACTTCTACTTACTGCATCTTACACCTTCCACTTGGGGTAACCAACGAGGGGTTCGAGGCCCATCAAGGAGTATTTTCTGGCGCCGTTGCCGGGGACTCCACTCTTCAGGATAGGGGAGTTGCATGCTATCTTTTACCTTTGCTTTTTAGTCTTGTTAGTTTACCTTTCATTTTTTTTGCTTTAGTTCCTTTTATCGAAAATCACAAAAATAGTTATCTTGCTTGCTTGCTACTATGGGTTCTACCAAAAACACTAAATGGGAGGAGTACACCCCTACTTCCATTGCCCCACTTATCTCTGACGGGATTTACAAAAAAAATAAACCTTGTGATTACACTAGTTATGACGGAGAGTTATGCCCATGGCATGGTCTTCCAGGAAAAAAGTATGAGCCTCAGTTTAAAATTGCTCCTAAGCTTCCCCAAACTTGGGAAGATGTTCAAACTCTTATAATAGAGAGCGAATTAAACAAGAAGGATGACACTACAATTCTGCCCACTAATGATAAAATTGATTTTGATAATTGTAGTATTTCAGAAGTTGTCACCTTTCTACAAGGAATGGCTAAGGATCCCAACACTAGCACGCTTAATCTTGCCTTCACAGAGCATGTCACTAATGCTCTCATCAAAGCTAGGGAGGAGAAACTTAGAGTAGAAGCCTCCATACCTAGAAAGCTAGAAGATGGTTGGGATTCTATGATTAAAATTAAGATAAATAACTTCTCATGCTTTGCTTTATGTGATATTGTAGCTAGTACTTCTATTATGCCCAAAAGACTATATGATATGCTTAAATTGAAATCTTTTGATTCTTGTTCTTTTGGTGATGCCCTCGTTGATTCTTCCATAAAGAAACCTTTGGGGAGGATCGACGATGTTCTTATTGTTGTCAATGATAATTATGTTCCCGTTGATTTCACTATCATGGATATTGAATGTGATCCTTCATGTCCAATTATTTTGGGACGTCCCTTTTTACTCACCGTTGGTGCTGTCATTGACATGAAAGAGGGTAATATAAAATTTCAGTTTCCTCTCAAGAAAGGGATGGAACACTTCCCTCGTAAGAAGGTCAAGTTACCTTTTGAGTCCGTTGTACGGGCTAGCTATTCTTTTACTCTTGATAAAACTTGATCTATGCATTATGCCTAGCTTAAAGGCATAAAAGAAAGCACTTTTGGGAGGCAGCCCACATGAATAAATTTTTGCTTTTGTTGTGTCTTGATGTTGTTTACTGCTGTAGCATCATCATTTTATCTTTGCTTTTCATATTTGTGCCAAGTATAGCCTCTGATTGTTAGAAAGTTCAAAAGTTGCGAGGCGCTGTCCAGGAAACAGATTCTGTCCTTGGTTAGAAAAATTCGTATAAAATCACCAGATCATCTTTTTGGTCTGAATTTTTTCGACAGCGTTCTCTATATAATTGTCTTTCGTGCGTCAGTTCTGAGTTTTTTGATTTGAGTTGCAGAAGTATCCCGAACAGGTCAATTACTGCCTGCTGTTCTGTTTTTCACAGATTCTGTCCTGTTTTGCCTTACCTTCACTTTGCAAATTAAGAACGTGCTTTTTCTTTGCAAAAACCTTTTGGCAATCTTGAGAAACAGTAGAACTTCAAGAATATCCTTATTTCCAGCAAGGTATAATTATTTTATTAAGCGTACTAACCTCGCTAATCAGATTATGATGAGTTGTGTATGAAGGGAGTTTTGAAGTGTGCGAGGGAAGATGATAAAAAGATTCAGGAGTGTCAAGCGCTCAAGCTTGGGGATGCCCCCGTGCACCCCCAAGAAATATTCAAGGAGACTCAAGCGTCTAACCTTGGGGATGCCCCCGTGCATCCCCTTCTCCATCAACATTATCAGTTCGTCTTTCGTTTCGCTATATTTTTATCACTTCATGTGTTATGTGCTATGCTTGGAGCGTCTTGCTTTTAGTTTTTTTTAGTTTTTCATAATGAGTCGGAACCCAGCATTCCTTTATGTGGGAGAGAAACACGCTCCATCTCTACCTAGAACATTACATAGAATTTTCATGTCTATCTATGCTGTGTGTGTTCTTTGTCTTTTAATAGCTACTATCATACTCTGCTCTTAGTATTCATGCTTATCTTTTCAAGAGCTTTTATTTAGTTGGTTGCTTGAACTCTCTTTAATTACCATGCTCACCTTATTAAGAGAGTTTGCTTCCGTTGCATTGGTTAAATGTGTCTATGATAAAGATGCTACTTTCATGATGGTGCTTAGTAGTTCAGGTTTTCTTTTGGTTAATCTCAAATAGCTGGGGGGGGGTTCCCAATGTGTTATTGGAATACCAACTGGGTTTGTTTGCCTATGATGTGGTATGGTTTAATAATATCTTCCTTCAAGAATTTATTTTGATTGACTTGGCGTATGCTCACGCATATTCAAGACTGTAAAGAAAGTCTGTCAAGCCTTGATGATCTTTTGTTTCTAAGTAGCGATATAACTACCATGCCTGATTCAATATTGCTTTGTCGCTCTGCATGATTATGACCGTCATTGCTCTCTTAGTTGGTCGCTCCCAGTCTTTTGCTAACCTCCACCTGCACTAAGCAAACTAACCATGCAATACATAGCTCATGGGAAAGTAGCCTAAAAACTATTGTGGTAAAGAATATGTTGCCTATGTATCTTATTTCTTATAAGTTGCTTGTTGAGCGGTAACCATGTTTCTGGGGACGCCATCAACTGTCACACTTTTGTTGAATATCATGTGAGTTGCTATGCATGTTCGTCTTGTCTGAAGTAAGGGTGATTTACCGTGGGTTGAATTAATATGCATATTTTTAGAGAAGAACATTGGGCCGCCAACCAAAGCCATGCATCATGGTGGAAGTTTTAGCTTGGACCTTAATCCTCAATCTCTCATGAGAATATGCTTATGCATTAAAGAGGAGTCCATCATCTATTTTCTATGTTGTCCCGGTATGGATGTCCTCAAGTTGAGATCTATCAAAAACGAGAAATCAAATGCGATCTATCTCCTTGGACCTTTGTACAGGTGGCATAGAGGTACCCCTTTGTGACACTTGGATAAAACATATGCAATGCAATGATAACCCATGGGAATCCGAGCTAATTAGGACAAGGAGCGAGCACTATTAGTATTCGATGCATGAGGCTTGCAACTTATAGGATGTTTTATGCATGACACATATGAAGTACTACTACCGTTGACACAATTGCTTCCATGTTTCAAAATAAAAAAGCTCTAGCACTTCAAGCACCAACTACTGAGAGCATGATTGTCATTCTGAGTGTAATGTGCATTGTCCCAAAGTAGCATTGTCTTTTGCATGATTGTGATATCGTTTATTCTGAAATGATTGTATGTAGTCATCACCTAAACCTTGAAGGTGCCCTTGCATTTATGTTTTGCATCACTAAAGGGGGCAAGCTAGATATCACTTTATCATATTTGCACATCATGTTCATTGCAAATCTTTTTGATGTTTCAGTTTCATGTTGTAAAACTTTCAGTCATTTGTGATTTTCTCTTGAGACAACTTAATTACTTTAGAATCGTTGTCTCAGTAAGCTTTTGTCATATGACTATGAGAGAGTCCTATATGGATAATAGCATGTCACCACAGAAATTATTCTTGTTATCATTTACCTACTCGAGGACGAGCAGGAATTAAGCTTGGGGATGTTGATACGTCCAAAACGTATCTATAATTTCTGCTTGCTCCATGCCACTTTTGGGTGATATTGCTATGATATTCATACACTTCCATACACTTTTGATCATATTTGGACTAACTTACTAATCCAGTGCACCCCAGTGCCAGTTTCTGTTTTCGGCTGTTTTTGTATTTCAGGTTTTCACGTTTCGAGAACTGCCCAGAAAAATCCAGAAAAATTATATAAAAAATCAGCGAACAGGAAACAACACTGCGTCCGAAGGGCAGCCTGGGGGGGCCACAGGGGCTCCAGGCGCCCTGTGGGCACCCCCCTCCTGGGCCGCGCCGGGGGGGGGGGGCGCCTGGGCCCCCCGAGGCTCCCCCGGTGCCCTACTTTGGCATATATTTAAAGGGTCCTTCGTAACCCTCAGAACAGGACTTCTTTTCGCGATCCCATCTCTGTTCCGCCGCCGCCGCCGCTTCCAAGATCGGGAGCACCAGGAGAACTCTTCCCGGCACCCTGCCGGAGGGGAGGATCACCATCGGGAGCTTCTCCACCACCATGGACGCCTCCCGGATGACTCGTGAGTAGTCTCCCTTGGACCATGAGTCCATGACCAGTAGCTATGTGATGTTCTCCTCCCGTTCTTGTGCTTCACTAATTAGTCCTCGTGAGCTGCCCTACATGATCGAGGCACCTATGTAATCCTTATGCTGTTGCTATGTTGAGTTTGCTGGGATCCGATGGATTATGAGATTATGTTCAGATTGATCTTGAGTAATATATTTGATTCACCTCTTTTATATTTTAGTTCATAAGTAATTCTTGCATGTTCTCCGTTGTTATTTATTGCTTTGGCCAAGTAGTAGGTAGTGACTCCAAGAGGGAACGTTATGCTCGATTGTGGGTTCATGCCCCTCGATGACTAGCTTGAGTGACAGAAACATGAGTCTAGGGGATGTGCTGTTGCCACAAGGGGGAAAACAATGGTGCTTGTGCCCGCGGGTGCAAGGATTGTTTACTTTATGCAAAGTTCTTTTAATGCAGTTGTCTATTGCATTGAGTTTACACTATGGGTGGGACTCGCAACTTAATACCAGCGAGATGTTCTGGATAGATATCTCAAGGTGGATGATTAGTAGTAGATATTGATGGATTTTGGTCTACTTACTTTGGCGTACCGCCCATGCTTTGAACCTCAACCTTTCTTACAATGTAATCAGCATTGGTTTGCGTTCGTGGTCCTGTCAATTGCCCAGCTGTAATTTGTTTACCTCACATAGCTGTTTTATCGTCTTTTGGGAGAGAGACATCACTAGTGAACATCATGAGACTCCGGTCCATATTACCATCATTGATCACATCCACTATTTACTTATCGCTATTTACTTACTATTGCAAAACACTATCTATCACTACTATCATATTGCTTTTAACCCTTTGTGAACTACAAGGCCGGAGAGATTGACAACCTCTCTGTACTCGTTGGGAGCAAAGTTATTTGTATCTGTGTGCAGGTCCACGTTGATTGCTAATTGCGCCGTTAGCAATTGACACCTACTTGTTGAACCTAGGAGTCTCTGGGGATTCGATCCTTGGCATCTTTGCTAGGGGAAAACACTTCTACTTACTGCATCTTACACCTTCCACTTGGGGTAACCAACGAGGGGTTCGAGGCCCATCACATGCTTCTTTGCATCCTGTGATCTTCCAATTTTTGTGAACAAAACACCCAGATTGGCAGAAATCATGTGTTTTTAAATTCTCTGTTTTGCACATGCATTCCTATCCTATTCCTGTCTATTTCCTATCCTTGCATTGTTATAATCCTCAAATTCAAACAAGCCCTTACACAATTACTTCTGTTACAGATATGTGTCAAAGAAAATCTTGTGTGATTTGTCCTGCTCCTGCGGTGTTGTGTTCCACCCCAGCTCAGCTGCTCCAACGACGGAAGGGTTCACCATAGCAGGGATCCGCTCTCCACACTGTCTTTTGCCGCCTCAGATCTTCTTCCCCGCTGCCGGCACCCACGACAACTGCATTACCATCATCAACTGAGCATATGACCTTGAGGACTACACGGGTCCGCAAGAGAGGTCGCACTCTTCTGTGTCTGCTTACGTTATGCATCGCTTGATATAATGACATGCTACTTTATCGTCGTGTTCACCTATTAGACTCCGACTCAGGTCCAAACATATGCTGAAACTTGAGTTTTTAAATGGTTGTGGGGTACATATTGGGTTTCTACTATGAGTTTCATGTTGGGTGCAAACAAACATTAAAGGAGCCATTATCTGTATTTTTTAACTAAAGCTATTATCTGCCTGCTATCATTAGTTTTGGGTCTATCCACAGTTTGCTACCTTCACTCTGGATTTGTGCATGCACTCCTTACATAATCTCACTATGTTTTATTCCTATGCATGTCAGTTATTGTACACAATGGAACTGAACATGTAGAGCAAAAGAGACGAGCCTTGCGTGGCAATAAAATTTCATCCAGACGTCGCTCCATAGTGGGCGCAAAGGCAACCCCCCTCCACCCATTTCGGATCGTAATCAAGAGGAAGATAACTCCTCAGAGGAGGATTCAGAGACAGATGACCAGTCCTACCCCCCCCCCCGAGGTGCATGCTCTAACTTGGCAGGGTTAGGTTGCTTATATTGTGCGTATGATATCTTGCATTGCTATGTCATTTGCTTAGTTTAGACATGATTTGTGTGAATGCCACCTGTTTAGTGTCTAATTACCATATATGTGAATTATGCAATGCCATCTTTTAGCAAGACTTTATATATGTGAATTATGCAATGCTATCTTGTTGCAAAGCATTATATATTTGAACTATGCAATGCCATGCTGTTTAGCCAAGCGTCACATATGTGAATTATATCAGGCCATCTTTTTTTTGTATTTCTCATTGCTTTTGTCGACAATGTTTGTATACTCAACTGCTCTTCCTGTGCATCAGCCATTTGAATTGGTGATGGAGAAATCTGGAGTGAAAACAAGGTCTTCAGAGCAGACAATGCTACCTGGTGAAGCAGATATCTTGCTGGTTATAGATAGCTCTTCAAAGGAGGATTCAGAGGCAGATGACCAGTCCTATTATCCCCCTGAGGTGTATGCTCAAACTTGGCAGGGTTATATTACTCATATCATGCATATGTTGTATTGCAATGCTTAGTTTTTACATCATATACACGATATTGAATGTCATCTCCTTAGTTGACACATCATATATGCAATTGCCCTCTGCTCACTTCCTTAGTATATAAATCATATATTTGAATTATATCATGCCATGATGTTTACATAGACAACATGTATCTGAATTATGGCATGCCAACCCATTTTCTAAAGACATAATATAGTTATGTCATCTCATCCTGTTCACATAGTCATCATATTTTGAATTATGTCATTCTATCCGTGAATTATATCACGTCATCATGTTTCCATCGACGACATGTTTGTGATTTATGGCATGCTAACCACTTTAATAGACACATTGTATAGTTATATCATGTCATCCTGTTTACATAGTCATCATATTTTGAAGTATGTCATTCTATCCTGTTTAGTTAGCCATCATACATGTGAAATTTTGTCATGCTATCATGTTTAATTAGCCATCATATATGTGAAATTATGTCCTGTTATTCTGTTTGGTTAGACAACATAAATGTGAATTATTTCATGCCCTGTTTTCTTCCCTACTATCCATTGCACCTGTCTATCTTACATTGTCTGTACATTCAATTACTTTTCTTATTTACCAGCCATTTCAATTGGAGGGGGTGATGGCAGTATCTGTGGGAGTAAAAACATGGTCTTCAGAAAAGATCGTGCTACCTGTCGATGGAGATAGAACCACGGTTGTATTTGCCCAAGAACCAGCCCCACCACGCATAACCCATACTCACACAGATTGTACCCCTACCTAGTTGGACAGAGAACCAGCTACACCCCTTCTAACCCCAACCCCGACAGATAGTAACCCAGTTCCCGTTGACACAGCACCGTCTCCACCATAGAGCACCCAAACACGAGCAGTTAGTAAGGCAACTGCAGTGCCCAAAGCACGAGGACCATCACTCCGAACCCCAAGTCAACGCTTAAAGCAGAAGAAGAATTGTTCTTAGGTCAGGTTCCGTAGCTATGGTTTATACTACTTTGCTCTTGCATCACTGTATTTACTCATACCAACTAATTTCAAATTTGAAGGATGCAATTGAAACTCCAATGGCGCAACAGGTATGTTTTAAACCTGGTTCTTTAACGTGTTTGCTGTTGTAACTTGCTCTATTTTGATTTCAGTTTCAATTGAATAAACAGTTATGTTCTCATGCCATGCACATTACAAGTGTTGTTATTGCTGTGTAGTTTCCCACACTTATATTCTTTCTATGCTGCTTTGTCTTAAATAGATATGATTCGAACTGTATCTATCTTGATTTGGCAACATAAACTAGAATGATATAGATCATCCAATGACCATACTACATAGATATATGTTTGTTTCATGATGTTATCCTGTCCACCTTACTACTGAACTGGTTTACCAAAATGAGTTTCATATACTACGTTGTAAATCTGTGATGTGTTTGTTTGTTTCTCCTTTAGAACGCGGATAAAATATTGGAGAAGAGTACCCCGTTATGCAATGGTAAAGGAAGTAATGCAGATCAGGTTCAAGATAGTGAGACATCCCTGTTGTTCTCCAAGAAAGCTGATAAAAACTATATTGAAGACACTGAGACAACCCCAAAGTCCTGTCTTGATGTAGTGTTCGAGTTACTGGCTACTACTGCTGGCACCAGCTCTTCGAACTCGCTGCCTGAATCAGTTCGGCTTCTTGAGTCTCAACTTCAAGTTGAAAGACATCGATCAGATGTTATGCGACAGGAAGCCGAAGGACCGAGGAAGTCCCTGCAGAATTCAGATGCATACTTTCTGGTGCAACAGCAAGTGCTAGAGGATTTAAGCGCCAAACAAGAGAAAGTTAATAAGCTTGCTAAGCATCTTGCCAGCATTATGAGTACCCAGAATATTGTTTCTTGAGCTCTTCTAAAGTGGTTTCAGTTCTGGACTTGTTTTGTTGCGGCGTTTATATGCTGCTTTGTTTCCTATATTTGCACTGGTGGCGGACTTTGATGCCCAGTGGATGTAATATATGTAATAGCTGTGATAGCCTAGCGTAAGTTGCTTGCCTATTTATTTCCTTCTTGTCTTGTTTATTTGTTTTCTTGTAGTCAGTGCAGTTCTTTTTCCACGGTTTGCTAGTGGCCGCAATAGCCCATTTTTTAAAACTAGGCCACATTAACCATGGGCTACATATTTATTGTAGTTAACATGGGCCTCTTACGGGCCGTAGAAACAATGGGCCTTCCAAGGGCCGTAGAAACAACATGCCTTCTACGGGGCGTAGAAACAATGGGCCTTCTACGGGCCGTTGACACAATGGGCCTTCTACGGGCCGTATGATCGGTTGGCCAAACATGGGCCAATAACAGACCACATTATGGCCATAAATGGGCTAGAGTTGAAATCATCCATTCATGGGCCGACCATAATGGGCCGTCGTTAATCGGCCGTATTTGATGACGCTATGAAAACGGGCCAATATATTAACGGGCCACAAACGGGTCGATTGTAACCACGGGCTGAATTTGGCCGACGAGCAGAAGATGATAGTAACGGGCCTAAAGTAAACGAATGCTGGAAATGAGCCCAAGAATACATGGGCCCTAAGAAGGCCGAAAGATAACATGGGCACGATCCAACGGAATAATGGGCCGTTAATGGGTATAAAGTGCAACGCTGTTCAATATGGTCCAGTTTTATCACGGGCCGTTAATGGGCCGAGGGTTACTAAGGACCTCATATGGGCCGAAAGACATCATGGGCCATACATGGGCCGAAGTTAAAGCGGGCTGGAATTATATTGGACGGCCCAGATGACGCTACTGGGCCTAATTTAGATAGGCCGTAAACGGGCCCTGGGTTAGCGGGCTGTAAATGGGCTATATGCGAACAGGCTGTTAACAGGCTTGCCGTGGGCCGGCCCGTCACCTTTTGACCAATTCAAATGGGCCGGCCTTTTCACAGGAATGGGCCTCTGTTGGGCACTGTTCAATATGGGCCAGTTTTACCACGGGCCGTTAATGGACCGAGAGTTACTAAGGGCCTCATATGGGCCGAAAGACGTCATGGGCCATACATGGGCCAGAAGTTAAAATGGGCTGGAATTATACTAGACGGCCCAGATGGCGCTACTGGGCCTAATTCGGATAGGCCATAAACGGGCCCTGGGTTAGTGGGCTGTAAATGGGCTATATGCGAACATGCCGTTAACAGGCTTACCGTGGGCCGGCCTGCCACCTTTTGACCAAGTCAAACGGGCCGGCCTTTTCACAAGAATGGGCCTCTGTTGGGCCGTGCCACGTGTCGACATATCATAGGCGCTTTGTGTCCAATGAGTGGATGGCATCTGTCCCAACGGTGAGCCGACACGTGTTTCCTACAGCCAAAGATGATTTTACACGTGGAAAATCCCCATTGGTCGGGGCTGTTAACGGGTTATCGGATCCAAAACCGGACCCGATAGCTTAACGGTGTTCCGTTACGGTGGATGCCACGTGTCGGTCACCCTTGACGAAAGCACTTTTGTGACGCGCGATTTATTGTCATGGAAGTGGACACTTCCGTGATGATAATTTTGGTAATGTCATGGAACACTTCTACGACAGAACAGGTGTGACTATCTTGATTCTGTCATAAAATCGTCATGGATGTACATGCATGACAGAAAACGTGACCTACTATGACAAACACGTATCATCACGGAAGTGTATTTTTTTTGTAGTGAATAAAGCCCATTAAACATCCAAAACATAATATATAATAGCATGGAACAATAAAAAAAATTATAGATACGTTGGAGACGTATCAAGCATCCCCAAGCTTAATTCCTGCTCGTCCTCGAGTAGGTAAATGATAAAAACATTTTTTTTGATGTGGAATGCTAACTAACATAATTCTCAATGTAACTTCTTTGTTGTGGCATGAATGTTCAGATCCGAAAGATTCAAGATAAAAGTCTATATTGACATAAGACTAGTAATACTTCAAGCATACTAACAAAGCAATCATGTCTTCTCAAAATAACATGGCCAAAGAAAGTTCATCCCTACAAAATCATATAGTTAGGCTATGCTCCATCTTCGTCACACAAAATATTCCAATCATGCACAACCCCGGTTTCAGCCAAGCACTTGTTTCATACTTTAATATTTTCAAACTTTTTCAACTTTCACGCAATATATGAGCGTGAGCCATGGACATGGCACTATGTGGAATAGAGTGGTGGTTGTGGAGAAGACAAAAAGAGGAAGATGGTCTCACATCAACTAGGCATATCGATGGGCTATGGAGAAGCCCATCAATAGATATCAATGTGAGTGAGTAGGGATTGCCATGCAACAGATGCACTAGAGCTATAAATGTATGAAAGCTCAACGAAATAAACTAAGTGGGTGTGCATCCAACTTGCTTGCTCACGAAGACCTAGGGCATTTGAGGAAGCCCATCGTTGGAATATACAAGCCAAGTTCTATAATGAAAATTCCCACTACCATATGAAAGTGACTAAACAATAGACTCTCTATCATGAAGATCATGGTGCTACTTTGAAGCACAAGTGTGGAAAAAGATAGTAGCATTGTCCCTTTTCTTTTCTTCTTCTTTTTCTTTTTCTTTTTTTTTCTTTTTCTTTTTTTGGGCCCTTCCTTTTTTTTCTTTGGCCTTTCCTTTTTTTTCTTTGGGACAATGCTCTAATAATGATGATCATCGCACTTATATTGGTTTACAACTCGATACTAGAACAAAGTATGACTCTATATGAATGCCTTTGGCGGTGTACCGGGATGTGCAATGAATCAAGAGTGACATGTATGAAAAATTATGCATGGTGGCCTAGCCACAAATACGATGTCAACTACATGATCATGCATGGCAATATGACAATGATGAATTGTTTCATAGCAAACGGAACGGTGGAAAGTTGCATGGCAATATATCTCGGAATGGCTATGGAAATGCCATGATAGGTAGGTATGGTGGCTGTTTTCAGGAAGGTATATGGTGGGTGTATGGTACCGGCGAAAGTTGCGCGGTACAAGAGAGGCTAGCAATGGTGGAAGGGTGAGAGTGCGTATAATCCATGGACTCAACATTAGTCATAAAGAACTCACATACTTATTGCAAAAATCTACAAGTCATAAAAACAAAGTACTACACGCATGCTCCTAGGGGAAGGGTTGGTAGGAGTTAACCATCGCGCAATCCCGACCTCCACACAAAGGATGACACTCAATGAAATACCTCATGCTTCAAATTTGTCACACAACGGTTACTATACGTGCATCCTACGGGACTTGCAAATCTCAACACAAGTATTACTCAAATTCACAATTACTCTACTAACATGACTCTTATATTACCATCCTCATATCTCAAAACAATCATCAAGTATCAAACTTCTCCTAGTATTCAATGCACTTTAGGTGAATGTTTTTACTAAACCCATCTTGGATGCCTATCATATTAGGACTAGTTTCATAACCAAAGCATATTACCATGTTGTTCTAAAAGACTCTCAAAAGGATATAAGTGAAGCATGAGAGATCAACATTTTTTACAAAATAAAACCACCACCGTGCTCTAAAAGATATAAGTGAAGCACTAGAGCAAAACTATCTAGCTCAAAAGATATAAGTGAAGCACATAGAGTATTCTAATAATTTCCAAATCATAATTATCTCTCTCAAAAGGTGTGTCCAGCAAGGATGATTGTGTCAAACTAAAAAGCAAAGACTCAAATCATACATGACGCTCCAAGCAAAACACATATCATGTGGTGAATAAAAATATAGTCCCGAGTATAGTTACCGATAGATGAAGACGAAAGAGGGGATGCCTTCCCGGGGCATTCCCAAGCTTAGGCTTTTGGTTGTCCTTGAATTTTACCTTGGGGTTCCTTGGGAATCCCCAAGCTTAGGATCTTGCCACTCTTTGTTCCATAGTCCATCAAAGCCATACTCAAAACTTGAAAACTTCACAACACAAAACTTAGCCAAAAATCTCGCGACCTCCGTTAGTATAAAAAAACAAACCACCACTGAAAGGTACTGTAATGAACTCATTCTTTGTTTATATTGGTGTTAAACCTACTGTATTCCAACTTCTCTATGATTCATACCCCCCGATACTACTCATAGATTCATCAAAATAAGTAAACAACACACGAAAAATAGAATCTGTCAAAAACATAACAGTCTGTAGTAATCTGTAACTTTCGAATACTCCTGTAACTCCAAAAAATGAAATAAATTGGTAAACATGAGGAATTTGTCTATTAATCATCTGCAAAAAGAATCAACTAAAAATCACTCCCAGTAAAAAATTACAGCCAATCTCGTGAGTGCTAAAGTTTCTGTTTTTTTACAACATGATCACATAAACTTCACACAAGTCTTCCCAAAGGTTCTACTTGGCACAAACACTAACTAAAACACAAAACCACATCTAAACAGAAGCTAGATGCAATTTTATTACTAAAAAAAAAGTAAAAGCATAGAAAATAAAATTGGGTTGCCTCCCAACAAGCTTTTTCTTTATAGCCATTAAGATAGGCTTGAGAATTCAATGATGCTCACATGAAAGACAAGACTTGAAGCAAAAAAAAAGAGCATCATATAGCATGTGAAAATCATATCTAAGTCTAACATACTTCCTATGCATAGGCATTTTATAGGAAAACAAATTAGCAAGACAAGCAAGATCTAACATATGCAAGGAAGAAGAAAGAAACAAGATCAATCTCAACATGAAGAGAGGTAATTTAGTAACATGAATATTTCTACAATCATATTTTTCTCTGTCATAATAATTGCATGTAGGATCATAAGCAAATTCAACAATATAGCTATCAAAAAACATATTCTCAACACGATCCACATGCATACGAAGTTGACACTCTTCCAAAATAGTGGGATCAACATTAACTAAAGTCATGACCTTTCCAAACCCACTTTTATAAAAAAAATCATAAGATTGAACATTATCCAAATACGTGGGATCCAAAGTTGACACTCTTCCAAACCCACTTTCAATACTATTGCAAACACTACTATCAATCTTATATTCATCATGGGGATTAAATAAATTTTCAAGATCATAAGAGGAATCACCCCAATCATGATCATTGCAACAAGTAGTGGGCATAGCAAAATAAGCATCCCCAAGCTTAGGGTTTTGAGTATCACTAACACAACTGACATTAATATAATTTACAATAACATCATTGCAATCATGATTTTTATTCAAGGAGTTATCGTGAATCACTTCATAAATCTCTTCTTTCAACACTTCATCACAATTTTTAGATTCACGAATTTCAAGCAAAACCTCATAAAGATAATCTAGTGCACGCAGCTCACTAGCAATTGGTTCATCATAATTGGATCTCTTAAAAAGATTATCGAGTGGATGAGGACCCATAATTTAGCAAGCGAAGATGCAAGCTAATAGAGGGCACATAGCAACACAAGCAAACAGAAAGGCGAACGGAAAAGAGGGCGAATAAAACGGCAAATGTGAAGTGGGGGAGAGGAAAACGAGAGGCAAATAATGTAGTGCGAAGGATAAGGGTTTGTGATAGGTACTTGGTATATGCCTTTTGCGTAGATCTCCCCGGCAATGGCGCTAGAAATTCTTCTTGCTACTTCTCAAGCTTGTGTTGTATTCCCTCGAAGAGGAAAGGGTGATGCAGCACAGTAGCGTAAGTATTTCCCTCAGTTTTTGAGAACCAAGGTATCAATCCAGTAGGAGACCAAGCGCAAGTCCCTCGCACCTGCACAAACAAATAAGAACTTCGCAGCCAACGTGATAAGGGGTTGTCAATCCCTTTATAGTCACTTACAAAAGTGAGATTTGATAGATAGGATAGGATAGTATTTTTTGGTATTTTTGGTATAAGAACAAAAAGTAAATAAGCAACGGCAAAAGAAATTGAAGGAAAGTAATATGATAAAGATAGACCCGGGGGGCATAGGTTTCACTAGTGGCTTCTCTCATGATAGAAGAATTCTATGGTGGGTGAACAAATTAGTGTCGAGCAATTGATAGAAAAGCGCATAGTTATGAGAATATCTAGGCATGATCATTATATATAGGCATCACATCCGTGACAAGTAGACCGAAACGACTCTGCATCTACTACTATTACTCCACACATCGACTGCTATCCAGCATGCATCTAGAGTATTAAGTTCATCAGAACAGAGTAATGCTTTAAGCAAGATGATATGATGTAGAGGGATAAACTCAAGCAATATGATATAAACCCCATCTTTTTATCCTCGATGGTAACAATACAATACGTGCCTTACTGCCCCTGCTGTCACCGGGAAAGGACACCGCAAGATTGAACCCAAAGCCAAGCACTTCTCCCATTGCAAGAACTGTAGATCTAGTAGGCCAAACCAAACCAATAATTTGAAGAGACTTGCAAGGATATTATAATCATACATAACAGATTTCAGAAAAGAATCAAATATTGTTCATAGATAATCTTGATCATAAACCCACAATTCATCAGATCTCGACAAACACACCGCAAAAAGATTACATCGAATAGATCACCTCAAAGATCGAGGAGAACTTTGTATTGAGATCCAAAAAGAGAGAAGAAGCCATCTAGCTAGTAACTATGGACCCGAAGGTCTGTGGTAAACTACTCACAACTCATTAGTGAGGCTATGGTGTTGATGTAGAAGCACTCCGTGATCGATCCCCCCTCTGGCGGAGCCCCGGAACAGGCCCCAAGATGGGATTCACGGGAACATAAGGTTGCGGCGGTGGAATTAGGGTTTTTCCTATTGCCTCGATGTTTTCAGGGTACATAGATATATATAGGAGGAAGGAGGGCATCAGGGGAGCCAGAGGGGGGCCCACGAGGGTGGGGGCGCGCCCTAGACCCTCGTGGCCGCCTCTCTCGTTCCTCGCGTGTACTCCAAGTCTTCTGGGTAGATACAGTTCCAAAAATAACCCTCCCGAAGGTTTCATTCCATTTGGACTCCGTTTGATATCCCTTTCCCGCGAAACATTGAAATAGGCAAAAACAACAATTTGCACTAGGCCTTGGGTTAGTAGGTTAGTCCCAAAAATAATATAAAAGTGTATAATAAAGCCCATTAAACATCGTAAATAGAATATATAATAGCATGGAACAATAAAAAATTATAGATACGTTGGAGACGTATCAGTGCTTTGGAGAGATCAAAGCTTATCTGGGACAGGCTATCCAAGGTCAACGAGGGAGTCTCAATTGAATGTCACTCTCGAGTTGATGTTCTCCGCAATCTCTTCAACCGCTTTAAAAGACTCAACAATGAAAATGTTCAGCAAACCTTCGGCCGCTTCACTGACATCTCAAATGAGCTTCAAGTACTTGGTGCTACAAACATCACTGATCACGAGGTGGTGAAGAAATTGTCGAGATCACTTGACTCCTCATTTGACACACTGGCACTGATGATCCAAGAACGTGGAGACTACTAGTGACTTGATCCCGCTGATATCCTTGAAAGGTTGAACACTCATGAGTTCCAACAAGCTGAAAAGAGAGATCTCTACGGGCCAAGCTATGGAAGATCATGTGCACTGAAGACCAAGGCAGTTTCCTCATCTAAAGGAGAAGATTCTGATAGCAGCCTTGGTGATGCGAAGAACTAAGCCAGGAGCTAGCAATGCTCGTGAGAAAATTTTAGAAGTTCTCAAGACGTGGTCGATTTGGAAAATCTTCAAGAGGTGATGACATGAGATCAAATTCCTCATCTCGCGATTATAAGAAGAGGACTTGGCACAAATGCAAGAAACCTGGTCACTTTATCACTGATTGTCAATGGGCAAAGGAATCTAAGAAGAAGAAATACAAGGATGACAGCTCAAATGACTCGAAGAAAAAGAAGAAATCTTCAAAGTCATCATCATCAAAATCTTCAAGTCTTCCTTCCACAAGAAGAACAATTTCAAAAAGGCTCAGGCATTCATTGGCAAGGAAATGGACTCAGAAGCCGAATGTGAGGAAAATGAGGAAGAAGAGGAATCTGAGGAGTCAGACTCTGGTGTGGCGAGCCTAGCTCTCACTGTCGCATTTGTCAACAAGTCCATCTTCAACACTGAGGAAAATGACTTCCCCAACACTGCTGACGACGCTCCCACCTACTGCTTCAAGGCAAAAGGTGTGCCAAGGTACTCAAACATTCCTCCTCTGATTCTAGTGAAGATGAATCTCATGAAAACTTCAAACCTAGCTATTCCAAACTTGCTAATATTGCCATAGAACAACAAAAGGCTTTGGAAAAAGTTCAAAACCAGCTAGTCAAAAGCGATGACCTGTTGGTGAAGAATTGGATCGATCTCAAATTTTGACTGATAATCTTCAACGACTACAATCTAAGTTTGATAACCTTCAAAATCTTCATAACAAGCTCCTAACTGATCATGAGAAGCTTTCTCATGAATTTCTTCAAAGAAAGCGAGATCTTGAAAAGTTAAGGGTGAGTTATGAAGATCTTCACAAGGAAAACGATTCATTACTTGCTCAACATATCAGTTCCGCTCAGGAAGAATTCATCGAACGTGAAATTGCTAATTCCTCACCTGAATGTTTAAATGCTTCTATTGCTGCAAATTATTCAACTATTTATGTGGTGAAAATTTCCTCAACTGAGGAAACCACCGATGCTACTGACCAAAATGCAGGGTTTAAGGAATTTTATGTAACAGGCATGTACAAAATCCTCAAAGGGCATCCGACTCTTTGCGATGTGCTCAAAAAGAAGATCTTGAACAGGAACCCTAGGAAAGAGGGTATTGCCTTTGAGAGGAAACTCAATGCTGATGGGACCTACTGGTAACCTGAGCAGTATCCCAAAACCTCATGGGCTGCTGCAAAAGGACCTCCCGTAGATCCATCTAACTTATCTGGTTTTACTTGTGAATCTTCACATTCATCTGATGAGTCATTTGACTCCAACTATAAACTGTTCAAAAATCAGAATGGTGAAGTATTTGCTAGGTATGTTGGAACTAACTGCAGGAATGGTCCCCCTATGAAGAAAATCTGGGTTCCTAAAAGTTACCTTGAAAATCTTCAAGTGAATGTCCTCATGACACCAACCGTGAAGAACAGGGACCCCAGATCAAATTCTTCATATGGATCCAAGTCCTCATATAGACCGAATTCCTCAAGTGGATCAAATTCCTCATATGAACATCATCGTACTAACGCTTCTGTTTCACAAGGAAAGTCTAAGGGTTGTGAATATGTGCATCATTCTTCAAATCATTATGTTCATAAGTCCTTGAAGAATTGCTCTGCTTACTCATATTCATACTCTAACCCCTCACCTGTGAAACGAAATGCACTGGCTTCAATGCCACCTTTTTCATTGGAGCTCGCAGAATGATGAACTCTTTGCCACCCCTTCAGATGTGGGTGGTGAAGAAAAAGAACTAATCTCTTATGTGGGGTCAGGTCTCCAGACGTACTCAAACATCTGAAGAATTGTCTGGAGACCTGAGTATGCTTGAAAGGACGCAAGCTAATCATGAAGAAATGATTTATTCATTTCTCACGTCCTCATCCTACTACATACATTGCTTTTGTTGATGAAATTCATTCTGATGAATTTGATGTCATATTCTTCACTATGAAGCATATGAGTTTGTAAGATGCACTAATTCTTCTGCAGGATGAATCTCTCAAAGCTACTGAGTGTGTCCTCGACAATGGATGTACAAATCACATGACCGGTGACAAGAACCTATTGATGAACTCTTCTTTATCGCCATCTCATCTGAATCATATCACCTACGCTGACAAAGGAAAAAGCAAGGTATTGGGTCTAGGTAAAGTTGCAATCTCAAAAGATCGACACATGGACAAAGTCATGCTTATCGAGTCTCTTGGATTCAACCTCATGTCTATCTCAATGCTTTGTGATCTTGATTTGGTTGTGATCTTTGGCAAATATCGATGTGTTGTAGTCTTAGAATCTGACAATTCCAAACTCTTCAAAGGCTTTAGGAGAGGAGACCTATATATTGTTGATTTCCCTACACGACCACAACCTGCCACATGTCTACTCGCAGAATCTTCAGGAGGATGGCTATGGCATCGACGACTCAGTCATGCTGGCATGAGGAACTTGCACACGCTTGTGAAGAAGAAGCACATCATTGGTATTGAGGGTGTCAAATTCCTGAAAGATCATCTGTGTGGGGCTTGCGAAGCTGGGAAGATGACCAAATCCAAGCATCCCTCAAAGACTATCATGACTACCACTCGTCCTTTTGAATTTCTTCAATGGACCTCTTTGGCCCCACTCATTATTCAACATTCACAAATGCGACATCTCTATATGGCTTTGTTATTGTTGATGAGTATTCTCGTTACACGTGGGTGCATAATATCACATTTAAACATGATGTTCAGGAAATCTTCAAGCGATTTTCCTCAAGGGCCTCGAAGAATTTCGGTGTGAAGATCAAGCATATCCGGAGTGACAATTGGACTGAGTTCAAGAATACTGGTCTTGATGACTATCTTGATGAACTTGGTATTACTCATGAGCTATCCGCCCATTATAATCCGCAGCAGAATGGCGTTGTGGAGCGCAAGAACAAGACTCTTGTTGAGATGGCTCGCACTATGCTTGATGAATACAAGACACCTCTTCATTTCTGGCCTGAGGTTATTGATACTGTGTGCCACATCATCAATAGGGTATACCTCCACAAATTCCTCAAGAAAACCTTTTATGAACTTGTAATGCCCAGTATGAGACTATACCTCCCACGTGTCGAGGCACGATTTAAAGGCATAATGTCATACTAGAATGATCTCAAGTATGGTATCTTTGCACAACTCATGTAAAAGAGGGATGAAATTGTAAAAGAGTAGTTGGCTTACACTCGCCACGTCACACAAAGTAATACATTAACATACATCATCCAATAACATCAGAGTCCGACTACGGACGAAGATCCAAATGAAAGATACCATAAATAAACAACACAAGGTCTCGATCATCCTAGTAAGAGCCCTACTGATCCTCTGGGTAAGACACGTAGTATCGCCCACGTTCTTCATCGAACTCCCAATACAACTCTGAACCACCAGCTGTGTAGTTCTCAATGGTACCTGCATCTGGTGTTGTGTAGAAACTATGAGCCACGGAGGACTCAGCAATCCCGTTCCCGGGTAGCAATACTATCAAAGCCTTAGGTGTGGAAAAGGCTTAAACAAGGTTTGCAGCAGCACTAGCACTAGATTACGTGTTTAGAGCGAGAAGAGAAAGTGCCAACGATGGACAAAGTGATCACGAAGTGATCCTATCTAAGCACGTCAAACATAACCCCACCGTGTTCACTCTCCGAACCCCTTCGAAAAGCGACCGTCACGGTTACTCACGCTGGTAGTTTATTATGATCATAGTGTCAAGTTTTCTACAACCGGATATTAACAAATTCCCATCCGCCACATAACCGCGGGCACGGCTTTTGAAAGATCAAACCCTGCAGGGGGTGTCCCAACTTAGCCCATCACAAGCTCACGATCTGCGGAGTCGCAACTCCAAGGTGGGTAGACCCGAGTATTCTCGGAATCTCGTGCTCAAGATATTCCGACAAAGGTAAAACTAATCCAGCAAGACCTCCCGGCGTGCCGACACCTTGATAGTAGCCGCGCATATCTCGTCTCAGGCCACGACCGGATGGGACAAGCTACATGTTTTTACCAGCCCTTGAGTTTCCTCGAGGTGGCCCCGCAGGCTACCCAGTTTGTACCAACACTCATGTGGAGCACTGGCCCAGGGTTGTTAATTAAGAACTCGGGTTTGCAACACCCTTATGCAAGTTTTAGTTATTAGACAAATGTAAAACCAATGTTGGGCCTTGCTGGAAAAGCTTTAGCGCTAAGCGGGTTATCAAGGGGGGCCCATAAACCCCAACCGTGTTAGGTACGCAAAATCAAGGAACATAACACCGGTTTAAACGGTTCCTAGGGTGGCATGAGTGGAACAAAACACCAAGCAAGAGGCTTAGCCTTCCACCCATTACCAAGTATATAGATGATTTAGTTTAACAGATTATACAATGTGATATCCCAACAATAACTTCCACATGAAGCAAGAATCTTCAAATCTTCACCTGCAACTAACAACGCTATAAGAGGGGCAGAGCGAAGCTTACGTAGACAAACAATGGTTTGCTAGGTTGGTTGGTTAGAGAGGTTCATGGCAACAATAGGAGGCTGACAAACAAACATAGGCATCAAGGCAATAAGCTAAAGAGCGAGACATCTAGCATAGGCAAGGATAGTAGTGATATCTGGGTAAGGTCATCTTGCCTGTTGATTCCACGGAGGGATCGTAACCTTTCTCCTCACACTCAACCTCGGTAGAAACCTCGTACTCCTTATCGTCACCGGGCTCTAACCAAACACAACAATGCAATAATGGAACAAAATCAGTCAACATGCAGTGCTCAACCACATGATGCATGAACATGATGAACAGGACCAGAGTAGATATGATGCATGGCCTAGGGGTCACAAGAGTGCAACAACATCATAACCAAACAAGATCATACAGAAGCATGAAGCAAGCAAAGGAACAACTTAAACACGTTTATATAGTTGTTCAAACAAGCTTGCAACATGTTTTAAAGAAGTTGGTTAACATGGCAAGGGTGCAACTAACATAACAACAACATACTAGCACATTTAAATGGGCTGGAATTAATTAACAACAATATCCAGAAACTCCCATATTAATTTATTTGCATTTGGGACAGGTCTGAAAAACTTCTGTGATAGAGTTGTCAAACATGCTAAACAACAACACCAAAATATTGTACACATTTTTCCACCCCAAATGCATATAAAGTTTGTTAAATATGGAGTTGTAGATATTTAGTTATGATTTTTACCAGTTTTAGCATATACAAAACAAGAATAAGTTCAAACAACATTTTAAATGTCTTAAAACATGGCAGCAAGTAGCATATTCATAATCTACATAAAATTCTAAGCACTTTTCATATAGGACTCATATTCATGAGACATATATTTAAACATATACTAACTAAACAAGAAAATACAGAAAAAGAAAAGGAAAACAAAACAAAAAAAGAAACAGAAAATGCGCAAGGTTCAGAATGACCCAGGGCTGCGCTAGCCCAAGCCATTGACAGAGGGCCCGGCTGGTGCTGAGATGGCAACGTGGGTGCGCGCGGGGGTGGAGACGGCGCTGTGAGGCTGGCAGGTGGGGCCTACCTATCAGCCACACCCGAAAACTAAAAAGGGGGGAAACCCACTGCGCCCGCAAGGAATCGAACCCACGACCACTTGCTATCTGACGAGGAGATGAACCACTACGCTACTGAAAGTTTCACAACAGATAGTAGGAATTTTATGTGAAGACTAAACAGCAGAAGCAAAACAAGGGAAAAAGCTGGGCTCATCAGAGCTGCTCATTGGAGCTGCTTCGGCAACCAAACGAGGCGGCGGCGTGGTGCGGCTTGCTCCTGGAAGAGTTCCGCACCCAACCGACGCACTTGCAGCACCTAGCGACTACTACAATGCCGTCGGCGAGCAACGACAGAGCGGCGGCGATGGAGCAACGACGAGGCGATGCAGAGCCCTAGGGGGAACGACGACTGCACCGGCGGCATCTACGCGACGCACTGGAGTGAACTGGTAGCACGACACGGCCTAGAGGGGTCGAAACACTCGCTGGCGACGAGGTCCAACGGTGATGCGCTCGGGCGCTCGGTGAACTAGGGCCTAGAGGGTGCGCAGAAAGGGGAAAAGGCCATGGGGAGAAAGAGGATCTCACCATGAGCACGGCGATGTGCTCGGCTGGCCCAGTCATGGACAAAGTCGACGACGGCACGTCTCGAACACCTACAGCCACCGGAGAGGAAGAAGAGCTCGTCACGGAGGCGATCAGGTCTGCATAGTGGACGTAGACGAAGTAGGTGACGTCGTGGAAGCAGACGGACAGCGTTGGCGAGGCTGAGGTCGACGTGGGGCTCGCCAGCGACGTGGTCGCGCTCTCAGATGCGCTCGGGCATCGACTGGATCGACGGATCTGGGGGTGCTCGGCTCTCTAGGCGGCGACAAGGGGAAAGGGGAACCCTAGGGGAAAGGAGAGGACAAGCTGCGGGTTGAAAAAGGGGGCGGCGACGGCCTCGATGTCCGTGAGTTCATGGCACGACGGTGCGGGCGCGCCCTGCTCTGTTTTGCTGACGGAGGAAGACGGCGACGCGTCCTGTGAGACACACAGGTGGGGCCAGGCGCGAAAAAGCCACGGCGCGACGGTGCAGCCTGTTGGCTGGGCCTGCAGGAGAGATGGGCCTGCGCTACGGAGAGAAGAGAAGAGATGGGCCTGGGGGGAGAGAGAAGGAGGAGGAGGCCCAGGTGCACTGCTGGAGCTGCTTTTCTTTCTTTTTCTTTTATCTTTAGGCAGAAAAGAAAAAGAAAAACATAGAATAAAAGGAGAGGAGTTAGGGGAAAAGAAAAATATCCCCATGCTCAGTGATTTATGCCCTATTTAAATAAATTGACTTGGACATTTTTAGAGGCAGAAGAATAAAAGGAGTTTGAATATGGTTCAAACTCAAGTCATTTTAAAACCCAACCAAATCATTTTCAAATAGGCTGATATTTGGTGGAGAGATTGTAGGCACGGTGCAAGATTTATAGGAGAAGAAAGAACAAAAGTGGGCTTGGTTATGAGGCTTGCACAAAAGAGCAAAGATAGGACAGAAGAAAAGAAAGAAAGAAGAAGAAGAAGAAGAAGAAGAAGAAGAAGAAGAAGAAGAATAAGAAGAGGGAGAAGGGGTAGGGTTAGCTAGGCATAGTTAAACCACACACACAACATCACAAGGGTGTCACACATGCACAACAATAAAGTAAACTATGATGCCATGATGATATGATTATGAGCAATGCAAGGATGAAAAAAATGATATGGCAATGCAAAGAAAATAAAAGACAAGAACCCCCAAGGATAATGACAAGGATCAAATTGAGAAGCTTTATTGCCATTATTGGAAAGTGTTACATATGGGGCATTACAAACTCTCCTACACTACAAAAAGATCTCGTCCCGAGATCTAGGACTGGAAGAAGGAAGGATACTCGGAACGAAGGTGATCTTCTCGTTCCCACGTAGCTTCTCGGTCGGTATGGTTTGACCACTTAACTTTCAAGAACTTGATTGACTTGTTTCGGGTTTTGCGCTCAGTTTCCTTAAGAATAGCAACAGGGTGCTCACGATGCGACAAGTCTTGTTGAAGATCAATCTCCTCGAACGGAATGGTGCGTTCAGGTGTCTTGAAGCACTTGCGGAGTTGAGACACGTGATACACATCATGAACATTTGCAAAGTTGGAGGGAAACTCAAGTTGGTAGGCTAGATCGCCTCTTTTGCCAAGAATCGTGAAAGGGCCCATGTATCTTGGAGCAAGCTTTCCTTTGATACCGAATCTTTGGGTTCCTTTCATAGGAGAAACACGGAGATAGACATGATCTCCAATGTCGAAAGCCAAATCACGATGCTGATAACCCTCAACCGTAAGGGATCGAGATAGTCTTCGCGGGTAAGAATAACCCAATTTATTGATTCGACACACGGGGAGCCAAAGAGTATTTATAAGCTTTGACAGTTGAGTTGTCAATTCAACCGCACCTGAAATATACTTACTTGCAACAAAAGATAAGTGGTAACAGTGATGTGATAGTGATGATAGTGATAGTAAAAGTAAACAGTAAAAGTAAATAGCAAAAGTAAATGGCAAAAATAGCAACTAGTAACCAGCAGGATTTAAAACACTGTAGGCTAGGGAGACGGATGGTTGGGCGCTGCATGGATGAGATATATCATGATTCTAACTTGGGACAGGGCACATGGAAAAGTAATGATCATCTAGGCAAATATCAAACATTAGGCATGTATCCCGTAGGTAGTTGTACGTGCTTGCAATAAGAACTTGCACAACATCTTTTGTCCTACCATCCCGCTACGAACAGGGCCAAAAGGAACTTATGGAGATTAAGGTGCTCCTGTCAAAGAGCACCGGAACAAAGCAATGAACTCAATGGATACATGTAATCCTCAAACTACGGACCATCCCCTTTGGTGTCCCAAGCTGTCACTTTTGGTATCGCCGGTTTCGAACCGTAACAGGTGCAAACAACTCATAGATAGGATCAAGAACACAAATATATTCATGAAAACACATATGGTTCAGATCTGAAATCATGGCACTCGGGCCCTAAGTGTCAAGCATTAAGAATAACAAGTTGAAGCAAAGATGATAAACACCATAGTAGATGATAGGCAACATGCCCCCAACGATCTGACAAACTATTACATGATCTAACTCATCCAATCCCTACCATCCCTTTCGCCTACAGCTGGGGAATTACTCACACATGGAGGGAGAAGTCATGGAGGGATGATGGAGTGGTGATGATGATGACGATGGCGACGATCTCCCCTCTCCGGAGGCCAATTCAGCCTCCAGATTAGCCCCCCTGAAGAAGAACAGAGGGTGGCGGTGGCTCCGCGACGGAAAACTGCGAAAAGAACTTCTGATCTTGGGTTTCCGTGTCGCGAGTAAAAATACGAGGCAAAGTAGGGCACCAGGGGGTGTGGGCCCCACCCAGGCGACCCCCCGGCGCGGCCCAGGGGGGCGCCCACAGGGCGCCTGGGCACCCCCTGGCCCCCTCTGGCCCCTCTTCTGGCTCCTGGTTCCTTCGGGTGCGTGGATTTTCTGTGATTTTTCGTGGATTTTTCTGAGATACCTAAAAATCCGTTTTCCTGCACACAATAAAACCATACAGGTAGCTCTGCTGAAAACAGCGTCAGTCCGGGTTAGTTTAGTTCAAATCATGCAAGAATGAGGTCAAAACAATATCAAAAGTGTTTGGAAAAGTAGATAGGTTTGAGACGTATCAACTCCCCCAAGCTTAGCATATTGCTTGTCCTCAAGCAATTCAGTTCAACAAACTGGACGCGACAAAGAAAACTTTGACAAACTCTCTTGCTTCATTAGATGTATATAAGCATGTGCTACGAAAAGAGTCTAGCAAGTATTGAAACAGTACTATGAGGACAATGCAAGGAGCAATCCTTCTTTCAAATGACTAGTCACAAATACTTAAAAGTAAACAGTATACTACTGAAAATCAAGACAAGATTACATTGCACATAGCTTGAGCATAATAGGGCGGTATCTCGCTAGTCTCCATGAGTGAAGCAAAACATAAATGCAGAAACTCCTCCAGAGTTTTAAAGGAGACTAGAACTAAGAATTTCAGAATAAATCATATCACAAGCATGCAGAAGACAATGTAATACTTTGGGACAGTGCACATTACACTCAGAATGAGAATTATGCTCTCCTGGTTAGTGCTTTAAAGAAAGAAGGTGGAGACTCTCGAACCGTGGCTTTGTTGGCAAAGTTGAAAACCCATGATCGGAAACAAAAACTAAACATGTACCAGAGCTCTTGGTTTTAAAAACAGAGGAAAAAAACGTTTTTGAGAGGTGCATATCTCGTCAACGAATACTAGCAGATAACTCAATCACTTCTTAAGCTGGACAAGTCTCGAGGAACGGCTCCCGCATGAGGACGATCACATCCTCTTAATCTCCTTTGTTTATCACTGCCAAAGTTTTCTGATTTCTCATGAACAAAGCGTGAAGGAGGGTTTGTTTGTTATATTATCTTTTTGAGCCGGGCGCACTCAATGCCAGTTCCTTCTCGTATTATGGGTTTGCACACTATACATGCAATCCAGGGGTGAAACTTGTCCAACTTAAAAAGATCATGAATCAACTACTACTTCCTCATGAGCTAAAGCATAGGCACAAAAAGAGAAATACTTTTGATTGATTTCGAGATGGCACACGAAAGTCTTCGTTAGGAATGGCAGGTAAATACCATGTATAGTAAGGTATGGTGGACTCATATGGCATAACAGGTTTTAAGGATTTTGGATGCACAAGCAGTCAGTCCGCTTAGTACATGTGGAGGTTTAGCAAAAGACTGGGAAGCGACCAACTAGAGAGCAATAATGGTCATAATCATGCAGAGCGACAAAGCAACATTGAATCGGGCATGAAAGTGATATAACTATTCTGAAACTCAAAGATCATCAAGGCAAAGCAGACTTTTTAGTCTTAAACATGTGTAAGCATGTGCCAAGTCAATCCAAAAATTCTCTAAAGGGAAATACCACCTTAGTATACCAGACTATGAACAGTGCAATGCATGTAGATCATTTCAATAACACATTATATACTCTAGTTATTCGGGACTAGCCACAAGGAAAGCATGAACCACTGGAAGAGCATTGTAAACATAGCATTATGTTGCTACAAGCTGGTCTCTAGATCATAAGTACAGGCATATGTACAAAAGTAGAAACAAGAAGAGTTCATACCGGTCTTCCTTGCTGCTTCCCTTCAGTCGATCTTCGTCATTACTGCTTGTCACTTGCACGATCGAACGTAGGAAATATAATTAAATGCCATCACGGACTCGAGCTGAACTCTAAAAACAAAGCAAACTAAAGAGAGAAAGGAAGTCTTTTTGGATTTTTCAAAGGTTGAACGAAAGCAAAAGAAAGAGAAAATCTTTTTGTTGTTTTTGCAAAGAGAGAAATAAAGAAGAACGGGCAAAAAACTTCGAAAAGATTAAAGCGAACAAAACGGATAATACAATGGAAAAGTGAGAGGGGCACGTACTCCCCCAAGCTTAGGCTTTTGGCCTAAGTTGGTAGCAGCTACTGCCCCCAGGAGCCTCCTGCTCCGGGGGTATGGTGGTGAGTCCAAGGGTCGTAGAAGGATGCTGGCGCGTACACTGAACTCCTCGGATTCTCCCACGAGGAAGGTTCCGAACGCCAAACAGAGGAAGAACCTTCACCAAACTCGGTGGCGGTTTCTCCCTGAAAAGGTGGTAACTCACCGTGCTCCTCCTCGTCGGGCACAACCCCCTCCATGGGGTTATGAAACTGATGCTGGACCATGAACTCATCGAACTGGACAACATCAAAGGACCATCCGTTCCTGCGAGAAAAATCAAACAAAAGAGGTGCAGGTAGACGGATCTCGCGTTCCGCGGTAGTTCCGAAACGCAAGATATAAACAAGATTATCAAGCTCAGAACCCATGCTAACAAACTTATGCCTTTTCATAGCAGCAAGATCAAAGCTTAAATAAGTAAAATGATTATCATCAGGGTGTGGGGTGCCTCCAAGATGTTCTAAGATAAGTGTGGCATAAACACCACCATATAAGTCCCCCTTGTTACCGTTCATAGCAAGGCGTCGAGCAATTAAGGCACCCAGATTATAATCAGACCTCCCTGAGAGGGCTGCTGCCAGGATAGCAATATCCGGAGCAGAAATGCTGCTCGTGTTGTCACGAGCTAACACCCCTCTGGCAATATAATATGCAAAATACCTGAGGTGAGGAAATAAGATGCTGGAGATCTTCGACCGATGAATATCCCTCGTACCCATGCTGCTGAGAGAGTTGATGACGGTTTTCAGCTCGGAGGGCTGAGTGGCCATCCTAGCCGTCCTCCCAACGTTTGGCACACCTATTATTTCACAAAAATTTCCCAAAGTCATGGTGATAAGATCATTGTAAATTTTAAACTCAATAGCACCTGAATCAGGATTATATCTAAAACTGTTAATGAAACTGGAGGTGAGTTTTTGATACTGGGTAACACGGCTCGTGACGAGCCGTGTCAAACCTGCATTAACACAAAGATTATAAAACTCATCCTTGATTCCCGCAGCTTCAAGGAGTTCATCACATGGAAACGTCATTGCACGTGCTGGACTTGTGTCTTCCAACAACTCCAGGGGCACATGATCTTCATTATAGCTCACCCTAGCAGTCGATGGTGAAGCTGCGGCTCTAGTAACTCGATCGGAGTGTGCGGGCCTCCTCTTCTCAAGCCACCCTTTTGCCCTTCCTAACAAACTCATTTCTGATTTTTTTTTGCAATTTGCAAAAACGAGGATTAAAACAAAGTGAGTTAAGGCAAACTACTCAACTCACTTGCCCAAGGCATAAACTTGCATCAAAACTTGGAAAATAACTTTCTACACATGCATGCAAGCTCATCTCTACAGCACCAAGAACTACTAATTACTCACAAATGAGGCCACCAATCAAAAATCTAATTGGAGGGGTGGAGGAGTCACATACCAGGGAGTATTTGCTCAAAATTTCAGCTCAAATGAGGGGCTGTAGAGAGAGATCGAAGAATCGCCTCCAAGAACAGCAAGAACACAAGAACAAGTGCAGAACTCGCGTTTTTGGAGAAAAAGAGAGAGGGAGGAAGAAGACATACCTGGAGGGGGTCCTGTGGGCCCCAGGCGCCCTGTGGGCGCGGCCAGGGGCTGGGCCGCGCCAGCTGGCCGCCTAGGCCACTGGTGGGCCCCCCTGGCTGGCCCCAGGTCCCTCTGGGTCTCCCCCGTCGTGGAAATTTTTATTTAAATTTTTCTGGAATTTTTCTGAAAACTTCACTGTTGAAATTTTTTCGAAGTTCAAAAAGCTGCGGAACTCTCTGAAAACTTGAAGTAGTGAGTAGTATTGTGAAGCTTCAAAACATAAATACTTGGTACATCAAGTAGGACAAAAACTAAAAACAAATGAAAATATAACAAGCTCAACTTTTTATCTATATAAAACATGTTTACTAGTAAGGTTGATCAAGTCTTACCAACAAACAGGCGATATATAGAGCAAAAAGTCTCACCTCTCACGAAGTAATCACTGAACCTTTACCTTGATGGACATTGTCCCTACCATGATAGTTTTGTATTTGTGAGGCAAATGTAGTGGACACTCCCATTCTCTAATCTTCACGGTCTCGATATTCTCTATAGAGTTGAGGGCATGCCTCCTGTCGATCTTCTTCGGAAAATATACCGTGTGTTCTTTATCATTCACATGGAAGGTAACCTTCCCTTTATTGCAATCAATAATAGCACCTGTGGTGTTAAGAAAAGGTCTACCAAGAATAATGGACATGCTCCCATCCTCGGGCATGTCAAGCACAACAAAATCAGTAAGAACCAAACAATTAGCAACTTCTACGGGAACATCCTCACAAATACCTATAGGGACGGCGGTTGACTTGTCAGCCATCTGAAGGGAGATATCTGTAGGAATTAGTTTCTCTAAACAAAGCCTCTCGTAAAGAGAGAGAGGCATAACACTCACTCCTGCTCCAAGATCACATAAAGCAGTTTTGACATAATTATTCATTATGGAGCAAGGAATGGTGGGTATACCTGGATCACCGAGCTTCTCAGGAATCTTGCCACTGAAAGAGTAGTTAGCAAGCATAGTAGATATTGCTTCATTAGGAACTTTTCTTTTATTAGTGACAATATCTTTCATATATTTTGAATAAGGAGGTAACTTAATAGCTTCGGTCAAAGGAATTTGAAGAAAAAGAGGTTTAATCCACTCACAAAACTTATTGTAATGCTCTTCTTCTTTGGATTTGATGGACTTACCTGGAAAGGGCATGGGCTTCTGCACCCATGGTTCTCTTTCCTTCCCATGTTTTCTTGCGATGAAGTCTTCTTTAGTGTACCTCTTACGTTTGTCAGGTGCTTCTTCTTCTTGAACTTCAGGCGGATCATTCTTCTCATTATCCTTACCTTCAGGTTCAGCACCGTCTTCAGTCTCAACATCGGAGATAGATACACTGTTTGGATCAATAGTTGGCTCCTCATCTGCAATAGGATCATTAGAATTGTTAGCCTCCTTATGTTTCTTCTTTTTATTTGGAGAGCCAACAATTTCTTCTTCCTGCATTTGAGAATCTTGCTCGATTCTCTTCGGATGCCCCTCTGGATAGAGAGGATCTTGAGTGCTAGTTCCTCCTCGGGTCTTAATCCCAAAAGCCTGCAAATTATCTTGTTTGGCATTGTAGCAAGCAAATCTTTTTGCACATTAGAAATTTGGTCAAGCTGAGTTTTAACCATATGAAAATGCTTCACAAGACATTGAACATCATTAACTGTTCTACCTAGAACATCAAGCAGACTTTTGATAGCAAGGGAATTATCATGCAACTGACTTTGTATCCTCTCATTAAAATGATTTTGTTTCATAAGAAAATTATCAAACTCATCTAAACATTGATCAGGAGGCTTACCATGAGGGATGTCACTTGCGTTGAAATCTAAAAGAGAGTGTACCTCTACCATAGGAGGGTGAGTGGTAGGCTCACACAGCTTCTCAATAGGGGGTAGATTCTTCACATCTTCAGCTTTAATACCTTTCTCTTTAATAGACTTCTTTGCTTCTCGCATATCTTCGGGGCTTAGAACAAACATGCCCCTCTTCTTTGGTGGTGGAGGTGGTTCAGGGACGGACCAATCTTCATGGTTTTTGGCAATCCTGCCCATCAAATCTTCCGCATCATCCGGTGTTCTTTTCCTGAAAACACAACCAGCACAACTGTCCAAATAGGACCTGGATTCATCAGTTAAACCAGCATAGAATATATCGATTAATTCATTCTTAGGGATTTCATGTCCTGGTCTAGCCCGAATCAGACCGCAGTACCTCCCCCAAGCTTTAGGGAGGGACTCATCCTGCAACTGTTTAAAGTTATAAATTCTTTGTAAAGCAGCATGTTGCATGTGAGAAGGAAAGTACTTATCAACAAAAGAGTGAGCTAAGTCTTGAGGACTCTTAATGGAACCGCATGGAAGCGAATCATACCATGCTTTAGCACCTTCCTTCAAGGAGAAAGGAAGAAGCTTGGTGATATAAAAGTATCGTATCTTCTCATCTGTGGTAAACAGGCCACCCAACTCACCGAGTTTAGTTAGGTGTGCAATAGCATCATCATTTTCTCTGCCATAAAAGGGGTCAGCTTCAACCATAGGTATAAGTGAAAGATCAATAGAGAAATCATAATCAGGATCATCAATGCATATAGGAGATGTAGCAAATTCAGGATCAGGAACTGTTTTGTTCTTCAAAGAGTGTTTTTCAAATAGTTTCTTAATAACTTCAGGGTCAGAGCCAGAAAACTCTGTCAGTTCCCTGCATAAATCTTCATCAAGCATATAGTAATCATCATCAAGGAGTCTCTCCTTGAGTTTACTCAAATCAGGATAATCATAAGTTTCACCAATAGGGTAGCGAGTAACAGGAATTTCAATTCCAGACTTTTGAGCAGCAACAGCAATTTGTTTTTCAAGGGCATACCCAAGTGAGCTAATATCATCAACAGTAGTAGAAGCATCATCAAGAGTATCGGACATAGTAACTGATTCAGTAGGAGCATCATGTGGTGGTGGTGAGGCAAACTTACTCATAACAGAAGGTGAATCAAGCGTAGCACTAGTGCTCAGAGCAGTACCTCTTCTTGTAGTGGATAGTAATATCGGAACCTTGGGGTCTCCTTTCTTACCCATAGTGGATGAAGTGCAGCAGGTAGGATACCTCAAGTAGACTTGTAAATATTGCTATGCTCCCCGGCAACGGCGCCAAAAAACGGTACTTGATAACCCTCAACCGTAAGGGATCGAGATAGTCTTCGCGGGTAAGAATAACCCAATTTATTGATTCGACACACGAGGAGCCAAAGAGTATTTATAAGCTTTGACAGTTGAGTTGTCAATTCAACCGCACCTGAAATATACTTACTTGCAACAAAAGATAAGTGGTAACAGTGATATGATATTGATGATAGTGATAGTAAAATTAAACAGTAAAAGTAAATAGCAAAAGTAAATGGCAAAAATAGCAACTAGTAACCAGCAGGATTTAAAACACTGTAGGCTAGGGAGACGGATGGTTGGGCGCTGCATGGATGAGATATATCATGATTCTAACTTGGGGCATGGCACATGGAAAAGTAATGATCATCTAGGCAAATATCAAACATTAGGCATGTATCCCGTAGGTAGTTGTACGTGCTTGCAATAAGAACTTGCACACCATCTTTTGTCCTACCATCCCGCTACGAACGGGGCCAAAAGGAACTTATGGAGATTAAGGTGGTCCTGTCAAAGAGCACCGGAACAAAGCAATGAACTCAATGGATACATGTAATCCTCAAACTACGGACCATCCCCTTTGGTGTCCCAAGCTGTCACTTTTGGGATCGCCGGTTCCGAACCGTAACAGGTGCAAACAACTCATAGATAGGATCAAGAACACAAATATATTCATGCAAACACATATGGTTCAGATCTGAAATCATGGCACTCGGGCCCTAAGTGTCAAGCATTAAGAATAAGAAGTTGAAGCAAAGATGATAAACACCATAGTAGATGATAGGCAACATGCCCCCAACGATCTGACAAACTATTACATGATCTAACTCATCCAATCCCTACCACCCCCTTCGCCTACAGCAGGGGAATTACTAACACATGGAGGGAGAAGTCATGGAGGGATGATGGAGTGGTGATGATGATGACGATGGCGACGATCTCCCCTCTCCGGAGGCCAATTCAGCCTCCAGATTAGCCCTCCCGAAGAAGAACAGAGGGTGGCGGCGGCTCCGCGACGGAAAACTGCGAAAAGAACTTCTGATCTGGGGTTTCCCTGTCGCGAGTAAAAATACGAGGCAAAGTAGGGCACCAGGGGGTGTGGGCCCCACCCAGGCGACCCCTCGGCACGGCCCAGGGGGGGCGCCCACAGGGCGCCTGGGCACCCCCTGGCCTCCCTCTGGCCCCTCTTCTGGCTCCTGGTTCCTTCGGGTGCGTGGATTTTCTGTGATTTTTCGTGGACTTTTCTGAGATACCTAAAAATCTGTTTTCCTGCACACAATAAAACCATACAGGCAGCTCTGCTGAAAACAGCGTCAGTCCGGGTTAGTTTAGTTCAAATCATGCAAGAATGAGGTCAAAACAATATCAAAAGTGTTTGGAAAAGTAGATACGTTTGAGACGTATCAGATGCTTGCCGTCATTGTAGCTCTTTTGACGCGATTGCGCGACTTTGATATTCTCACGTATGACTTTGCACATTTCTTCAGCTTCTGAGATCAAATCATTGCCAAGAAGTTGACGTTCACCAGTCTCGGACCAGTTGAGTGGGGTACAACACTTTCTGCCATAGAGGATTTCAGAAGGAGCTTTGTTGGCACTTGCTTGGAAGCTGTTGTTGTAAGAGAACTCGGCAAACGGGAGACAATCTTCCCACTTCATACCGAAAGAGATGACACAAGCTCTCAGCATGTCTTCGAGGATCTGGTTCACTCTTTCGACTTGACCACTAGTCTGAGGGTGAAACACAGTGCTGAAACGAATCTTAGTGCCCATGGCTGACTGAAAGGAGTCCCAGAACTTGGATGTGAACAAACTTCCATAGTCTAAGGAGATGACTTGAGGAATGCCATGCAATGAAACAATTCTGGAGGTGTACAACTCTGCCAACTGAGCTGCGTTGATGGATTCTTTGACGGGAAGGAAGTGAGCTACTTTAGTTAGCTTGTCAATCACTACAAAGATAGCATCATTCCCCTTCTTGGACTTAGGAAACCCAGTGACGAAATCCATTTCAATGTGGTTGAATTTCCACTCGGGAATAGGTAGAGGTTGGAGGAGACCGGCTGGACATTGATGCTCTGCCTTCACTCTTTTGCAGACATCACATTCATTCACGAATTGGGCAATCTCCCTTTTCATTCGAGTCCACCAGTACGATTGCTTGAGGTCTTGGTACATCTTGGAACTTCCGGGATGAATCGAGAGGAGGGAGTCATGTGCTTCGTTCATTATGAGCTTTCTGAGATCACCCTTAGGAAGGACAATTCTGTCCTCAAAGAACAAGGTGTCTTTCTCATCAACGCGATAGCACTTGTACTTGGGAGTACCCTTAGCAATACCATGTTTCACTTTCTGCACCATAGCATCACTTAGTTGGGCCTCACAGATCTGATCTTCCAAGGTAGGAACAACTTGGAGGTTGAGCTTCCTGAATGATTCACAAAGTTCAGGCTGGAACGGTTTGAGAAGGAGACCGTTGCAATATGCCTTTCCGCTCAAGGCATCTGCAATGAGATTGGCCTTGCCAGGTGTGTACTCAATGCTTGGATCATACTCTTGGATCATCTCAACCCAACGAGTCTGGCGAAGGTTCAGGTTTGGCCGTGTGAAGATGTACTTCAAGCTCTTGTGATCGGTGAAGATGTCCACTTTTCTGCCCAACAGAAGGTGTCTCCACGTGATCAAGGCATGTACAACTGCTGCTAGCTCGAGATCATGTGTGGGCTAATTCCTCTCATTTGGCTTCAACTAACGAGAAGTGTATGCCACAATCTTCTTGTCTTGTATGAGAACACCACCAAGTCCTTGCAAAGAAGCATCACAAAATACTTCATAGGGCTTGGACTCATCCGGAGGAGTAAGAACCGGAGCAGAAATGAGCTTCTCTTTGAGTGTTTTGAATGCCACATCACAATCCGGAGTCCAGTTGTACTTGACATTCTTCTGCAACAGGTTGGAAAGAGGCTTGGCAATCTTGGAGAAGTTCTCAACGAACCTTCTGCAATAGCTAGCGAGACCAAGGAAGCTTTGGAGTAGCTTGACATTCTGCGGGGGTTCCCAGTTGACAATAGCTTCAACTTTCTTGGGGTTCATAGAAATACCCCTCAGCAGAGATTATATGGCCAAGATATAAGACTTTATCCAGCCAGAATTCACATTTGGAGAACTTCGCATAGAACTTGTGTTCACGGAGTCTGTCCAGGACCAACCGGAGGTGCTTGGCATGGTCTTCTTTATTCTTGGAGAATACCAAGATGTCATCCAGATAGACAAGAACAAATTCATTGGTGTAGGGGTTGAATATGAAGTGCATCATCCTCGAGAAGGTGGGTGGAGCATTTGCGAGGCCAAAAGACATGACCGTGTATTCATAAGAGCCAAAACTCGTTCTGAATGCGGTCTTGGGAATATCTTCTTCACAGATACGGATCTGGTGATAACCCATCCGGAGATTGAGCTTTGAGAACACCTTTGCTCCTTTGAGCTGCTCGAACAATTCATTGATATTGGGGAGCGGATACTTGTTCTTTGTTGTCTTCTTGTTCAATGGCCGGTAATCAACGCAAAGGCGTTCCGTGCCATCCTTCTTCTTGACAAATAGAACACCACAGCCCCAAGGAGAAGTACTAGGCCTGATTAGACCCATACGCTCTTGCTCATCGAGTTGTTTCTTCAGCTCCTTCAACTCATCAGGGGAAAGCTTGTACGGACGCCGACATGCTGGCTCGGTACCGGGCTCGAGTTCAATGATGAATTCAACTTGACGATGCGGAGGCATGCCTGGAAGCTCTTTAGGGAAAACATCTTCATACTCATTGACCACCAGAATATGAGAGATGGCATTAATCTCGCCCTTGTCATTGAGAGAGAATAGGCTGATTGTGTTATCTTGAGAGGCGAAGATAATCACGTCTTCGTCAGGATGAGTAAGCTTGACTTCCTTATTTGCACAGTCAATGTTTGCATCATGCTTGGAAAGCCAATCCATCCCAAGAATAAGATCAATGTCGGAGTTACCGAGAATAACCGGAGAAACCAGAAAACTGTAATCACCCATATGAATAGATATATCCGGAGCCATCATACTAGAAGTCATTCGTTTCCCCGGAGAAGTAACTTGCAACAATTGAGGTAATGCCACTGTGCTCACATTATGCTTGGATGCAAAAGGATATGACATGAAGGAACAAGATGCACCCAAATCAAACAAAACTTTAGCAGGTCTAAGGTTGACTGGAAGGTTACCAAGTATCACATCTGAAGGATTCTCTTCTTGCGCTACATTCATCGGATTCACTCTTGCTTCCTTGGGATTGTGCTTGACAATAGCAGTGCTGACAGGTGGAGGAGGCGGAAGGCGCCTTGGGTTGGGACACTTGTTAGCATAGTGACCCTTCTGAGTGCACTTGTTACAAACCACTTCTGAGAGAGGACAATGATGAGGACCACTCGATCTTGAAGCTTGAAACTGAGGCTTGGACTGATTGCTTGGGTTGGGTGGGTGGGAGAAACCACGGACACCTGAGTGCTTGTTGTTGTTTGGAGGACGTAGCACTGGAGGAGGCGGAAGCCAGAACTTCTGTTGCTTGGCAACCACTTGGGAAGAAGAGGAGGAGCGAACAACATCTCTGGTCCTCTTTTTGGAAGCTTCAATCTTGAGCTGGGCTGCCTCTTGCTTAAGAGCCATGTTATAGAATTGATCAAATTCATCCGGCTCGAACAAGGTGAGAGCTAGTTGGATTTCATCCTTCAGACCACCACGAAACTGATAAATCTTTCTCTTGGCATCAGGGATGTCTTGCTTGGCATAGCGAGCGAGATTCTGGAACTTGACATTGTATTGATAGACGGACATGGTGCCTTGCCTGAGGTTGCGGAATTGCTCATGCATGCCTTCAATGACACTAGTTGGAATGTGGTGAGAGCGGAAATCCTTGCAGAAGTCAGTCCACGAGATCTCACGATCACCTCTGGAATCTTTGTACTATTGCTACCAATCAGCAGCTTGATCCTTGAGTTGGAAGGCGGCAAACTTGACATAATCCTCAGGTCTCACGTTACTGCATTCAAAATGCTTCTTGATGCATGTTATCCAGTCTTCAGCATCTAGCGGATCCACACAGTAACTGAACGACTTCGGTTGGTTTGCCAGGAATTGGTTGAGGGTTGCAAAGTGGGGTTGATTGAACAGATTGCCTTGGCCTTGGTTCCCATGACCACCTTGATTTGCTTGGTTGGCTTGAATGTTCTGCATCATTTGCATAAGCATCTGGGTGTTCTGGTTGGTCGCTTGCATAATTGCTCTCCAGGCCTCAGACGGAGGAGGAGTGGAAGGAGGACGTTCAGGAACTTCTTCACCTTCTGGGTTAGCATTGGGAACCTTCTTAGGAGCCATCCTGAATGAGATGACAACTATTAGCCATTGATTGAAATTATATAAGCTGAATCAACGGCTAGAATTGCAACATAAGTCTTCACAACAACATTCGAACAAAATGAACGAATGTAATCCACAGTTTAATGGTACAACAATCTTCTCGAGAAGCCACTTGGGAGAACAAAAGGTAAATAAAAACAACAAGGAGCAGATAGAACAAATACAAGATAGAAGTTTCGTTCCACATGTTCGTGCTGAAGGCTCATGGAACGTGTTACAAAAGGGTTTTGCAATCCCCGGATCAGCATAGCCAAGGACCCTTTAAGATGCAACTCCCGATTGGAACAACGCCCATAAAACCACTTCACTCAATATTGAACCCCGAACTCCATATAATGCATTAGTTGGAAGAATTCCTACGAGCTACTAGATGAACCCACCTATTAATTTCCGAAAGTTTCCGGTTATGCAATCGGGTGTTGGGGATACAAGGGAAGCACAACACACTCAACTCTAATCCTACATCCAGCTGTATCCATCCTTCAACACATAACCAGTTATTTTCAGAAACCGTTTACCTCGGACCTTCGAAACACATCTGCTATACAAGCTGTGGCAATACTCCCGAACTACCTCCCCAGTACTGGGTGATGTCGGGGTTATCTTACCACTAACCACATTGAAGAGTTTTCGATGTTGGCCGTCTTAAGTATTCTAGAACTGTTGCGATAGATTTGTGTCGGTGTACTAAAGTAGGGGTACCTTAGCATCCCGACTTGTGCACGGGCAGTAGCAGTGTCCCATGGTCTGGCTCACCACGCGCCCGCCAAAGCCCACTCTAGACCCCTTGAAGCCATTCAAGAACAAAGTATTCAAGTTAAGAAACAAGACCCCGGCAAGAGGAGCTTGCCGGGAAGGCCGCACCAGGCTCAAGGTTATCATTCCAGCACAAGACCCTGGCAAGGGGAGCTTGCCAGGAAGGCCAAAGAATGGCACCTCAAGAAGGTATATCGTGGCACATCATGCGCCCCGGCAGGACCCGGAGAGCGACAAGCTTCCGGGCCCGGCAAGATTGCGACCCCGGCAAGGCGCTTGCCGGGGGAAGCTTACGCTGTGTGCCTGCGCTCCAGCTCATCTGGCCACGCGTCGCCCTGGGGCCCTTCCAGGGGCACGTGGCAGATGGCTGTGCAGCCTGGGGTACATGGTGGCAAGCCGCGGTGACGAGGCTATCGCCGTGGCGAACGGAGACGCATGGACGGACGCTTTTGGGGCGACGGCGACGGGCATTTAATGCCCTTGTCCCCCACCGTCAAGGTTAGGTGAAGACCACTGTTCATACACTGTTCATGCACTATTCATGCACTGTTACAACCACCACCAGTTTTACATTTTCACCCTCCTCTACGTTGGCACCTGTCGGTGACCCCTTTGAGCTATAAAAGGAGGCCCATGCACAACGTAGAGGGGGTTCGATCCCAGAAACTTGACCACTCCCTCGCTCGGTGTAGCTAGCACTGTAGATCTTCAAGCTCCCGAGCTCACGAACTCAATACAACCAAGGCAGGAGTAGGGTTTTACGCGTCCGCGCGGCCCGAACCTGGGTAAAATGCCCGCGTGTGCCCCTCGATCCGCTCTTCGTGCTCCCTCCGCACCCTTGCCGTATCGTAGAAGGGGCTCCGGTCCCATAGGTGTTCGTGGGCAACCAGTTTCCCCGACATCTTTGGCGCGCCAGGTAGGGGGGGCGTCGAGGTTGTGCGAACCTGATCCAGCGCTCAGGCGGGCGCATCCTTCAGCAACCTTTCCAGCTTCATCAACCTCATCGACTACGTCAACATGCCGCCGAAGAAGAAGGCTTCGGAGGTCGGTGGCCCGTCTGCGTCGATCCCACCACCACCAGAACCCACGGTTGGTGGGGTAGACACTGGCGGAAGGGTGGACGCCGGCGAGGACACTCACGGCGCCGCCAAGTCCAAGGACAAGACGGATGACCGGGCGAACTCCAAAGCCTCGGCGTCCGTGCATGCACCCCGTCCCTCTCAGGAGGCGCCGGGCCAGCAACGACGTGGAACCCACGGTACCATCCGTCTGCTGGGACAAGGCCAAACTGGCGGATCGCGGGACGCTCAAGGCCAGCGCGCTGGCACAAGCAAGGCGCGGTCGCCGGGGCGAGAACCTGCTCCTTCTAACGCTGTTAGAAGTCCGAGCATATCTCGCTCCTCGCACCGCTCGCCACCGCTCCCTTCCACTCCGGCTGAAGCTCTCGCCAGAGCTCAACTGCTCCTCGACTTCCCTCCAGCGGCGGACAAGGCCGAAGACTGGAGGGCTACAATCCAGAGCCTCATCGCCTTCGCCAACAACGACACGCCGTAGCAGCCGGCAACATCACGGCCGCGGCAAGTCGACCAAGCGAAGGCCGATGGAGACAAGACCGCCGGGGGTGCAACTACCGTGCACTCCCCGACGCGGAAGCAGAAATCGCCGACCCGCCGGATCAACATCGACGATGACTCCACAGCGTCGTCGGATCCCCGGGCTCGCCGCGATCAGCGCCAAGTCCTCGACGACAGGCGACAAGAGGATGCTCGAACTCGTATCGAGCGTCGAAGAGAAGCCCGAAGACAGTCCGACCAGCGCGCTGGGACTGCTGTCGACATGCACGCTCCCGGTGAACCAGGCGACTTGTCGTACGCGGCAGGTTGCCCTGCGTTCACCCGAGAGCTGCGGCAAGTCCAGTGGCCCGGCATGAAGAACTTTAAGCCCGACGTACCCGAGAAGTACGACGACAAGACACACCCCTCGGAGTTCCTCAGCATCTACACCATTGCGGTGCAGGCTGCCGGGGGATGCGACGAGAAGATCTTAGCAAACTACTTCCCGCTCGTGCTTAAGCCAAACGTCAGGTCTTGGCTTATGCACTTGCCGGAGAACTCCATCTCCTCTTGGGCAGATCTGTGCCACCAGTTTGTCGGCGCCTTCACAGGCGGCCACAAACCCCACGGCTAGGAGAGCGATCTTCACATTCTTGCCCAGAAGGAGGGAGAGTCCCTGCGCAAATATATCCAGAGGTTCAGCCGCGTTCAGCACAATATCCCCGATGTCCACCCTGCCGCGGTTATCAGCGCGTTCCACCAGAACGTGCGTAACCGCCGGATGAGGGAGGAGATGGCGATGACCAAGATCCGGGACGTCAGCGAGCTTTACGCTCTGGATGATAAGTGTGCGCGCGCTGAAGAAGGGAGGAGACTCCCCGGAGAGGATACTGCGGCAGGAGGAAGTGACAGCGAGGATGCCGCCCCGGCAAGGAAAAACCGGAGGCGGAACAAGAAGAAGAAAAACAAGGAGGTACTAGTTGTCGAGCAGTCCGGCAAGGAGGCTGCCGCCAAGAAGACACAGGCTGGTAGCTCTGGCAAGGAGGCCACCCCTGTAGCGGCAGCCGACAAGCAGGACGGCCCCGACAAGCAGTACTGTAAGATCCACCGCACCAAGGGCCACGATCTCCAGAACTGTAAGAGGGTAGAGTACCTCGTAGAACAGCAGAAGGCTGAATACGAGCGTCGCGACAAGGAGAAGGCCCAAGGAGGCGGGGGAGAGCCCAGCAAGAAGCGGCCGTTCAATGGCCGGGGAGGACGCCGCGGCAAGGCCAAGCAGCGGCAAGGAGACAGACCTCCCCGGGGCCGCGACAAGGATGAAGACGAAGACGATGACGAGGACATGGATGACGGAGATAACAACGAGCAGGTGTTCCAGAAGGCCACAGAAGTTCTGTGCGTCGATGGAGGTGCCTCTCTGCACACTTCCCACCGCCAACTCAAACAGTGGGTGCGGGAAGTGAATGCAGCTGAGCCACCCATCGAGTCGCGCAGGCTACTGAAGTGGTCCAGCACGCCCATCATCTTCGACCTCGAGGACCACCTTGACCGCACCACTGCGGTCGGGTGTTTGCCGATGTTGGTTTCGCCAACTATCCGCAACCTCAAGGTCACCAAGATGTTGGTTGACGGCGGGGCCGGCCTCAATTTGATCTCCTCCGCTGTGATCAAGAAGCTGCAAATCCCCGACAGCGAGCTCGAGGAAACCGGGACGTTCCAAGGGATCAACCCGGGAAGGAGCAAGCCAAAGGGGAAAATCACGCTGCCAGTGACCTTTGGCGGAGAGCTTAACTTCAGGACGGAGAGGATCACCTTCGACGTTGCCGATATCCCATTGCCGTACAATGGGATACTTGGCCGTCCTGCGCTCGCCAAGTTCATGGCAGCCTCCCACTATGCTTACAACATGCTCAAGATGCCGGGGCCAATAAGCGTCATCTCTGTCCCCGGTGACAAGAAGGACGCGCTTATTTGCGCCGACAAGATGTACCGGGACACAGCAGCCGCGGCAGACAGCAAGACACTTGCCGCTGAAGCTCCCGGGGGGAAGACCAAGACCATGTCCGGCAAGAGCTCTGGGGCCCACTCCGGCAAACGCACCTCCTCGGAGTGTTGCGCTGCCGTCGAGGACGCACCATCGAGATCCACCGGCAAGTGCAAGAAAGGAATGGCAGCTCCACCTGCAACCAAGAAGGTGTCCTCCAAGGAGGACGGCACTGGTGGTACCTTCACCATCAGTGCTACACTCGACCCCAAATAGGAAAGCGCGCTCGTTGCCTTCCTGCGGGCGAATGTCGACGTGTTCGCATGGCTACCGTCTGACATCCCCGGCGTTCCCAGGAAGGTAACTGAGCACAAGCTTGCTGTTTGTCCTCACGCGCGACCCGTCAAGCAGAAGGTCAGGAAGCAAGCGGTGGAGCGTCAAGAGTTTATTGCCGAAGAGATCAAGAAGCTGGAAGCAGCAGGCCTTGTTAGAGGTGTACTTCATCCCACGTGGCTGGCCAATCCAGTTGTCGTGCGCAAAGCCAATGGGAAGTGGAGACTTTGTATAGACTTCACCGATGTGAATAAAGCATGTCCCAAGGATCCATTTACCTTGTCGCGCATTGACCAGATTGTGGACTCCACGGCTGGATGTGAGTTGCTTTCGTTTCTCGATGCATACTCAGGTTACCATCAGATATTCATGGCTGAGGAAGACGAAGAGAAGACCGCATTCATTACTCCATGTGGCACTTACTGTTTCATACGTATGCCCTTTGGACTGAAGAATGCGGTTTCAACATTTGCAAGGGTGGTCCATACTGCTTTTGAGCCACAGATACACAGGAATGTGGAAGCCTACATGGATGATATAGTGGTCAACAGCAAGGACAAAGATACCCTGATACAAGACCTAGAAGAAACCTTTGAGAATTTTCGCAAGATACAACTCAAGCTCAACCCCGAGAAGTGCGTCTTTGGAGTCCCCTCTAGCAAACTTCTCGGGTTCTTTGTGTCCCAGAGAGGGATTGAAGCCAATCCCAATAAGATCAAGGCCATCGAGCAGATCGAAGCACCAAAGCGCGTCAAGGATGTGCGAAGACTTGCTGGTTGTGTGGCTGCCCTCAGCAGGTTCATTTCAAAGTCTACAGAACGCGCCCTGCCTTTCTTCAAAATCTTGAAAAAGGCAGGTCCTATGAAATGGACTCTGGAAGCGGAGGCAGCGCTGCAAGACTTGAAAGGATACCTGTCCTCTACTCCAATACTTGTCGCACCTAAGCCACAAGAGAAGTTGCTGCTATACTTAGCAGCAACCAATCAAGTGGTTAGTGCTGCGTTGGTGGCGGAGAGGGAGGCAGAAGAGGAGTCCACGGCCCCGGCAAGCACATCCAGCGATAAGCAGGGGGCTTCCCCGACAAGCTCTGGCCCCGACAAGGACAAGTCTGTGTAGGAACAAGGAGAAGTGCGAAAGAAGATGGTGCAGCGCCCAGTTTATTTTGTAAGTTCCCTCTTGCAGGGGGCTAGGTCAAGATACTCTGGGGTGCAGAAGTTGCTTTTCGGCCCCCTCATGGCCTCAAGGAAGCTGCGCCATTACTTCCAAGTGCACGAGATAACGGTGGTCACTCGCTTTCCGTTGAAGAGGATATTGCAGAATCCAGAAGCAATAGGTAGGATCGTCGAGTGGGCACTAGAGCTATCAAGCTTTGGTCTCAAGTTTGAGAGTACCTCAACTATCCAGAGCAGAGCTTTGGCAGAATTCATAGCAGAATGGACCCCAACACCAGACAAGAAGTCCCAGAGACAAACATCCCCGTCCAAGAAGCGAGCAAGGAATGGATAATGTACTTTGATGGTGCCTTCTCACAGCAAGGCGCCGGTGCTGGTGTGCTACTTCTCGCACCCACCGGGGAATACCTCAAGTATGTTGTCCAAATGCACTTTCCCAAGGAGCAATCGACGAACAATACTGCTGAGTATGAAGGTTTGCTTGCCGGCCTCAGAATTGCGGCCGAACTTGGGATCAAGAAGCTGATTGTGCGGGGAGATTCGCAATTGGTGGTCCGACAAGTAAACAAAAGTTACCAGAGTCCTTTGATGGAAGCTTATGTCGATGAAGTGAGGAAGCTTGAAGAACACTTTGAAGGCCTGCAGATGGAGCACGTCCCAAGAGCTCAAAATGATATCGCAGATGGCCTCTCGAAGTGTGCTGCGATGAAGTTACCTGTGGAACCAGGGACCTTCCTGCTCAAGCTAACTCAACCATCCGTTACACCATCAGTTGGACAAAACAAGAAAAGAAAGTTGGTCTCCGGCGACTATTTGCCGGCGGACCTTCCTAAAGCCGCCGCCAAGGTCCCCAAGATCAGCAACCAAGATGCTGAGGAACAGTCTGCTCCTGCGGACCCAAGGGTCTGTACAGTTGAAGCAGGCGTTCCCGACAAGTCTTGCCCCGGCAAGCTTGCCAGGGAACACTCGGCTCCGGTAGAACCGCAGGTTATTGCCGTAGAAGTCGAGGTTCCCGCAGCAGCCCTGATGCCTTTAGTCCTTGTTGTTGAGCCCCAGGCTCCAGCATGGGCACAGCAAATCATCCGTTTTCTTCAAGCTGGAGAACTTCCCGAAGAACCAGAAGAGATAGAGAGGATTACCAGGCAGTCAAGTATGTATCAGTTCATCGGCAACGAGCTATACAGAAGAAGACTCAATGGTGTCAGATTGAAATGCATTTCTCGGGAAGATGGACAGAAGTTGTTGGCAGAAATACATGGAGGCATATGTGGTCACCACATTGGCGCAAGAGCACTTGCCGCGAAGGCGTTCCGGCAAGGTTTCTTTTGGCCAGAAGCCCTCCAAGATGCAACTGCACAAGTAACCAAGTGTGAAGTGTGCCAGTTCCATGCCAAGCAAATACACCAGCCAGCTCAAGCTCTCCAGACGATCCCTTTGTCCTGGCCCTTCTCGGTCTGGGGGCTCGACATCCTCGGCCCCTTTCCCCGCGCCGTCGGGGGCTTTGAGTACTTGTACGTTGCAATCGACAAGTTCACAAAGTGGCCGGAAGTGGAACCAGTGAGGAAGGTGACAGCATAGTCAGCAGTGAAGTTCTTCAGATCAATTGTTTGCCGTTTCGGAATCCCTAACAGGATCATCACCGACAACGGCACACAGTTCACAAGTCGCACCTTCATGAAATACGTCCAAGACCTTGGCGCCAAGGTCTGCTTCGCTTCTGTTGCACACCCAAGGAGCAATGGTCAAGCGGAGAGGGCAAACGCTGAAGTGCTGCGCGGACTCAAGACAAGAACCTTCGACAGGCTGCACAAGTGTGGAAGAAACTGGATAGAGGAGTTGCCGGCGGCTCTTTGGTCAATCAGGACGACACCAAATCGAGCCACCGGACAGACACCCTTTGCTCTTGTCTATGGAGCAGAGGCAGTTCTCCCCACGGAACTCGTATACGGGTCTCCTCGAGTACTTGCTTACGATGAGCTCGAGCAAGAGCAGCTGTGGCAAGATGATGCACTGCTCCTCGAGGAGGACCGTCTCCAGGCTGATGTACGAGCTGCTCGATACCAGCAAGCCTTGCGTCGCTACCACAGCCGCAAGGTCAGGGCCAGGAGTCTCGAGGAAGGCGACCTTGTTCTTCGGCGCGTTCAGTCCGCCAAGAACTCCAACAAGTTGACGCCGAAGTGGGAAGGCCCTTATCGGGTGAGACAAGTCACAAGGCCCGGCGCTGTCCACCTTGAGACCGAAGAAGGCATATCGGTGAGCAACTCCTGGAACATAGAGCATCTTCGCAAGTTTCACCCATAAGGCACGGTTGCCTTGATCCGTTCCGGCAACCACCTTTTGTACAAGTCTTGCCGCTGTTGCATGTAAACCTTTGTACAAAGCCGGGCGCAGACCCCGTGCATCAGTAAAACTTTTGTGCTTCGCACCATTTGTCGTTTCGTGCTTTTCCTTTTACTTGCATGAATCATCTAACACTTTGTGCGGCGCACATCCCCGGTAAGCAGTAACAAGCTACAAGGCTCCATGCCTGTGTTTCCTCCTCTTTTCCCTTCTCTCTTAAACAGAAGAAGAGTTCCTCGCGCACAAGTTTGCCGGGGGGAGGAGATGGAGGTATGAACCAAATGCTGTTCAAGAAAGGGAAGCCTTGCCGGGAAAGCAAACAATCCATAAAAGCTAAGTTGCCAGAGTTTGAGCAATTCAAATTTTTAAATTTTTTAGTTGTCTTCCTTGAACGACCGCACTTTGTATGGAAAACCTGTGCGCGGAGGAACCTACCCGTGGCTGGTCGCGCCCTTACTTTGTTTCGAGCACGCTCAACGGCTTAAGTGAGCTACGACAAGTGTCGCGCCCTTACTTCGTTTTCGAGTTCGCTCAACAATCTAAGTGTGCTGCGACTAGCTGCGGCAAGGTTTCTTGCTGGCAAGGGCATTGCTAGCAGGCTGCTAAGAGTCCCGCACTCAGCGCTCGCGGCAAGGGTCCCTTTGCCGGCAAGTTCCCTAAAAGCGTAGGGTGGAAAGCATACAAAGTGAAGGGACTAAACAAGGGAGATAACACTGCATTGATTATCCAAAATAAAGTTATATTACAAGATAGCTTGCCGCTATTCTAACCAACTACTACCCATGACTTAATCGACAGCGGCAAAGGAAGCAGAAAGAAGGGAGCCTAGTCTCTTCGGTCTCCGTCGACCCTCTTGATCTTGCCCGCCTTGGCTACGATGTGGGCAACTTGGGCCTTCAACGCCTCCTGGTCAGCTTCGGGCGGCAGGGTCCGGAGGACGTTGACAAGGTTGATCCCGGGGTTGCGGTAGACGATCTTCGACAACACCCGCTCCATGGTACCCATGCAAAGCCGGCGTGCCTCGTCAGCCAGCTGTGCAGGGATCCTCTCCCGTAGCCGCGCGAGGGACGGTGCCACCCCTCTGAAGAACAGGCTCAGCTTGGCGCTGTGGGGGAGGCTCTCGTCGGGGGAGTCCACGAGGTGCTCCGCCTTCAGCGCCACCATCTCCCTGTCGATGTTGGCGGCGGAGGCGACGAGCTCTTCAGTCCACTGCTCCATCGTCCGCTGGAAGTTGTTCTGCGACAAGGCGGCGCTGTCCAACAGCGCCCTTTCAGCCCGGAGATCTTCTTTCAGCTTCGTTTCACGGTCCTGGGCGGCGTCAAGTGGGTCATTGAGGGTGGAGACCTTCAGCTCCAAGTCTGTGATGGAGTCCTTGGCGTCGTTGAGCTCTTTGCCTTTCTCGGAGAGGCGGACTTGCAGCTCCGAGTTGGTGTGGGCGTCCTTCTCTCGCGCCACGTTGAGCGCGGCTACCTTGTCCTCGCTCGCCTTCAAGTTCGTCTCCATCTACGCCACCCGGGCCTCCAGATCCCTCTTGGCGGTCTCTGCGGCAGCAGCGGCGTCCCTCGCCTCCTACAGAGCCCCGCCAATGGCCTGCTCACGAGCGGTGAGGTCGTCCTCGTGGCTATCGAGGTCAACCATCCGCTGGTTGAGCTCTCCCTCCCGCCGAGACAGATCCTCGGCGGTCCGTCGCTGCTGCTCCTCGACCTCAGCCTTCTCGAGGACGAATGCTTGCTGCGCCTCGGCAAGCTCTTCACGCTCCTCCGCCAAGTTCCGGAGGGCCGCCTGGTTGGCGGCACGGAGCTCCGCGGCGCGCTTCTCCAGATCAGCACCAGCCTTGGCAGCCAAGGCCTCCCAGGAGTCCAACTTAGCCTGCCTGGCCCGGTACAAGGCCAGGAGCCGGCGTAGGAGTTGCTCCTCTTCGGGCTCGTCGCTGCTGCCGGGCGCATCGACAATCTTCAGCCCGGCGGAGGCGAGAACTTCTCCGTCGAAGGTCTCCCCCTCCGCGGGTGCCCTTAATGAGGACGCCCACGGGACTTGGATAAAGACCCCGTTGGCGGCCTCCAGGTAGACGCCCGACCCGGCCGCGGGGGCGGAGGGGTCGGCGGTCGGCGCAGTGTCCGGCGCTCCTGCGGCCTCAGGGCCAGCAGTGCGGTCGCCGGTCCCTTCCCCCGCTGCAGCGTCAGCGGTCGGGGCGGTCTCCTCGGCGGTTGGCTCGTCGGCACCAGCCATTCCTTCGGTGATGGTGGCGTCGCCAGCATTGCCGCGCACGTCCTCCTCGGCGATGGTCTCCGTCTCCATCGGCTCCGGGGCGGGCGGATCTGACAGAAGAAAAAGAAAAGAAAGAACCATCAAGCAAATATCCAAAAAAGAAGAATTTAAGAAGAAGAAATCACAAGGGTTTACCTTCGTGGGCCTCTTCGATAACGGGGTCCCTCGCCGGGGAGTTCTCCCTCGGCGGCGTAGTAGAAGCCCCCGCCGGCGGAGAGCCGGTGGCGCCCTCCCTTGGCGGGGTGCTCACCCTTGTCGGGCTGCTCGCCCTTGGCGGGGTACTCGCCCTTGGCGGAGTACCCATCCTTGGCGGAGCGTTGTCCCTCGCCGGGGAGCTCATCCTTGGCGGGGAGGGTGGGACAAGCGGCTCGTCGGGGGCGGCCTCCTGGTGCTCCTGCGGCTGCGGCTCCACTTCTGCACAAGACAACAAGACATCAATAAGGGTAACAAGCTCAAGCGCGCCCATCAAGCGGAAAACTGAACACGAGGCTTACGCTCGGGGCTGCGCTGGGGGCTGCTCTCCGGAGCAGCAGGCTGGTCCGGCAAGTTTGTCGCTGGCGCATCCCCCGTCGCTGCGGCAGGCTCGTCGTCCTCGAGGTCAACCACAGGGATTTTGGCCCTCTTCGCCATCCTCTGGGTCAACATCCTGGAAGCCAAACAAGATCAGAAATCAAGACAAGAAAAACAAGAATCAAAGGAAATAGAAATTGCAAGCGCTTACTCTTCCTCCTCTTCGTCGGAGCTGAGGGCGGAGAAGTCAAACTCCGCCTCGCGCGCTCCAGCGCGAGGGGCTGGAGGAGAAGGCTCCCTCGGGTGCTTGGCGGGCTCCGGAGCCGTGGGTTGTGAAGACCCCGCTCCGGTCGTCCCCGAGGACCGAGGGGCGGAAGGAACACCAGAACCGCTCCGGGAAGACCCCCCCTCCGCTTGCCACTGGGACACGGGACGCCTCCTTGACGACCTTGCTCGTCGTAGTGGCGCGCGTCGCTTGACGTTTCGGCTGTTGACGGGGCGCCTGTGGCCTCGCCGTCTCAGCGGTCTTGCGGAGGCGCTTCTTCTGCGGCGGTGGAGGGCTTGGTGGTGGCGGAGAGTTTTCTGAGTATGAGGAGGCGTCGTCAAGGTTCAGAGACCCGCCGGAGTCCTTGTCTGAATCGCCCGATTCGGCGTCCTCCTCGGCGGGCTCGCTAGACTCAGTGCCTTGCCCGGCAGCCTCGCTCCCTTCGGCAGGCTCCCTGGCAGGCTCCCCGGCAAACTCCTCGGGCGCAATCTTCAACAACTTGAGGATTTCCTCCTCCTCAGCCTGACTCACCGCGTCCGCCGCTTCTGCTTCTTCCACGGAGTACCCAAATTCCCCCACAGCCGCCGTTGCGGCGGCCTCCTCCATCCTGTCGGCTATATATGCCACATCCCGCTCGGTGGTCGCTCGGGTGAGGCCCTTTCTCTCCTCGGGGTTGCGTGGCCGTTCGACCAAGCTGTCGAAGAAGGCCTGCACGGTCTCCTCTGAAGGCATTAGCCAAGTGGGGACAACCCCGTGGGAGTCGCACTCGGGCATTGCCGCGCGGATGGCACTGAGAGCAGTGTTGTTGCACAACGGAACTACTCCCCGGGACGGGGTGAACCACTCCTTGTGCTTGGGATCGTGTTTGAACAGCTCCCGGACCATCCCCTTGAGTTCTAAGAAAGTGAAGTTGTAATTCAACCCGGGGCGCAGCCTCATGCGGTCTGTCGCGTTGCCGAACTCCCAAGCAGGCCTCTTCCTTTCTTGCAGAGGAGCAATGCGGCGACGGAGGAAATCGGCCCCGACTTCACCTACAGTAAGGTTGGCGGCCCGGAGACGAAGGATCCTAGTAAGGGCAATCTGCAGCTTATCGTCCTCCGGGGCCAAGTCGCTCCAATCCTTGCTGCGCACTATTGCAGTCTGGCGCGGCAAGGTAAACTGCTCGGGCTCATCTTCCATGACCCAGCACCAATCAGCCCTCCACTCCTCCCACTTGCCGCGGAGCTCCCCAATCAAGTATGCCTCCTTCTTGCTGAGCCTGAAGATCCAGGAGATGCCGCCGGAGAGTGGAGATCCGGACTCTACTCTAGGCATGAAGAAGTGGCGGAAGAGAGCTACATTTGGGTGGATCCCGACGTAGTTTTCGCACAGATATGCGAAAACGGCCAAAGTGAGGACGGCGTTCGGGGTGAAATCTAAGAGGTGGAATCCGTATGTGTTCATCACATTGCAGAAGAACTCTGAATACAGAGGACACGGGCCGCAATGGAAAAACGAAGCGAAGTAGTGGTAACCTCCTGGGTACAGGTCGACGGCTGCAGCGGGGAGGACTCTGGTGCGCGGGTGAGCCTTCGTCTCCCTCGCCCAGAACAAGTAGTACTTGTCGCGTAGCTCCCTCGCGTCGAGCCTCGGCGGGAAGACCACCATCCTTCTCCGCATGGCTGCCAGCTTCGCCGCCTTGTCGGACTTCTCCTTCTTCGCCTGGTCGCTCTTCGCCTTGTCGCTCTTCGCCTTGTCGCTCTTCGGGGCCATGGCGGGGACGGCGAGGAAGGTCGACGGCGCTGCGGGTGGTGAAGACGGCGGAGGAAGGGCAGAGGCGGGGAGCGGCGGGGGTTTCTGGAGATTCAAGACACAATGAAAGCAATGGGGGAAACTGCCCCTGCTTCCTCTGCTTTTAAGGGGGGAGTGGGGGACGTTCCGCATTTCCTCATTTAAGAAACAGGCCACGATCTCTCCCACGACGCCGCAATCGACGCGTGCCGTTAGGGAGGGATGCGGCGAATCTGGAGTGGGAAACGGCGCGCCGTGGGCCGCGAGTGCCCGTGCACTGTCCTGGGCCTGGACCAACAGCGCTCGGCACCGTGTGTGGCCCAGGCCCGGGGGCTCCTGTCGGTGTACTAAAGTAGGGGTACCTTAGCATCCCGACTTGTGCACGGGCAGTAGCAGCGTCCCATGGTCTGGCTCACCACGCGCCCGCCAAAGCCCACTCTAGCCCTTGAAGCCATTCAAGAACAAAGTATTCAAGTTAAGAAACAAGACCCCGGCAAGAGGAGCTTGCCGGGAAGGCCGCACCAGGCTCAAGGTTATCATTCCAGCACAAGACCCTGGCAAGGGGAGCTTGCCAGGAAGGCCAAAGAACGGCACCTCAAGAAGGTATATCGTGGCGCATCATGCGCCCCGGCAGGACCCGGAGAGCGACAAGCTTCCGGGCCCGGCAAGATTGCGACCCCGGCAAGGCGCTTGCCGGGGGAAGCTTACGTTGTGTGCCTGCGCTCCAGCTCATCTGGCCACGCGTCGCCCTGGGGCCCTTCCAGGGGCACGTGGCAGATGGCTGTGCAGCCTGGGGTACACGGTGGCAAGCCGCGGTGACGAGGCTATCGCCGTGGCGAACGGAGACGCATGGACGGACGCTTTTGGGGCGACGGCGACGGGCATTTAATGCCCTTGTCCCCCACCGTCAAGGTTAGGTGAAGACCACTGTTCGTACACTGTTCATGCACTGTTCATGCACTGTTACAACCACCACCAGTTTTACATTTTCACCCTCCTTTACGTTGGCACCTGTCGGTGACCCCTTTGAGCTATAAAAGGAGGCCCATGCACAACGTAGAGGGGGTTCGATCCCAGAAACTTGACCACTCCCTCGCTCGGTGTAGCTAGCACTGTAGATCTTCAAGCTCCCGAGCTCACGAACTCAATACAACCAAGGCAGGAGTAGGGTTTTACGCGTCCGCGCGGCCCGAACCTGGGTAAACTGCCCGCGTGTGCCCCTCGATCCGCTCTTCGTGCTCCCTCCGCACCCTTGCCGTACCGTATAAGGGGCTCCGGTCCCATAGGTGTTCGTGGGCAACCAGTTTCCCCGACAATTTGTGACAACAACACCTCGGAGCTCAACTCCCCGAGACACTGCCACAACCCCTAAATGACAGGAGGCATCGAGAACAATGTTCTCGTCACAAAGATATCGGAACAATCCAAACGATACATGCATGATCCTAAATTTTTTTTGTGAATTTTTGAGAGTAGAAGAGATAGAGCAATCGTCAGAAGTCCTCACCGGAGTGAAAAAGGGATGAGGAGTAAAAAGAAATCCTACTCTCCGATATATATAGGACTCAAAACAGTTTCATGTGTGTGCCTAGACACAACCGTCAATGATTCGATCAATCAAGGGGGCTCCTAGGTCGGAGAAGGCTCTGATTACCAACTTGTAATGCCCAGTATGAGACTATACCTCCCACGTGTCGAGGCATGACTTAAAGGCATAATCTCATACTAGAATGATCTCAAGTAGGGTATCTTTGCACAACTCATGTAAAAGAGGGATGAAATTGTATAAGAGTAGTTGGCCTACACTCGCCACATCACACAAAGTAATACATCAACATACATCATCCAATAACATCAGAGTCCGACTACGGGCGAAGATCCAAATGAAAGATACCATAAATAAACAACACAAGGTCCCGATCATCCTAGTAAGAGCCCTACTGATCCTCTGGGTAAGACACGTAGTATCGCCCACATTCTTCATCGAACTCCCAATACGAATCTAAACCACCAGCTGTGTAGTTCTCAATGGTACCTGCATCTGGTGTTGTGTAGAAACTGTGAGCCACGGGGGACTCAGCAATCCCGTTCCCGGGTAGCAATACTATCAAAGCCTTAGGTGTGGAAAAGGCTTAAACAAGGTTTGCAGCAGCACTAGCACTAGATTACGTGTTTAGAGCGAGAAGAGAAAGTGCCAACGATCGACAAAGTGATCACGAAGTGATCCTATCTAAGCATCTCAAACATAACCCCATCGTGTTCACTCTCCGAATCCCTTCGGAAAGCGACCGTCACGGTTACTCACGCTGGTAGTGAATTATGATCATACTGTCAAGTTTTCTACAAACGGATATTAACAAATTCCCATCTGCCACATAACCACGGGCACGGCTTTCAAAAGATCAAACCCTGCAGGGGTGTCCCAACTTAGCCCATCACAAGCTCACGATCCGCGGAGTCGCAATTCCAAGGTGGGAAGACCCGAGTATTCTTGGAATCCCGTGCTCAAGATATTCCGACAAAGGTAAAACTAATCCAGCAAGACCTCCCGGCGTGCCGACACCCTGATAGTAGCCGCGCGTATCTCGTCTCAGGCCACGACCAGATGGGACAAGCTACAAGTTTTTACCAGCCCTTGAGTTTCCTCGAGGTGGCCCCGTGGGCTTCCCAGTTTGGACCAACACTCATGTGGAGCACCGGCCCAGGGTTGTTAATTAAGGACTCGGGTTTGCAACGCCCTTATGCAAGTTTTAGTTATTAGGCAAATGTAAAACTAATGTTGGGCCTTGCTGGAAAATCTTTAGCGCTAAGCGGGTTATCAAGGGGGCCCATAAACTCCAACCGTGTTAGGGACGCAAAATCAAGGAACATAACACCGGTTTAAACGGTTCCTAGGTTGGCATGAGCGGAACAAAACACCAAGCAAGAGGCTTAGCCTTCCACCCATTACCAAGTATATAGATGATTTAGTTTAACAGATTATATAATGTGATATCCCAACAATAACTTCACCATGAAGCAAGAATCTTCAAATCTTCACCTGCAACTAACAACACTATAAGAGGGGATGAGCGAAGCTTACATAGCCAAACAACGGTTTGCTAGGTTGGTTGGTTAGAGAGGTTCATGGCAACAATAGGAGGCTGACAAACAAACATAGGCATCGAGGCAATAAGCTAAAGAGCGAGACATCTAGCATATGCAAGGATAGTAGTGATATCTGGGTAAGGTTATCTTGCCTGTTGATTCCACGGAGGGATCGTAACCTTGATCCTCACACTCAACCTCGGTAGAAACCTCGTACTCCTTATCGTCACCGAGCTCTAACCAAACACAACAATGCAACAACGGAACAAAATAAATCAACATGCAGTGCTCAACCACATGATGCATGAACATGATGAACAGGACAAGAGTGGATATGATGCATGGCCTAGGGGTCACAAGAGTGCAACAACATCATAACCAAATAAGATCATACACAAGCATGAAGCAAGCAAAGGAACAACTTAACAAGTTTATGTAGTTGTTCAAACAAGCATGCAACATGTTTTAAAGAAGTTGGTTAACATGGCAAGGGTGCAACTAACATAACAGCAACATGCTAGCACATTTAAATGGACTGGAATTAAATAACAACAATATCCAGAAACTCCCATATTAATTTATTTGCATTTGGGACAGGTCTGAAAAACTTCTGTGATAGAGTTGTCAAACATGCTAAACAACAGCACCAAAATATTGTACACATTTTCCACCCCAAATGCATATAAAGTTTGTTAAATATGGACTTGTAGATATTTAGTTATGATTTTTACAAGTTTTAGCATATATAAAACAAGAATAAGTTCAAACAACATTTTAAATGTCTTAAAACATGGGAGCAAGTAGCATATTCATAATCTACATAAAATTCTAAGCACTTTTCATATAGGACTCATATTCATCAGACATATATTTAAATAGATATTAACTAAACAAGAAAATACAGAAAAAGAAAAGGAAAACAAAACAGAAAAAGAAACATAAAATGCGCAAGGGTCGGAATGACCCAGGGCTGCGCTAGCCCAAGCCACTGACAGAGGGCCCGGCTGGCGCTGAGATGGCAACGTGGGTGCGCGCGGGGGTGGAGACGACGATGTTAGGCTGGCAGGTGGGGCCTACCTGTCAGCCACACCCGAAAACTAAAAAGGGGCGAAACCCACTACGCCCGCAAGGAATCGAACCCACGACCACTTGCTATCTGACGAGGAGACGAACCACTGCGCTATTGAAAGTTTCACGACAGATAGCAGGAAGTTTATCTAAAGACTAATTAGCAGAAGAAAAACAGGGGAAAAAGCTGGGCTCGTCGGAGCTGCTCCGGCGACCAAACGGGGCGGCGGCGTGGTGTGGCTTGCTCCTCGAAGAGTTCCGCACCCAACCGACGCGCTTGCAGCACCTAGCGACTACTACAACGCCGGCGGCGAGCAATGACAGAGCGGCGGCAACGGAGCAATGACAAGGCGATGCAGAGCCCTAGGGGGAATGATGACTGCGCCGGCGGCATCTACGCGGCGCACTGGAGCGAAGTGGTAGCACGGCACGGCCTAGAGGGGTCGGAACACTCGCCGGCGATGAGGTCCGACGGCGATGCGCTCGGGCGCTCGGTGAACTAGGGCCGAGAGGGCGCGCAGAAAGGGGAAAAGGCCATGGGGAGAATGATGAGCTCACCACGAGCACGGCGATGAGCTCGGCTGGCCCAGTCATGGACGGAGTCGACGACGGCGCGTCTCGAACACCTACAGCCACCGGAGAGGAAGAAGAGGAAGAAGAGCTCGTCGCGGAGGCGATCGGGTCCGCGTGGTGGACGTAGACGAAGTAGGCAACGTCGTGGAAGCAGACGGACAGCGTTGGCGAGGCTGAGGTCGACGCGGGGCTCACCGACGACGTGGTTGCGCTCTCAGATGCGCTCGGGCATCGACTAGATCGACGGACCTGGGGGTGCTCGGCTCTCTAGGCGGCGACGAGGGGAATGGGGAACCCTAGGGGAAACGAGAGGACAAGCTGCGGGTTTAAAAAGGGGGCGGCGACGGCCTCGACGTCCGTGAGTTCACGGCACGACGGCGCGGGCGCGCCCTGCTCTATTTTGCTGACGGAGGAAGACGGCGACGCGGCCTATGAGACGGACAGGTGGGGCCAGGCGCGAAAAAGCCACGGCGCGACGGTGCGGCCTGTTGGCTGGGCTTGCGGGAGAGATGGGCCTGCGCTGTGGAGAGAAGAGAAGAGATGGGCCTGGGGGAGAGAGGAGGAGGAGGAGGCCCACGTGCACTGCTGGAGCTGCTTTTCTTTCTTTTTCTTTTATCCTCACGCAGAAAAGAAAAAGAAAAACACAGAATAAAGAGGGGAGTTAGGGGAAAAGAAAAATATCCCCATGCTCAGTGATTTATGCCCTATTTAAATAAATTGACTTGGACATTTTTAGAGGCAGAAAAATAAAAGGAGTTTGAATATGGTTCAAACTCAAGTCATTTTAAAACCCAACCAAATCATTTTCAAATAGGCTGATATTTGGTGGAGAGATTGTAGACATGGTGCAAGATTTATAGGAGAAGAAAGAACAAAAGTGGGCTTGGTTATGAGGCTTGCACAAAAGAGCAAAGATAGGACAGAAGAAAAGAAAGAAGAAGAAGAAGAAGAAGAAGAAGAAGAAGAAGAAGAAGAAGAAGAAGAAGAAGAAGAAGAAGAAGAAGAAGAAGAAGAAGAAGAAGAGGGAGAAGGGGTAGGGTTAGCTAGGCATAGCTAAACCACACACACAACATCACAATGGTCTCACACATGCACAACAATAAAGTAAACTATGATGCCATGATGATATGATGATGAGCAATGCAAGGATGCAAAAAAATGATATGGCAATGCAAAGAAAATAAAAGACAAGAACCCCCAAGGATAATGACAAGGATCAAATTGAGAAGCTTTATTGCCATTATTGGAATGTGTTACATATGGGGCATTACAGTACTCCTCACTGACAATAAACCCAATGTGAGTTATTTCAAAGTCTTCGGTACTAAATGTTGGGTTAGAGATCCTCATCTTAGTTCTAAATTTGCACCAAAAGCACATGAAGGTTTCATGCTTGGTTGCGGAAAGGACTCGCACACCTACATAATCTTCATCAATCATCTTCACAAGATTGTTGAAATTGTATATGTGCGGTTCGATGAAACTAATGGCTCGCAAAGACATCAACTACCTTCTATGACAGGTGAAATACCTCCTGAGGAATCCATTAAGTTCAAGGCAACTGAGGATATCATTCCCACTGAAGAACCTGCTGAAGAAGTCATTCCAGACCCTATAGAAAATCATACTGGTGCACCTGAAGAAACTGTTGCTCAAGAAAATGCTCAGCCAAATCAAAGTCATCAACCTACTCATCCTCGAGTGGCAAAAGAAGTGCAGATTGAGAAAATCATCGATGACATCAGCACACCAGATCCTCTCACACGCTCAAGAGCTTCACACGTACCTAACTTTTGTGGGCACTTTGCTTTTTTCTCTATCACAAAGCCCACCAAGGTTGATGAGGCATTTCTGGAACCTGAGCGGATTCAAGCTATGCAAGAGGAATTGCATCAATTCGAGCTCAACCATGTGTGGGAACACGTCAAGCAATCAGAACCTCGCAAGCACAATATCATAGGCACCAAGTGGATCTATCGCAACAAGCAAGATGAAAATGGCCTTGTGGTGAGGAATAAGGCTCGTCTCGTACCTCAGGGGTACACACAGGTTGAGGGAATTGACTTCGATAAAACTTTTGCACCTATTGCTATACTTGAAGCTATTCACATATAGCTTGCTTATGCTAACCATTATAATATCGTCTTATACCAAATGGATGTGAAAAGTGCATTCCTCAATGGTAAGCTTGAGGAAGAAGTATATGTTGATCAACCCCCTGGTTTTGAAGATCCTAAACATCCTGACAAAGTCTTCAACCTCAACAAGGCCCTCTATGGCCTCAAGCAGGCCCCTCAGGCATGGTATGATACTTTGAAGGAATTCCTCATGAAGAAAGGCTTCAAACCCGGTTCTCTTGACCCAACTCTTTTCACTAAATCATATGATGATGAATTATTTGTGTGCCAAATCTATGTGGATGATATTATCTTTGGTTGTACTGATGAACCTTAAAGTGACGAATTTGGCTACATGATGCGTGAAGAATATCAAATGTCTTCAAATTTTTCAACAATACAATGTCATCTTCATATGTCAAGAGAAATACCTCAAGGATGTATTAAGGAAATTCGGCATGCAAGATTGCAAAGGCGTCAAAATCCCTATGCCCACAAATGGCCATCCCTGCACCAAAGAAAATGGTAAAGATTTCGATCAAAAGGTATACCGTTCCATGATTGGTTCTTTATTGTATCTATGTGCATCTAGGCCAGATATTATGCTTAGTGTTTGCATGCGTGCCCGATTTCAAGCTACACCGAAGGAATCACACCATAAGGCTGTGAAGCATATTTTTCGATATCTAGCTCACACACCAACACTTGGATTATGGTATCCCAAGGGCGACGATTTTGATCGCATTGGATATTCTGACTCTGACTATGCTGGTGATCGAGTGGATCGCAAGTCAACATCATGCACATGTCATTTCCACGGACGATCCTTAGTATGTTGGTACTCGAAGAAGCATAGCTGCGCATCACTCTCTACTGCTGAAGCTGAGTACATTGATACTGGTTCGTGTTGTGCTCAATTGTTGTGGATGAAGCAAACTCTCAAGGACTACGGTGTCAACATGAAGAACGTGCCACTCTATTGTGACAATTAGAGTGCCATCAAGATTGCTCACAACCCAGTTCGGCACTCGAAGAAAAAGCACATCCAGATCTATCATCATTTTCTTCGAGATCATGTGTTCAAGGGCGACATCTCCATCTACAACGTGAAGACTGAAGAACAACTGTCAGATATCTTCACAAAGCCCTTAGATGAAAAGAGATTTTGCAAGTTGCGGTGTGAGCTAAATATCTTAGAATCTTCGACTGTCCTTTGAAAGGAGACACATCCTAACACTTATGCAAAATTGATGACTTAGATGTGCAACACACGAAGTAATGTTTTTCTTCAATCAATGAAGACTAACCCTCTAAGTGTGAAGAAATTAATGAAAAATTTGATTCTCAGAGCCCTATGACAATTGTACGCGGTGTCGGAAATTATCATTCTTATACGGTGGGTCACGCCACCAACTAAAGTTCAAATCTGAGTTTTTTCTCATTTTGCAAATTCTTCAAAACTTACAAATTCCTAAAAATTTACAATTCATTCAACTTTTCACTCGAGTTATTCATTGGCTATCATGTCCTCTACATCATTCACTTATTGCTAATTCTTCTATTTGACTTTTCCACTAAGTTAAAGTGATCAGACCATTTCCCCCTTGATACGTCTCCGTCGTATCTATAATTTTTTATTATTCCATGCCAATATTATACAACTTTCATATACCTTTGGCAACTTTTTATACTATTTTTGAGACTAACATATTGATCCAGTGCCCAGTGCCAGTTCCTGTTTGTTGCATGTTTTTGTTTCGCAGAATATCCATATCAAATGGAGTCAAAACGGGATAAAAATGGACGGAGATTTTTTTTGGAATATATGTGAATTTTGGGAAGTGGAATCAACGTGAGACCATGCCCGAGTGGCCCACGAGGGTGCGGGGTGCGCCCTGGGCCATCGTGGCCACCCCGTAAGGCGGTTGGTGCCCTTCTATCGCTGCAAGAAAGCTAATATCCGGATAAAAATTGTGTCCAAAATTCAGCCCAATCGGAGTTACGGATCTCCAGGAATATAAGAAACGGTGAAGGGCCAGAATCTGGGAACGCATAAATAGAGAGAGACAGATCCAATCTCGGAGGGGCTCTCGCCCCTCCGCCACCATGGAGGCCATGGACCAGAGGGAGAACCCTTCTCCCACCTAGGGAGAAGGCCAAGGAAGAAGGAGAAGGAGGGGGCTCTCCACCCTCTCTCCCGGTGGCGCCGGAACACCGCCGGGGCCATCATCGTGTGACAGCGATCTACACCAACACCTCCGTCATATTCACCAACATCTTCATCACCTTCCCCCATATATCTATAGCGGTCCGCTCTCCCGCAACCCGATGTACCCTCTACTTAAACATGGTGCTTTATGCTTCATATTATTATCCAATGATGTGTTGACATCCTATGATGTCTGAGTAGATTTTCGTTGTCCTATCGGTGATTGGTGAATTGCTATGATTGATTTAATTTGCTTGTGGTTATGTTGCTGTCCTTTGGTGCCCATCATATGAGCACGCGCGTGGATCACACCATAGGGTTAGTTGTATGTTGATAGCACTACGTATCGGAGGGCAAGAGTGACAGAAGCTTCAACCTAGCATAGAAATTGATGCATACGGGATTGAAGGGGGACCAATATATCTTAATGATATGGTTGGGTTTTACCTTATTGAACGTTAGTAGTTGCGGCTGCTTGCTAATAGTTCCAAACATAAGTGCATAGAATTCCAAGTATTGGATAACATGCTAGAAGTGGCCTCTCCCACATAAAACTTGCTATCGGTCTAGTAACGTAGTCAATTGCTTAGGGGCAATTTCGCAACTCCTACCACCACTATTCCACACTCGCTATACTAACTTTATTGCTTCTTTCCCTAAAAAGCCCCTATATCATATTTACGTGCTCTTTATATTCTTGCAAACCTATCCCACAAATACTACAAAGTACTTCTAGTTTCATACTTGTTCTAGGTAAAGTAAACGTCAAGCGTGCGTAGAGTTGTATCAGTGGTCGATAGAACTTGAGGGAATATTTGTTCTACCTTTAGCTCCTCATTGGGTTCGACACTCTTACTTATCGAAAGAGGCTACAACTGATCCCCTACACTTGTGGGTTATCAAGACCTTTTTCTGGCGCCGTTGCCGGGGAGTTATAGCGTGGGGTGAATATTCTCGTGTGTGCTTGTTTGCTTTATCGCTAAGTAGATTTTATTTGGTGTTCTAAGTTGTTTTCTATCTTTAGTTATGGGTAGGAAACATAAAATACCAAAAAAAATAGTGGTACCTACTGAACCAATGGTTGAAGAACCACTCAAAATGTATCACACTCCTGAAGTTTTTTACTTGGATCATCTTCAATCCCTTTGTGCTCGTGCCGAAACCCCAACTAGCTTAGTTGAGGGAAAATCTTTAGATGAGCATGCTTGTTATGTGCGACACCGCTTATCTCAAGAAGGGAAACTTTTACTGGATCAAATTCATCGTTTGCAATCTATGCTTGGAATTTATGTGAAATATATGATTTTACTTGTTGTTCTGAAGACCCTAAGAAACACCTTTCCTACCAATGTGAGTTTAGTGATAATGGAATCGTATCTTCGTATGCTAAGGGTGTTTATAGTTAATATGATGTTCAACAAATTGAAGAATTTGTTGCTTTTAAGGGTGCTTATGAAATTGCTTCTTTGATTGAAAAGTATGATGCTACTCTTTACAAATTTTTTTTTGCCATATTTAAATATTGTTATGATAATTATGCTTCTAATGCCTATGTTAAACCATATATTGAGGACTCCTCCGTTGTCCAAGAAGAGACTAATATTTTGCAGGAGTCAATGGAAGAAGAAATTAATGACATTGTGAGCTCATTGGATGAAAAAGATGAGGAGGAGAGCGAAGAACAAAAGGAGGAAGAGCGGATTGATCACCCATGCCCACCTTCTAATGAGAGTAACTCTTTATCTCATACATTGTTTAATTTCCCTTCGTGCTTACCGAAGGATGAATGCTATGATGATTGTTATGATCGCGTTGATTCTTTTGAAATATACCTTTTTCATGATGCTTTCTATGCTTGTGGCCAAGATGCCAATATGAATTATGCTCATGGAGATGAACTTTCTATAGTTCCTTATGTTAAACATGAGATAGTTTCTATTGCACCCACACATGATAGTCCTATTATCTTTTGGAATTCTCCAAACTACACTATATCGGAGAAGTTTGCACTTATTAAGGATTATATTGATGGGTTGCCTTTTTCCGTTACACATGATGATTTTGCTAGATATAATATGCATGTGCTTGCTGCTCCTACTTGCAATTATTATGAGAGAGGAACTACATCTCCGCCTCTCTATGTTTCTAACACGATAAAATTGCAAGAAACTGTTTATACTATGCATTGGCCTTTACCATGTGTGCATGAATTGTTCCTTTATGACATGCCGATGCATAGGAAGAGAGTTAGACTTTGTTTTTGCATGACACATATCACTTTGAGCTCACTACTAAATGCCAAATCATTGCTAATTAAAATTGGCTTTGATATACCTTGGGATCCGGGTGGATCGATTACTTGAGCACTATATGCCGAGCTTAATGGCTTTAAAGAAAGCGCTGTCAGGGAGACAACCCGGAAGTTTTAGAGAGTCGTTTATTTCTGTTGTGTGCTTTTATAAAGTTTAAAAAACAAAAATTAATAAAGAGGGGAACCTAAAACTTTTTCAAAAAGAAAAGCGAAAGTGAGAAAGACGAGCATTGTTAAAGTGGGAGCTAGCCTTGAACTTTGTTCATTGCCCATGGCAACTTTGTGAACCTTGATTACAAAAACTTTTCAACAAAAATAATTATCCCCTTTTACAATTCCTTTGTATTATAAAAATAATGTGCCAAGATTTTCCTATAGGATGATTAAACTTCTTGTTGGTTTGTGCGGTGCAAAAACAGAAACTTTGGATGTAGTGTGTGATTTTACATTTTTTACTGGAACGCCGAAAGGATCTGAAACTTTTTGCAAAGTCTTTCTATACAAATTTTTGATTTTTCCTAATTTGTTCATAATTTTAGGGTTACAGAAGTATGGTTAATGTTCAGATTACTACAGACTGTCCTATTTTCACAGATTGCTGTTATAACTTCCTAATTTGCATATGTTTGAATTCTTGTTGAAGACTCCTTGACTTGGGGCCATAAAATTGTGATAGCATATAGTGGGTAATGTTTGTTCATAATTATACAATAATGTTAGAGCAGTACATGATGGGATTTCATTGATAATATGCACTAACCCCGCCACTAAAAGTTCGGTTAAGTTTTGTGTGGATGAAGTGTTCGTAGATCGAGGAGGTCTCGATGTGAGAAGAAGGAGGAGAGGCAAGAGCTCAAGCTTGGGGATGCCCAAGGCACCCCAAGTAAATATTCAAGGATACTCAAGCGTCTAAGCTTGGGGATTCCCATGAAGGCATCCCATCTTTGTTCAACAAGTATCGGTATGTTTTCGAATTCGTTTCGTTCCCATGTTATGTGTAAACTCTTGGAGCGTCGTGTGCTTTTTATTTTTTATTTTAATAAATGCACCATGCTGGTATGAGATAGTCCTTGGTGGATCTATAGAATGCTCTTTGCACTTCACCTATATCTTTTGAGTATGGCTTTATAGAATGCTTCATGTGCTTCACTTATATCATTTGAAGTTTGGATTGCCTATTTCTCCTCACATAGAAAGCCGCCATTTGTAGAATGCTCTTTTGCTTCACTTATATTTGTTAGAGCAAGGGCATATCTTTTGTAGAAAGAATTAAAACTCTCTTGCTTCACTTATATCTATTTAGAGAGTTGGCAGGAATTGGTCATTCACATGGTTAGTCATAAAATCCTACATAAACTTGTAGATCGCTGAATATGATATGTTTGATTCCTTGCAATAGCTTTGCGATATAGAGATGCTAATATGTGAGAGGTACTAGTGAATGATTGTGGTTTAGTAAAAATATTGGTGTTAAGGTTTGTGATTCCTGAAGCAAGCACGTATGGTCTCCTAACTATGTAACCAAATTGACGCGCAATGTATTTTGATTGTTTATCTTTGAGTGAAGGTCGGGGGCGTGCGATGGTTAACTCCTACCAACCTCCCCCCTAGGAGCATGTGTCGTAGTATTTTGCTTTGAGGGCTAATAGTTTTTTCATAATAAGTATGTGTGTTCATTTTGACTAATGTTGAGTCCATGGATTATACGCACTCTCACCCTTCCACCTTGCTAGCCACTCTAGTACCGCACAATTGTCGCCGGTGCATCAAACCACCTTATACCCTTCCACAGAACAACCACCATACCTACCTATTATGGAATTTCCATAGCCATTCCGAGATATATTGCCATGTAACTCCACAGTTCCGTTTGTTATGACACGCACCATCATTGTCATATTGCTTTGCATGATCGTAAGACAACTAGCATGATGTTTTCATGGCTTGTCCATTTTTTGATGTCATTGCTATGCTAGATCATTGCACATCCCGGTACACCGCCGGAGGCATTCATATAGAGTCATATTTTTGTTCTAGCATCGAGTTGTAAGTAAATAAAAGTGTGATGATCATCATTATTAGAGCATTATCCCGAAAAAAAAAGAAAGGCCAAATAAAAAAAGGAAGAAAGGCCAAATAAAAAAAAGGAAAGGCCAAAAAAAAGGAAGGCCCAAAAAAAAGATAAAAGAAAAAAAGGGACAATGCTACTATCTTTTTTCCACACTTGTGCTTCATCATAGCACCATGTTCTTCATGATAGAAAGTCTCCTATGTTGTCACTTCCATATACTAGTGGGAATTTTCATTATAGAACTTGGCTTGTATATTCCAATGGCGGGCTTCCTCAAATGCCCTAGGTCTTCATGAGCAAGCAAGTTGATGCACACCCACTAGTTTTCCTTTGAGCTTTCATACACTTATAGGTCTAGTGCATTTGTTACATGGCAATCCCTACTCACTCACATTGATATCAATTGATGGACTTCTCCATAGTCCATTGATTTGCCTAGTCGATGTGAGACTTTCTCCCTACTTTTGTCTACTACCACCTTCTATTCCACACATAGTGCTATGTCCATGGCTCACGCTCATGTATTGCATGAAGAGTTGAAAAGGTTCGAAAAAGTAAAGTATGAAAACAATTGCTTGGCTGACACCGGGATGGGCATGAGGTGTACCTTGTGTTAAGAAAAGGGAGCATAAAAGACTATATGATTTTGTAGGGATAACGTTCTTTAGCATTGATATTTTGGAAGACTTGATTATTTGTTGGGATGCCCGAGTATTAAATTCTTTTATGTCAAATGATAGACTATTGCTTTGAATCACTCATGTCTTAATATTCATGCCATGATTAGATTACATGATCAAGATTATGCTAGGTAGCATTCCACATAAAAAATTATATTTTTTATCATTTCCCTACTCGAGGACGAGCAAGAATTAAGCTTGGGGATGCTGATACGTCTCCGTCGTATCTATAATTTTTTTATTATTCCATGCCAATATTATACAACTTTCATATACTTTTGGCAACTTTTAATACTATTTTTGGGACTAACATATTGATTCAGTGCCCAGTGTTAGTTCCTGTTTGTTGCATGTTTTTGTTTCGCAGAATATCCATATCAAACGGATTCCAAATGGGATAAAACAGACGGAGATTTTTTTTGGAATATATGTGAATTTTGGGAAGTGGAATCAACATGAGACGATGCCCGAGTGGCCCACGAGGGTGAGGGGCACGCCCAGGGCCCTCATGGCCACCCTGTAAGGCGGTGGGTGCCCTTCTTTCGCCGCAAGAAAGCTAATATCAAGATCAAAATCGTGTCCAAAATTCAGCCCAACTGGAGTTACGGATATCCGAGAATATAAGAAACGGTGAAGGGCGAGAATCTAGGAACGCAGAAACCGAGAGAGACAAAGAGACAGATCCAATCTCGGAGGGGCTCTCGCCCCTCCGCCGCCATGGAGGCCATGGACCAAAGAGAGAACCCTTCTCCCACCTAGGGAGAAGGCAAAGGAAGAAGGAGAAGGAGGGGGCTCTCTCTCCCTCTCCCCCGGTGGCGCCGGAACGCCGCCGGGGCCATCATCGTGTGACGGCGATCTACACCAACACCTCCGTCATCTTCACCAACATCTTCATCACCTTCCCCCATCTATCTACAGCGGTCCACTCTCCTGCAACCCGTTGTACCCTCTACTTAAATAGGGTGCTTTATGCTTCATATTATTATCCAATGATGTGTTGCCATCCTATGATGTCTGAGTAGATTTTCGTTGTCCTATCATTGATTGGTGAATTGCTATGATTGATTTAATTTGCTTGTGGTTATGTTGCTGTCCTTTGGTGCCCATCATATGAGCGCGCGCATGGATCACACCATAGGGTTAGTTGTATGTTGATAGGACTACGTATCGGAGGGCAAGAGTGACAGAAACTTCAACTTAGCGTAGAAATTGATGCATACGGGATTGAAGGGGGACCAATATATCTTAATGCTATGGTTGGGTTTTACATTAATGAACGTTAGTAGTTGCCGATGCTTGCTAATAGTTCCAATCATAAGTGCATAGAATTCCAAGTAAGGGATGACATGCTAGAAGTGGCCTCTCCCACATAAAACTTGCTATCGGTCTAGTAACGTAGTCAATTGCTTAGGGGCAATTTCGCAACTCCTACCACCACTTTTCCAACCTCGCTATACTAACTTTATTGCTTCTTTCCCTAAACAGCCCCTAGATTATATTTACGTGCTCTTTATATTCTTGCAAACCTATCCCACTAAAACTACAAAGTACTTCTAGTTTCATACTTGTTCTAGGTAAAGTAAACGTCAAGCGTGCGTAGAGTTGTATCGGTGGTCGATAGAACTTGAGGGAATATTTGTTCTACCTTTAGCTCCTCGTTGGGTTCGACACTATTACTTATCGAAAGAGGCTACAACTGATCCCCTACCCCTGTGGGTTATCACCCCTCTATGCCAAAAATCAACCCAGTCTATTCACAAATTCTTCATGTGCATTCTATTTGAAACCCGTTCAAAATCTTCACCGTGTCCTTCACACCTGAAGAATTTGTGAATGAAAAGTTTAGAATTTTCTTATCCTAATTTTTTGCTTTTACTGCTCAAACCCTTCCGCATCCCACGACAGATTAAACACTCTACAGAGGTTAGTACACTGTACGCACACCACGGAACCCACAACCTCGCACTCCCATACGTGTGGACCAACGACATTCCGACAAAACCGATCTACCACCATGACACTCTCCCGGCTACTCCGACAAACTCCCCTTTGGGCTAAGTCATGTGTGGCCCCGATGTCAACCCGTGACATCCACGACCACAACAACAACAACAACAACAACAACAACAGCAACAACAACAGCAACAACAACAACAACAACAGCAACG
>LR738715.1:713353606-713420247 GCA_902687465.1 Secale cereale | reverse complement strand
ACAACAATAGCAACAGCAACAGCAACAACAACAACAACAGCAACAGCAACAACAACAACAACAACAACAACAACAACAACAACAACAACAACAACAACAACAACAACAACAACAACAACAACAACAACAACAACAACAACAACAAGACCCAATTAGGACCTCCCCATAAAGGTAAGTGTGGCTGCACTGGTCAGCTCAATTTTGTGGCACCATGACTCTGCCAACAGTTGTTCAAGTTCATTATTATCCGGTTAAACTTGAATGCAATAAGCTGAGTCATAACAGAATAACATGATTCGTCTACAATGCATGAGCATGATACCAACATGAGCATGGATGTGCAACCATAATAAATCATCTTGCATAACAACAATGAAGCATATATCCAACTGAGCATGGCATACCGACGAGCATAACACTATCCACGAGCATAGCATGACCACTATCATCATAAATAAATACTATACATGAACATAGCAAGAACACTACCAAGTAAGCATGTAACCAACTAGTTGCGACGAAACATGCATAGCAACGGTACTTGACAGACGACAAGCATTCATGAGGATGACCATCACTACTACCAGCATGTACTTCTACTACCAAGCATAACATGTGAACATGATACTGATATGTCTCCAACGTATCTATAATTTTTGATTGTTCCATGCTATTATATTATCCATCTAGGATATTTTATATGCATTTATATGATATTTTATATGATTTTTGGGACTAACCTATTAACCTAGAGCCCAGTGCCAGTTTTTTTCCTTGTTTTTGAGTATCGCAGAAAAGGAATACCAAACGGAGTCCAATTGACCTGAAATTTCACGGAGATTGTTTTTGGACCAGAAAAAGCCCACTGAGTAGCGGAGATGGACCAGAAGAGTCCCAAGGCCACCACGAGGGTGGGGGTGTGCCCTACCCCTCCTGGGCGCGCCCCTATCTCGTGGCCGCCTCGGGGACCCCCCTGACTTGTTCCCGATTCCAACACCTCTTATATATACCCAAACTTCCAGAACATAACCTAGATCAGGAGTTCCGCTTCCGCAAGCCTCTATAGCCACCAAAAACCAACTGGGGCCCTATTCCAGCACCCTACCGGACGGATCCCTCACCGGTGGCCATCTTCATCATCCCGGTGCTCTCCATGACGAGGAGGGAGTAGTTCACCCTCGGGGCTGAGGGTATGTACCAGTAGCTATGTGTTTGATCTCTCTCTCTCTCTCTCTCTCTCTCTCTCTCTCTCTCTCTCGTGCTCCTTATATGGCATGATCTTGATTTATCGCGAGCTTTGCTACTATAGTTGGATCTTATGATGTTTCTCCCCCTCTACCTTCTTGTAATGGATTGAGTTTTCCCTTTGAAGTTATCTTATCAGATTGAGTCTTTAAGGATTTGAGAACACTTGAGGTATGTCTTGCGTGGGATACATGTGGTGACAATGGGGTATTCTATTGATTCACTTGATGTATGTTTGGTGATCAACTTGCGGGTTCCGTGACCTTGGGAATCTATGCATAAGGGTTGGCACACGTTTTTGTCTTGAATCTTCGTTGGAAACTTTGGGGCACTCTTTGAAGTACTTTGTGTTGGTTTGAATAGATGAATCTAAGATTGTGTCATGCATATCGTATAATCATACCAACGGATACTTGACGTGACAATGGAGTATCTAGGTGACATTAGAGTTTTGGTTGATGTGTGTCTTAAGGTGTTATTCTAGTACGAACTCTAGGATAGATCGAACGGAAATAATAGCTTCGTGTTATTTTACTACAGACTCTTGAATAGATCGACCAGAAAGAATAACTTTGAGGTGGTTTCGTACCCTACAATAATCTCTTCGTTTGTTCTCCGCTATTAGTGACTTTGGAGTGACTCTTTGTTGCATGTTGAGGGATAGTTATATGATCCAATTATGTTATTATTGTTGAGAGAACTTGCACTAGTGAAAGTATGAACCCTAGGCCTTGTTTCAAAGCATTGCAATACCATTTGTGCTCAATTTTATCATTAGTTACCTTGCTGTTTTTATATTTTCATATTACAAAACCCTATATCTACCATCCATATTGCACTTGTATCACCATCTCTTCGCCGAACTAGTGCACCTATTCAATTTACCATTGTATTGGGTGTGTTGGGGACACAAGAGACTCTTTGTTATTTGGTTGCAGGGTTGTTTCAGAGAGACCATCGTCATCCGACACCTCCCACGGATTGATAAACCTTAGGTCATCCACTTGAGGGAAATTTTCTACTATCCTACAAACCTCTGCACTTGGAGGCCCAACAATGTCTACAAGAAGAAGGTCGCGTAGTAGACATCAGATACTAGCAAGTAGTACAAGATAACAAGATACATCGGAACATAGCATGAAGGTGAACATGAAACCACGAGCATAACCAAAACAACGACAATAGTAGCAAACAAGCAGGCAGATAACGGGCAAACTTTTATTAAATATTCAAATAGAAACCATGGCTACTGCATGGCTATCATGCAAGTGGCTGTTTTGGCTTGCGTGGGAGTGACGGAGACTCCTGGAAGAAGTGCGGTGAAGCCGCAGAACGATTCGCCGGAATGCTTCTCTCTCGGAGGGGGCTAGATAAGGGCAGGGACATAATGGTGATTTTCATAATTTTAACATATGGTGGAAATGATACCAACAGAACGGGCTCGACGATACGAAGAAGTGGGCTTTGGAATCACCTGATTCGGAGCTATGGTCGCGAAGTTATGAGGTGTGGAAACTTAGGGACTATTCTGTAATAGAAATTGCTACAAACAAGTCCCTGGGCTGAAAACAGTAAACGCCTTCGGAAAGCATACACTCTGCAAAGGGAAAGCGCATTTTCAGGCGAGGAACGAGGAAGGAGCAAACTATGCTTTCAGAAAATGAAAATATATTCCTGCGAATACGCTTCCACTTAACCAAGTGGATAAGGTGGGGGTCACTTACGTGCAGGCCCGGGGCAAGGAGGCGGGACCCACTGGCAGGGAAGGGGGGCAGCTGTGCGTTGTCTTCTTCGTCCTCCCTCTGTCCTGATCGAAACAGAGGAGGCGAGGCAGGGTAGGGCGCCGGCGGTGGCTTGGCCTGCTCCGGTGGTCTCCGGCGGGGGCGCGGCCACCGGCGAACTCGCCGTGGAGCGGCGTGGCCAGGGGCAGCCGAAGGGGAGGCCCGGATGGGGCGTGGAGAGCGCTGCAGCAGGCGGCAGAGGGGAACAGAGGCGGGGCTCCGGTGACGAGGCGGGCAGCTCCGGCCGTATCAGGCGATGTGGAGCACACCGGCGAGTGCGGGGCGGCACAGCGCGTCCGTTCAGAGGCACATGGGGCACCGGAGAGGGGTGGAGGACGTGGGGGCAAAGGAGGACAGAGAGGACCGAGGCGGGTCGGTGGTGGTGGTGCTCATCGGAGCAGGGTACTCCGACGAGGGCTCAGGGGTCGGGGCGGCTCATGGTGATGTGGGGAGTGCGGTGGAGGTGGTGTGACAGCGAGGGGAGGCCTGAGGTGGCCATAGCAAAGAAGACCGGCGATGGCCGAGGCGAACTCCACCGAAAAGAGGAGGGGGCCGAGGACTCCGATGGTTGAGGAGGAATGAGGAGAGGCTTGGGAGCTGCGGGAGGACTCGGGCACGCTATATATAGACCCGGGGAAGGCTCTGGAGCATCACGAGCGAGCTCAAGCCAAGTTCTAATGCAGGACGGTGGCTGGGCGCAGCACGGGCACGGTTCTAGCGGCGCATTTAAGACGAACGACGACGAGGCAGAGGCACAGGGCGACACATGAGCTCACGGTGCAGCTCTAGGACAAGGAGAGGCGTCGAGACGACGGGAACAACGGAAGAAATGAGTCAGAGCATGCAATTAGCATGATGCCAGTGTGATCACCATGAGCACTGGTGCAAATAGCTCGTTTTGGATGGACAAACCATCTCCAGTAGATAGACCTGGATACCCTCAGTCGAGACAAAGAGATATTTGGGTCCAGGGGCAAAGAAGAGATTTGCATATGGCCCCAAAGCTGACCAACAACCAAGTGTTTGTGCTGTGCAGTGGGGACAACAACTTGGGAACGAAGGAAGGGATTTGTCTGGTGATGATCGCATACTAAGATGATGTTGATCACCAAAAATCAGCCTAATAGGAGGAGTGTAGATGAAGGTTGTTGTAGAAAGTGCAAAACTGGCCAGGTTAGGACACTATGAAGTTGCACTCACATCCTTAATTGTCATGAGCTGAAATTTGGTGGAGATGGGTTATTTGTTCATATGAAGCTGTGTAAAAGTTTCATGCCATATGGAAATAGCAAAGTGGCACTTGCTTCACAAACCTCCCCCCCCCCCTTAAAGAAATCTCGTCCTCGAGATTTGTGTGCTTGGGGAACAAGTAAATATTCGGACTTGAAGAAACCGTTTCCAACTCGGGTTTCTGCTATTTATGTTCCCACTGAACTGGATCTGACTAACTGCCTTGATCTGGGGTGGTTTGCTTTACCATACCTGACATTTTGACAGGACTTGACTCATATGTTCCTATTCATACTGACTGAAATTTTCTTTCATATCTGTTGGCTTAGCTGGGGTCCGAAAAATTATCATTACTAACACACGTGTCGTTCTCGATATTGATCCTTGCTGGAGATGTTATTCTCGTATCAAGTACCGAGAATATTCCACGGAGTTGGGGACACGTCTTCCCGTGGAACAAAGGATCTCTTCTATCGAGGCATCGTGCTGCTCGAATGTATATGCACGCCTTCTGGGTTATAAACAGTGATGTGAATCATACCTGTTCTTCTGATAGATTCTGTCACCTTGCAGGAGTTTTTGACTTATCTTGACTGCCTTTACAGTTCTTGAGTATCCAATCCGTACCAAAGGTTTAACTATCGCTTAACGTGGCTGATAGAAAGTGCACTATCTCCTAATGATAACATTTGCAGACTTGACTGATGGTGATCTTGTCAAAGAATCCCATTCACGGAAGGTTATTCTGTATTTGCTTCCCGTATACGAGAAATAACAATCCTCAAAGTATGTGCTCTCACACTGATTCTTCATTTTGCCGGTATACTCTTGGGAATAGTAGGTCGTGTGATACTTTAGCATGGTTACTGGGGTCAGTATATCGAGTTGTCCTTGGGTCGGACTTGAAAAACTTGTATATTCAATGTTGTTAGCTCTGAGCATACTATGGACTAAGCTAGTTGCCTTGATACGAGGTCCTGTATCATTGGTCTTGCTCATTCATTATTATCTTCTTCCTCTGGACCTTTAACTGAAAGAATAGGGCCTTGATTATTTTTGCGGCCCTGAGTACTGTCATATGCAATATCTTACAATTCCTACTTTGGTCTTGCGTCTCAGAATATTTATCCGGTTCACATGCGTTTATACAGATCTTGTTACTGTTGCCGTCTATGCCTGACAGTGACAGGATTAATAACATCACCCTGTCGGATGTGCGGGGCTGATCTCGGTAATTACTGCCAAGATGGTGTCTCAATGTTGTCTTTCTTCAAGACTTGTCAATTTTTGCATCACCCACTGGTTTTCTGTCTCTTAAATAACCAGTGAGGTTGTCGGATGCGTACTGTGAATTCTTTCTTATGCGAAGGACTTGCATGAACTTGATAGTATTCTTACCATATGTAGAAATATCTGATTTTTGAGGCATACCTTTGTTCTGACTGATTCATGTTTCTGACTCAACTATTGTATATCTGATGCTTGGAATGCACTGCCATATACTAACAACTCATGGTTTGTACTAGTGTCGTACTAAAGAAGATTGGGCAGCTTGCGTCGGAAGCTACCGGGGGTATCTTGCTGAGGAAGGCTGGATGGCTTGTGCTCAAAGCTTTCTGCGGATAGCTTGCCGAGGAAGGCTGGGTACCGTACCTCAGAAGCTTACCCCCTTAACGACTTACTAGGGAAGACTCGGTGCCTTATGTCAGAAGCTTTGGCAGTACCTTATCGAAGAAGACTGAATATCTTGCATGGGAAACCATCCATGCCTTACTGAAGCATACTGAGTAATCTTGCCTTGTATCTTTCGCTGATAAATTGTGGAGAAGGACCGGGCTAATTTTCTCTGTGAATGGACTAACATATATATATATATTCTTGTCATTCCGGTAGCTGATTATTTGTATGATAAGAATTGTCTGGCTGTCCTTGCTGAATTCATTGCATATTTGGACTAACTTCGGGGTGTCGCATGTCTTAAATCTGACTCATGGCAGAATGAATCATTGTGTGCGGTCCATACCTTTGACTGGAAATGCACGGTTGGACTTGAATTCAATTTTATTCTCTTGCTGGTTTAATTATTGCTGCCATAAAGATGAATTTCTGACGGGGAACTTGTTACTGAAAGTCTGAGCAGAATATAATTTGTATCCAGACCGGATGTCTGCAATACAACCCTATCAGTTGAAAATCTTATTGCCTTTAACTGAGTGCCTTGGGGTATAGCTGTACTTCTCATGGTTTCTTCTGATCTGGTGTCGGTTGATTAGCCATTTCCATAAGGGGTAACAACGAAGATCCAAAAGAAACACAAGAAAACGATCGATTGCAATAAAACACACAACAACCAAGCTACAAAATTATTCCACACAGGCGCACACAAGCATAATACTATAGCAGATGCACATGCACTACACGAAGGACTACACCTACGCTTGAGAAAACGCTCGGGAGCTGATAAAGTAGCGAGGGGAACTGTTGACTCCGAAACTCTGGATGGATGAGGCGGAGGGGTTGGAGAAGCTGGTGGAGACTGAGGTAGGACGGCACCAAGAAATCTCCTGGCTCGGATGGCATCTCGGACTAGCTCGGAAATAAGAAGACACTCGGTCGTCATGTAACAGGACATGTCAAGGATAGCCGGGTCATCTTGAGGGTTGACAGAAGGAAACTGGATTCGCCAAGGATTATCGATGATGGTGGGATAATACTGATAAGCACGGTTCTCTTACACTATGCTCTCTTGCCGCCGAAGACCGATGATCCCCGCCATTGCGGCAAGCTGAACGACACGTTTGGGAGAAGTACCGTACCCACCATGGAAACTATAGGTACGCTTACTAATAGATGGACATGAGCAATATATTCCAGAATTCTTCCTCTGGCTGAAGACTGGCATACTTGGTGATGAGGTGGATCTCCATGGGGATAAATGCTACGCCACATATCTCCAAGGAGCATGGCAAAGCTGAGGGGTGCAGGAGTGGGACTGAACGTAATAGGAACATCACCAGGAGCTCTGGGGAGGGCACCGAACTCTGGGAAGTTGACCACCATCTACGCACAAAACAGGGGTTAGACGTAACCAAATAAGACTATATGCAACAAACAAATGCAGCAAGCAAGGGCAACAACCAGACCCTATACTACCATTTTCTAATGTTCTAGTGGACTAGGACGCACTACAGCCAGACCGGCTCTCATACCAAGCTTGTGGCACCCCGGCACAGAGAAACCGGAATGCCCCGTATTCCAGCCGAGAGATCGAGATGAAGTCTTCTGGAATACGGCACTGCTTAGCATAGAACAAACCAACTCTCTATTACAACATGAATACGAATACAAGGTCTCCGATATTAGAATGAATAACAACGGCACGACGATGTTACGCCAACCACATTTGCTCTATGCAAGCAGCATAATAACATGAGGCAGCGGAACATCTACTGGCAACGGAACAACGAACAACGATGATGGACTCCAATCCGTAGGGACTCTAGCTGGAACGTTTATCCTAGCTCGCGAACACAGGAACCACACCAAACAAGCAAGCAATCCAGGCATGACCTGCAAAATGGCATGACACGCCAGGTAAGTACATTGAATGTACTTGCAAGCTCGCAATAAACCAAAAGCAGTCAAGACAAATAACAACATGGCATTAGCAGGTTAAAACAATCATGAGCATGATACTAACAGGACAACATGGCATGCACCAACTGAACATGATACAACCAGAACAACTTTAGCATGGCGTGAGCATATGAACATGATGGTACTACATGCAACAGATTAACATTCCCATGCACCAACTTACTCTGCTCGAGTTACCTCGTAACCAATCTCATCAACACGGTGATCATTCATGGATCACAACGGAAACCATTCACGGGTTTCATCAACATGGTGATCATTCATGGATCACAACAGAAACCACGCTTGGTTTCATCCACAGTCTCAACATCGCACCGAGGTTATTATTAAGCACATTATTATTATTGTTGGCTCATAGTGTGACCGACTACGAACTGGACCCTTATCCGCGGGCACGGCTATCGATAGATTAAACACTCTGCAGAGGTTAGTACACTATACCCACACCACGGAACCCATGGCCTCGCACTCCCATACGTGTGGACCACCATGACACTCTCCCGTCCACTCCGAAAAACTCCCCTTTGGGCTAAGTCATGGGTGGCCCCGATGTCAACCCGTGACATCCACGGCCACCGTCGTGGCAAAACATAAACGGTCCCAAACGGGGACAAGGTACCATAACAACAACAACGGGCACACAAGGCTTATGTCCGCCTACCTGATCAGGGTAGCACGCGCCTATAACCTTCCCTCGTTGGAGGCACCGGCGAGAGGCATGGCAATAGACCCAGTTAGAACCTTCCCATAAAGGTAAGTGTGGCTGCACTAGTCAGCTCGATTTGGTGGCACCATGACTCAGCCAACAGTTGTTCAAGTTCATTATTATCCGGTTAAACTTGAATACAATAAGCTGAGTCATAACAAAATAACATGATGCATCTACAATGCATGTGCATGATACCAACATGAGCATGGATGTGCAACCATAATAAATCATCTTGCATAACAACAATGAAGCATATATCCAACTGAGCATGGCATACTGATGAGCATAACACTATCCACGAGCATAGCATGACCACTATCATCATAGATAAATACTATACAGGAACATAGCAAGAACACTACCAAGTAAGCATGTAACGAACTAGTTGCAACGAAACATGCATAGCAACGGTACTTGACAGATGACAAGCATTCATCGGGATGATCATCACTACTACCAGCATGTACTTCTACTACCAAGCATAACATGTGAACATGATACTAGGAAGTAGTACAAGATAACAAGATACATCGGAACATAGCATGAAGGTGAACATGAAACCATGAGCATAACCGAAACAACGATAGTAGTAGCAAACAAGCAGACAGATAACGGGCAAACTTTTATTAAAGATTCAAATAGAAACCATGGCTACTGCATGGCTATAATGCTAGTAGATGTTGTGCCTTGCCTGGGGGTGACGGAGACTCCGGGAAGAAGTGCGGTGAAGCTGCGGAATGATTCGCCGGAACGCTTCTCTCTCGGAGGGGGCTAGATAAGGGTAGGGGCATAATGGTCATTTTTAGAATGTTAACATATGGTGAAAATGATACCAACAGAACGGGCTCGACGATACAAAGAAGTCGGCTTTGGAATCACCTGATTCGGAGCTATGGTCGCGAAGTTATGAGGTGTGGAAACTTAGGGACTAATCTGTAATAGAAACTGCTACAAACAAGTACCTGGGCTGAACACAGCAAACGCCTTCAGAAAGAATATGTCTCTGCAAAGCGAAAGCGCATTTTCAGGCGAGGAAGGAGCAAAGTACGCTTTCAGAAAACGAAAACGTATTTCTGTGAATACGCTTCCACTTAACGAGTGGATAAGGTGGGGGTCACTTACGTGCGGGCCGGAGGCAAGGAGGCGGGACCCACTGGCATGGGAGGGTGCCAGCTGGGCATTGTCTTCTTCGTCCTCCCTCTGTCCCGATTGGAGCAGAGGAGGCAAGGCAGGGCAGGGCACCGGCAGTGGCCCGGCCTGCTCGGGTGGTCTCCGGCGGGGGCACGGCCATCGGTGAACTCATCGCGGAGCGGCGCGGCCAGGGGCAGCCGAAGGGGAGGCAGGGATGGGGCGTGGAGACCGATGCGGCAGGCGGCAGAGGGGGACAGAGGCGGGGCTCCGGTGACGGGGCAGGCAGCTCCGGCCGTAGCCGGCGACGCGGAGCACACCAGCGAGTGCGGGGCGGTGCGTCCTTTCAGAGGCACAGGGGGCACCGGGGAGGGGTGGAGGACGCGGGTGCGAAGGAGGACCGAGAGGACCGAGGCGGGTCGATGGTGGTGGTGCTCGTCGCAGCAGGGCACTTCGGCGAGGGCTTAGGGGTCGGGGCAGCTCGTGGGGATATGGGGAGTGTGGTGGAGGTGGTGGGAAAGCGACGGGAGGCCTGAGGTGGCCATAGCAAAGAAGACTGGCGATGGCCGAGGCGAACTCCGGCAAAAAGAGGAGGGGGCCGAGGACTCCAGTGGTTGAGGAGGAACGAGGAGAGGCTTGGGAGCTACGTGACAACTCGGGCATGCTATATATAGACCCGGGGAAGGCTCTGGAGCATCACGAGCGAGCTCAAGCCAAGCTCTAATGGAGGACGATGGCTGGGCGTGGCACGGGCACGGCTCTAGCGGCGCATTTAAGGCGAATGACGACGAGGCAGAGGCACAGGGCGACGCATGAGCTCACGGGGCAGCTCTAGGACAAGGAGAGGCGTCGAGACTACGAAGGAGACGACGGGAGCAGCGGCCGGAATGAGCCAGAGCACGCAATTAGCATGACACCAGCGTGATTACCACGGGCACTGGTGCAAATAGCTGGTTTTTGCCGGACAAACCATGTCCAGTAGATATACCTTGATACCCTGAGTCCACATGAAGAGATATTTGGGTCCAGGGGCAAAGAAGAGATTTGCAGATGGCCCCAAAGCAGACCAACATCCAAGTATTTGTGCTGTGCAGTGGGGACACCAGATTGGGAACGAAGGAAGGGATTTGTGTGGTGATGATCGCATACTAAGATGATGTTGATCACCTAAAATCAGCCTAATAGTAGGAGTGTAGATGAAGGTTGTTATAGAAAGTGCAAAACTGGCCAGATTAGGACACTATGAAGTTGCACTCACATACTTAATTGTCATGAGCTGAAATTTGGTGGAGATGGGTTATTTGTTCATGTGAAGCTGCTGTAAAAGTTTCATGCCATTTGGAAATAGCAAAGTGGCACTTGCTTCACAAAGCTTCTTTCTCACCAGAAACTAGGAAAAATTCCTTAGGGCAAATGGCTAATTGTACTGAGCCAAAACTTGGGAAAGTGAGTTGATATAGATAAGATTATGTCTTGGAAATTTTTGAGCTTAAATGAAGCAATATAAAATAGGGTAGCTTCACAAAGTGAAAATCTGACCAGAAACCAAGAATTGATGCTGAGCTCACATAGATGATCTACATAAGCTCAAATTTGATAGAGAATCATGATTTTACCAAATTAAGGAGGTGACAAAGTTTCAACTCATTTGGACATGCCTATAATATACTTCCTTGACAAAGTTCCTTTCTGGACAGAAACTTTGGAAAATTGCTTAAAAATAATTACTAGGCAAATGAAGTTGACATTTGGCACAGGGAAATGATATGGACAGGAAAAGATGTCCAAAAAGTTTGGAGCCATGTGGAAAATATAAATAGCACTTGCTTCACAAAGTGCCATTTAGGGCAGAATATGAAAATGATTATTGGAGGATTATTTTTGAACATGGCAATGAAAAGTTTTGCCATATTTGAGTAAGATATGACCCAAAAAAAAATATGAGAAATATTTGGGAATTTTTAGAATGACAGAGGTATAGGTTGCTTCACAACCTAGGGCAAAAAGAATCTATTTATATATAAAAAGTACTTGATGGGATTACCATAAATAAGAGAAATAAGAAGGAATTTACCACAAAAAATAGAAAGATCAGGCCGTTTATTTGACATCCTAGAATTTTATAGCCATTAGATAAGATTACACAAAAAATTACCCACCATTGCCACTGTTAATGAAAAAAACCTTTCGTACGCAACTTACAAAAAAAACAAACAAAAGAATTTCTCACGTCTTTCTCTCTGCCTCTAACCCTAAGAATATTATTCCTCACGTCTCTTTCTATCCCTCGGCCGCAAAGCTCCTAGCTGAAGCCTTCTCAAGACGCCCTCCGCTACTAATGCCAACATTAATCTACCTACCGAGAGCCTCAACGAGCCGCACCGCACCTTCTCCTTAGTCTCCTATCTAATTTTTACGTGGATGGGATTCAATCATGCAGGCAGGTTGGGATCATCCGGCAAGAAGACATTATGTTGAACGCACATGCCCAGATCTATGTGCCAGCTGCCAGGGGAATCCTCGAGATTCATTAGAAGGTTACACATCCACATGCTTAACTCTTTGTACTGGTAAGATTTCCTACAAGGGATCATTGAGGTCCACTGAACTGGCTAAACTATGGCAATCTCTCCTGAAAGACAATTCCTAATTTGGGCTCAAGACAACTAGGTCTATTGTTGGCAGGTCCGACGTTGACGCTGCGATCCATCGTGTACTTTCCAGCAAGTCACCACGTACAAGCGGCCGATTACTTTCCGGCCAGTCGGGAGCGTACACAAGTAGTACGTAAAGCAGCTGGATGGATTCCTACGCAAAGCTAGCACATGCACATACTTAGCAACAAGTCGCCAGCCATGTAACTACAGTGATATATTCAGACGACCCAAGCAGCCTATGCGAGGAAACACATTTCCAGCCATGCAATATGTCACAATGATGCCGAGGAAACACTGTTGACCAACTACACTGCTGTGCAAACTGAACTCTGAACTGGGCGGACTTGATTTCAGGTTGCTAAGGTATGGAGCATCTTTGATAAAAATTTTTGAGCAAGCAGTTTTCTTCCAGGGCAAGAGCTAGAACTTAGTATACCTCTGTTGTTAACTGAAGCAAAGGAAGGTGATGATCTAATTCCATGATAGATATATTTTCGTTCAGAAACTTCCGGCAAGATCTAGCTAAACGCCATGTAACTTTACTACTTTTGAGTTTTCCTCATCTGCAGTGCGAACTTTGTACCAATGCTAAAACTTTGTGCATCAACTCTATCAAATAAGTGCTTTGTTCATCCATTATGTTAATTCCACTTTCATACTACAACTATCTAGACACGTCAGATGCAGATATAAGCTTTAATCTTGCACGGAGATACTAGGACAAGGACCCCTTACATAGTAATAAAATACACATATCTTATTTCATACTTTATGAACTTTTGCTCGATGGAGTTTCAAGGCGCCTGATGGTGGTTTTTGCTCAAAATTACAATTAACATATATTGTAGGTCTATGTTTGACAACAAGACACATGCACTAAATTGGGCTCAACCTGCAAAGGTAGTGTTGTATCAGTTCTTCTTTCCAACATCTACACCATATCTTCAAATATACTTCCTTCGTTTGGAATTAAATGTTGCTGAAATGAGTCAATCTACACACTAAAACGCATCTAGACACGCTAATTTCAGTGACCATTAATTTCAGATGGAGGTAGTAATATTTTATCACCTTCCTTATATTTTCGATTTAGTAACACTCTTACAAAGACCTATTTTGATGCCTGTTGTTTTCTCTCCTTAGTTTTCCAGCTATACACGCTATATTGGAATGTATATACAGTGACAACATTATCGCAAGCACATATGGGAAAAGTAATAAAACTACACAGTGACAAAACAAGAGCTTAGTGAATAGATAAGAAAAAATTGTATTCAATACCGCAAGTGTTTCAACAACATATGGACTTTAGTTGTGTACAATTCATGAGTGGAGCACTGAAAGTAGTGCTGCTTGAGAAAATTTGGACTTCAAGAGCTAGAGTTGTCATTTCTTAATGATATTTGGTATGTTTTGTACTTAATTTTCGATTTCATGTGCATATCACAAATGCTCCAAGAAACTCAGTTTTGATGCTCTCGTCATGGGTCCTTATGCTTCTTCGACATATTGCATTTTGGACTCATTGCTCTTAATTAACTAGAAGGTGATGTATACTTTGTTGTTTATACAACATTAATGTGAAGGATGATTAATGCATGAACTTATTACGATGTGATTTAGAGGCAAAGTTCTGCTAACAATTAAATTTATTGTGCATCAATTTCAGGTGTGTTTATTATTTTATCTCCTTGTCTATATATTGTTTCGTAAATCATCTTCCTGATGTGTACTTTCCATGTAATAATTACAGAGTCAAAAGAGAATCCGTAACTATTTATTAGACCACTGAATATCTTTGGTAACCCAATACAACTATTTATATTCTTCTATTTAAATTTTTGTAATAATTTATTTGTATTGCCGAACTATTTTCAATCCAACTCATCTTTATAGTTTGTAGTATGTCGTGAGTTGAACTCATATTATGAGATATGGTTTACCATAGAATGTATTACCTTTTAAGTTCATAAGAAAAAATAGTCCTTGATAGGAAACGTATGACATTTGAAAATTTAATTAATGTGGACAATGTCACAACAAAAAGAATTTGCTTAAAATATGAGGCAACATTCATCCACCAGTGTATGTGTCTTATCCTAACTAATCTAACATTCTTAAGAAGTTGATCCCCACTACTACCTATTCTCTCACCATGCACACTGTCCACATCAGCAATCAACATGCAACCATCCACCTCTATCCACCTCAGCAGTCTAGCCACGTCACCGATTCCATTCTGTGATTTAGTTTTTCTTTTGTACGCCTCCTCTCCCTTTTGTAACCGACGAGATAGTACTACTATCTTAAGAGCCATCCATTCGTCACTAATTCTAGGTCGATGGGAAACGGCGGAGTCACCCAATCGATCGATTCTTTTCAGCTTCGGTAACCAAGAGACGAACCATTCCAGCAGCTTCCCTCTGTTTTACTCCCGAACTATAAAAACGCACCACCGGGCAGATGTGTCCATTGGGGATCTGATGAGTTCACCTAATCCGTATCCAATCTCCACTCCTCTTCAAATCCCTCCGTCCCGATCTCTCTCTTTCTCTGCTCAAGCCGTTTGCTACCTCACTGTGCATCACGCCCCTGCTATCACGTTCTTCTGCCACCCCCCCGCGCCTCCGTCGGCCTACCATTGCGGAGAAGTTCAGATCCTGGGAGAGAGGCCACTCTCTGCCTAGAGAAGTCATCGGTGGTGCCATCTTCACACATTGCCTGTATGAAAGGTGAGAGGAGCCAGATTTGGACCCCTTTTTTTGTCCTCGTGAGTTTAAAAATTAAGCAGGTGAACCTTCCATCCTATCTCCAATTCTCCATTAGTGCCTTTAGCGATTGGTGTCTTTGCGGATTCGTTTGGTGATAATCAACCAACAACAGATTTGTCGCTACAGCTCGACACGCAACAGGTGCATCCACCATGGTAACCGCCAACACCGGCGCTCAAGAAGAAACCATCCCCGGTTGCGGCAAGGCACTTGACGAAGCAGTCGGCGGCTCGGCGCATGAGTGGCTCTACGAGGCAAGGTCAGTGGAGGATAGCCGCGGCACACGTTCGTCACATACTGGCGGGGCTTTCATCTCGGCTACGTTGGGTCCGAGCTGCCGCCACTACGACGTCGTGTACACTATCGTGGCCTCCCCCCCTCTTTGTTACTAATTTTTGGGGTGATCTAACTATTGATTTTTGGAGAATAAAAACGGTATTTTTTTTCCAGTATTGTACATCCTCTCTTAGTGTCATCAAGGTTATGTAGGCACTAAATTGGCCAGATTCGTGTATGTCGAATGGAACTTATGCATGAGCACATATCAATTGTTCAACTCTTACGCTAACAAGAAGCAATTTGTTCCCAGTGAATTTTAGCTCTATGTGCACCACCTGTAAGTAGCCTCTCGCAATCAATTTTTTGTCAAATATCTTGATGTATACATAGGGCATCATAAATTCGCTTGCTGCTTTCCGAACAACATACGGTAGTCAGTGTCTTCTTTCATGCTTCTAATGGACTGATTATAAGCATCGCATGCTAGCAGGTAAACAAAACAACTCAACCAATTTCAGAGTGATGGTGCAGTCTAACTCTGAACGTTTTTCTACTTTTTATTTTCTTAATGATTACTGAAGATTATTACTTCCCACACACACCACAATCTGAAGGTACATGCAAATTTAATGTTTCTAAGTTGAGTCATATACATGTTTATATTTTACTGCAAATCATGATGTCTCGCTTATTTTTTCGTTGAAATTCCAAAATAGTTCCTCCATACTTTACTCTGTGTAAATCTAAAAATGTACGTTTTAGGTAAAAGAGTACAACTATGAATGCATAAATTGACTATTCTGGAGATTATTTTGTTTAGTCAATGGCAGATCATTAAAACTGAATAGTGTTCTAGAAATTATGAACATTTTTTGGAGGGACATAGATTATGAAGACCGTAGTCTCTTGAGACAAGGATTTAACTTTGTTGAACATTCACATCCTACTTTTGCCCATTTTATTTGCTTAGCCACACTGAAGAGTTCCCAGTGTAGCTATCTTCTGAAAATATTACAAAGATACGAGTGCGTGAGGACTATTTAGGTATACACCAGAGACCCCAAAATAATCAATTAAGGTAAATAGATTGTGTTTGTGCAAAACCCTAGATTTCATCAACCCTGTTACTGAACCATTAGGGAAGACGATGCTATTATCCACTAGATGCAACTCATGGTCTTCCATCTCTTTTTTAGGATCATATTTGGCAGTATATTGCTATATTTCGTGTCTTGCTGAAGATGTCCAATGAAATTACTTTATAAAAGTACAGAAGTTTGCTTTGAGGGCATGCCATCCATATTCTTCTTTGTCGTACATCACGTCTTCTTACATCAATTAATTCTAATGCGAGATAAATGTATTTTCTCTGAAAAGTAGATGTATCTTGGTATTTATATGTTGCTTTTGTCTTGATGTTATGTTTCCTTTCAGTGATTTTTATGTGCTTATATTTGGCATTACTTAAACATGTATGCATACCGCTACATACACTCCTGAGTGTTGTCTACTATGAGGAAAACGAATCAAGATAAATACTTTTTTACTACTACACCTATAGACATGGTATCCAATTATATTTTCTTATATCCCTATTTCTCTAAATGTTTTAGCTTGGCACCACCTTTTGATGCCATTTTGTAAAGGTAATGCACTGATTGGTGGATTAGTTTTAAAATTTTCTACAGAATTATTTTATCCAATCAATAATTTTAGTCACAAGAGGGAGCTTTCTGATAAAACCTGTAAGATACAACTAATAAGTATGGACATATTTAGAAGGTGAGGCCTTATGATTCTATCAGACTAATGTCATTTGTCTACCTCCGGCTAACGACATGTATTTACCTCATGTTGTGGGATGGATCAAAGTAAATGTACATGCGAGTTCTGATGGAGATTACACGTAGTCAAGAGGTTATGTGTTATCTGTAGCTTGGAAGTTTTCTTCCATTGTAGGAGAAGCGGAGCTGGGAGCCAATATATTGGAGGTTTATATCACTTGGTTCCACATGTAAATGACAATATAATTAATCCTCTATTCTAATTGTGTGTGTTGTCCAAACTTTGAACGATACAAGTACGGTGGTCGATCTTACTTACCCGTGTACCATTAGTCGTGTATCATTCTTAGGTATTGCTGTCAAATAAAAACAATTTATTCATTTCCCGCAGCAACGCGCGGGTAATCGTCTAGTAAACTAAATGAGCACGGAAACATATAGCTACCCCGACAGTTATACACAATAAATGAAATGTGCTATACAAATGGCCTACAGCTTCATATACCAATTTTTTAAAGAAAAGTATACTAAAAGTTACTAAAATGAACTAAAAAATCGGATATGCATAATTGGATAATATTATGGGTACATATATTGTCGGTGTACTAAAGTAGGGGTACCTTAGTATCCCGAACTCGTACACGGGCAGTAGCAGCGTCTCGTGGCAGGGCTTGCCGCGCGTCCGCCAAGGCCCACTGAGGTTCCTTTGGAGCCATTCAAGAACAAAGTATTCAAACTAAAGAGACAAGGCCCCGGCAAGAGGAGCTTGCCGGGAAGGCCGCCCCAGGCTCAAGACCACTTCTTTTGCACAAGACCCTGGCAAGAGGAGCTTGTCGGGAAGGCCAAACGTGGCATTTCATGAAACTTGCCGTGACGCGCCGCGCGCCCCGGCAAGGCGAGGAGAGCGACAAGCTCACGGGCGCGGCGAGATGGCGGCCGCGGCAAGGTGCTTGCCGTGGCAGACTTCCACTAGGTACCCACGCTCCAGCGCATCCGCCCACGCGTCGCCCTGGGGCCCTTCCAGGCGCACGTGGCGGAAGGCTGTGCAGCCTGGGGTACATGGTGGCGAGCTGCGATGACGAGGCTACCGTCGTGGCGAACGGGGACGCCCTGACGGACGCTTTTTGCACTGTTTAGGGCGACGGCGACGGGCATTTAATGCCTTTGTCCCCTGCCGTCAGAGTTAGGTACAGAGCACTATGCATACACTGTTCCAACTACCACCATTTTTATATTTCTACCCTCGACTGCGTTGCCACCTGTCGGTGACCCCTTTGACCTATAAAAGGAGGCCCATGCGCAATGTAGAGGGGGTTCGAACCATCGATCACTCTCACGCTCGGTGTTAGCGACCAACACTTTAGTTCTTCTCGCTCCCGAGCCCAGAACACAATACAAACCAAGGCAGGAGTAGGGTTTTACGCCTCTGTGCGGCCCGAACCTGGGTAAACTGCTCGCGTGCACGCCTCGATCCGCTCTTTGTGCATCCTCCGCCCCATTGCCGTACCGAAAAGGGGCTCCGGTCCCATAGGTGTTCGTGGGCGATCAGTTTCCCCTACATCTTTGGCGCACCAGGTAGGGGTGTGCATCGAGGTTGTGTGAACCCGATCCGGTGTTCACGCGGGCGAAATCTCCATCAACTTCATCAACTTCATCGACTTCAACGACATGTCGCCGAAGAAGAAGGCTTCGGAGGTAGCAGGCCCGCCCGCGTCGATCCCGCCGCCACCGGAGCCAACGGTCGGTGGGGTAGACGCTGGCGGAAGAGCGGACGCCGGCGAGGAAACTCACGGTGCCGCCAAGTCCAAGGACAAGACGGACGACCGGGCGCACTCCAAGACCTCGGCGTCCGTGCACACACCGCGCCCCTCTTAGGAGGTGCCGGACCGGCAGCGACGTGGTACACAAGGTACCATAAGCTTGTTGGGACAAGGTCAAACTGGCAGGTCGCAGGACGCTTAAGGCCAACGTGCTGGCACGAGCAAGGCGCGGTCGCCGGGATGAGACCCTGCTCCTTCTAACGCAGTTAGAAGTCCGAGCATATCTCGCTCCTCGCACCGCTCGCCACCGCTCCCCTCCACTCCAGCAGAAGCTCTAGCTCGAGCTCAGCTGCTCCTCGACTTCCCTCCAGCGGCAGACAAGGCCGACGACTGGAGGGCCACCATCCAAAGCCTCATCGCCTTCGCCAATAACGACACGCCGCAGCAGCCGACGACGTCGCGGCCGCGGCAAGTTAGCCAGGAGCGGGCTGATGTAGACAAGACTGCAGGGGGTGCAACCACTGTGCACTCCCCGCCCCGAAGGCCGAAATCGCTGATTCGCCGGATCAACATCGACGACGACTCCACGGCGTCGTCGGATCCACGAGCTCGCCGCGATCAACGCCAAGTCCTTGACGACAGACGACAAGAAGACGCTCGAACTCGCATCGAGCGTCGAAGAGAAGCGCGGCGACAATCCGACCAGCGCGCTGGGCCCGCTGTCGACATGTACGCGCCCGGAGAACCAGGCGACTTGCCGTACGCGGCGGGTTGTCCTGCGTTCACCCGTGAGCTGCGGCAAGTCCAATGGCCCAGCATGAAAAACTTCAAGCCCGACGTACCCGAGAAGTACGACGGCAAGACTCATCCGTCGGAGTTCCTCAGCATTTACACCATCGCGGTGCAGGCTGCCGGAGGACGAGACGAGAAGATACTCGCAAACTACTTCCCGCTCGTGCTCAAACCAAACGTCAGGTCTTGGCTCATGCACTTGCCGGAGAACTCCATTTCTTCTTGGGCCGACCTGTGCCATCAGTTTGTCGGCGCCTTCACAGGTGGCCACAAGCCTCATGGCCAGGAGAGCGACCTTCATATACTCGCCCAGAAGGAAGGAGAGTCCCTGCGAAAGTACATCCAAAGATTCAACCGCGTCCAGCACAACATCCAGACGTCCACCCTACAGCGGTTATCAGCGCGTTCCACCAGAACGTGCGTAACCGCAGGATGAGGGAGGAAATGGCGATGTGCAAGATCCGAGACGTCAGTGAGCTTTATGCCCTGGCCGACAGGTGCGCACGCGCCGAAGAGGGGAGGAGACTCTCCGGGGAGGATACTGAAGCAGGAGGAACAGATAGTGAGGATGCCGCCCCGACAAAGAGGAACTGGCGGCGGAACAACAAGAAGAAGAAGAGCAAAGAAGTACTAGTCGTCGAGCAGTCCGGCAAGGAGGCTGGCGCCAAGAAAGCCCAGGCTGGTGGCTCCGGCAAGGAAGCTGCCGCTGTGGCGGCCGCCGACAAGCATGACGGCTCCGAGAAGCAGTACTGCAAGATCCACCGCACCAAGGGCCATGACCTCCAGAACTGCAAAAGGGTCGAGTACCTCGTCGAGCAGCAAAAAGCTGAGTACGAGCGACGCGACAAGGAGAAGGCCCAGGGAGGTGGTGGAGAGTCCGGCAAGAAGCGGCCATTCAATGGCCGGGGAGGACGCCGCGGCAAGGCCAAGCAGCGGCAAGGAGACAGACCTCCCCGCGGCCGCGACAAGGACGAAGACAAAGACGACGACGAAGACATGGACGACGGGGACAACAGCGAACAGGAGTTCCAGAAGGCCACAGAAGTTTTGTGCGTCGATGGAGGTGCCTCTCTGCATACTTCCCACCGCCAGCTCAAACAATGGGTGCGGGAAGTCAATGCGGCAGAGCTAGGGATGGCAGTTTTGCCCATGGGTATGGGTACCCGCGGGTACCCTACCCGAAAATAGTGGGCATGGGTGAGACTTTCTACCACTTCATACCCATGGGTATGGGTATCCATACCCGCAAAATGCATGGGTAGGGTATGGGTATGAAATTATACCCATGGGTAACCCAATGGATACCCAGAAAATTAATAAATAAATAAAACCCTATAATATGTGAATAAATAATTATATTGAGTTCTTAACTAGCCCACGGACCACAGGCCCATAGCTGTCCATCGCCCCATACCCCTCGTATACCTACAGTAGTTACCTTCTCTGCTTTTCCTTGACCTTTGAAGATGAAGCAATCATGAGCCGGGTTACTGAATCCTCGTCATTCATCCGCAACTAAGGCTATATATTGTACCCACCGGACGGGTACCTGAATTTAAACCTTCTTCTCATCTTACCTTTGTCATGTCAATGATATATATTGTACCCACCGGATACCCATTGGGTATAGGATACCCGATGGGTATGGGCATGGGTACCAATTTGCGCCCATGGGTAGTGAAGTGGGTGGGTATGGAGAAAAGATTTGGGTATGGGTTTGGGTAGAAAAGTGTTGTACCCGCCCATACCCTACCCATTGCCATCCCTAGGCAGAGCCACCCGTCGAGTCGCGCAAACTCCTGAAGTGGTCCAGCACGCCCATCATCTTCGACATTGAGGATCACCCTGACCGCACAACTGCGGTCGGGTGTTTGCCGATGTTGGTTTCACCAACCATCCGCAACCTCAAGGTCACCAAGATGCTGGTGGACGGCGGGGCCGGCCTGAACCTGATCTCCTCTGCTGTGGTCCAGAAACTACAGATCCCCGACAGCGAGCTCGAGGAAACCGGCACGTTCCAAGGGATCAACCCGGGAAGGAGCAAGCCGAAGGGGAAAATCACACTGCCAGTGACTTTTGGCGGAGAGCTGAACTTCAGGACTGAGAGGATCACCTTTGACGTTGCCGATATCCCATTGCCTTACAATGGGATACTTGGTCGTCCAGCGCTCGCCAAGTTCATGGCAGCCTCTCATTATGCCTACAATATGCTCAAGATGCCGGGCCCGATAAGCGTCATCTCTGTCATCGGCGACAAGAAGGACGCGCTTATCTGTGCCGACAAGATTTACCGGGACGCAGCAGCCGCAACAGATAGCAAGACACTTGCCGCTGAAGCTCCCGGGGGGGAAGAACAAGACCAAGTCCGGCAAGAACTCTGGGGCCCACTCCGGCAAACGCACCTCCTCGGAGTGCTGCGCTGCCGTCGAGGACGCACCATCGATCTCCACCGGCAAGTGCAAGAAGGCAATGGCAGCTCCACCCACAACCAAGAAGGTGTCCGCCAAGGAGGACGGCATTGGTGGTACTTTCACCATCAGTGCCACGCTCGATCCTAAATAGGAAAGCGCGCTCGTTACTTTCATGCGGGCGAATGTCGACGTATTTGCATGGCAACCGTCTGACATCCCCGGTGTTCCCAGGAAAGTGATTGAGCACAAGCTTGCCGTTTGTCCTCACGCGCGGCCCGTCAAGCAGAAGGTCAGAAAGCAGGCGGTGGAGCGCCAATAGTTTATCGCTGAAGAAATCAAGAAGCTGGAAGCGGCAGGCCTCGTCAGAGGTGTACTCCATCCCACGTGGCTGGCCAACCCTGTTGTCGTGCGCAAAGCGAATGGGAAGTGGAGGCTTTGTATAGACTTCACCGATGTGAATAAAGCTTGTCCCAAAGATCCATTTCCCTTGCCGCGCATTGACCAGATTGTTGACTCCACGGCTGGATGTGAGTTGCTTTCATTTCTTGATGCCTATTCAGGATACCACCAGATATTTATGGCTGAAGAAGATGAAGAGAAGACCATGTTCATTACTCCATGTGGCACCTACTGCTTCATACGCATGCCCTTTGGATTGAAGAATGCCGATTCAACGTTTGCGAGGGTAGTCCACACTGCTTTTGAGCCACAGATACACAGGAATGTAGAAGCTTACATGGATGATATAGTGGTCAAGAGCAAGGACAAGGATACTCTGATTCAAGATCTAGATGAAACCTTTGCGAATCTGCGCAAGATACAACTCAAGCTTAACCCCGAGAAGTGCGTGTTCGGAGTCCCCTCCGGTAGGCTTCTCGGGTTCTTTGTGTCCCAGAGGGGGATTGAAGCCAATCCCGACAAGCTCTAGCCCCGACAAGGATGGGTCTGCGCAGATGCAAGAAGAGGTGCGGAAGAAGATGGTGCAGCGCCCAGTTTATTTTGTTAGCTCCCTTCTCCAGGGGGCTAGGTCAAGATACTCTGGGGTGCAGAAACTGCTTTTCGGGCTCCTCATGGCCTCGAGAAAGCTGCGCCATTACTTCCAAGCACATGAGATAACAGTGGTCACTCGTTTTCCGCTGAAAAAGATACTGCAAAATCCAGAAGCGCAGGCAGGATTGCCGTGTGGGCACTGGAACTGTCAAGCTTTGGCCTCAAGTTTGAAAGTACTTCAACTATTCAGAGCAGAGCATTGGCAGAGTTTATAGCAGAATGGACGCCAACACCAGACGAAGAGAATCCAGAGACGAGCATCCCCGTCGAAGAAGCAAACAAAGAATGGATAATGTACTTTGATGGTGCCTTCTCGCTGCAAGGCGCCGGCGCTGGCGTGCTGCTTGTCGCACCCACCGGCGAGCACATCAAGTACGTCGTCCAGATGCACTTTCCCAAGGAGCAAGCAACGAACAATACTGCAGAGTATGAAGGTTTGCTTGCCGGCCTCAGAATCGCAGCAGAGCTTGGGATCAAGAAGCTGATTGTGCGGGGTGATTCGCAGTTGGTCGTCCGCCAAGTAAACAGGAGCTACCAGAGTCCGCTGATGGAGGCATACGTCGATGAAGTAAGAAAGCTTGAAGAGCACTTTGAAGGCTTGCAGATGGAGCACGTTCCAAGAGCTCAAAACAACATCGCAGACGGCCTGTCAAAGTGTGCCACACTAAAGCTACCTGTGGAACCAGGGATCTTTGTGCTCAAGTTAACTCAACCATCCGTTACACCATCGGCTGGACAAAGTAAGAAGAGAAAGTTGATTTCCGGTGACTATTTGCCGGCAGAACTTCCTGAAGCCGCCGCCAACAAGGTCCCCAAGATCAACGATAAAGTTGCTGAGGAACAGTCTGCTCCTGCAGACCCTAGGGTTTGTACAGTTGAAGCAGGCGTTCTCGACAAGCTTTGCCCCGGCAAGCTTGCCGGGGAACGTCAAGCTCCAGCCGAGCCGCGGGTTCTGGCCGTAGAAGCTAACGTTCCCGCAGTAGCACTAATGCCTTTAGTCCTTGTTGTTGAGCCACAGGCTCCAGCATGGGCACAGCAGATTGTCCGCTTCCTTCAAACAGGAGAACTTCCCGAAGAGCCAAAAGAAGCAGAGAGAATAACCCGGCAGTCAAGTATGTATCAGTTTGTCGGCGATGAACTATACAGAAGAAGACTCAACGGTGTCAAATTGAAGTGCATTCCCCGGGAAGATGGGCAAAAGCTGTTGGCAGAGATACATGGAGGCATATGTGGTCACCACATTGGCGCAAGAGCACTTGCCGGCAAGACGTTCCGGCAAGGTTTCTTTTGGCCAGAAGCCCTCCAGGATGCAACTGCACAAGTAACCGAGTGTGAAGCGTGCCAGTTCCATGCCAAGCAGATACATCAGCCAGCTCAAGCTCTCCAGACGATCCCTTTGTCCTGGCCATTTTCGGTCTGGGGGCTCGACATCCTCGGCCCCTTTCCCCGCGCAGCCGGGGGCTTTGAGTACTTGTACGTCGCCATCGACAAGTTCACAAAGTGGCCGGAAGTGGAACCAGTGAGAAAGGTGACCACACAATCAGCAGTCAAGTTCTTCAGGTCGATTGTTTGCCGTTTCGGAATCCCTAACAGGATCATCACCGACAATGGCACACAATTCACAAGCCGCACCTTCATGCAATATGTCCAAGACCTTGGCGCCTAGGTCTGCTTCGCTTCTATTGCTCACCCGAGAAGCAACGGTCAAGCGGAGAGGGCAAACGTTGAAGTGCTGCGCGGGCTCAAGACAAGGACTTTCGACAGGCTGCACAAGTGCGGAAGAAACTGGATTGAAGAGTTGCCGGCGGCTCTTTGGTCAATCAGAACGACACCAAATCGAGCCACTGGACAGACACCCTTTGCTCTTGTCTACGGAGCAGAGGCAGTTCTCCCCACGGAACTCGTATACGGGTCGCCTCGAGTGCTCTCTTACGATGAGCTCGAGCAAGAGCAGCTGCGGCAAGATGACGCACTGCTCCTTGAGGAGGACCGTCTTCAGGCTGCTGTACGAGCTGCTCGATACCAGCAAGCTTTGCACCGCTACCATAGCCGCAGAGTTAAAGCCAGAAGTCTCGAGGAAGGCGACCTTGTTCTTCGGCGTGTTCAGTCCGCCAAGAATTCCAACAAGTTGATGCCGAAGTGGGAAGGCCCTTATCGGGTGAGACAAGTCATAAGGCCCGACGCTGTCCGCCTTGAGACCGAAGAGGGCTTACCGGTGAGCAACTCCTGGAACATTGAGCACCTTCGCTAGTTTTACCCATAAGGCGCGGTTGCCGTGATCCGCTCCGGCAACCACTTTTTGTACAAGTCTTGCCGCTGTTGCATGTAAACCTTTGTACAAAGCCGGGCGCAGACCCCGTGCATCAGTAAAACTTATGTGCCTCGCACAACTAGTCATTTCATGCCTTTTCATTTTTTCTTGCATATACTATATGACACCTTGTGCAGCACGCATCCCCGGTAAGCAATAACGAGCCGCGAGGCTCCATGTCTATGTTTCCTCCCTTTTCTTTTCTCTCAAACAGAAGAAGTCTTCCTCGCGCACAAGTTTGCCGGGGGGGAAGGAGACAGTGGTATGGACCAAGTGCCGTTCAAGAAAGCCTCGCCTTGCCGGGAAGCAAACGACACAAAAGCTAAGTTGCCAAAGTTTGAGTGATCATTTTTTTTAAATTTTAAAGTTATTTTCCTTGAACGACCACACTTTGTATGGAAAACCTGTGCGCAGAGGAACCAACTCGTGGCTAGCCGCGCCCTTACTTTGTTTCGAGCACGCTCAACGGCTTAAGCGTGCTGCGACAAATGTCGCGCCCTTACTTCGTTTTCGAGTTCGCTCAACAATATAAGTGTGCTGCGACTAGCTGCGACAAGGTTTCTTGTCGGCAACGGCACTGCCAGCAGGCTGCTGAAGTTCCGCACTCAGCGCTCGCGGCAAGGGTCCCTTTGCCGGCAAGTTCCCTAAAAGCGAAGGGTAAAAGCATACAAAGCGAAGAGGTCAAGTAAAGGAAATAACATTGCATTAACTACCCAAAATAAAGTTATGTTACAAAATGACTTGTCGCTGTTCTAATAGACTATTGTTCATAACATGGTTGGCAGCGACAAAGGAAGCAGAAAGGAAAACAGCCTAGTATGCGCGGTCACCATCAACTCTCTTGATCTTGCCCACCTTGGCCACGATAGGTGCGACAAGGGCCTTGAGCGCCTCCTGGTCAGCGTCGGGCGGCAAGGTCCTGAGGACGTTATTGAGGTTGAGTCCTGGGTTGCGGAAGACTATCTTCATCAACACCCTCTCCAAGACGCCCGTGCAGAGCCTGCGCGCCTCGTTCGCCAGCTATGTGGGGATCCTTTCCCGGAGCTGCTGGAGGACCGGCGCCACTGCCCTGAAGAACAAGCTCAGCTTGGCGCTGTGAGGGAGATTCTCGTCGGTGGAGTACCCGAGGTGCTCCGTCCCCAGTCCCTGTCAATGTCGTCGGCGGCGGCGACAAGCCCCTCGGTCCAGTGCTCCACCGTCAGCCTGAAGTTGTTTTGGGAGAGGGCGGCGCTGTCCAACAGTGCCCTCTCGGCCCTGAGATCCTCCTTCGGCTTCGTTTCCCGCTCTCTGGCGCCATCAAGCGATGCGGTGAGGGTGGAAAGTTTCAACTCCAGATCGGCGATGGAGTCCTTGGCGACGGCAAGCTCCTTGCCCTTGTCGGAGAGGCGGACCTGCAACTCGGAGTGGCTGTGGGCGTCCTTCTCCCTCTCCGACGCAAGTGCGGCAACCCTCTCTTCGCTCGTCTTCAAGTGGACCTCCAGTTGCGCCACCCTCGCCTCCAAGTCCCTCTTGGCGGTCTCAGCAGCTGCAGCGGCGTCCTTCGCTTCCTGCAGAGCTCCGCCGAGAGACTCTTCGCGCGCGGCAAGGTCGTCCTCGTGGCTGTCGAGGTCGACCTTCCGCTGCGTTAGTTCGCCTTCTCGCCGGGACAACTCCTCGGCGGCGAGCCGTTGCCGCTCCTCTGCTTCGGCCTTCTCAAGAATAAACGCCTGATGCGCCTCGGCTAGCTGCTCCCGCTCCTCCGCCAAGGATCGGAGAGCCGCCTGGTTAGCGGCCCGGAGCTCTTCAGCGCGTTTCTCCAAGTCGACGCCCGCCTTGGCAGCCAGAGCCTCTCGGGACTCCAGCTTGGCCTGCCGGGCGCGGTACAAAGACAGAAGCCTCCGCAGAAGCCGCTCCTCCTCGGGCTCGCTACTGCTGCCGGGCGCATCGACGAACTTCAGCCCGGCGGAGGCGAGGACCTCCCCGTCGAAGACCTCTCCCTCCGCGGGCGCCCTTGACGTGGACGCCCACGGGAGCTGGATGAAGACTCCATTGCCGGCCTCCAGATAGGCGCCGGGGTCAGCCGCGGCAGCAGAGGGTTCGGCAGCCGGCGCAGCGTCTGACGCTCCTGCGGCCTCAGGGCCGTCAGTGCGACTGCCGGATTCCCCCTCAGCTGCCACGCCGGCAGCCTCGGCGGTCTCGCCGACGGCAGGCTCGTTAGCACCGGCCGCCCCTTCGTCGGTTGCGACGTCACCGGTGTTGTCGTGCGCGTCCTCCTCGGTGGTGGCCTCTGTCTCCATCAGCTCTGGAGCGGACGGGTCTGACAGAAAAGAAAAAAGAAAGAAAATAGTCAAGCAAATATCCAAAAAGAAAAACTCAGAAAAAGAAAAGTCCAAGGATTTTACCTGCGTGGACCTCCTCTTCGATGGGGTTCCTTGCCGGGGAGTTCTCCCTCGGCGGCGTGGTGGTAGCTCCCGCCGGCGGAGGGCCGCTGGCGCTTTCCCTTGGCGGGGTGCCTTCCCTTGGCGGAGTGTTCGCCCTTGGCGGGGTGCTCGCCCTTGGCGGGGTGCTCGCCCTTGGCGGGGTGCTCGCCCTTGACGGGGTGCTCGCCCTTGGCGGAGTATCCTCCCTCGCCGGTTTAAGGGCATTTTTCTCCCTAATGGTTTTGGTGATTGATGACAATACTCTTGCGGACTAATCGTGTGCTGTAAGCTCATACATGTATATCTCTCTTATGGCACAAGACGATTGATTGCCCCTCGGATTCCATGAAGGACGGTGTTTTCTTTTTGCTCCCTGTAGGTGGCATTGAGTAATAGGAAAGACGTACTATTAAGAGGGGGTCCGCGTCGGAAAGGTTTGGGTAGAATCAACACGTACACATCCTTCTCCCACACTTCCTTTCCTTGCTTCTCTGGAGGTCCAACCGGTCTTTCTTTCGTTGTGGCAATTCTGTGGCTTCTGTACTGATCTTCTGCCAAGCATGCGGTAGTACCGCTTTGCCAAGCGGTAGTACCGCACAGGTACACGGTAGTACCGCTTGCCGACACGGTACTACCGCTCCCGCGGTAGTACTGCGTCCCCATGCGGTAGTACCGTGTATCTGGGCCTGGCGCTGAAGTCTAAGTATAAGAAGTGGATGCGGAAGTAATTTTTTACTTCCGCATACCGCACGGTAGTACCGTTTAGCTTAAGCGGTAGTACCGCTTAGCTTAAGCGGTAGTACCGTGTCGCATTTTGCTACTTCCGTTTTCCCCTGCGGATGTAGCCACGGATGTAATTTATTTCATCCGTGGCTGTATCAGGTCTCGATATTTTTGCCTTGGCGGTAGTACCGCTTCCCAAGCGGTAGTACCGCTCAGCCTGCGGTAGTACCGCTCGTAAGTTGCGTTACTACCGCTCTCTGCGGGCTGAAACCTCAAATAACGGTTGGATTTGTCCCCCACTATATATAAGGGGTCTTCTTCTCCAAGGAGACTCACCTCTTCCCCCACCACTCCATTGTTGCTCCAAAAGCATTTACGCCCGATCTCTCTCCCTAGCCAATCAAACTTGTTGATTTGCTCGGGATTGCTTGAGGAGGCATCGATCTACACTTCCACCAAGAGATATTTGATTCTCCCCACTAATCCCTTGCGGATCTTGTTACTCTTGGGTGTTTGAGCACCCTAGACGGTTGAGGTCACCTCGAAGCCATATTCCATTGTGGTGAAGCTTCGTGGTTTGTTGGGAGCCTCCAAGTTGTGGAGATTGCCCCAACCTTGTTTGTAAAAGTTCGGTTGCCGCCTTCAAGGGCACCACTAGTGGAATCACGGCACCTTGCATCGTGTGAGGGCGTGAGGAGAATACGGTGGCCCTAGTGGCTTCTTGGGGAGCATTGTGCCTCCACACCGCTCCAACGGAGACGTACTTCCCCTCAAAGGGAAGGAACTTCGAAAACACATCCTCGTCTCCTTCGGTTCTACTTGTGGTTATTTCTTACCTTTACTCTTGCATGCTTTACTTGTTTAATTCCTATAGCATGCTTGTGTAGTTGTTGGGCTTATTTACATTAGTTGTCTTCTTAGTAGTTTATCTAGACAACTTATTTTGTCGCCTAATTTTAATTGGTTAAGAAAAGCTAAAAATTGTTAGTTGCCTATTCACCCCCCCTCTAGTCAACCATATCGATCCTTTCAATTGGTATCAGAGCCTCGTCTCTTTTTAAGGACTTTACCGTCCAAAGAGTATGGTTGACAACGTAGTCGAGACGGAGGACCATTCCGATGGAAATCCATCCTTGCCTACGGTAGATGGGGGAGCCTCCGTCACTCGTGAGGAGTTCAATGTGGCCTTGACCACATTGAAAGAATCACTAGCGAGCGAGGTCAAGGGCATGTTTAAAGAAATGTTTGAGGGGCTTAAATTATCCACCTCACCGTTGGAAGTGGGTCGTCCCGCTACCAACGTGTCAGAGGCTAATCCCGACAAGGGAGAAGCTAGTAGTGAGCAAGCCCCGGTCACTAAGCATGGTAGTGGGAAATTTGCCCAATCTCCTCCGCCTACTCACTATGGAGGACCCGTCCCCACACCGCATTTAAATTCCGTCGGGCCCCCACCGAAGTTTGTTAAAAATACTGATTTTGCTACTTGGGTGTTTCGTTTCAAACGTCATATTAATCATTGTTCCACTAACCTTTGGAGAATCATTGAGCAAGGTTTTTATCCGTATGATCCCGATAACATGACTCCAAGAGAAACTGCCGATCATCAGTTCAACGAGTCCGCACTTTGCATTCTTCAAGACTCAATCCCTCCTGAAGATATTGCTCATCTTCGTCCATTCACTGTGGCCAAGGAAGCATGGGAGCATGTTGGCACAATGTACAAGGGAAGCACTAGCATTCAACGCTCCAACTATGAAGTAGTGCAAGATGAAGCTGATGAGTTTGCAATGATCGAGGATGAAGATCCTCGTGAACTTTATCGAAGATTAACTATTCTTGCAGTGTCTCTTCGAGATCATGGCAGTAAGGACACGGATGACAATTGGATCAAGCGCAAGTTCCTCAAGGCCATGATGCCCTATCACAAGGCCATGTCCTCTGTGATTCGTCAGAGACCAGACTTCCACACTTTATCCTCAAACGAAGTGTTGGATGAATTTGTTGCCATGAGGATTCTTGACGTTACCGCCGACAATGCGGTCCTAAGAGCTCAACGATCCAAGAAGCCTAATCTTGCCCTGAAGGCCAAGGCTTGTGTGGAAGAGGAGGAAGTTGAAGATGATGATGAGTGCTGCCCCGAGGACACCAAATATGCCTATCACGAGCACATGGCTCTTGCTTCTAGGCAATTCTGGGGCAAGAAGAATTCAAGGTCCAACTTCAACAGGAACAACTCCAGTGGGAACAAAGGGAAGCAACGAGTAAGGACATGCTTCAACTGTGGAAATGTAAGCCACTTCGTTGCGGATTGCCCATATGAGACGAGAGAAGACTTTGGAGGCAAGCTTATTCGGAAGGACAAGTCAAAGTCCTATCCCAACAAGAACAACTTCATCAAAAAGACTCCACCGAAAGTGTTGGTGGCTCAAGAAGAATATGTGGAGGATGATGACAATGATGAAGAGGATGAGGTGACCACTATGGCCACAATTGCAATTGCTACCACTCCGCACTCATCTCTATTCAACTCACCAAACGAGAACATCACCGCCAAATGTCTTATGGCCAAGGCCACCAACAAGGTAACTCCGATCATCAACTCTACTATCTCTTCTAACCCCTCATTAACTAATTGTATTGATGAGGGTGAGGGTAGTAAGGAGGGAGAAAATGAATTTGATGTGTTCATAAAGAATCTCAAGGGCAAATCCAAGAAGCATGTGGTTGCTCTCTTGGAACAACTCGGTGAGGCAAATGACATTATTGAGGCTCACGAGGAAACCATCACTAAAATGGAAGGGCATAGTCGAGACTATGCCGATGAGATATCGGATCTCTCTAACGCTCTAAACGAGGAGCGTGGTCTTCGTTTGACTCTTGAGGAGTCACACAACGTTGATCATGCTAAATTAAAGAAAGATCTTGATCATGCTCTAGTTGTCTCTCGTGTCCTTAACTCAGAGAAGGCAAAACTTGCGGTTGATCATGCTAAACTCAAAGAGGAGTTTGACATACTTGACAAGGCTCACAAGGCCTTGAAAGGAATGCATGCTTCTCTCAAGGAGTCTCATGATCAACTCCAAGTTTCGCTAACCAAGGAAAAGGCTATCTTTCCTCGCATGGTTTTAATTGATAATGCAAATGCTACTAACCCATGTTGTGAGCATGTGCATCTTGTTGAAGAGAATGCCGAGTTGAAGAAGCAACTTGAGAAAGGCCTTGTGACTTGCATACAAGGTGAGAAGAACCTCAACACCCTTTTGAGCAATCAAAAGGAAGTTGTGGCAAAGGAAGGAATTGGGTTTGCTCCTAAGCCCAAGAAGAAGAAGAACGACAAGACAAAGCAACCACCCCCTCTCCGACAATCCTTTGTGAAAGAAGGAGAGGGCACCTCTACCAAGAAGAAAAGTGGTGGGGTCAAGAAAAACTCCACCACACCCTCAAACATGGCCGGCGATTTTAATCCGTCATATGTTTTATGCCGTGCCAGTGATGGCCATGTGTTTGCTAAATTTGTTGGTTCTTCTTATGAGTACATTGAATGGTCCATTTGGGTTCCTAAGACTCTTGTCACTAACCTCAAAGGACCCATTACCAAATGGGTACCTAAATCCAAGCATTGATCTATTGTAGGGGTTTGCTTCCGGTGGGGGGTCATGGTTGCTCGATAGCGGAGCCACAAATCATATGACCGGAAGCAAAGACTTGGTGGTGGACGTGCATCTCGGTTCATCTATGGCCACCAACGTCGAATGGGGTGATGCTTCATCTTCTAAGGTATTGGGACTTGGCAAGGTGGTTGTCTCTCATGATCTCACGATCGAGAAAGTCATGCTTGTTGAGTCCCTTGCATACAATTTACTTTCTGTCCGCCAACTTGCACTCATGGGTTTTGCTACATTCTTTGATATTGATTCTGTGGCCCTCTTGTGGAGCAAGACTCTTAAAGTAGCCTACGTTGGGCATGTCGAGAACGGCCTTTATGTGGTTAACTTCTCGAAGCAACCCACTAAGGTTGCGACATGCCTAATGGCTAAAGTTGATGTGGGATGGCTTTGGCATCGCCGTTTGGCCCACGTCAATATGAGATCTTTGCAAAGTCTTCTCAAGGGGGACCATGTCCGAGGACTAACAAATGTTAGCTTTGCCAAAGATCGTGCTTGCAGGGCGTGCATTGAAGGAAAATTACATGAGAAGGCTCACCCTCCCACAACTATCATCTATTCAAAGAGACCTCTAGAGCTCCTCCACATGGATCTCTTTGGGCCTCCCACTTTTGATAGTCTTGGGGGTAGAAAATATTGCTTTGTGATTGTGGATGATTACTCAAGATATACCTGGGTATACTTCTTCAAGAAGAAGAGTGAGACCCAACAAACCGTCATCAACTTTGCAAATGAAGCTCAACGACAACATGAAGCAAAGATTTTGATGATTAGAAGTGACAATGGCACCGAGTTCAAGAATTACACCTTGGATGAGTTTCTTGGTGATGAGGGGATCAAACATCAATATGCCGCCCCATATACCCCTCAGCGAAATGGTGTTGCGGAGAGAAAGAACCGAACTTTAATAGATGCTGCAAGAACCATGATGGCTGAATTCAACTCTCCATACAACTTTTGGGCCGAAGCCATCAACACCGCTTGCCATGCATCAAATCGTCTCTATCTTCGCAAAGGCTTGAACAAAACTCCGTATGAGATTCTTACCGGTAACAAGCCCAATCTCAAGTACTTCCGGGTGTTCGGGTGTAAGTGTTTCATTCTTAAGAAAGGTGTTCGGTTGTCTAAATTTGAATCTAGAGCTCATGAAGGCATATTTGTTGGTTATGCTACAAACTCTCATGCTTACCGTGTCCTCAATAAGTCCACCGGACTCATTGAGGAGACGAGTAACGTAGAGTTTGATGAAAATAACGGCTCCCAAGTGGAGCAAAGTGGTACTTGTGATACAGGTGATGAAATTCCTCCTCAAGCCATAAGAAGAATGGGTATTGGATACATCCTACCCGTTGAGGAACCCCTTGTGGCCGAAGGAGAAGGACAATGTTCCACTCAAGTGGAACCATCACCAACCCAAGACCCACACGCTTCCGAAGAACAAAATGAAGGCCCTCAACCGGACGAACAAGGCCAAGTGCGAGATCAATCACAAGATGGTGGGGATCCACCAAATGATGCACAAGGCCAAGTTCTCTCATCCGAGCAAGATCAAGGTCAAGAGGAAGCTCAAGATCAAGATCTGGCTCCTGACGTCGCTCAAGATGACCAACTCAGTGCTCCTCAGTTATCTCTTGAAGAGCAATTGGAGCGTCGTGCTGCAAAGGTTGCCTCCAGGCTTGCTTCCAGAGAACATCACATGGAGAATATCCTAGGAAGCATCAAAAGGGGGGTAAGCACTCGTAGACAATTAGCAAACTATTGTGCTCATCAAGCTTTTGTCTCTTTTGTTGAACCTAAGAAGGTCTATGAGGCTCTCGAAGACCCCGACTGGCTCAATGCCATGCATGAAGAACTCAATAACTTCGAGCGCAACAAAGTGTGGCGTCTGGTGCCAAGACCAACGGAGAACCATAATGTCATTGGAACCAAATGGATCTTTAAGAACAAGCAAGATGCCCATGGCATTGTCATCCGCAACAAGGCACGTCTGGTGGCTCAAGGCTACTCCCAAGTCGAGGGCATCGACTACGGTGAAACCTTTTCCCCTGTTGCTCGTCTTGAATCTATTCGTTTGTTGCTTGCCTATGCTTCCCATCATAACTTTAAATTGCAACAAATGGATGTGAAAAGTGCTTTTCTTAATGGTCCCATTAACGAGTTGGTATATGTTAAACAACCCCCGGGGTTCGAGGATCCTAAGTTCCCCAATCATGTTTATCAACTTGATAAGGCACTCTATGGCCTTAAACAAGCCCCACGAGCGTGGTATGAGCACCTTACCGAGTTGTTACAAGATCGTGGGTTTGAAATTGGGAAAATCGACCCCACTCTTTTTACTAAGAAGGTCAAAGGGGAGTTGTTTGTATGCCAACTATATGTTGATGATATTATCTTTGGTTCTCCTAACAAAGCTTTCAATGATGAGTTCGCCGCACTCATGACCACTCACTTTGAGATGTCCATGATGGGAGAGTTGAAGTACTTCCTTGGATTTGAAATCAAACAACGAAGAGAAGGCATCTTCATCAAACAATCCAAGTATACTCAAGACATGCTCAAAAGGTTCAACCTTAGTGATGTCAAGCCGGCTACTACTCCGATGCCAACCAAATGCCAACTTGACATTGATCCCAATGGTAAAGCCGTGGATCAAAAGGTATATCGCTCTATGATTGGATCCTTGCTTTACCTTTGTGCATCTAGACCGGATATTATGTTGAGTGTGGGAATTTGTGCACGGTTTCAAGGCTCACCTAAGGAAAGTCACTTTGTGGCTGTCAAGCGAATCTTTCGATATTTGGCTCATACCCCAAACTTTGGCTTATGGTACCCAAGAGGAGCAAACTTCAACCTTGTTGGTTTTTCTGATTCTGACTGGGCGGGAGACAAAGTGGATAGGAAGTCCACCTCGGGAGGGTGCCAATTTCTTGGTTGCTCTCTTGTTAGTTGGTCTTCCAAAAAGCAAAGTTGTGTATCTCTCTCGTCCACTGAAGCAGAATATGCGGCCGCTGGCAGTTGCTGTGCTCAACTCTTATGGATGAGGCAAACTTTGAAGGATTACGGTGTCATTTGTGACAAAGTGCCTCTTTGGTGTGACAATGAGAGTGCCATCAAGATTTCTCTCAACCCGGTGCTTCACTTCAAGACGAAGCATATTGAGATTCGATATCATTTCATCCGGGATCACATAAGGCAAGGAGAGATCGAGCTTCACTACGTCAACACTCATGATAACCTTGCAGATATCTTCACGAAGCCATTGGATGAAGCTAGATTTCGCGAGTTAAGGCATGAGCTAAATATCATCGATTTGAGCAATGTGGTTTGAGTCTGTGCACACACACCCCTCACACTCAATATAGCTATCTTGTCTAGATGTAGGCATGGACATAGGGGGAGTATTGTTCTCTCAATGAACTGTTCCTCCCCCCATTATGCATAAACTAACCAAGTCTTTATCATTTGCCATACATTTGTGGTTTAAATGTTTCAAGTCGAGTTTTGGATCATGGGCCCAAGGATAATTCTTCGCGGTGCCATATCTATATACTCAAACATAGGTGGCCTCGGCCACCGCCCTCCTCTGAGGAGTTGTGTTGGTTCACTTTGCGTATGCGTGCATTTGTTTTTCTCCTTTTTCTTTGCTTAAAGCCTCTTGTCAGCCGTGTTTGTTCTTGGAGGAGCGGTACTACCGTGCAAGCTTACGGTACTACCGCAGATGGGGTTACGGTACTACCGCTTGGCGAGCGGTACTACCGCGCAAGCGGTACTACCGCGATGACCGCGGTACTACCGCACGTATCAAAACGCGTGGGGGTTATAAGCAGGCAGGGGGAGTTCCATCTCCCCCATACCCATTCACTCCTAACCCCCACGTCGTCCCTGTCTCTCTCTCTCAAGAACGCCGCCAGAGGACCTCGCCGGATCTCCTTCCTCGCCCACTCGTTTCTCTTTCCGACCGGTGGGATCGTTCCCCACCACGTCCTCTTGCCATGGATGCAGGTTTTTCCCCGTTTCCCTTCTTCTTTTTGCCTTGCCTAAGTTTTTAGGGTTAGGGGAGATGCTTAGTGCTTTCTTGTGTTCTTCGTGATCTCATCCATGGATGCTTAGGTTGTGGGAGAGTGTTTGTGATCCGGAAATATGCTTAGAGTTGTTGCCACGAAGTTACTGATCAGCCGTAGTACCGTGTGAAGATCGTGTTGGTAGTTTCTAATTGTTTATCTTCCCAGATCTGTTCCGTGCGGTACTACCGCTGGAGAACCGCGGTACTACCGCACGGTGTAAACCAGATCCGATCTGACCTAAGCGGTACTACCGCTGTACTTAGCGGTACTACCGCTCGAGCGGAAGTAAAATTTTAGTACTGCGTGCCGAACGGTACTACCGCGTTCCGGTGCGGTACTACCGCTCCGCATGCAGCACTAATATTTTAGTTCCGCCCCTTTGGGCGGAAGTAAAATCCTACTACCGTAAGGCATGCGGTACTACCGCATGTGCCACGCGGTACTACCGCTTGCCCTCCGGTACTATTTTTTTTTACTTCCGTTGGGTCAGCAGTACTACCGTTTGGCTCACACTAGCTTCGTGGCATGTTCTCTTTTCTATTTCCCTTGGTTTCTTGTGTCTTTCGAGGCTCTGGCATTGATTCTTCTCGCGTTTGTTTTGTTGTGGTTTTTTGTTTGTGTTTTTAGGTGGTGGCTCAGGCTTTGCGGGTCGTCGTACCAACCCCGTTCGTGACACCGGGTCCAAGCGCATGCGTACCCCGAGCGATGTGCCAGAGGGCTCCAACCCCAATCCTCAGCGCCGGTACAAGACCTCAGCCAACAAGCGCAAGGAATCATCCATGTCTATGGAGGAAATGCCTGCTGGTGAGTTCATGGCTAGACGGAAGATCAACCCATATGGGGAACCTCGTGAGCACTTCCCTGGTGATGATATCTTCTGGACCAAGCAACAGTATCGCATCTATCATGAGGTGCTCAAGACCAAGGCAAATCTGTATGTGGATGCTCACTGGATCGATGTGGAGCACATGAGGAAGGATACCAACAGGGCGTATTTTGCTGAAGCCCTTGACTTGATAGAGCAGCTGGGTCTGGAACATATCATGACTTTCCAGAACGATTTTGATCCTGAGCTCATTGCACAGTTCTATGCCTCTGTCAACTTTCAGGCCAAGGAAGATCGTCCCATGACTTGGATGACTCATGGTCACAAGATGACCGCCACTTGGAAGGAGTTCATGGATCTTCTTCAGCTTCCCGATGAGGGTCTCCACACACCTATTGGTTTTCGGCCTCACGCCAATCCTGAAGCAGCCAACAAGGACAGACTTCTTCCTTTCTATGAAGCAAAGACCCTTGCTAGTGGCAAAACAACCTATGTGCTGAATCCCTTCCTGGACATTATGTATCGGATTTTTCGCAACACGCTGTTTCCTCGTGTTGGCGATAAGGACAAGGTTCACGCCTATCTGGTGGATATGCTTCTGATGTGTCAAGAGGCTCGCTCCGCTCAGGCTGCTCCTCTGGACATTTCTCACATCATGTGGAATGAGCTTCGGTTTGCTATCTACACTCGCAAGGTACCTATCTATGGTCCTTTCTTATATCTGCTCATCTCCAAGACTTGGGCGAAATTGTATCCAGAGGAGGAGTTGGTGGCCGACTGCTACCGCCATGATCCTATCAAGCTTCGCGTCAAGACTCGCTGGGCCAACACCACTACTCGTGCTCAGGCTGCTGCTGCCCAGATGGGCACTGAGGATGAGCCTATGGAGGAGCCTGCCGATGTCCGCTCAGGCAGATTTGCCCCCTCTTCTTCCTCTACCGTAGAGAAGCCGTCATGGGCCAAGAAGCTCCAGCAGAAGATGAAGGCTCTCTTCTGCATGCAGGCTCAGGGGCAATACCGTGCCCATGTGACTGACAAGAAGACACGTTAGCGGGACAAGAAGATCCTGTCCTTGTATGGTGAAGAGGTCTCAAATGGATCGGAGGACAACATCACTCCAGAGGCTACCTGGATGGCTCGCCAGGGATACCAGTGGACAGATTCTGATGATGAGTATCAGCCAGAGCAGCAGGGATCTGATGAGGACTATCAGGACGAGCAGCAGCAGGGATTTGATGACGAGTATGACGACTGAGCTTCTCCCGGGCTGCCACCCATCTTCGTTTCCTCTCTTTCCCTTTGTGGTGTCTCGATGACAAAGGGGGAGAGTGATTTGCATTTTTCGTCTTGTGCCGTCTTGTGTGTGTGTTTCTTTTCGTTGAACTTGGTTTTATTGTGCGTGTTTGTGTGAGACAATCATATGGTGTAAGACATATGCCCTCGTATCGTTAAACTTATTATCATGTCCTTATGCTTATCCTATGCAGTTAAATGTTTTATAGAGTATCGCATGTGTAGATTATAGGGGAACGCCATACCTAGTATGTGTGCAGTGCAGTCCAAAGCACAATCATATGTAGGCATACATACAGGGGGAGCTCACCTATACTCTAGGGCTTATATTGATGTCTCTATTATTTCTTCTCTGTGCAAATCTCGTGTTGTCATCAATACACCAAAAAGGGGGAGATTGTAAGGGCATTTTTCTCCCTAATGGTTTTGGTGATTGATGACAATACTCTTGCGGACTAATCGTGTGCTGTAAGCTCATACAGGTATATCTCTCTTATGGCACAAGACGATTGATTGCCCCTCGGATTCCATGAAGGACGGTGTTTTCTTTTTGCTCCCTGTAGGTGGCATTGAGTAATAGGAAAGCCGTACTATTAAGAGGGGGTCCGCGTCGGAAAGGTTTGGGTAGAATCAACACGTACACATCCTTCTCCCACACTTCCTTTCCTTGCTTCTCTGGAGGTCCAACCGATCTTTCTTTCGTTGTGGCAATTCTGTGGCTTCTGTACTGATCTTCTGCCAAGCATGCGGTAGTACCGCTTTGCCAAGCGGTAGTACCGCACAGGTACACGGTAGTACCGCTTGCCGACACGGTAGTACCGCTCCCGCGGTAGTACCGCGTCCCCATGCGGTAGTACCGTGTATCTGGGCCTGGCGCTGAAGTCTAAGTATAAGAAGTGGATGCGGAAGTAATTTTTTACTTCCGCATACCGCACGGTAGTACCGTTTAGCTTAAGCGGTAGTACCGCTTAGCTTAAGCGGTAGTACCGTGTCGCATTTTGCTACTTCCGTTTTCCCCTGCGGATGTAGCCACGGATGTAATTTATTTCATCCGTGGCTGTATCAGGTCTCGATATTTTTGCCTTGGCGGTAGTACCGCTTCCCAAGCGGTAGTACCGCTCAGCCTGCGGTAGTACCGCTCGTAAGTTGCGGTACTACCGCTCTCTGCGGGCTGAAACCTCAAATAACGGTTGGATTTGTCCCCCCACTATATATAGGGGGTCTTCTTCTCCAAGGAGACTCACCTCTTCCCCCACCACTCCATTGTTGCTCCAAAAGCTCCATTTCCGCCCGATCTCTCTCCCTAGCCAATCAAACTTGTTGATTTGCTCGGGATTGCTTGAGGAGGCATCGATCTACACTTCCACCAAGAGATATTTGATTCTCCCCACTAATCCCTTGCGGATCTTGTTACTCTTGGGTGTTTGAGCACCCTAGACGGTTGAGGTCACCTCGAAGCCATATTCCATTGTGGTGAAGCTTCGTGGTTTGTTGGGAGCCTCCAAGTTGTGGAGATTGCCCCAACCTTGTTTGTAAAGGTTCGGTTGCCGCCTTCAAGGGCACCACTAGTGGAATCACGGCACCTTGCATCGTGTGAGGGCGTGAGGAGAATACGGTGGCCCTAGTGGCTTCTTGGGGAGCATTGTGCCTCCACACCGCTCCAACGGAGACGTACTTCCCCTCAAAGGGAAGGAACTTCGGAAACACATCCTCGTCTCCTTCGGTTCTACTTGTGGTTATTTCTTACCATTACTCTTGCATGCTTTACTTGTTTAATTCCTATAGCATGCTTGTGTAGTTGTTGGGCTTATTTACATTAGTTGTCTTCTTAGTAGTTTATCTAGACAACTTATTTTGTCGCCTAATTTTAATTGGTTAAGAAAAGCTAAAAATTGTTAGTTGCCTATTCACCCCCCCCTCTAGTCAACCATATCGATCCTTTCAGCCGGGGAGCTCCTCCTTGGCGGAGTGGTCGAGACGTGCGGCTCGTCGAGAGCAATCTCTTGGCGCTCCTGGGGCTGCTGCTCTGCTTCTGCGCAAATCAACAAAACAAACGAAACGTCAACAAGGACAGGAAGCCCACGCGCGCCCGACGAAGCGGAGAATAGACAGAAGACTCACGCTGGGGGCTGCGCTGGGGGCTGCGCTAGGGGCTGCTCTGAGGAGCAGTTGCCTGGTCCGGCAAGCTTGTCGCAGGCGCATCCCCTGCTGATGCAACGGGCTCGTCCTCAAGATCGACCACCGGGATCTTGGCCCTCTTCGCCGCCCTCTGGGCCAGGGTCCTGGAGGATAGACAAAATCAGAATCAGGCAAAGGAAATTCAAGACAAGAGCAACAAAAATCAAAGGAAACAAGAAGTTGCCAGTACTTACTCTTCCTCATCCTCGTCGGAACTGAGCGCGGAGAAGTCAAAATCCGCCTCACGCGTCCCGGCGCGAGGAGCTGGAGGAGTAGGCTCCCTCGGCCGCTTGGCGGGAACAGGGACGGTGGTCTGAGAAGACCCCGCTCCAGTTGTCGCCGAGGCACGAGGGGCGGCAGGAACGTTAGCTCCAGCCCGGGAAGACCCTCCTCCAGCGGCTGCTGAAGCGCGAGGCACTCCCTTGGCGGCCTTGCTCGCCGCGGTGGCACGTGTCGGGCTGCGCTGCGGCTGCTGGCCCGCCTGCCGCCCCGCCGCATTAGCGGCCTTGCGAAGGCGCCTCCTCGTCTGAGCCGGAGGACTTGCCGGTGGCGGTGAACTACCAGAGGACGAAGAAGAGGAGTCGAGATTTAGCGACCCGCCTGAGTCTTCGGCAGGATCGCTTGATCCGACGCCCTGCTCGGCGGGCCCGCTCGACTTTGTGCCTTGCTCGACGGCCTCGCTTGTCCCAGCAGGTTGCCCGGCAAGCTTTGCCACTTTGAGAAACTCTTCCTCCTCGGCCAGACTTACCGCCTCCGCTGCATCCGCCTCCTCCACAGTATATCCAAACTCACCCGCAGCCCTGGCTGCAGCTGCCTCCTCCAACCTGGTGGCAATATACGCCATCTCCTCATCGGTGGTGTCATGGGTGAGGCCCCTCTTCTCGTCGGGCTTGACTGGCAGCTCCACCAGGTTGTCGAAGAATGTTTGCACGGCTTCGTCAGAAGGCTCCCGCCAAGTGGGGTCAATCCCATGGGAGTCACACCATGGCATCGCCGCGCGGATAGCGCTGAGCGACGAATTGTTGCATAGCGAAACTACGCCCCACGGCAGCGCAAACCACTCTGGATGGGCGGAGTCATATTTGAATAGCGCTCGGAGCATCCCATTGAGTTCCATGACAGTGAAATTATAGTTGAGGCCCGGGCGCAGCCTCATGATGTCTGCCGCGTTATCAAACTCCCAAGCCGGCCTTTTTCTCTCCTGCAAGGCAGCGATGCGGCGGCGAAGAAAGTCTGCCCCGACGGCACCTACAGTGAGCTTGGCTTGCCGGAGGCGAAGAATCCTAGTGGTGGCTATTTTCAACTTATCGTCCTCGGGGGCCAGGTCACTCCAGTCATTGCCGCGCACTACTGCAACTTGGCGTCGGGAAGTGAACTGCTGTGGGTCGTCCTCCATGATCCAGCACCAGTTGGCCCTCCACTCATCCCACTTACCGCGGAGCTCCCCCGTCAAGTAAGCCTCTTTCTTATGAAGCCTAAAGATCCAAGAGATCCCGTCGGACAAAGGAGACCCAGACTCGACTCGAGGAATGAAGTAATGACAGAAGAGGGCTACATTGGGGTAAACTCCGACGAAATTTTCGCATAGATGTGCGAAAACAGCCATGGTCAAGACAACGTTTGGGGTGAAGTCAAGAAGATGAAACCCGTAGGTATTCATGATATCGCAGAAGAATTCGGAATATGGCGGGCAGAGTCCACAATAGAAGAACAGAGCAAAAAAGGCATATTCGCCCAGGAACATGTCGCAGGCCACGGCAGGGAGTACCTTGGTGCGTGGATGCGCTTTGGTCTCCCTCGACCAGAAGAGATATAAGTTTTCCTTCAGCTCCTCCGCGCTTAGCTGTGGCGGAAAGACCGCCATCTTCTTCCACATTGACGCTAGCCGCAGCGCCTTGGCAGTCTTCGCGGCCTTCGCCTTGTCGCTCTTCGGGGCCATGGCAGGGGCGGCGAGGGAAGTCGACGGCGCTGGAGGTGCTGGCGGCGGCGGACGGGGGCGGAGCGCTGCTCTCTTTCGATCTTCGGGAGGAAGGGAGCGGCGGGGGTTTCTGGAGGTTGAAGAAGCAACGGGCGAATGGAAAGAACTGCCCCTGCTTCCCCTCCTTTTAAGGGGGAGGAGGGGACGTTCCGCATTTTCCCCATTAAAGAAACAAGCCACGATCTCTCCCACGACGCCGCGATTGACGCGTGCCGTTAGGAAGGGGCACGGTGGATACGGAGTGGGATACGGCGCGCCGTGGGCCGCGTGTGCCCGTGCACTGTTTTGGGCCTGGCCCAACAGCGCTCGGCACCGTGTGTGGCCCAGGCCCGGGGGCTCCTATCGTTGTACTAAAGTAGGGGTACCTTAGTATCCCGAACTCGTACACGGGCAGTAGCAGCGTCCCGTGGCAGGGCTTGCCGCGCGTCCGCCAAGGCCCACTGAGGTTCCTTTGGAGCCATTCAAGAACAAAGTATTCAAGTTAAAGAGACAAGGCCCCGGCAAGAGGAGCTTGCCGGGAAGGCCGCCCCAGGCTCAAGACCACTTCTTTTGCACAAGACCCTGGCAAGAGGAGCTTGCCGGGAAGGCCAAACGTGGCATTTCATGAAACTTGCCGTGACGCGCCGCGCGCCCTGGCAAGGCGAGGAGAGCGACAAGCTCACGAGCGCGGCAAGATAGCGGCCGCGGCAAGGTGCTTGCCGCGGCAGACTTCCACTAGGTACCCGCGCTCCAGCGCATCCGACCACGCGTCGCCCTGGGGCCCTTCCAGGCGCACGTGGCGGAAGGCTGTGCAGCCTGGGGTACACGGTGGCGAGCTGTGATGACGAGGCTACCGTCGTGGCGAACGGGGACGCCTTGACGGACGCTTTTTGCACTGTTTAGGGCGACGGCGACGGGCATTTAATGCCTTTGTCCCCTGCCGTCAGAGTTAGGTACAGAGCACTATGCATACACTATTCCAACTACCACCATTTTTACATTTCTACCCTCGACTGCGTTGCCACCTGTCGGTGACCCCTTTGACCTATGAAAGGAGGCCCATGCGCAACGTAGAGGGGGTTCGGACCATCGATCACTCTCACGCTCGGTGTTAGCGACCAACACTGTAGTTCTTCTCGCTCCCGAGCCCAGAACACAATACAAACCAAGGCAGGAGTAGGGTTTTACGCCTCTGTGCGGCCCGAACCTGGGTAAACTGCTCGCGTGCACGCCTCGATCCGCTCTTTGTGCATCCTCCGCCCCCTTGCCGTACCGAAAAGGGGCTCCGGTCCCATAGGTGTTCGTGGGCGATCAGTTTCCCTGACACATATATATACAACTGAAAAGTTAATATGTCAATGAGAACACAAAATATTCTTAACAAAAAACTGTTTGCAAAAGTCTTATATTGTAAATGTCAACACATTTGGCCACGATGTTTCTTTAGACATATCAAATTATATGTTTTCATTATTAAACTTTCTAAAGTTCTAGTCCGCGCATCGAGCGGGCCACTTTGCTAGTTATTCCTTAAATAGAAAATGAATATTCCTTGGAAAAAGAATATTGGGTTGGGTCAAGGATGAAAATGACAAGGTCATGGGATGATGATGAGGATGGCAAGCCACAATAAAGCCTAGGAAGACATGATCTTCCCAAGTTTCAGAGCCACATAGCCACAGAAAAGCAATTTAAATCAATGAATTCAAGAAAATCATCAGAAAAAGAAAAGGACAAAATCCAGGATGTTACATAAATACCCCTTCCTTTCCTCTTACTTCTTTTACTACGCTCGACCTCCCTCTCGCTCGAGCCCTCAGACCTAGCGCCGCCGCTACTCTCCATCGTCGCCGGTGAGGAAGAGCTTCATTGCCTCGACCTCATCGTTGTCATACTCGCGCCGGCCATGAAAATCTTCACTCCGTCGCCGCCGTAGCTGTCTCCCTCCGCCAAGTTAGGTCATGGGAGATCTGGACCGACGAGCTTCTCCAACTTCAATCCTAGTTCGTCGTGTTCTTCATCAAGAGTGATTAAAATCTAATTTTACTTCCCTCCTTTGATTCTCATGATTTCCACAATTTCTTCAAAAGGTGTTTATTCTTTAGCTTTCCACTACTTAAAACACCTAATTCAGTATGTTCTTGGTTTGCTTCTCTAAGTTGTGTATTTTTTCTTTAAGATTTCTCAATTTTGTGGATTTCTAATCTATACAACTCTGGAACCTAAGACAAGAACGCTTAGTGAAATTCTTCGAGACTCCCATGGTCAAATTCCTGAAACTTGATTCTTTTTGAAAAAAAAATCCGAGAATGCATATGACCTCCCCAAATTCTTCGCACCTATACTCTGTTCACACGTACAAATATCTGCTGCTGAATCTCTAGGTTCTCATCAACTTAACTCATTTCCAGCATTCCTCGAAGAAAAGTTACACAGCTCCTCAGAAACTTGAATTGTTCAAAATCCTCAAGTGAGGAAAATGGCTGAAGGAAATAGAGCTCAGAAGGGAGGCAAGAGACCTGAGACCAACACTGCCTTTGAAATTCCTGAAGATATCTATGTTGATTATCGCACACCTCATGAAGAAACTCATGGCAAAGAGAACAAGAATCAACGCAAAGTACGCATCCAGAGGATTGAGTGGAGATGGGTCAAGGAATGGAGGGAATATCGCTATGTTACTCCCAAGTACATGAAGAAATTCATGGTTAACCCTCCATGCTCAAGACCTCCTTTGGCTGCTGGCTAGATAGCTGACCCCACAAGCGTGAGGCGCGGTGAGAAATTTCCCAAAGAATGGGCCAAGTGCCAAGCTAAACTTCAAAGGGCAGCTAGAGAAGAAGTGATGAAATTCAATGAAGATACTGCTGCCGCTGAGGCCTCTGGCAGTAAGCCTAAGAAGGTTATGCTGAAGAAATCGGCTATCAAACCAAGTTCCTCAACAACAATGCCCTCATGGCCAAGCTCTTCGCCCTCAAGACAAATTCCTCAGGGAACTTCCTCAAAGGCTCCTCCAATTCCCTCTGTTGTCCTACAATCCTGAACTGCTGCTGCAAAGTCCTCAACACCTGTGCACCTTGCAATGTGTTAATGGACTGCATGTTTCTCAATTGCGTCAGGAGCATCCGCAAGTTCATGAGTGATATGTCTCCAATGTATCTACTTTTCCTAACGCTTTTCCTCTTGTTTTGGACTCTAATTTGCATGATTTGAATGAAACTAACCCCGGACAAACGCTGTTTTCAGCAGAACTACTATGGTGTTGTTTTTGTGCAGAAATAAAAGTTCTCGGAATGGAACGAAACTTTGCGAGGATTTTTATATAATAAAATAAAAATACAGGAGCCAAGAACCATCGGAGGGGGACACCCACTAGTACGCGTCGGTGCTATACAAACGGTTTTTAACCCCTTTCCGCGATGTCATTTGGAACCGTCGCCTAGTGAGTGTGGGCGATAGGGTGGTCCTTCCCACACGACCCAGAAATCGTCGGGGATAAACCCTCCTGGGACACCAAATGAGCTCGTGTGTGATTGGGCGAGGCATCGAAACCCAATCATTTTCGTAGGTATGTACATCCCACACGATGAATCCCAGAAAGACATTTCCGTAGGTATGTACATCCCACACGGTGAATCCTAGAAAAGCATTTCCATAGGTATGTGTCAGGGGAAACTGTCCGCCACGAACACCTATGGGACCGGAGCCCCTTGCTTGTGCGGTAAGAGGGCGGAGGGAGCACGAAGAGCAGATCGTGGAGATCACGCAGGCAGTTTACCCAGGTTCGGGCCGCGATGGACGCGTAAAACCCTACTCCTGCTTAGTTTGTATTGAGTTGGAGAGCTCGGGAGCTTGAATAGCTAGCTACACCGAGCGTGTGAACGATCTAGGTTCCGAACCCCCTCCACGTTGTGCATGGGCCTCCTTTTATAGTGCAAGGGGTCACCGACAGGTGTCAACGTAGGAGAAAGGGTAAAAATGTAAAAGAGGTGGTAGTTGTAACAGTGCGGGAATAGTGGAGCTACAGTGTATGAACAGTGGTCGCTACCTACTTTGACAGTGGGGGACAAGAGCATTTAATGCCCGTCGCCGTCGACCCCAAAAGCGCCTGCCCTTGCGTCTCCGTTTGCCACGGCGATGGCTTCACCACCGTGGAGTGCCACCGTGTCCCCCAGGCTGCACAGCCATCCGCCACGCGTCCCTGGAATGGCCCCAGTGCGACGCGTGGTTCGATGAGCTGGAGCGCGGGCACACAGCACAACTCTCCCCGGCAAGCACCTTGCCGGGGTCTTGACCTTGCCGGGCCCGGGATCTTGCCGGGCTCTGAAGCTTGTCGCTCCCCGGACCCTGCCAGGGCGCATATAGCGCCGAGGCATGTCTTCTGTAATGGAATCTTCTAGTCTTCCTGGCAAGCTCCTCTTGCCAGGGCCTTGCGTGAGTGAGGTAACCTTGAGCCTGGAACGGCCTTCCCGGCAAGCTCCACTTGCTGGGGTCTCGATCTTCTGTCTTGTATACTTTGTTTTTGAATGGTTTTACATGGAGCAGGAAGGTCTCCGGCGAGCACGTGGTCGACCCTGCCGCGGGAAGCTACTACTGCCCGTGCACAAGTTGGGGTACTGAGGTACCCCTACCTTAGTACACCGACAGGAGCCCCCGGGCCTGGGCCACACAGGGTGCCGAGCGCTGTTGGGCCAGGCCCAAAACAGTGCACGGGCACGCGCGGCCCACGGCACGCCGAATCCGCTTCCGCATCCGCCGCGTCCCCCCGTAACGACACGCGTCGATTGCGGCGTCGTGGGATGGGACGTGGCCACGTTCTTTTAATGGAAAGAGCGAAACGCCCCCCACTTCCCCATAAAAGCAGAGGAAGCAGGAGCGGTTCCCCTCCTACGCCTTCATTGCATCTTCTTCCATCTCCAGAGATCCCCTCTTGCGCTCCGCCTCCACACCTCCTCCGCCGCCGTCCGCATCTGCGGTGCCGCCGGACTCTTCGTCCCCCCTCCCTCGCCGCCTCCGCCATGGCCCCGAAGACCGAGAAGGCGAAGGTGGAGAAGACCAAGAAGGAGAAATCGGAGCAAGCGGCGAGGCTTACCTTGTTGCGGAAGCGGAACCTCGTCTTCTCGCCGAGGCTCAGCGCGCGGGAGCTCTGGAACAAGTATTACTTGTTCTGGGCCAAGAAGACCAAGGCGCATCCCCGCACCCGAGCCTATCCGGCCGCCGCCAAGGACAACTACCCCGGCGGGTACTATTTCTTCGCAGCTTTCTTCCACTACGGCCTGGGAATACGGCAACTCGGCGGATATAATGAGGCTGCGCCCCGAGCTCAACTTCAACTTCACGTCGCTGGAGCTGAAGGGGATGGTCCGGGAACTATTTAAGCATGACCCGGCCCACCCAGAATGGTTCAGGGGTCCCCGGGGAGTGGTGCCTCTCTGCAACAGCACGGCCCGGGATTCCCTTCGCGCCATGATGCCCGCGTGCGACTCACACAGCGTCGACCGCACGTGGATTCCGCCCAAGCCAGACGTCGTCTTGAACTTCTTCGACAACCTGGTGGAGGTGGCGAAGAACAAGGACGAGGTCCGGGAGCTGACACGGGACACCACCGACTAGGAGATAGCGTACATAGCTTCTCGGGTTGAAGAGGCCGCTGCAGCCGCAGCGGCAGGAGAATTCGGCTTCTCGCCCGAGGAGGCAGAGGCTGCGGAAGCGTCCTGCCAAGCAGAGGAGGCGGAGATCCGCAGACTGTTGAAGCTTCCTCCCGACGAGCTCGCCGGGGTCCCTTCCCTGAGGCACTCCGGGATCCCGGGAATCCTGACCGAGGCCGCGGCGAGAGGCAACGCCGCCGGAGGAAACAGAGGCGCCGCAGGGAGCGGAGGCGCCGGAGAGAGAGCGGCCACAGTGCAGGGCGCTGGGCCCAGCAAGCCTGCCGAGGAGGAGGAGGAGGAGGAGGAGGAGGAGGACGCCGGGGCCGACAAGGACTCCGACGGGTCCCTTGGGCTCTACGCCGACGACATCTCTTCGTCATCGGAGACCTCCCCGCCCCGGGCGAGTCCCAAGCGGTCTCCGATGAAACGTCTCCGCAAGGCGACGACGGGGACGAGGGCACAGGCGCCCCGGCAACAACCAACTCGCCGGGCAGCGCGAGCTTCCCGGGGGAGTCAAGCTGCGACGGGGGCGCCCGGCGCACCAGCCACGGCGGAGGCGGCCCGCACGCAGGCCACGGCAGAGGCACCCCACAAGCAGGCCACAGCAGAGGCGCCCCGCAAGCAGGCCACAGCAGAGGCGCCCCGCAAGTCAGCGCCGAGCGGAAGGGAGTCTTCACAGAGCGGAGCGGCGGCTCCGCCCGCTCCCCGGGCCCCGGCTACCACAGGGGCTGGGTCTTCGCAGCCCCCAGCCCCAGGGACCGCCAAGCGCCCGAGGGAGTCTTCGCCTCCTGCTCCCCGCGCGGACGCGCCTCAGGTGGAGTTTGACTTCTCCGCCTTGAGCGACGACGACGACGAGGAGGAACAGGAGTAAGAACTCGAGGCTTTGCATCTTCTTTAACATTATCTTGATTCTTGTTGATGCTGATCTTGTTTCTTGTTTTGATTTCAGGACCTTGGCCCAGCGAGCGGCGAAGAAGGCCAAGGTGCCCGTGGTCGAAGTCGCGGACGACTCGCCCGTCGCGGCGACCGGGGACGTGGCGGAGCCAAGCCTGCCGGACCCGAGCGCTGCTCCGAGGAGCAGCCCCCAGCGCAGCCCCCAGCGTAAGTCTGGGTTCCGTACTTCCACTTGTCGGGCGCGCTTGAAGATTTTGTCTTGTGCTAATATCCCGATGCTTTTGTCTTGTCTTGATTGTCTTGTGTAGAGGTGGAGCCGCAAGCCCAGGAGCGTCCGGAGGTCGCTCCCGAGGAGCCGCGGGCCCCGCCGTCCCCGCCAAGGCCGAACTCCCCGGCAAGGGAGAGCGCTCCGCCAAGGGCGGGTACTCCGCCAAGGGTGAGTACCCCGCCAAGGGCGAGTAGCCCGGCGAGGGCGGCCACTCCGCCAAGGCAGAGCTCCCCGGCGAGGGAGCCCGCCGCTGACGACGTCCGCCAAGGTAAGTTCTGTAACTTTGTCACCTTGGATTCGTCTCTTTTTGGATATTTGCTTGAACTTCTTTGCTTTTTCTTCTTCTTCTAGATCCTCCTCCCCCCGAGCAGATGGAGACGGAGGTCATCGACGTCGAGGAGGAGGGCGCGCAGGGCGGCGGCGGCGACGCCCCTGTCGCTGAGGACACGGCGGGAGCCGTCGAGCCGGCTGCGGAGGAGACCGCTCCGGCTGCGGACGCAGCGGCCGGGGAGGGGGACGGCGACCGCACTGCTGGCCCGGAGGCGGCAGGAGCATCGAGTGCTGCGCCGGCCGCCGACCCCTCCGCCGAAAAGGAGCAGGCCGGCTACTATCTTGAAGCTCCCAACGACATCTTCATCCAGGTGCCGTTGGGTTCTTCTTCGCGAGCCCCCGCGGAGGGCGAGGCCTTTGATGGAGAGGTCCTCGCCTCCGCGGGTTTGAAGATCGTCGAGGCGCCCGGCGGAAGCGACGGGCCCGAAGAGGAGAAGCTGCTTCACCAGCTCCTGGCCCTTTACCGGGTCAGGCAGGCGAAGCTAGCGTCTCGGGAGGCCCTTGCCGCCAAGGCCGCCGTGGAGATGGAGAAGCGTGCGGCGGAGCTCCGCGCCGCCAACCAGGCTGCCCTCCGCGAGGTGGCGGAGGAGCGCGAGAGGCTCGCCGGGGAGTACCAGGAATGGTTGCTGGAGAAGGCCGAGGCCGAAGAGCAGCAGCGGCTCGCCGGGGAGGAGCTGTCCCGGCGAGAAGGAGAGCTGACCCAGCGGAAGGTCAACCTCGACTACCATGAGGAAGACCTTGCCGCTCGGGAACAGGCCCTTGGCGGAGAGCTGAAGGAGGCGAAAGCCGCCGCGGCTGCCGTGGAGACCGCCAAGGAGGAGCTTGCCGCCAAGGTCGCGCAGCTGGAGGAGTCATTGAAGGCGAGCGTGGAGAGGGTCATCGCGCTCAACACAGAGCGCGAGAAGGACGCCCACACCAACTCCGAACTCCAGGTGCGTTTCTCTAAGAAGGGCGACGAGCTGAAGGCCGCCAAGGACTCCATAGAGGATCTGGAGCTGAAGGTTTCCACGTTGAAGGACTCGCTCGACGCCGTCCGGGACCGGGAAACCAAGCTGAAGGAGGAGCTCCGCAAGGAGCGAAGCTTGGTGGAGAGCGCCAACACTGCAGCCGAGAACTTCCGCCGGACCGTCGAGGTGTGGACCGAGGACCTGGTGTCTTCTGCATCCAACATCGACCAGGAGCTGCTGGCGCTGAAGTTGGAGCACCTCATCTACTCTCCGGACCCAAACCTCCCTCACAGCGCCAAGCTCAGCCTCTTCTTCAGGGGGATCGCGCCGGCCCTTGCAGATCTTCGGAAGAAGATCCCCGCGCAACTGGCCGAGGAGTCGCGCCGGCTCTGCACGGGAACCTTGGAGCGTGTGCTGACGAAGATTGTATACCGCAATCCCGGCATAAACCTCACCAACGTTCTCCGCAGCTTGCCGGTCGACGCGAACATGGAGGCGCTGAAGGAGCAGGTCGCCCACATCATCGCCAAAGTGAACAAGATCTCCAGGATTGAGGGCGACCGCGTAGATTAGGCCTCCTTTATCTTTATCTCTTTTTGTTGCTGCATAGGGTGTTATGAAGTCATTAATCATTGTGGCAAGTTATCCTTTGTAAGATATTTATCTTATTTTGATCAATCAGTGCAATGTTATCTTCCTTGTCTTGGTCCTTTACTTTGTATGCTTTTCACCCTACGCTTTTAGGGAGCTTGCCGGCAAGGGTCCTTTGCCGCGAGCGCTGAGTGCTGGACTCTGAGCAGCCTGCTGGTCAAGGTCTCACCGGCAAGCAACCTTGCCGCGGCTAGTCGCGACGCACTCAGCTTGTTGAGTGAACTCGAAAATGAACCAAGGGCGCGACACTTGTCGCAGCTCACTTGAATCGTTGAGTGTACTCGAAAACAAGATAAGGGTGCGGCTAGCTACGGGTAGGTTCCTCCGCGCACATGTTTTCCATACAAAGTGTGATTGTTCAAGGAAGACAACTTAAAATTAAAAATTTGAACTGATCAAATTCTAATAACTTAGCTTTCATATATTGCTCGCTTCTCGGTAAGGCTTCTCTTTCTTGAACAGCACTAGGTTCCTCTTCCATCTCCTTCCCCCCGGCAAACTTGTGCGCGAGGAACGTCTCTTCTGCTTGAGAGGCAAGGAAAAAAGAAGAGGGAAACAAGTATGTAGCCTTTCGGCGTGCTAGTGCTTACCGGATGTGTATGTTGCACAAGATGCCAAAGAACACATGCAAATAGCAAAGAAAAGCATGCAAAAGGCGAATAGCACAAAACACAAAAGCTTTACTGATGCACGGGATCTGCGCCCAGCTTTGTACAAAGGGTTACATGCAACAGCGGCAAAGCTTGTACAAAAGGTGGTTGCCGGAGCGGATCACGGCAACCGCGCCTTATGGGTGAAACTTGCGAAGATGCTCTATGTTCCAGGAGTTGCTCACCGGTAAGCCTTCTTCGGTCTCAAGGCGGACAGCGCCGGGCCTTGTGACTTGTCTCACCCGATAAGGGCCTTCCCACTTCGGCGTCAACTTGTTGGAATTCTTGGCGGACTGAACACGCCGAAGAACAAGGTCGCCTTCCTCGAGACTCCTGGCCTTGACCTTGCGGCTATGGTAGCGACGCAAGGCTTGCTGGTATCGAGCAGCTCGTACAGCAGCCTGGAGACGTTCCTCCTCGAGGAGCAATGCATCATCTTGCCGTAGTTGCTCTTGCTCGAGCTCATCATAAGCGAGCACTCGAGGAGATCCGTATACGAGTTCCGTGGGGAGAACTGCCTCTGCTCCATAGACTAGAGCAAAGGGTGTCTGTCCGGTGGCTCGACTTGGTGTCGTTCTGATTGACCAAAGAGCCGCCGGTAGCTCCTCTATCCAATTTCTTCCGCACTTGCGCAGCTTGTCGAAGGTCCTTGTCTTGAGTCCGCGCAGCACTTCAGCATTGGCCCTCTCCGCTTGACCGATGCTCCTCGGGTGAGCAACATAAGCGAAACAGACCTTGGCGCCAAGGTCTTGGACGTACTGCATGAAGGTGCGACTAGTAAATTGTGTACCGTTGTCGGTGATGATCCTGTTGGGGATTCCGAAACGGCAAACAATTGACCTGAAGAACCTGACCGCTGACTGTGCTGTCACCTTTCTCACTGGCTCCACTTCTGGCCACTTTGTGAACTTGTCGATTGCAACGTACAAGTACTCAAAGCCCCCGACGGCTCGGGGGAAGGGGCCGAGGATATCGAGCCCCCAGACCGAGAAGGGCCAGGACAAAGGAATTGTTTGGAGAGCTTGAGCTGGCTGATGAATCTGCTTTGCATGGAACTGGCATGCTTCACACTTGGTTACTAGTGCAGTTGCATCTTGGAGGGCTTCTTGCCAAAAGAACCCTTGCCGGAAAGCTTTCCCGGCAAGCGCCCTTGCGCCAATGTGGTGGCCGCATATGCCTCCGTGTATTTCTGCCAACAGCTTCTGTCCATCTTCCCTGGAGATGCACTTCAGTCTGACACCATTGAGCCTTCTTCTGTACAGCTCGTTATCCACGAACTGGTACGTACTTGACTGCCTGGTTATCTTCTCTATTTCTTCTGGGTCGTCGGGAAGTTCTCCAGTTTGCAGAAAACGGACGATCTGCTGTGCCCATGCCGGAGCCTGAGGCTCAACGGCAAGGACTAAAGGCATGAGGGCCGCTGCGGGGACCCCAGCTTCTACGGCAAGAACCTCCGGTTCCGCCGGAGCTGATGATCCCCCGGCAAGCTCGCCGGGGCGAGGCTTGTCGGGAACACTTCCTTCAACTGCACAGATCCTCGGATCTACAGGAGCAGACTGTCCCTCAGCGTTCTGGTCGTTGATCTTGGGGACCTTGGCGGCGGTTTCAGGAAGGTCCGCCGGCAGGTAGTCGCCGGAGACCAACTTTCTCTTCTTGGACTGCCCAATTGATGGTGTAACGGATGGTTGAGTCAGCTTGAGCAAGAAGGTCCTTGGTTCCACAGGTAACTTCATCTAAGCACACTTTGAAAGGCCATCTGCAATGTCATTCTGAGCTCTCGGGACGTGCTCCATCTGCAGACCTTCAAAGTGCTCTTCAAGCTTCCTCACTTCATCTACATAAGCTTCCATCAAAGGGCTCTGGTAGTTTTTGTTAACTTGCCGGACCACCAACTGAGAATCTCCTCGCACAATCAGCTTTCTGATCCCAAGTTCGGCCGCAATCCTGAGGCCGGCAAGCAAGCCTTCATATTCAGCAGTGTTGTTTGTCGCTTGCTCCCTGGGAAAGTGCATCTGGATAACATACTTGAGGTGCTCTCCGGTGGGCGCGATGAGTACCACGCCAGCACCGGCGCCTTGCAGCGAGAAGGCACCATCAAAATACATTACCCATTCACTTGTCGCTTCTTGTACGGGTGCACTTGTTTCTTGGACTTCCTCATCGGGCGTTGGGGTCCACTCAGCTATGAATTCTGCCAAAGCTCGGCTCTGTATGGTTGAAGTACTTTCAAACTTGAGTCCAAAGCTCGACAGCTCCAGTGCCCACTCAACGATCCTGCCTGTTGCTTCTGGGTTGTGCAATATCCTCTTCAGCGGAAAGCGAGTGACCACTGTTATCTCATGTGCCTGGAAGTAATGGCGCAGCTTTCTCGAGGCCATGAGGAGGCCGAAAAGCAACTTTTGCACACCAGAGTATCTTGATCTAGCCCCCTGGAGAAGGGAACTTACAAAATACACTGGGCGCTGCACCATCTTCTTCCGCACTTCTTCCTGTTCCTGCGCAGAGTTGTCCTTGTCGGGGCTAGAGCTTGTCGGATTAGCCGCCTGCTTGTCGCTGGATTCGCTTGCCGGTGGTGCAGACTCCTCGTCGGCCTCCCTCTCCGCTACTAACGCAGCACTAACCACCTGGTTGGTTGCCGCTAGGTATAGCAACAACTTTTCCTGTGGTTTAGGTGCGACAAGTATTGGAGTGGAGGATAGGTACCGTTTCAAATCTTGCAGTGCTGTCTCCGCTTCCGGAGTCCACTTCATGGGACCTGCCTTCTTCAAGATTTTGAAGAAAGGTAGGGCGCGTTCTGCAGACTTTGAAATGAACCTACTGAGGGCAGCCACACAACCTGCAAGCCTTCTGACATCCTTGACGCGCTTCGGGGCCTCGATCTGCTCAATGGCTTTAATCTTGTCGGGGTTAGCTTCAATCCCCCTCTGTGACACAAAGAACCCGAGAAGCTTGCCGGAGGGGACTCCAAAGACGCACTTCTCGGGGTTCAATTTGAGCTGTATCTTGCGCAGGTTCTGAAATGTCTCTTCCAAGTCTTGGACCAGGGTCTCCTTGCTCTTGCTCTTCACCACGATGTCATCCATGTAAGCCTCTATATTTCTGTGGATCTGTGGCTCGAAAGCAGTGTGCACTACCCTTGCAAATGTTGATTCTGCATTCTTCAGTCCAAATGGCATGCGTATGAAGCAATAAGTGCCACATGGAGTGATAAATGCAGTCTTCTCTTCATCTTCTTTGGCCATAAAGATCTGGTGGTAGCCTGAATATGCATCAAGGAAAGAGAGTAGCTCACATCCGGCAGTGGAGTCAACGATTTGGTCAATGCGCGGCAAAGGGAATGGATCCTTGGGACATGCTTTATTCACATCGGTGAAGTCTATACACAGTCTCCACTTCCCGTTGGCCTTGCGCACGACGACTGGGTTTGCTAACCACGTCGGATGGATCACACCTCTAACTAGGCCTGCTGCCTCTAGCTTCTTGATCTCTTCGTTGATGAATTCTTGGCGCTCCACGGCTTGCTTCCTCACCTTCTGCTTGACGGGCCGCGCATGAGGACAAACAGCAAGCTTGTGCTCAATTACCTTCCTGGGAACACCGGGGATGTCAGACGGTTGCCATGCAAACACATCGACATTCGCCCGCAGGAAGGCAACGAGCGCGCTTTCCTATTTGCTGTCAAGTGTGGCACTGATGGTGAAGGTACCACCAGTGCCGTCCTCCTTGGCGGACACCTTCTTGGTCGCCGGAGGAGCGGCCATCCCCTTCTTACACTTGCCGGTGGAGCTCGATGGAACGTCCTCGACGGCAGCGCAGCACTCCGAAGAGGTGCGGTTGCCGGAGTGGGCCCCAGAGCACTTGCCGGACTTGGTCTTCGTCTTCTTCCCCCCGGGAGCTTCAGCGGCAAGTGTGTCCTTTTCTGCTGCGGCTGCTGCATCCCGGTAGATCTTGTCGGCGCAGACAAGCGCATCTTTCTTGTCGCCATGGACAGTGATGACGCTTATCGGCCCCGGCATCTTGAGTACGTTGTAAGCATAGTGGGAAGCTGCCATGAACTTGGCGAGGGCGGGACGGCCGAGTATTCCATTGTATGGCAATGGAATATCAGCGACGTCGAAAGTGATGCGCTCAGTTCTGAAGTTGAGCTCCCCGCCAAAGGTCACCGGCAGAGTGATTTTCCCCTTGGGCTTGCTCCTTCCCGGGTTGATTCCTTGGAAAGAACCGGTCTCTTCGAGCTCGCCATCTGGGATTTGGAGTTTCTTGATCACAGCAGAGGAGATCAAGTTCAGCCCGGCCCCGCCGTCAACCAACATTTTGGTGACCTTGAGGTTGCGGATGGTGGGTGAGACCAGCATCGGCAAGCACCCGACCGCAGTGGTGCGGTCAGGGTGATCCTCAAGATCAAAAATGATGGGCGTGCTGGACCATTTGAGGAGCCTGCGCGACTCCACGGGCGGCTCTGCTGCATTCACCTCGCGCACCTACTGCTTGAGCTGGCGGTGGGAGGTGTGCAGAGAGGCGCCACCGTCGACGCACAGGACCTCCGTGGCCTTCTGGAACTCCTGCTCGCTGTTATCCTCATCCTCCATGTCTTTGTCGTCGTCCTCTTCATCCTTGTCGCGGCCCCGGGGAGGTCGATCACCTTGCCGCTGCTTGGCCTTGCCGCGGCATCCTCCCCGGCCATTGAATGGCCGCTTCTTGCTTGGTTCTCCCCCGCCACCTTGGGCCTTCTCCTTGTCGCGCCTCTCGTACTCAGCTCTCTGCTGCTCGACGAGGTACTCGACGCGTTTGCAGTTGGAGAGGTCGTGGCCCTTGGTGCGGTGGATCTTGCAGTATTGCTTGTCGGAGCCGTCCTGCTTGTCGGCTGCCGCCACAGGGGAAGGCTCCTTGCCGGAGCCGCCAGCCTGCGTTTGCTTGGCGGGAGCCTCCTTGCCGGACTTCTCGACGGCAAGCACTTCCTTCTTGTTTTTCCTCCTGTTATTCCGCCGCCGGCTCTTCTTTGCCGGGGCGGCGTCGTCGCTGTCGCTTCCTCCTGCGCCAGCATCCTCCCCGGGGAGTCTCCTCCCCTCTTCTGCGCGTGCGCACTTATCAGCCAGAGCGTAGAGCTCGCTGACATCCCGAATCTTGGTCATGGCCATTTCTTCACGCATGCGGCGGTTACGCATGTTCTGGTGGAACGCGCTGATAACCGCGGCAGGGTGGACGTCGGGGATGTTGTGCTGTACACGGCTGAAGCGTTGGATGTACTTGCGCAGGGATTCTCCTTCCTTCTGGGCCAGAATGTGGAGATCGCTCTCCTGGCCGTGGGGTTTGTGGCCGCCGGTGAAGGCGCCAACAAACTGGTGGCAAAGGTCCGCCCAAGAAGAAATGGAACCTTCCGGAAAATGCATAAGCCAAGAACGGACGTTTGGCTTAAGCACTAGCGGGAAGTAGTTCGCTAGAATCTTCTCGTCGCGCCCCCCGGCAGCCTGCACCGCGATGGTGTAAATGCTGAGGAATTCCGAGGGGTGCGTCTTGCCGTCGTACTTCTCCGGTACGTCGGGCTTGAAATTCTTCATGCTGGGCTACTGGACGAGCCGCAGCTCGCGGGTGAACGCAGGGCAGCCTGCCGCGTACGGCAAGTCGCATGGTTCACCGGGCGCGCGCGCGTCGACAGCGTTCCCAGCTCTCTGGTCTGATTGTCGCCGGGCTTCTCGGCGGCGCTCGATTGTTGTCCGAGCGTCTTCTTGTCGCCTGTCGTCAAGGACCTGGCGCTGGTCCCGACGAGCACGCGGATCCGACGACGTGGTGGAGCCGTCGTCGGCGTTGTTCCGGCGGGGTGGCGTCTTCTGCTTCTGCGGCGGAGAGTGCACGGTGGTTGCACCCCCGGCAGTCTTGTCGGCGTCGGCCTTCGTCTTCTTGATTTGCCGCGGCCGCGAGGTCGCCGGCTGCTGCGGCGTATCGTTGTTGGCGAAGGCGATCAGGCTCTGGATGGTGGCCCTCCAGTCTTCGGCCTTGTCTGCCGCTGGAGGGAAGTCGAGGAGCAGTTGCGCCCTTGCGAGCGCTTCTGCTGGAGTGGAGGGGAGCGGGGGCGAGCGGTGCGAGGAGCGGGATATGCTCGGACTCCTAACGGCGTTAGAAGGAGCAGGGTCCCGCCCCGACGACCGCGCCTTGCTCGTGCCAGGACGATGGCCCGGAGCGTCCCGCGAACCTCCAGTTTGCCCTTGGCCCAGCAAACGGATGCCACCTCCTGTGGCATGGCGCTGCTGGATTGTTGTTTGCTGAGACGGACGCGGCGCGTCCACGGAGACCGAGGCTCGGTCGTCCGTCCTGTTCTTGGATTTGGTGGCGCCACGAGTGTCCTCGCCGGCGACCACCCTTCCGACGGCGTCTCCCCCGCCCACCGTTGGTTCCGGTGGCGGCGGATGAGGCGCAGACGGGCCTCCGACCTCCGAAGCCTTCTTCTTCGGGGCCATGGTGACGTTGTTGATGAAGCTGACGAATTCGGAGAGGTTGATGAAGAATGCGCCCGCGTGAACGCCGGATCAGGTTCGCACAACCTCGACGCCCCCTACCTGAGCGAATCAACTTGGAGGACGTTCCATCGAGCTCCACCTGAGCGAAGTGTGGCACATGGCGTTAGTAGCGGAGAGGGAGGCCGACGAGGAGTCTGCACCACCGGAAGCGAATCCAGCGACAAGCAGGCGGCTAATCCGACAAGCTCTGGCCCCGACAAGGACAACTCTGCGCAGGAACAGGAAGAAGTGCGGAAGAAGATGGTGCAGCGCCCAGTGTATTTTGTAAGTTCCCTTCTCCAGGGGGCTAGATCAAGATACTCTGGTGTGCAAAAGTTGCTTTTCGGCCTCCTCATGGCCTCGAGAAAGCTGCGCCATTACTTCCAGGCACATGAGATAACAGTGGTCACTCGCTTTCCGCTGAAGAGGATATTGCACAACCCAGAAGCAACAGGCAGGATCGTTGAGTGGGCACTGGAGCTGTCGAGCTTTGGACTCAAGTTTGAAAGTACTTCAACCATACAGAGCCGAGCTTTGGCAGAATTCATAGCTGAGTGGACCCCAACGCCCGATGAGGAAGTCCAAGAAACAAGTGCACCCGTACAAGAAGCGACAAGTGAATGGGTAATGTATTTTGATGGTGCCTTCTCGATGGCAACCGTCTGACATCCCCGGTGTTCCCAGGAAGGTAATTGAGCACAAGCTTGCTGTTTGTCCTCATGCGCGGCCCGTCAAGCAGAAGGTGAGGAAGCAAGCCGTGGAGCGCCAAGAATTCATCAACGAAGAGATCAAGAAGCTAGAGGCAGCAGGCCTAGTTAGAGGTGTGATCCATCCGACGTGGTTAGCAAACCCAGTCGTCGTGCGCAAGGCCAACGGGAAGTGGAGACTGTGTATAGACTTCACCGATGTGAATAAAGCATGTCCCAAGGATCCATTCCCTTTGCCGCGCATTGACCAAATCGTTGACTCCACTGCCGGATGTGAGCTACTCTCTTTCCTTGATGCATATTCAGGCTACCACCAGATCTTTATGGCCAAAGAAGATGAAGAGAAGACTGCATTTATCACTCCATGTGGCACTTATTGCTTCATACGCATGCCATTTGGACTGAAGAATGCAGGATCAACATTTGCAAGGGTAGTGCACACTGATTTCGAGCCACAGATCCACAGAAATGTAGAGGCTTACATGGATGACATCGTGGTGAAGAGCAAGAGCAAGGAGACCCTGGTCCAAGATTTGGAAGAGACATTTCAGAACCTGCGCAAGATACAGCTCAAATTGAACCCCGAGAAGTGCGTCTTTGGAGTCCCCTCCGGCAAGCTTCTCGGGTTCTTTGTGTCACAGAGGGGGATTGAAGCTAACCCCGACAAGATTAAAGCCATTGAGCAGATCGAGGCCCCGAAGCGCGTCAAGGATGTCAGATGGCTTGCAGGTTGTGTGGCTGCCCTCAGTAGGTTCATTTCGAAGTCTGCAGAACGCGCCCTACCTTTCTTCAAAATCTTGAAGAAGGCAGGTCCCATGAAGTGGACTCCGGAAGCGGAGACAGCACTGCAAGATTTGAAACGGTACCTATCCTCCACTCCAATACTTGTCGCACCTAAACCACAGGAAAAGTTGTTGCTATACCTAGCGGCAACCAACCAGGTGGTTAGTGCTGCGTTAGTAGCGGAGAGGGAGGCCGACGAGGAGTCTGCACCACCGGCAAGCGAATCCAGCGACAAGCAGGCGGCTAATCCGACAAGCTCTGGCCCCAACAAGGACAACTCTGCGCAGGAACAGGAAGAAGTGCGGAAGAAGATGGTGCAGCGCCCAGTGTATTTTGTAAGTTCCCTTCTCCAGGGGGCTAGATCAAGATACTCTGGTGTGCAAAAGTTGCTTTTCGGCCTCCTCATGGCCTCGAGAAAGCTGCGCCATTACTTCCAGGCACATGAGATAACAGTGGTCACTCGCTTTCCGCTGAAGAGGATATTGCACAACCCAGAAGCAACAGGCAGGATCGTTGAGTGGGCACTGGAGCTGTCGAGCTTTGGACTCAAGTTTGAAAGTACTTCAACCATATAGAGCCGAGCTTTGGCAGAATTCATAGCTGAGTGGACCCCAACGCCCGATGAGGAAGTCCAAGAAACAAGTGCACCCGTACAAGAAGCGACAAGTGAATGGGTAATGTATTTTGATGGTGCCTTCTCGCTGCAAGGCGCCGGTGCTGGCGTGGTACTCATCGCGCCCACCGGAGAGCACCTCAAGTATGTTATCCAGATGCACTTTCCCAGGGAGCAAGCGACAAACAACACTGCTGAATATGAAGGCTTGCTTGCCGGCCTCAGGATTGCGGCCGAACTTGGGATCAGAAAGCTGATTGTGCGAGGAGATTCTCAGTTGGTGGTCCGGCAAGTTAACAAAAACTACCAGAGCCCTTTGATGGAAGCTTATGTAGATGAAGTGAGGAAGCTTGAAGAGCACTTTGAAGGTCTGCAGATGGAGCACGTCCCGAGAGCTCAGAATGACATTGCAGATGGCCTTTCAAAGTGTGCTTCGATGAAGTTACCTGTGGAACCAGGGACCTTCTTGCTCAAGCTGACTCAACCATCCGTTACACCATCAATTGGGCAGTCCAAGAAGAGAAAGTTGGTCTCCGGCGACTACCTGCCGGCGGATCTTCCTGAAACCGCCGCCAAGGTGTCGGGGCCGGATTTCGGGAACATAATATTCCAGAAATTTACCCCTAGTGTCATCACCAGCCCAGGATTACTGTTACTGGTGGACACATCCTCGTTACAGATTACCAAGCATTTACAAGAATTTGATACAAGACCATAAGGTCTACTGATATAATAATGACTCCGGTGGTGGATGAAGAAATTGGCTTGTGGATCTCCCCATCGATGGGGCTCCATTCCAACAGGAACAGCTGACCCGGATAACTCCTATCCTGCGTGGCTGCACTCCTAGGCTTCGCACGGACGTCGCTGGGTTCTTCTCGTAGAACTTCTAACCTGGCCAAGTAAATAGCCAGGGACAAGCCTGTGAGTACGTTTGAATGTACTCGCAAACATCATGGACAAATAATATAACAAAAGCAGCAAACAAATATATGGTCAAGGTAAATTTAAACTATATGCACATGCTCATGATATACTTATTTTAAATGCATGCTGGCAGGAATTAAAACATGGCATGATGAATAATATTTAGTGCAAAAAAATAAATATTAGCATCAATAAAATATAAAAGGAATGCCGATCGGGTATCAAGTGACACCACGGTCGGTCTTGAAAAGAAATGCCAGTCGGGTGTCTAAAAGAGAAATCGGACGATACCATCCGAGAACTCAGGCGACGCCACGAAAGGACTTGAAAAGGAATGCCAGTCGGGTGTCTAAAAGAGAAATCGGACGATACCATCCGAGAACTCAGGCGACGCCACGAAAGGACTTGAAAAGGAATGCCAGTCGGGTGTCCACAAGAGTAGTGGCGTGATAAACCGCCTGACACTCGAGGGACGCCACAGAAAGGACTTGAAAATAAAGGCGAGTGTCCGGGGTAGTCTAGCCAGCCCCTGAGATACTCTGGAAAGTAAAATAAGAGCAGGGGGTTAGTTCACAAATATAATCATATCATCAAAAATACTAATGGTAACACCAGTAGCAACGATAATTATCCTGCAAAATAACCATGCTCAATTTTAAATTATTTCCTCCGGAGACCGACTCTAAGACCGACACTTGACCAACCCAGACTGTAGTCCTTAACCGCGGACACGGCTATTCGAATAGGTTTCAAACTCTACAGAGGGTGTACTCTTTACCCACAAGTATAGGATTTCTTTAATCAGTATCGGGACACTGACTAATTCCCATTACGGTCTTTGGGTTGAAAACACACCTAACCAGCACACACCAGCTTAACTTTTCTGCTGCCAGGGATCACCCAAAACAACTGTTAAGTAAAACTCTAAGTGGGAAGGCTACAACCTCCAATAGCATGGGATCACTATTCAAACGCGCGGATTACAAGGGTACATTCCCTCTCGGCTACAACCGGAAACACCCATGCCCCCGGACCATGTGGCATGCCTACTGGATGCACCCGGTATCTTCCACCATGGCCTCTCTGTACGGTGTGTGCCAAGAAAAGGGGTTATCAACTTACTAAACCATACCTTACCCGAGGCAGGGACAAGTGGTAGCACGAAACAAGTATGGGGGTTACCGGAACAAGACTCGATCTACGGTCGACTCAGGAGGCTTATGTTTCCTGCAGGGTTATCACAACAGAACTTATTCTCTCAACAGTATCACCAGGACAGGGCTACAACCCTTGCCTGCTTCCACATATGTCACGTGACACCACCGTGTCAAAGCAGCCCGTGCCCACCGGCACGTCCAAAACAGAAACACCCTTCTGGATGTTCACAACTTATGCATGTAGCAAATTTGAAGGGAATGCATGCACGAGAAAATATAATCATGACCATGCATGCATGCAATATTTCTATCCAAATGCCAAACCTATTAAAAGTATTAAACATGCCCTAAAATATTATAGCATGAAAACATACGCCATATCAAGTGTTCAAAATGCTTGCCTTGAGCATGCAGAAATATTGGGTGCACTCCAAAAGTTTGAAATATTCATCCCCCCCTTCATTTCCTATTTTCAAAAATTTCTAAATCACCACATAATCCAAAAGCAGCATTTAAAAGTATTTCAAATATTTTTGAAATAAATACTAAAATAAACTAGATGATATTTAAGGAATATCAGAAAAAGAATTAATTTATTTAGAGTTCATATGAATCAGTTAAGGAATTACTAAGATGGAAAACATGATTAAAAGCAATATTTAATGACTAAACAGAACTATGCACAGAAAAAAAAATGTTTACCTAATTTAGACAAATAGATCATGATTTTAGAAGTCTACAGAAATTGGAATCATCAAATTTGGATTTGATTTGGTGGCTGTGGAATTTATTTGAAAGCTGCTGGAATGATAAAAAGAAAGGACAGAATTGCGCCCTGAGCGCTGTTTAGCTCCACGGTGCCACTGGGCCGAGCCCAGTCATCTGGCTGCGGGGAGAGGTGCTGACGTCGATGGCGTATTCCGCGGAACACGCCTTCTCTGCGTGGAAACGGCTCCAGGAGGAAACCGCCTCCACTTACACAGCGGGGTCCGCGGCCTGAGTCGCTGATGGCCGGGCCCCACTTGTCGGGTTCGTCTCCTCTAGCCCGCGCGCGTCTGGTCTGGGGCAGAGACGGATTCCGGCGATCATCGCCGGCGAACGGCGACACCGTTCGAGACGCCGAGCACATGAATGGAACCAGGGGATCATGGCGATCCTCTGGGTAGCCGTTTCGGTCGCCGGGGAGCTCGGTGTCATCGGCGGTGAGTCCTCCCGCGGGGCTCCGGCGACGGCGATTTGGGGCTTTTGCCCACGGGCTTCCTCCGGTGAAAATGATGGGCTGGTAGGGTGTGTGGGATCGAGTGGGAGCTAGTGGTGGGGGTTTTGGAGAGGGGGACGCTCTGATGGGGTGGAAAACATCGACGAGGCGGTAGTGGCAGTGGTACCCGGAGAGGAGGAAGATGATCTTCTCCGGCCAGTTGTTGCTTGGGGAGAGTTCAAGTGGAATGGGGGAGTGATGCCTGTGATCGAGAGGAGCCGGGGGCGGCTTTATATAGCACGGGAACGTCGGTTCCCGTGGCTTCCAGAGGGCGGACACGGTGGCGACGCCATTTATGGAAAACGCGTACGGTGGCGAGTAGGCGTGGCCGGCGCGGTTAGGTGAGGGCGGGGTCCGGCCGCAGTTACTTCCCAGGCGAGCTGGCTGCCCCGGGAGGCGCCAGGTAGCCTGGACGGCACCGTCCACGGGCGGACAGAGGCGGTGGCCATTAATGGCAGACGCGGCCGGTGGCGAGGCCGGTGATGGACGGCGGGGTTTGGTGAGGATGGTAGCGGCTTGCAGTGATGGCGGGGGTCTTGTTTGGCTCGGGGGCGAGCCACGCGTCCAGAGCGTTGACGGTCGGTGCGACGTGGCGATGCGGGACTCGTCGGGCGGCGGCTCCGGTCGGCGTGGACGGTGGTGGCCGGCGCAAGCTGCCAAGGGAAGGTGTCGGGGAAGTTATTGGTGGTCGAGTTGATCCGGTGGGAGGCTCGGGCGAGCAGGGAAAGCAGCAGGGTAATGACAGGAGCTTGATGCCACCGCGTGCAATTAGCACGCTCTGGCCGCGCTCTGTACGTGCTCACAAGGTGTTCGACGCAATGCCAATGGCATCTAGGAGAGTTGGTTGCAAGGGGGACTTAGCAGGGTGGGGCTCCTCTAGGTGGCAAGGTTAGTGGACAAGTTGAAATGGCCAGGAGGGCAGGTGTGTAGTGCAAGATAAAAACCTTGCCAAAATTGGTCATGCCCTCAATGTGTTCGACAGAATGCAAGAGCTAGCTAGGGAACTTTGTTGGGGTTGGGACTTGGCAGGATAGTGTCTCCTTAGTGGTCATAGATTATGGTGGGGTTGGTTTGGCAAAAGGGAGAACTTGATAGTGCAAGTTTTGAAGGATTTAGTTTCTGGACAGAAACTACAGAGAGGTGTTTGGTGGAGTTAATTGGTGCTAATGGGGATGACCTTCTGGGGTTAAGGGTTTGGTAGGAGGGACTAGAGGATGGCCAAGGCTCAGAATTTTTGGAGCAAGAAATAATGGGGTTGTAGTTAAAACCTAGAAGATGGACATAAATGCAAAAGAGGATGGTTCACTCAAATTTTGCAAAATACCAAGTTGGGTTTTTGCACCAAAGTGACATATAAGCATCACATGACCTCCCAGAATTATGGTGGCATTTTTATAGAATTATTTAAAATAGTTGTAGTGCAACAGAAGCATTTAAAACACTGCAAAAGCTATTAAAAGAATTTTCTAGGGCAAAATTTTATTATGAAAATAATTTCTACTGTTATGAAACAAATAATGAAAAGTCCCAAGATACAACCAGAGCCCACAAAAGTATTTCAAAAAAAAATTTACTATACGAAGAGAAGATTTTCTAAGGCAGGAATAGAAAAGGTTCTGAAAATTATAAAAGGGCCTATTATAATTCAAAATTTTATTTCTAGCCAAATTTTTAATTCATGAAAAAGTAATTAAATTTTTGGGGTGTTACAAATTCTAACCCCCTTAAGAAAAATCTCGTCCTCGAGATTTGTTAAGGGTGGAAGAATTAAAAAGCATACCACACAAACAAAATACTCACATGCAAAAAGCAAACAGGGCAATACATTCATGACATCCAAACAAAACAAGATCACATCATGCAAACAGGCACTACACGCTACGCAAACTCATTTACGACCGTCTACGGTCCGAAAGCGGGATCTACGGGGTCAAGCGGAAGGCTTCCCGGTGCTGGAACACCTCCTTCTTCTTCCGGAGGGAGTGGAGGAAGTTGAGGGAGCAAACGAAGAACGTGTCCCTCCTGAGTTGGCAGAGGGGGTCCGCCAATGGCGATCCGGGGATTCAGAATAGCAAGGTAGTGGAGATACTCCAGTATTTGCTGGGTGAAATGCTCCTGGGCCATCAAATATTGAATGAGATAGACCAGGGCTGGATCGCTCTCCGCACGTCCACAGCGGAACATAGCTTCTGCTCCAAAAGCAGTGCGACTTGGGAAATAACAGTACTCCCTTGCGTTGGCACAGGGCACCGCAAATCGAAGACGGGTGACTGCTTCATACGCAGCAGACTCAATGGCCATGCCTGGCGTTGGCATGGATCTCCCGATGAAAATCACATAGGGAGGGCCTTGGTTTAAATCTGCTGGTGGAATATGTACAGCTGCCCAGTATTTCGAGAGATCAGGAGTGATTCTCGATTTGAACAGCTCATACAGGGGTGGATGGGTGGAGCCAAGAGTATTGCGGGTAAAATCCCACAATAACATAACAAAACTACCAGGTCTTGCATCGGGGGTCCTCAGATAAGCTCCGGGGTGAGACATGGGTGGATGAATGAAAAAGGCAGTGCTTGATGCTGATGGTTGCTGGTGAGGAAAAATGAGCGTGGCCTCTTATAGAGAGCCTGGGTCATGAAACATGAAA
>LR738715.1:713328630-713351394 GCA_902687465.1 Secale cereale | reverse complement strand
TCGGGGGTCCTCAGATAAGCTCCGGGGTGAGACATGGGTGGATGAATGAAAAAGGCAGTGCTTGATGCTGATGGTTGCTGGTGAGGAAAAATGAGCGTGGCCTCTTATAGAGAGCCTGGGTCATGAAACATGAAATGGTGCCGGTACGACAGAGACACCGACTCCGGCGCGGGGCTGTCTGAGTCAAAGTCTCAGGCCTCAATCCCCACAAGAAAAGTGACATGTTACTGTGCGTGTGGTTAAGGGTCACGTCCAGAATTTACTCTGCAACCACTCATCAAGCAATTCATGCCAGATCACACATACTATTAGATGGTGACACACAGGGGGTCTACAAACTCACTACGCCACACACCAGCTACTGCGGAATTAAAGGAAAAACCGAGCCACTAGGGGTTGATAACAATTCTGGTGGACTCATTCCACCTGGTTGATATCTATCTTGGCGCGTCTTGCGGATGCCGAGTCGTCTCCGGGTGCTTCCACGTCGGAGCTGGCCGGGGTAGGATGGGGAGCTACAGGGCTGGAGTAGTGGTGGTGGCCTTCGCGAGGTGTCGAGGTCACCGTCCCATTGGAGTAGGCCTCCAAGAGACGACGGAGATTTCCGGGTGAGGCGAAAGCATTGCCCGGGTAGGTGACATGGTCAGAGCTTGGGGGCTCAACCGGCCTTCCAAGCAGCACTATCGGGGCGTCGGTGGAGGGTGCAGCTTCACTCCTTGCTGGGGTCAGGAGAGCGAGCGTCCTGCGGGTCTCAATCAGATCAAGAGTGACCTGATCGAACAGTGCCTCTTGCGCTCTCAGGTAGCGCACCAGATGCACCAGGGCAGGATCCGACTCATGGTCTCCGTTGGCGACCTGGGTCGGGCTACCATAGCCTTCACGACTAGGGTAGTAGTAGAAAGGGCGGCAGTTAACCCTCGGCGACAGGTGCCGGAGTTGAACTATAGCCTCTCGGGCTGCAAGTTGGATGGATTGGGGCTCGTCGGAGGTTGTCCTCCCGGTGAATCGGTAGGGACGCTCCGATGTGGTGCCCCTCCCGTAGATGTGCACCGTGGCCCAGAAGTGATGGATGGAATTACTCGTGTGCTCTTGGTACACGACATACTCCGGTGGCTCGTCGATGCTAAAAGCACGACCGGTGAGATTTGCGAGGATGGTTACGAAGCCTTCAAGCTCGACTGCGGTGGTCTCGTTGTGCACGAGGGGGCCTGTCATTTTGGTGGTTGGATACTGAACTGGGAATGGGGCTGTGATGTGTTGAGTTTGGGGTAAGGCTTCCTTTATAGGTCAGTCGAGTCTTCCATCGCACGCTTGTGGATGGGAAAGCTCAGTTGTTGGCACAGGCACACGGCCTATGGATAGACTGATAGGTTGGGCACCGGCTATTGAAAGATGTCGGTTGCCACTGTGGGTGGGATAGACTTGACCGTGGACAGGAAAGGATGTGGATGGTGTGGAAACCTAGGGATGGTGACCAGGCTAGGATAGGTTTAGCCAATGGTCAGCCTGGCTCTGATACCAAGGCTGTCGGGGCCGGATTTCGGGAACATAATATTCCAGAAATTTACCCCTAGTGTCATCACCAGCCCAGGATTACTGTTACTGGTGGACACATCCTCGTTACAGATTACCAAGCATTTACAAGAATTTGATACAAGACCATAAGGTCTACTGATATAATAATGACTCCGGTGGTGGATGAAGAAATTGGCTTGTGGATCTCCCCATCGATGGGGCTCCATTCCAACAGGAACAGCTGACCCGGATAACTCCTATCCTGCGTGGCTGCACTCCTAGGCTTCGCACGGACGTCGCTGGGTTCTTCTCGTAGAACTTCTAACCTGGCCAAGTAAATAGCCAGGGACAAGCCTGTGAGTACGTTTGAATGTACTCGCAAACATCATGGACAAATAATATAACAAAAGCAGCAAACAAATATATGGTCAAGGTAAATTTAAACTATATGCACATGCTCATGATATACTTATTTTAAATGCATGCTGGCAGGAATTAAAACATGGCATGATGAATAATATTTAGTGCAAAAAAATAAATATTAGCATCAATAAAATATAAAAGGAATGCCGATCGGGTATCAAGTGACACCACGGTCGGTCTTGAAAAGAAATGCCAGTCGGTTGTCTAAAAGAGAAATCGGACGATACCATCCGAGAACTCAGGCGACGCCACGAAAGGACTTGAAAAGGAATGCCAGTCGGGTGTCTAAAAGAGAAATCGGACGATACCATCCGAGAACTCAGGCGACGCCACGAAAGGACTTGAAAAGGAATGCCAGTCGGGTGTCCACAAGAGTAGTGGCGTGATAAACCGCCTGACACTCGAGGGACGCCACAGAAAGGACTTGAAAATAAAGGCGAGTGTCCGGGGTAGTCTAGCCAGCCCCTGAGATACTCTGGAAAGTAAAATAAGAGCAGGGGGTTAGTTCACAAATATAATCATATCATCAAAAATACTAATGGTAACACCAGTAGCAACGATAATTATCCTGCAAAATAACCATGCTCAATTTTAAATTATTTCCTCCGGAGACCGACTCTAAGACCGACACTTGACCAACCCAGACTGTAGTCCTTAACCGCGGACACGGCTATTCGAATAGGTTTCAAACTCTGCAGAGGGTGTACTCTTTACCCACAAGTATAGGATTTCTTTAATCAGTATCGGGACACTGACTAATTCCCATTACGGTCTTTGGGTTGAAAACACACCTAACCAGCACACACCAGCTTAACTTTTCTGCTGCCAGGGATCACCCAAAACAACTGTTAAGTAAAACTCTAAGTGGGAAGGCTACAACCTCCAATAGCATGGGATCACTATTCAAACGCGCGGATTACAAGGGTACATTCCCTCTCGGCTACAACCGGAAACACCCATGCCCCCGGACCATGTGGCATGCCTACTGGATGCACCCGGTATCTTCCACCATGGCCTCTCTGTACGGTGTGTGCCAAGAAAAGGGGTTATCAACTTACTAAACCATACCTTACCCGAGGCAGGGACAAGTGGTAGCACGAAACAAGTATGGGGGTTACCGGAACAAGACTCGATCTACGGTCGACTCAGGAGGCTTATGTTTCCTGCAGGGTTATCACAACAGAACTTATTCTCTCAACAGTATCACCAGGACAGGGCTACAACCCTTGCCTGCTTCCACATATGTCACGTGACACCACCGTGTCAAAGCAGCCCGTGCCCACCGGCACGTCCAAAACAGAAACACCCTTCTGGATGTTCACAACTTATGCATGTAGCAAATTTGAAGGGAATGCATGCACGAGAAAATATAATCATGACCATGCATGCATGCAATATTTCTATCCAAATGCCAAACCTATTAAAAGTATTAAACATGCCCTAAAATATTATAGCATGAAAACATACGCCATATCAAGTGTTCAAAATGCTTGCCTTGAGCATGCAGAAATATTGGGTGCACTCCAAAAGTTTGAAATATTCATCCCCCCCTTCATTTCCTATTTTCAAAAATATCTAAATCACCACATAATCCAAAAGCAGCATTTAAAAGTATTTCAAATATTTTTGAAATAAATACTAAAATAAACTAGATGATATTTAAGGAATATCAGAAAAAGAATTAATTTATTTAGAGTTCATATGAATCAGTTAAGGAATTACTAAGATGGAAAACATGATTAAAAGCAATATTTAATGACTAAACAGAACTATGCACAGAAAAAAAAATGTTTACCTAATTTAGACAAATAGATCATGATTTTAGAAGTCTACAGAAATTGGAATCATCAAATTTGGATTTGATTTGGTGGCTGTGGAATTTATTTGAAAGCTGCTGGAATGATAAAAAGAAAGGACAGAATTGCGCCCTGAGCGCTGTTTAGCTCCACGGTGCCACTGGGCCGAGCCCAGTCATCTGGCTGCGGGGAGAGGTGCTGACGTCGATGGCGTATTCCGCGGAACACGCCTTCTCTGCGTGGAAACGGCTCCAGGAGGAAACCGCCTCCACTTACACAGCGGGGTCCGCGGCCTGAGTCGCTGATGGCCGGGCCCCACTTGTCGGGTTCGTCTCCTCTAGCCCGCGCGCGTCTGGTCTGGGGCAGAGACGGATTCCGGCGATCATCGCCGGCGAACGGCGACGCCGTTCGGGACGCCGAGCACATGAATGGAACCAGGGGATCATGGCGATCCTCTGGGTAGCCGTTTCGGTCGCCGGGGAGCTCGGTGTCATCGGCGGTGAGTCCTCCCGCGGGGCTCCGGCGACGGCGATTTGGGGCTTTTGCCCACGGGCTTCCTCCGGTGAAAATGATGGGCTGGTAGGGTGTGTGGGATCGAGTGGGAGCTAGTGGTGGGGGTTTTGGAGAGGGGGACGCTCTGATGGGGTGGAAAACATCGACGAGGCGGTAGTGGCAGTGGTACCCGGAGAGGAGGAAGATGATCTTCTCCGGCCAGTTGTTGCTTGGGGAGAGTTCAAGTGGAATGGGGGAGTGATGCCTGTGATCGAGAGGAGCCGGGGGCGGCTTTATATAGCACGGGAACGTCGGTTCCCGTGGCTTCCAGAGGGCGGACACGGTGGCGACGCCATTTATGGAAAACGCGTACGGTGGCGAGTAGGCGTGGCCGGCGCGGTTAGGTGAGGGCGGGGTCCGGCCGCAGTTACTTCCCAGGCGAGCTGGCTGCCCCGGGAGGCGCCAGGTAGCCTGGACGGCACCGTCCACGGGCGGACAGAGGCGGTGGCCATTAATGGCAGACGCGGCCGGTGGCGAGGCCGGTGATGGACGGCGGGGTTTGGTGAGGATGGTAGCGGCTTGCAGTGATGGCGGGGGTCTTGTTTGGCTCGGGGGCGAGCCACGCGTCCAGAGCGTTGACGGTCGGTGCGACGTGGCGATGCGGGACTCGTCGGGCGGCGGCTCCGGTCGGCGTGGACGGTGGTGGCCGGCGCAAGCTGCCAAGGGAAGGTGTCGGGGAAGTTATTGGTGGTCGAGTTGATCCGGTGGGAGGCTCGGGCGAGCAGGGAAAGCAGCAGGGTAATGACAGGAGCTTGATGCCACCGCGTGCAATTAGCACGCTCTGGCCGCGCTCTGTACGTGCTCACAAGGTGTTCGACGCAATGCCAATGGCATCTAGGAGAGTTGGTTGCAAGGGGGACTTAGCAGGGTGGGGCTCCTCTAGGTGGCAAGGTTAGTGGACAAGTTGAAATGGCCAGGAGGGCAGGTGTGTAGTGCAAGATAAAAACCTTGCCAAAATTGGTCATGCCCTCAATGTGTTCGACAGAATGCAAGAGCTAGCTAGGGAACTTTGTTGGGGTTGGGACTTGGCAGGATAGTGTCTCCTTAGTGGTCATAGATTATGGTGGGGTTGGTTTGGCAAAAGGGAGAACTTGATAGTGCAAGTTTTGAAGGATTTAGTTTCTGGACAGAAACTACAGAGAGGTGTTTGGTGGAGTTAATTGGTGCTAATGGGGATGACCTTCTGGGGTTAAGGGTTTGGTAGGAGGGACTAGAGGATGGCCAAGGCTCAGAATTTTTGGAGCAAGAAATAATGGGGTTGTAGTTGAAACCTAGAAGATGGACATAAATGCAAAAGAGGATGGTTCACTCAAATTTTGCAAAATACCAAGTTGGGTTTTTGCACCAAAGTGACATATAAGCATCACATGACCTCCCAGAATTATGGTGGCATTTTTATAGAATTATTTAAAATAGTTGTAGTGCAACAGAAGCATTTAAAACACTGCAAAAGCTATTAAAAGAATTTTCTAGGGCAAAATTTTATTATGAAAATAATTTCTACTGTTATGAAACAAATAATGAAAAGTCCCAAGATACAACCAGAGCCCACAAAAGTATTTCAAAAAAAAAATTACTATACGAAGAGAAGATTTTCTAAGGCAGGAATAGAAAAGGTTCTGAAAATTATAAAAGGGCCTATTATAATTCAAAATTTTATTTCTAGCCAAATTTTTAATTCATGAAAAAGTAATTAAATTTTTGGGGTGTTACACCAAGGTCCCCAAGATCAACGACCAGAACGCTGAGGGACAGTCTGCTCCTGTAGATCCGAGGATCTGTGCAGTTGAAGCAGGTGTTCCCGACAAGCCTCGCCCCGGCGAGCTTGCCGGGGGATCATCAGCTCCGGCGGAACCGGAGGTTCTTGCCGTAGAAGCTGGGGTCCCCGCAGCGGCCCTCATGCCTTTAGTCCTTGCCGTTGAGCCTCAGGCTCCGGCATGGGCACAGCAGATCGTCCGTTTTCTGGAAACTGGAGAACTTCCCGACGACCCAGAAGAAATAGAGAAGATAACCAGGCAGTCAAGTATGTACCAGTTCGTGGATAACGAGCTGTACAGAAGAAGGCTCAATGGTGTCAGACTGAAGTGCATCTCCAGGGAAGATGGACAGAAGCTGTTGGCAGAAATACACGGAGGCATATACGGCCACCACATTGGCGCAAGGGCGCTTGCCGGGAAAGCTTTCCGGCAAGGGTTCTTTTGGCAAGAAGCCCTCCAAGATGCAACTGCACTAGTAACCAAGTGTGAAGCGTGCCAGTTCCATGCAAAGCAGATTCATCAGCCAGCTCAAGCTCTCCAAACAATTCCTTTGTCCTGGCCCTTCTCGGTCTGGGGGCTCGATATCCTCGGCCCCTTCCCCCGAGCCGTCGGGGGCTTTGAGTACTTGTACGTTGCAATCGACAAGTTCACAAAGTGGCCAGAAGTGGAGCCAGTGAGAAAGGTGACAGCACAGTCAGCGGTCAGGTTCTTCAGGTCAATTGTTTGCCGTTTCGGAATCCCCAACAGGATCATCACCGACAACGGTACACAATTTACTAGTCGCACCTTCATGCAGTACGTCCAAGACCTTGGCGCCAAGGTCTGTTTCGCTTCTGTTGCTCACTCGAGGAGCAACGGTCAAGCGGAGAGGGCCAATGCTGAAGTGCTGCGCGGACTCAAGACAAGGACCTTCGACAGGCTGCGCAAGTGCGGAAGAAATTGGATAGAGGAGCTACCGGCGGCTCTTTGGTCAATCAGAACGACACTAAGTCGAGCCACCGGACAGACACCCTTTGCTCTAGTCTATGGAGCAGAGGCAGTTCTCCCCACGGAACTCGTATACGGATCTCCTCGAGTGCTCGCTTATGATGAGCTCGAGCAAGAGCAACTGCGGCAAGATGATGCATTGCTCCTCGAGGAGGAACGTCTCCAGGCTGCTGTACGAGCTGCTCGATACCAGCAAGCCTTGCGTCGCTACCATAGCCGCAAGGTCAAGGCCAGGAGTCTCGAGGAAGGCGACCTTGTTCTTCGGCGTGTTCAGTCCGCCAAGAATTCCAACAAGTTGACGCCGAAGTGGGAAGGCCCTTATCGGGTGAGACAAGTCACAAGGCCCGGCGCTGTCCGCCTTGAGACCGAAGAAGGCTTACCGGTGAGCAACTCCTGGAACATAGAGCATCTTCGCAAGTTTCACCCATAAGGCGCGGTTGCCGTGATCCGCTCCGGCAACCACCTTTTGTACAAGCTTTGCCGCTGTTGCATGTAACCCTTTGTACAAAGCCGGGCGCAGATCCCGTGCATCAGTAAAGCTTTTGTGTTTTGCGCTATTCGCCTTTTGCATGCTTTTCTTTGCTATTTGCATGTGTTCTTTGGCATCTTGTGCAACATACACATCCGGTAAGCACTAGCACGCCGAAAGGTTACATACTTGTTTCCCTCTTCTTTTTTCCTTGCCTCTCAAGCAGAAGAGACGTTCCTCGCGCACAAGTTTGCCGGGGGGGAAGGAGATGGAAGAGGAACCAAGTGTTGTTCAAGAAAGAGAAGCCTTACCGAGAAGCGAGCAATATATGAAAGCTAAGTTATTAGAATTTGATCAGTTCAAATTTTTAATTTTAAGTTGTCTTCCTTGAACAATCACACTTTGTATGGAAAACCTGTGCGCGGAGGAACCTACCCGTAGCTAGCCGCACCTTATCTTGTTTTCGAGTACACTCAACGATTCAAGTGAGCTGCGACAAGTGTCGCGCCCTTGGTTCGTTTTCGAGTTCACTCAACAAGCTGAGTGCGTCGCGACTAGCCGCGGCAAGGTTGCTTGCCGGTGAGACCTTGACCAGCAGGCTGCTCAGAGTCCAGCACTCAGCGCTCGCGGCAAAGGACCCTTGCCGGCAAGCTCCCTAAAAGCGTAGGGTGAAAAGCATACAAAGTAAAGGACCAAGACAAGGAAGATAACATTGCACTGATTGATCAAAATAAGATAAATATCTTACAAAGGATAACTTGCCGCAATGATTAATGAGTTCATAACACCCTATGCAGCAACAAAAAGAGATAAAGATAAAGGAGGCCTAATCTACGTGGTCGCCCTCAATCCTGGAGATCTTGTTCACTTTGGCGATGATGTGGGCGACCTGCTCCTTCAACGCCTCCATGTTCGCGTCGGCCGGCAAGCTGCGGAGAACGTTGGTGAGGTTTATGCCGGGATTGCGGTATACAATCTTCGTCAGCACACGCTCCAAGGTTCCCGTGCAGAGCCGGCGCGACTCCTCGGCCAGTTGCGCGGGGATCTTCTTCCGAAGATCTGCAAGGGCCGGCGCGATCCCCCTGAAGAAGAGGCTGAGCTTGGCGCTGTGAGGGAGGTTTGGGTCCGGAGAGTAGATGAGGTGCTCCAACTTCAGCGCCAGCAGCTCCTGGTCGATGTTGGATGCAGAAGACACCAGGTCCTCGGTCCACACCTCGACGGTCCGGCGGAAGTTCTCGGCCGCAGTGTTGGCGCTCTCCACCAAGCTTCGCTCCTTGCGGAGCTCCTCCTTCAGCTTGGTTTCCCGGTCCCGGACGGCGTCGAGCGAGTCCTTCAACGTGGAAACCTTCAGCTCCAGATCCTCGATGGAGTCCTTGGCGGCCTTCAGCTCGTTGCCCTTCTTAGAGAGACGCACCTGGAGTTCGGAGTTGGTGTGGGCGTCCTTCTCGCGCTCTGTGTTGAGCGCGGTGACCCTCTCCACGCTCGCCTTCAATGACTCCTCCAGCTGCGCGACCTTGGCGGCAAGCTCCCCCTTGGCGGTCTCCGCGGCAGCCGTGGCGGCTTTCGCCTCCTTCAGCTCTCCGCCAAGGGCCTGTTCCCGAGCGGCAAGGTCTTCCTCGTGGGAGTCGAGGTTGACCTTCCGCTGGGTCAGCTCTCCTTCTCGCCGGGACAGCTCCTCCCCGGCGAGCCGCTGCTGCTCTTCGGCCTCGGCCTTCTCCAGCAACCATTCCTGGTACTCCCCGGCGAGCCTCTCGCGCTCCTCCGCCACCTCGCGGAGGGCAGCCTGGTTGGCGGCGCGGAGCTCCGCCGCACGCTTCTCCATCTCCACGGCGGCCTTGGCGGCAAGGGCCTCCCGAGACGCTAGCTTCGCCTGCCTGGCCCGGTAAAGGGCCAGGAGCTGGTGAAGCAGCTTCTCCTCTTCGGGCCCGTCGCTTCCGCCGGGCGCCTCGACGATCTTCAAACCCGCGGAGGCGAGGACCTCTCCATCAAAGACCTCGCCCTCCGTGGGGGCTCGCGAAGAAGAACCCCACGGCACCTGGATGAAGATGCCGTTGGGAGCTTCAAGATAGTAGCCGGCCTGCTCCTTTTCGGCGGAGGGGTCGGCGGCCGGCGCAGCACTCGATGCTCCTGCCGCCTCCGGGCCGGCAGTGCGGTCGCCGTCCCCCTCCCCGGCCGCTGCGTCCGCAGCCGGAGCGGTCTCCTCCGCAGCCGGCTCGGCGGCTCCCGCCGTGTCCTCAGCGACAGGGGCGTCGCCGCCGCCGCCCTGCGCGCCCTCCTCCTCGACGTCGATGACCTCCGTCTCCATCTGCTCGGGGGGAGGAGGATCTAGAAGAAGAAGAAAAAGCAAAGAAGTTCAAGCAAATATCCAAAAAGAGACAAATCCAAGGTGACAAAGTTACAGAACTTACCTTGGCGGACGTCGTCAGCGGCGGGCTCCCTCGCCGGGGAGCTCTGCCTTGGCGGAGTGGCCGCCCTCGCCGGGCTACTCGCCCTTGGCGGGGTACTCGTCCTTGGCGGAGTACCCGCCCTTGGCGGAGCGCTCTCCCTTGCCGGGGAGTTCGGCCTTGGCGGGGACGGCGGGGCCCGCGGCTCCTCGGGAGCGACCTCCGGACGCTCCTGGGCTTGCGGCTCCACCTCTGCACAAGACAATCAAGACAAGACAAAAGCATCGGGATATTAGCACAAGACAAAATCTTCAAGCGCGCCCGACGAGTGGAAGTACGGAACCCAGACTTACGCTGGGGGCTGCGCTGGGGGCTGCTCCTCGGAGCAGCGCTCGGGTCCGGCAGGCTTGGCTCCGCCACGTCCCCGGTCGCCGCGACGGGCGAGTCGTCCGCGACTTCGACCACGGGCACCTTGGCCTTCTTCGCCGCTCGCTGGGCCAAGGTCCTGAAATCAAAACAAGAAACAAGATCAGCATCAACAAGAATCAAGATAATGTTAAAGAAGATGCAAAGCCTCGAGTTCTTACTCCTGTTCCTCCTCGTCGTCGTCGTCGCTCAAGGCGGAGAAGTCAAACTCCACCTGAGGCGCGTCCGCGCGGGGAGCAGGAGGCGAAGACTCCCTCGGGCGCTTGGCGGTCCCTGGGGCTGGGGGCTGCGAAGACCCAGCCCCTATGGTAGCCGGGGCCCGGAGAGCGGGCGGAGCCGCCGCTCCGCTCTGTGAAGACTCCCTTCCGCTCGGCGCTGACTTGCGGGGCGCCTCTGCTGTGGCCTGCTTGCGGGGCGCCTCTGCTGTGGCCTGCTTGCGGGGTGCCTCTGCCGTGGCCTGCGTGCGGGCCGCCTCCGCCGTGGCTGGTGCGCCGGGCGCCCCCGTCGCAGCTTGACTCCCCCGGGAAGCTCGCGCTGCCCGGCGAGTTGGTTGTTGCCGGGGCGCCTGTGCCCTCGTCGCCGTCGTCGCCTTGCGGAGACGTTTCATCGGAGACCGCTTGGGACTCGCCCGGGGCGGGGAGGTCTCCGATGACGAAGAGATGTCGTCGGCGTAGAGCCCAAGGGACCCGTCGGAGTCCTCGTCGGCCCCGGCGTCCTCCTCCTCCTCCTCCTCCTCGGCAGGCTTGCTGGGCCCATCGCCCTGCACTGTGGCCGCTCTCTCTCCGGCGCCTCCGCTCCCTCCGGCGCCTCCGCTCCCTGCGTCGCCTCTGTTTCCTCCGGTGGCGTTGCCTCTCGCCGCGGCCTCGGTCAGGATTCCCGGGATCCCGGAGTGCCTCAGGGAAGGGACCCCGGCGAGCTCGTCGGGAGGAAGCTTCAACAGTCTGCGGATCTCCGCCTGCTCTGCTTGGCAGGACGCTTCCGCAGCCTCTGCCTCCTCGGGCGAGAAGCCGAATTCTCCTGCCGCTGCGGCTGCAGCGGCCTCTTCAACCCGAGAAGCTATGTACGCTATCTCCTGGTCGGTGGTGTCCCGTGTCAGCTCCCGGACCTCGTCCTTGTTCTTCGCCACCTCCACCAGGTTGTCGAAGAAGTTCAAGACGACGTCTGGCTTGGGCGGAATCCACGTGCGGTCGACGCCGTGCGAGTCGCACGCGGGCATCATGGCGCGAAGGGAATCCCGGGCCGTGCTGTTGCAGAGAGGCACCACTCCCCGGGGACCCCTGAACCATTCTGGGTGGGCCGGGTCATGCTTAAATAGTTCCCGGACCATCCCCTTCAGCTCCAGCGACGTGAAGTTGAAGTTGAGCCCGGGGCGCAGCCTCATTATATCCGCCGAGTTGCCGTATTCCCAGGCCGGCCTCTTCCTATCTTGAAGAGGGGCGATGCGGCGGCGGAGGAAATCTGTGCCTACTTCTCCGACAGACAATCTTGCTACCCGGAGACGAAGAATCCTGATGAGGGCGACGTCGAGCTTGCTATCGTCCGAATCCAGCTCGCTCCAGTCCCTGCCGCGCACGATAGGTGTTGTGCGCGGCGCGGTGAAAGATTGCGGCTGGTCCTCGACAATCCAACACCAGTCTGCACGCCACTCCTCCCACTTGCCGCGGAGCTCCCCCGGCAAGTAGGACTCCTTCTTGTTCAGACGAAAGACCCAAGATATTCCTCCGGAGAGGGGGGCGCCGGCCTCTGCTCTAGGGGTAAAGAAGTGCCTAAACAACGCTACGTTCGGATATATCCCAATATAGTTTTCGCACATATGTGCGAAAACGCCATCGTGAGGATGGCGTTGGGGGTGAAGTCAAGAAGATGGAGGCCGTAGGTCTGCATGATGTCGCAGAAAAATTCGGAAAAAGGGGGACAGAGGCCGCGGTGGAAGAAAGCTGCGAAGAAATAGTACCCGCCGGGGTAGTTGTCCTTGGCGGCGGCCGGATAGGCTCGGGTGCGGGGATGCGCCTTGGTCTTCTTGGCCCAGAACAAGTAATACTTGTTCCAGAGCTCCCGCGCGCTGAGCCTCGGCGAGAAGACGAGGTTCCGCTTCCGCAACAAGGTAAGCCTCGCCGCTTGCTCCGATTTCTCCTTCTTGGTCTTCTCCACCTTCGCCTTCTCGGTCTTCGGGGCCATGGCGGAGGCGGCGAGGGAGGGGGGACGAAGAGTCCGGCGGCACCGCAGATGCGGACGGCGGCGGAGGAGGTGTGGAGGCGGAGCGCAAGAGGGGATCTCTGGAGATGGAAGAAGATGCAATGAAGGCGTAGGAGGGGAACCGCTCCTGCTTCCTCCGCTTTTATGGGGAAGTGGGGGGTGTTTCGCTCTTTCCATTAAAAGAACGTGGCCACGTCCCATCCCACGACGCCGCAATCGACGCGTGCCGTTACGGGGGGACGCGGCGGATGCGGAAGCGGATTCGGCGTGCCGTGGGCCGCGCGTGCCCGTGCACTGTTTTGGGCCTGGCCCAACAGCGCTCGGCACCGTGTGTGGCCCAGGCCCGGGGGCTCCTGTCGGTGTACTAAGGTAGGGGTACCTCAGTACCCCAACTTGTGCATGGGCAGTAGCAGCTTCCCGCGGCAGGGTCGACCACGTGCTCGCCGGAGACCTTCCTGCTCCATGTAAAACCATTCAAAAACAAAGTATACAAGACAGAAGATCGAGACCCCAGCAAGTGGAGCTTGCCGGGAAGGCCGTTCCAGGCTCAAGGTTACCTCACTCACGCAAGGCCCTGGCAAGAGGAGCTTGCCAGGAAGACTAGAAGATTCCATTACAGAAGACATGCCTCGGCGCTATATGCGCCCCGGCAGGGTCCGGGGAGCAACAAGCTTCAGAGCCCGGCAAGATCCCGGGCCCGGCAAGGTCAAGACCCCGGCAAGGTGCTTGCCGGGGAGAGTTGTGCTGTGTGCCCGCGCTCCAGCTCATCGAACCACGCGTCGCACTTGGGCCATTCCAGGGACGCGTGGCGGATGGCTGTGCAGCCTGGGGGACACGGTGGCACTCCACGGTGGTGAAGCCATCGCCGTGGCAAACGGAGACGCAAGGGCGGGCGCTTTTGGGGTCGACGGCGACGGGCATTAAATGCTCTTGTCCCCCACTGTCAAAGTAGGTAGCGAGCACTGTTCATACACTGTAGCTCCACTATTCCCGCACTGTTACAACTACCACCTCTTTTACATTTTTACCCTTTCTCCTACGTTGACACCCGTCGGTGACCCCTTGCACTATAAAAAGAGGCCCATGCACAACGTGGAGGGGGTTCGGAACCTAGATCGTTCACACGCTCGGTGTAGCTAGCTATTCAAGCTCCCGAGCTCTCCAACTCAATACAAACTAAGCAGGAGTAGGGTTTTACGCGTCCATCGCGGCCCGAACCTGGGTAAACTGCCTGCGTGATCTCCATGATCTGCTCTTCGTGCTCCCTCCGCCCTCTTACCGCACAAGCAAGGGGCTCCGGTCCCATAGGTGTTCGACGCGTAAAACCCTACTCCTGCTTAGTTTGTATTGAGTTGGAGAGCTCGGGAGCTTGAATAGCTAGCTACACCGAGCGTGTGAACGATCTAGGTTCCGAACCCCCTCCACGTTGTGCATGGGCCTCCTTTTATAGTGCAAGGGGTCACCGACAGGTGTCAACGTAGGAGAAAGGGTAAAAATGTAAAAGAGGTGGTAGTTGTAACAGTGCGGGAATAGTGGAGCTACAGTGTATGAACAGTGGTCGCTACCTACTTTGACAGTGGGGGACAAGAGCATTTAATGCCCGTCGCCGTCGACCCCAAAAGCGCCCGCCCTTGCGTCTCCGTTTGCCACGGCGATGGCTTCACCACCGTGGAGTGCCACCGTGTCCCCCAGGCTGCACAGCCATCCGCCACGCGTCCCTGGAATGGCCCCAGTGCGACGCGTGGTTCGATGAGCTGGAGCGCGGGCACACATCACAACTCTCCCCGACAAGCACCTTGCCGGGGTCTTGACCTTGCCGGGCCTGGGATCTTGCCGGGCTCTGAAGCTTGTCGCTCCCCGGACCCTGCCGGGGCGCATATAGCGCCGAGGCATGTCTTCTATAATGGAATCTTCTAGTCTTCCTGGCAAGCTCCTCTTGCCAGGGCCTTGCGTGAGTGAGGTAACCTTGAGCCTGGAACGGCCTTCCCGGCAAGCTCCACTTGCTGGGGTCTCGATCTTCTTTATTGTATACTTTGTTTTTGAATGGTTTTACATGGAGCAGGAAGGTCTCCGGCGAGCACGTGGTCGACCCTGCCGCGGGAAGCTGCTACTGCCCGTGCACAAGTTGGGGTACTGAGGTACCCCTACCTTAGTACACCGACAGGAGCCCCCGGGCCTGGGCCACACACGGTGCCGAGCGCTGTTGGGCCAGGCCCAAAACAGTGCACGGGCACGCGCGGCCCACGGCACGCCGAATCCGCTTCCGCATCCGCCGCGTCCCCCCGTAACGGCACGCGTCGATTGCGGCGTCGTGGGATGGGACGTGGCCACGTTCTTTTAATGGAAAGAGCGAAACGCCCCCCACTTCCCCATAAAAGCAGAGGAAGCAGGAGCGGTTCCCCTCCTACGCCTTCATTGCATCTTCTTCCATCTCCAGAGATCCCCTCTTGCGCTCCGCCTCCACACCTCCTCCGCCGCCGTCCGCATCTGCGGTGCCGCCGGACTCTTCGTCCCCCCTCCCTCGCCGCCTCCGCCATGGCCCCGAAGACCGAGAAGGCGAAGGTGGAGAAGACCAAGAAGGAGAAATCGGAGCAAGCGGCGAGGCTTACCTTGTTGCGGAAGCGGAACCTCGTCTTCTCGCCGAGGCTCAGCGCGCGGGAGCTCTGGAACAAGTATTACTTGTTCTGGGCCAAGAAGACCAAGGCGCATCCCCGCACCCGAGCCTATCCGGCCGCCGCCAAGGACAACTACCCCGGCGGGTACTATTTCTTCGCAGCTTTCTTCCACTGCGGCCTCTGTCCCCCTTTTTCCGAATTTTTCTGCGACATCATGCACACCTACGGCCTCCATCTTCTTGACTTCACCCCCAACGCCATCCTCACGATGGCGGTTTTTGCACATATGTGCGAAAACTATATTGGGATATATCCGAACGTAGCGTTGTTTAGGCACTTCTTTACCCCTAGAGCAGAGGCCGGCGCCCCCCTCTCCGGAGGAATATCTTGGGTCTTTCGTCTGAACAAGAAGGAGTCCTACTTGCCGGGGGAGCTCCGCGGCAAGTGGGAGGAGTGGCGTGCAGACTGGTGTTGGATTGTCGAGGACCAGCCGCAATCTTTCACCGCGCCGCGCACAACACCTATCGTGCGCGGCAGGGACTGGAGCGAGCTGGATTCGGATGATAGCAAGCTCGACGTCGCCCTCATCAGGATTCTTCGTCTCCAGGTAGCAAGATTGTCTGTCGGAGAAGTAGGCACAGATTTCCTCCGCCGCCGCATCGCCCCTCTTCAAGATAGGAAGAGGCCGGCCTGGGAATACGGCAACTCGGCGGATATAATGAGGCTGCGCCCCGGGCTCAACTTCAACTTCACGTCGCTGGAGCTGAAGGGGATGGTCTGGGAACTATTTAAGCATGACCCGGCCCACCCAGAATGGTTCAGGGGTCCCCGGGGAGTGGTGCCTCTCTGCAACAGCACGGCCCGGGATTCCCTTCGCGCCATGATGCCCGCGTGCGACTCGCACGGCGTCGACCGCACGTGGATTCCGCCCAAGCCAGACGTCGTCTTGAACTTCTTCGACAACCTGGTGGAGGTGGCGAAGAACAAGGACGAGGTCCGGGAGCTGACACGGGACACCACCGACCAGGAGATAGCGTACATAGCTTCTCGTGTTGAAGAGGCCGCTGCAGCCGCAGGGGCAGGAGAATTCGGCTTCTCGCCCGAGGAGGCAAAGGCTGCGGAAGCGTCCTGCCAAGCAGTGGAGGCGGAGATCCGCAGACTGTTGAAGCTTCCTCCCGACGAGCTCGCCGGGGTCCCTTCCCTGAGGCACTCCGGGATCCCGGGAATCCTGACCGAGGCCGCGGCGAGAGGCAACGCCGCCGGAGGAAACAGAGGCGCCACAGGGAGCGGAGGCGCCGGAGGGAGCGGAGGCGCCGGAGAGAGAGCGGCCACAGTGCAGGGCGCTGGGCCCAGCAAGCCTGCCGAGGAGGAGGAGGAGGAGGAGGACGCCGGGGCCGACGAGGACTCCGACGGGTCCCTTGGGCTCTACGCCGACGACATCTCTTCGTCATCGGAGACCTCCCCGCCCCGGGCGAGTCCCAAGCGGTCTCCGATGAAACGTCTCCGCAAGGCGACGACGGGGACGAGGGCACAGGCGCCCCGGCAACAACCAACTCGCCGGGCAGCGCGAGCTTCCCGGGGGAGTCAAGCTGCGACGGGGGCGCCCGGCGCACCAGCCACGGCGGAGGCGGCCCGCACGCAGGCCACGGCAGAGGCACCCCGCAAGCAGGCCACAGCAGAGGCGCCCCGCAAGCAGGCCACAGCAGAGGCGCCCCGCAAGTCAGCGCCGAGTGGAAGGGAGTCTTCACAGAGCGGAGCGGCGGCTCCGCCCGCTCCCCGGGCCCCGGCTACCACAGGGGCTGGGTCTTCGCAGCCCCCAGCCCCAGGGACCGCCAAGCGCCCGAGGGAGTCTTCGCCTCCTGCTCCCCGCGCGGACGCGCCTCAGGTGGAGTTTGACTTCTCCGCCTTTAGCGACGACGACGACGAGGAGGAACAGGAGTAAGAACTCGAGGCTTTGCATCTTCTTTAACATTATCTTGATTCTTGTTGATGCTGATCTTGTTTCTTGTTTTGATTTCAAGACCTTGGCCCAGCGAGCGGCGAAGAAGGTCAAGGTGCCCGTGGTCGAAGTCGTGGACGACTCGCCCGTCGCGGCGACCGGGGACGTGGCGTAGCCAAGCCTGCCGGACCCGAGCGCTGCTCCGAGGAGCAGCCCCCAGCGTAAGTCTGGGTTCCGTACTTCTACTCGTCGGGCGCGCTTGAAGATTTTGTCTTGTGCTAATATCCCGATGCTTTTGTCTTGTCTTGATTGTCTTGTGCAGAGGTGGAGCCGCAAGCCCAGGAGCGTCCGGAGGTTGCTCCCGAGGAGCCGCGGGCCCCGCCGTCCCCGCCAAGGCCGAACTCCCCGGCAAGGGAGAGCGCTCCGCCAAGGGCGGGTACTCCGCCAAGGGCGAGTACCCCGCCAAGGGCGAGTAGCCCGGCGAGGGCGGCCACTCCGCCAAGGCAGAGCTCCCCGGCGAGGGAGCCCGCCGCTGACGACGTCCGCCAAGGTAAGTTCTGTAAGTTTGTCACCTTGGATTCGTCTCTTTTTGGATATTTGCTTGAACTTCTTTGCTTTTTCTTCTTCTTCTAGATCCTCCTCCCCCCGAGCAGATGGAGACGGAGGTCATCGACGTCGAGGAGGAGGGAGCGCAGGGCGGCGGCGGCGACGCCCCTGTCGCTGAGGACACGGCGGGAGCCGCCGAGCCGGCTGCGGAGGAGACCGCTCCGGCTGCGGACGCAGCGGCCGGGGAGGGGGACGGCGACCGCACTGCCGGCCCGGAGGCGGCAGGAGCATCGAGTGCTGCGCCGGCCGCCGACCCCTCCGCCGAAAAGGAGCAGGCCGGCTACTATCTTGAAGCTCCCAACGGCATCTTCATCCAGGTGCCGTGGGGGTTCTTCTTCGCGAGCCCCCGCAGAGGGCGAGGCCTTTGATGGAGAGGTCCTCGCCTCCGCGAGTTTGAAGATCGTTCAGGCGCCCGGCGGAAGCGACGGGCCCGAAGAGGAGAAGCTGCTTCACCAGCTCCTGGCCCTTTACCGGGCCAGGCAGGCGAAGCTAGCGTCTCGGGAGGCCCTTGCCGCCAAGGCCGCCGTGGAGATGGAGAAGCGTGCGGCGGAGCTCCGCGCCGCCAACCAGGCTGCCCTCCGCGAGGTGGCGGAGGAGCGCGAGAGGCTCGCCGGGGAGTACCAGGAATGGTTGCTGGAGAAGGCCGAGGCCGAAGAGCAGCAGCGGCTCGCCGGGGAGGAGCTGTCCCGGCGAGAAGGAGAGCTGACCCAGCGGAAGGTCAACCTCGACTCCCACGAGGAAGACCTTCGCTCGGGAACAGGCCCTTGGCGGAGAGCTGAAGGAGGCAAAAGCCGCCGCGGCTGCCGCGGAGACCGCCAAGGGGGAGCTTGCCGCCAAGGTCGCGCAGCTGGAGGAGTCATTGAAGGCGAGCGTGGAGAGGGTCACCGCGCTCAACACAGAGCGCGAGAAGGACGCCCACACCAACTCCGAACTCCAGGTGCGTCTCTCTAAGAAGGGCGACGAGCTGAAGGCCGCCAAGGACTCCATCGAGGATCTGGAGCTGAAGGTTTCCACGTTGAAGGACTCACTCGACGCCGTCCGGGACCGGGAAACTAAGCTGAAGGAGGAGCTCCGCAAGGAGCGAAGCTTGGTGGAGAGCGCCAACACTGCGGCCGAGAACTTCCGCCGGACCGTCGAGGTGTGGACCGAGGACCTGGTGTCTTCTGCATCCAACATCGACCAGGACCTGCTGGCGCTGAAGTTGGAGCACCTCATCTACTCTCCGGACCCAAACCTCCCTCACAGCGCCAAGCTCAGCCTCTTCTTCAGGGGGATCGCGCCGGCCCTTGCAGATCTTCGGAAGAAGATCCCCGCGCAACTGGCCGAGGAGTCGCGCCGGCTCCGCACGGGAACCTTGGAGCGTGTGCTGACGAAGATTGTATACCGCAATCCCGGCATAAACCTCACCAACGTTCTCCGCAGCTTGCCGGCCGACGCGAACATGGAGGCGCTGAAGGAGCAGGTCGCCCACATCATCGCCAAAGTGAACAAGATCTCCAGGATTGAGGGCGACCGCGTAGATTAGGCCTCCTTTATCTTTATCTCTTTTTGTTGCTGCATAGGGTGTTATGAACTCATTAATCATTGCGGCAAGTTATCCTTTGTAAGATATTTATCTTATTTTGATCAATCAGTGCAATGTTATCTTCCTTGTCTTGGTCCTTTACTTTGTATGCTTTTCACCCTACGCTTTTAGGGAGCTTGCCGGCAAGGGTCCTTTGCCGCGAGCGCTGAGTGCTGGACTCTGAGCAGCCTGCTGGTCAAGGTCTCACCGGCAAGCAACCTTGCCGCGGCTAGTCGCGACGCACTCAGCTTGTTGAGTGAACTCGAAAACGAACCAAGGGCGCGACACTTGTCGCAGCTCACTTGAATCGTTGAGTGTACTCGAAAACAAGATAAGGGTGCGGCTAGCTACGGGTAGGTTCCTCCGCGCACAAGTTTTCCATACAAAGTGTGATTGTTCAAGGAAGACAACTTAAAATTAAAAATTTGAACTGATCAAATTCTAATAACTTAGCTTTCATATATTGCTCGCTTCTCGGTAAGGCTTCTCTTTCTTGAACAACACTTGGTTCCTCTTCCATCTCCTTCCCCCCCGGCAAACTTGTGCGCGAGGAACGTCTCTTCTGCTTGAGAGGCAAGGAAAAAAGAAGAGGGAAACAAGTATGTAACCTTTCGGCGTGCTAGTGCTTACCGGATGTGTATGTTGCACAAGATGCCAAAGAACACATGCAAATAGCAAAGAAAAGCATGCAAAAGGCGAATAGCGCAAAACACAAAAGCTTTACTGATGCACGGGATCTGCGCCCGGCTTTGTACAAAGGGTTACATGCAACAGCGGCAAAGCTTGTACAAAAGGTGGTTGCCGGAGCGGATCACGGCAACCGCGCCTTATGGGTGAAACTTGCGAAGATGCTCTATGTTCCAGGAGTTGCTCACCGGTAAGCCTTCTTCGGTCTCAAGGCGGACAGCGCCGGGCCTTGTGACTTGTCGCACCCGATAAGGGCCTTCCCACTTCGGCGTCAACTTGTTGGAATTCTTGGCGGACTGAACACGCCAAAGAACAAGGTCGCCTTCCTCGAGACTCCTGGCCTTGACCTTCCGGCTATGGTAGCGACGCAAGGCTTGCTGGTATCGAGCAGCTCGTACAGCAGCCTGGAGACGTTCCTCCTCGAGGAGCAATGCATCATCTTGCCGCAGTTGCTCTTGCTCGAGCTCATCATAAGCGAGCACTCGAGGAGACCCGTATACGAGTTCCGTGGGGAGAACTGCCTCTGCTCCATAGACTAGAGCAAAGGGTGTCTGTCCGCTGGCTCGACTTAGTGTCGTTCTGATTGACCAAAGAGCCGCCGGTAGCTCCTCTATCCAATTTCTTCCGCACTTGCGCAGCCTGTCGAAGGTCCTTGTCTTGAGTCCGCGCAGCACTTCAGCATTGGCCCTCTCCGCTTGACCGTTCCTCCTCGGGTGAGCAACAGAAGCGAAACAGACCTTGGCGCCAAGGTCTTGGACGTACTGCATGAAGGTGCGACTAGTAAATTGTGTACCGTTGTCGGTGATGATCCTGTTGGGGATTCCGAAACGGCAAACAATTGACCTGAAGAACCTGACCGCTGACTGTGCTGTCACCTTTCTCACTGGCTCCACTTCTGGCCACTTTGTGAACTTGTCGATTGCAACGTACAAGTACTCAAAGCCCCCGACGGCTCGGGGGAAGGGGCCGAGGATATCGAGCCCCCAGACCGAGAAGGGCCAGGACAAAGGAATTGTTTGGAGAGCTTGAGCTGGCTGATGAATCTACTTTGCATGGAACTGGCACGCTTCACACTTGGTTACTAGTGCAGTTGCATCTTGGAGGGCTTCTTGCCAAAAGAACCCTTGCCGGAAAGCTTTCCCGGCAAGCGCCCTTGCGCCAATGTGGTGGCCGCATATGCCTCCGTGAATTTCTGCCAACAGCTTCTGTCCATCTTCCCTGGAGATGCACTTCAGTCTGACACCATTGAGCCTTCTTCTGTACAGCTCGTTATCCACGAACTGGTACATACTTGACTGCCTGGTTATCTTCTCTATTTCTTCTGGGTCGTCGGGAAGTTCTCCAGTTTGCAGAAAACGGACGATCTGCTGTGCCCATGCCGGAGCCTGAGGCTCAACGGCAAGGACTAAAGGCATGAGGGCCGCTGCGGGGACCCCAGCTTCTACGGCAAGAACCTCCGGTTCCGCCGGAGCTGATGATCCCCCGGCAAGCTCGCCGGGGCGAGGCTTGTCGGGAATACCTGCTTCAACTGCACAGATCCTCGGATCTACAGGAGCAGACTGTCCCTCAGCGTTCTGGTCGTTGATCTTGGGGACCTTGGCGGCGGTTTCAGGAAGATCCGCCGGCAGGTAGTCGCCGGAGACCAACTTTCTCTTCTTGGACTGCCCAATTGATGGTGTAATGGATGGTTGAGTCAGCTTGAGCAAGAAGGTCCCTGGTTCCACAGGTAACTTCATCGAAGCACACTTTGAAAGGCCATCTGCAATGTCATTCTGAGCTCTCGGGACGTGCTCCATCTGCAGACCTTCAAAGTGCTCTTCAAGCTTCCTCACTTCATCTACATAAGCTTCCATCAAAGGGCTCTGGTAGTTTTTGTTAACTTGCCGGACCACCAACTGAGAATCTCCTCGCACAATCAGCTTTCTGATCCCAAGTTCGGCCGCAATCCTGAGGCCGGCAAGCAAGCCTTCATATTCAGCAGTGTTGTTTGTCGCTTGCTCCCTGGGAAAGTGCATCTGGATAACATACTTGAGGTGCTCTCCGGTGGGCGCGATGAGTACCACGCCAGCACCGGCGCCTTGCAGCGAGAAGGCACCATCAAAATACATTACCCATTCACTTGTCGCTTCTTGTACGGGTGCACTTGTTTCTTGGACTTCCTCATCGGGCGTTGGGGTCCACTCAGCTATGAATTCTGCCAAAGCTCGGCTCTGTATGGTTGAAGTACTTTCAAACTTGAGTCCAAAGCTCGACAGCTCCAGTGCCCACTCAACGATCCTGCCTGTTGCTTCTGGGTTGTGCAATATCCTCTTCAGCGGAAAGCGAGTGACCACTGTTATCTCATGTGCCTGGAAGTAATGGCGCAGCTTTCTCGAGGCCATGAGGAGGCCGAAAAGCAACTTTTGCACACCAGAGTATCTTGATCTAGCCCCCTGGAGAAGGGAACTTACAAAATACACTGGGCGCTGCACCATCTTCTTCCGCACTTCTTCCTGTTCCTGCGCAGAGTTGTCCTTGTTGGGGCCAGAGCTTGTCGGATTAGCCGCCTGCTTGTCGCTGGATTCGCTTGCCGGTGGTGCAGACTCCTCGTCGGCCTCCCTCTCCGCTACTAACGCAGCACTAACCACCTGGTTGGTTGCCGCTAGGTATAGCAACAACTTTTCCTGTGGTTTAGGTGCGACAAGTATTGGAGTGGAGGATAGGTACCGTTTCAAATCTTGCAGTGCTGTCTCCGCTTCCGGAGTCCACTTCATGGGACCTGCCTTCTTCAAGATTTTGAAGAAAGGTAGGGCGCGTTCTGCAGACTTCGAAATGAACCTACTGAGGGCAGCCACACAACCTGCAAGCC
>LR738715.1:713312768-713328620 GCA_902687465.1 Secale cereale | reverse complement strand
CTGCATTCTTCAGTCCAAATGGCATGCGTATGAAGCAATAAGTGCCACATGGAGTGATAAATGCAGTCTTCTCTTCATCTTCTTTGGCCATAAAGATCTGGTGGTAGCCTGAATATGCATCAAGGAAAGAGAGTAGCTCACATCCGGCAGTGGAGTCAACGATTTGGTCAATGCGCGGCAAAGGGAATGGATCCTTGGGACATGCTTTATTCACATCGGTGAAGTCTATACACAGTCTCCACTTCCCGTTGGCCTTGCGCACGACGACTGGGTTTGCTAACCACGTCGGATGGATCACACCTCTAACTAGGCCTGCTGCCTCTAGCTTCTTGATCTCTTCGTTGATGAATTCTTGGCGCTCCACGGCTTGCTTCCTCACCTTCTGCTTGACGGGCCGCGCATGAGGACAAACAGCAAGCTTGTGCTCAATTACCTTCCTGGGAACACCGGGGATGTCAGACGGTTGCCATGCAAACACATCGACATTCGCCCGCAGGAAGGCAACAAGCGCGCTTTCCTATTTGCTGTCAAGTGTGGCACTGATGGTGAAGGTACCACCAGTGCCGTCCTCCTTGGCGGACACCTTCTTGGTCGCCGGAGGAGCGGCCATCCCCTTCTTACACTTGCCGGTGGAGCTCGATGGAACGTCCTCGACGGCAGCGCAGCACTCCGAAGAGGTGCGGTTGCCGGAGTGGGCCCCAGAGCACTTGCCGGACTTGGTCTTCGTCTTCTTCCCCCCGGGAGCTTCAGCGGCAAGTGTGTCCTTTTCTGCTGCGGCTGCTGCATCCCGGTAGATCTTGTCGGCGCAGACAAGCGCATCTTTCTTGTCGCCATGGACAGTGATGACGCTTATCGGCCCTGGCATCTTGAGTACGTTGTAAGCATAGTGGGAAGCTGCCATGAACTTGGCGAGGGCGGGACGGCCGAGTATTCCATTGTATGGCAATGGAATATCAGCGACGTCGAAAGTGATGCGCTCAGTTCTGAAGTTGAGCTCCCCGCCAAAGGTCACCGGCAGAGTGATTTTCCCCTTGGGCTTGCTCCTCCCCGGGTTGATTCCTTGGAAAGAACCGGTCTCTTCGAGCTCGCCATCTGGGATTTGGAGTTTCTTGATCACAACAGAGGAGATCAAGTTCAGCCCGGCCCCGCCATCAACCAACATTTTGGTGACCTTGAGGTTGCGGATGGTGGGTGAGACCAGCATCGGCAAGCACCCGACCGCAGTGGTGCGGTCAGGGTGATCCTCAAGATCAAAAATGATGGGCGTGCTGGACCATTTGAGGAGCCTGCGCGACTCCACGGGCGGCTCTGCTGCATTCACCTCGCGCACCCACTGCTCGAGCTGGCGGTGGGAGGTGTGCAGAGAGGCGCCACCGTCGACGCACAGGACCTCCGTGGCCTTCTGGAACTCCTGCTCGCTGTTATCCTCATCCTCCATGTCTTCGTCGTCGTCCTCTTCATCCTTGTCGCGGCCCTGGGGAGGTCGATCACCTTGCCGCTGCTTGGCCTTGCCGCGGCGTCCTCCCCGGCCATTGAATGGCCGCTTCTTGCTTGGTTCTCCCCCGCCAGCTTGGGTCTTCTCCTTGTCGCGCCTCTCGTACTCAACTCTCTGCTGCTCGACGAGGTACTCGACGCGTTTGCAGTTGGAGAGGTCGTGGCCCTTGGTGCGGTGGATCTTGCAGTATTGCTTGTCGGAGCCGTCCTGCTTGTCGGCTGCCGCCACAGGGGCAGGCTCCTTGCCGGAGCCGCCAGCCTGCGTTTGCTTGGAGGGAGCCTCCTTGCCGGACTTCTCGACGGCAAGCACTTCCTTCTTGTTTTTCCTCCTGTTATTCCGCCGCCGGCTCTTCTTTGCCGGGGCGGCGTCGTCGCTGTCGCTTCCTCCCGCGCCAGCATCCTCCCCGGGGAGTCTCCTCCCCTCTCCTGCGCATGCGCACTTATCAGCCAGAGCGTAGAGCTCGCTGACATCCCGAATCTTGGTCATGGCCATTTCTTCACGCATGCGGCGGTTACGCACGTTCTGGTGGAACGCGCTGATAACCGCGGCAGGGTGGACGTCGGGGATGTTGTGCTGTACACGGCTGAAGCGTTGGATGTACTTGCGCAGGGATTCTCCTTCCTTCTGGGCCAGAATGTGGAGATCGCTCTCCTGGCCGTGGGGTTTGTGGCCGCCGGTGAAGGCGCCAACAAACTGGTGGCAAAGGTCCACCCAAGAAGAAATGGAACCTTCCGGCAAATGCATAAGCCAAGAACGGACGTTTGGCTTAAGCACTAGCGGGAAGTAGTTCGCTAGAATCTTCTCGTCGCGCCCCCCGGCAGCCTGCACCGCGATGGTGTAAATGCTGAGGAATTCCGAGGGGTGCGTCTTGCCGTCGTACTTCTCCGGTACGTCGGGCTTGAAATTCTTCATGCTGGGCCACTGGACGCGCCGCAGCTCGCGGGTGAACGCAGGGCAGCCTGCCGCGTACGGCAAGTCGCCTGGTTCACCGGGCGCGCGCGCGTCGACAGCGTTCCCAGCTCTCTGGTCTGATTGTCGCCGGGCTTCTCGGCGGCGCTCGATTGTTGTCCGAGCGTCTTCTTGTCGCCTGTCGTCAAGGACCTGGCGCTGGTCCCGACGAGCGCGCGGATCCGACGACGCGGTGGAGCCGTCGTCGGCGTTGTTCCGGCGGGGTGGCGTCTTCTGCTTCTGCGGCGAAGAGTGCACGGTGGTTGCACCCCCGGCAGTCTTGTCGGCGTCGGCCTTCGTCTTCTCGATTTGCCGCGGCCGCGAGGTCGCCGGCTGCTGCGGCGTATCGTTGTTGGCGAAGGCGATCAGGCTTTGGATGGTGGCCCTCCAGTCTTCGGCCTTGTCTGCCGCTGGAGGGAAGTCGAGGAGCAGTTGCGCCCTTGCGAGCGCTTCTGCTGGAGTGGAGGGGAGCGGGGGCGAGCGGTGCGAGGAGCGGGATATGCTCGGACTCCTAACGGCGTTAGAAGGAGCAGGGTCCCGCCCCGGCGACCGCGCCTTGCTCGTGCCAGGACGATGGCCCAGAGCGTCCCGCGAACCTCCAGTTTGCCCTTGGCCCAGCAAACGGATGCCACCTCCTGTGGCATGGCTGTAATGCCCCGGATGTAATACTTTCCCTTTTGGGTATATAATATATCTCCGGCTTCATCTATTTCCTTTTCGGGTTCTTTGTCTTTCGGGCTTTCGTCGTTTTGTTGTGTGTGTGTGTGGCATTCATTCATATCATGTAGACATGTGCATTGCATTGCATTTGTGTTGTGGGTTGCATCCGGTTCGTGGCGTTCCTTCCCGTTGTCCGTTTCGTGTTCCGGAGCTCCCTCACGTGTCCGTGACGTCCCGTAGGCCTACTTTGTTGTTCGGGCGTTTTTCGTTACCGGTGTGCCGTGAGGTTGTGTTGTGTGTTGTTGTTTTGTTGTGTGCAACCCGCCTCTCAAATCTCGTCTCGTTTGGACTCCGTTGACTTTTCCCTCCGTTGCCCGTGTGGGTCCGAAGTGCCTTACTTCGTGTCCCGGGAATACCCCTACCGCAGTCTGTTTTCTCCGTCTAGTCCTTTTTAATCAACCCCGCGATCGGATCCGTCGGATCGCGATCGGAGGGCAATTAACACCCCTAATCTCCAAACCCTAGTCTAAAACTGCTATATAATAGACCCTAGTCTATTTTGGCATGTCCCCTTCTTCCTCCTCTCTCTCCCCCTCAATTTTTGGATCTAGCCAGCCCCTCTTCTCCACTTGGCAGTTCCCCTCCCGCAATCTCATAGATCGAGGCAGTTCCTTCGATCCCGCCTCTGCTGCGTTCCCTTCGCCTCAGTCAGCCGACCCGCCAGGTTCCTTCGATCCGACCAGGCGAGGCCGGGGTCAACGCTGGCTTGGTCCCGACCCAGCGAGCAGTCGCCTGGGCCTCGCGTCGACCGCACGCCGACCGCCGCCTCGGCCTCGATCTACTGCACCGAGCCGACCGCATCGACCGGCCCGTACGCGAGCGCGCGAGGACCACTTCCCCGTTCCACCGCGTCAACGAGGCCCCAGCCTCCGGCCCAGTCGCCCGACCGGGCCACCAGATCCCGAGCGCCGCGCGGGCCGCCTCTCTAGCGCGCCAGCCAGCCGCGCGCAGGCCCCTCCCTCCAGCGGAGCGCACTGGGCCGCTCCTTCTTTCTGCGCCGCCGGCCCGAGCGGGCCACCGCGCCGCGTCAGCCAGTGGGCCGCCGCCCCACTCCTCCTCCACGGGCCTCCGCGCTGCAGCGCCGGATCGCCGGGCCGCCAGCCGCTTCCTCCGCCAGGCGCTGGGCCGCCTCTGCCTCGCCTAGCAGGCCGCCGCCACCTTTGCCTCCGCCAGATCCGGCCCTTACTATTCATCTAGATCCAACGAGGTTGACTCTTTTTTTCCCCTAAGACCCAGATCTGTTTATCTGAAATGCTAACTTTGAACTGCCCTAACTTTTTACCTGTTGCTCCGTTTTGCGCGTGTAGCATGTCCAGATGTTCGTGGAGATGTCCTCTACGTTTTACCTGTTGTAGTCATGCATGTTAGATGTCATCTTGACACTTGTTTTGCTGTTGCAAGAGTGCATGATGTTATAAACTGCTGTTATGTGTTATTTTTCATGTCACCTTTGCCATGTGATAACTTTTAGCTCGTTTGTCCAAACGATGCAAATGACATGTCCACGTGTTCGTCTTGTCACGAACTACGTGTTGTGTGTGATAGGTTGCATGGTAGATTTATTGTTTCCTTGTTATCATCGTTGCAAAGTGCCATGTTCACATGTTGTGTTTTCACTTGTTATGAAATGCCATCTTGTTGAGCTCGTTGTAATCGGTGTGTTCACCACAATGATGCATGCTTGTGTGTTTTGGGATCACCTTCATATGTACTTTGATGAGGTGCTTACCCTTTGCCATGTTTAGTTTCGAGGTGTCTTAAACATGCTCTTTTTGATGCTATGATGATGTTGCTGTTTTAGGACTTAGTGAAATTTCACTAAGTCTGAAATCTGTAACGTTCCGATGCCATGTTCGTGTGATGTTGTAGGACAAAGCATGATAGTTTTGGGGTGGATTTTGATTGTTCCTTGAAGTATATATTGTTGTCTTTCCATCCATGTCCTCACATGTCCATTTGAGTGGCTGTAGCATGTTTATCTTTTGCTCTAAAGTTTCAATAAAATTCTGCTGCCAGAATTTTATTTCAAAGTTCATTATGTCCAAGATCATTGCTATTGATCCGTGACTCCGTTGGGGGTGCATTTTGGACATAGTTGCTGTACTATATATCTAGTTTGTGTTCAAGTCCTTTGCCATGCTTTTTGGGTGCTGTAGATTAATTATTTTGAGCTCCAAAGATGCCATGTTGCTGTAATTTGCAGTTTTCGCTCAAATCTTGTTTCGGGCATAACTTTTAGCCCGTAACTCCGATTTCAGCGAATCTTATATCAAACTTGGGTGATTTTCTGTGTAGATTAATAATATCAGGTTGTTGTCTTGTTTTGAGGTGTTTTGCTTGAGTGATGTTTTCCGTGCTCCATGTGCATCTTTAGTGCATCCATCATGCATTCATGTTTTTCGAGTGCGCATTGCATCTTGTTGATTGGTGCTTGGTGTGTTTGACTTGTTTAGAGCCGGAAGCTGAGAACGAGTACGAGGTTGAGCACGAGGTTTCCAACGAGTTTGAGCACGAGGACCCTTCTTTCGATCCGAACGTCTTCTCTTCAGGCAAGATGACCGAACCCCGATAACATTACTATCTTTGCCTATTGCTAGTAGTCTCGATCTATAGTTTTGCCTCGATGCCCATGTTCTTCTTGTCAGCCTCCTACTTGTAACCAATTGCCATGTTTAACCACCCTACCTATGCAAACCATTGCTTGGCTAAGTACGCTTCGCTCAGCCCTTCTTATAGCGTTGCTAGTTGCAGGTGAAGGGAAGATGCTTGCTCCATGTTGAAGTTTGGTTGGGTTATATCACACTATATAAATGTTTTAAATGAAATCACCTATATATTGGCAAGGGTGGAAGGCTAAGCCTTTTGCTTGGTGTTTTGTTCCACTCATGCCGTTAGGATCCGTATAAGCCGGTTTTATGTTCCTTGATTTTGCGTTCCTAACACGGTTGGGGTGTATGGGACCCCCTCGATAAACCGCTAAGTGCTAAGTCTTTTCCAGCAAATCCCAACATTGGTACTATTTGCCTAATAACAAACTAAACATGCATAGGGAGTAATTAACCCTCTTTCTTAATCAACAACCCCGGGCCAGTGCTCCACATGAGTGTTGGTCCAAAACAAGCGGACTGCGGGGCCGCCTTGGGGCAACCTGAGGTATTTGGCATACACCTGTAGGACGTCTCATCCGGTCGTGTCCTGAGACCTAGATACGCGCGGCTACTATCAGGGTGTCGACACGCCGGGAGGATTTGCTGGATTAGACTTACCTTAGCTCGGTATATCTTGAGCACGGGATTCCGAGGTTACTCGAGTCTTCCCACTTTGGAGTTGCGACTCCGCGGATCGTGGGCTTGTAATGGGTCAAGTTGGAACACCCCTGCAGGGTTTGAACTTTCGAAAGCCGTGCCCGTGGTTATGTGGCAGATGGGAGCTTGTTAATTCCGGTTGTAGATAACTTGACACAATGATACTAATACACTACCAGCGTGTGTTCCGTGACTGTCAATTTCCGAATAGGGATTCGGGAGTTGAACACGGAGGGGTTATGTTTGTGAGCTTGTAGCTAGGATCACTTCGTGATCACTTCTCACCGATGCCTTCTCTTCTCGCTCTCACTTGCGTAAGCTAGATGCTAGTTGCTGCTGCAGACTTGTTCTTTCTTCAGCCTTTCCCTCACCTAAAGGCTTTGATAGTTCTGTTACCCGGGAACGGGATTGCTGAGTCCTCTGTGGCTCACAGTTACTTCACACACCAGATGCAGGTCCAGCTGTGAGCTATCCAGGTGATGGCACCGAGCTGGATTGGGAGTACGACGAGGAGCGTAGTCGTTACTACGTGCGCTACCCGGACGATCAGTAGTGGAGTCTCTTACTAGGATTCGATCCGCCTGTGGTTGTTTTATCTGAGTTTGGTACTTTGACATTTGGCTTTTGCCCTTAGAGGGTTGTAGTGATCTTAATGTATGATGTTTGAGACTTGTACTGTTATTCTGTGACGTGGCGATTGTAAGCCAACTATTTTCAGTTTACTAACCCTCTTTTACATGAGTTGTGCAAAGATTACCAAACTTGAGATCATTCTAGGATGGACTTATGCCTTTAAGTCGTGCCTCGACACGTAGGAGGTATAATTCCATCCTGGGCATTACAAGTTGGTATTCAGAGCCTTCTCCGACCTAGGAGCCCCCACTGTTTGATCGAACCGTTGACGGTTGAGTCTAGGCACACACTGAAATTTTTTTTTTGAGTCCTATATTATATCGGAGAGTAGGATTTCTTTGCTTCTCATCCCCTTTCTCTCTGGTGAGGACTCCTGACGTCTACTCTTGTCTCTCCTATCTTCAAAATTTGCACAAATTTTTTTTAGGAATCCCGCGAGTATTCTGGGATTGTTTCGATGTTCTTGTGACAAGGATATTGTTCCCGATGCCTCCTGTTACCGATGAGTTGAGCTTCGGGGTATCATTGTAACAAGCATATCGCAGCAGTACTAAATACTTAAGACGGCCGACATCGAAAATCTCCCCTATACGGCCAGTGGCAAGATAACCCCGACATCACCCAGTACTGGGGAGGTAGTTCGGGAGTATTGCCATAGCTTGTTATAGTGGATGCTTTTCGAAGGTCCGAGGTACACAGTTTCCGAGAAAGACTGGTTATGTGTTGAAGGATGGATACACCTGGATGTAGGTTAGAGTTGATTGCGCGGTGCTTCCCGTGTATCCCCAACACCTGATTGCATAACTGGAATCTTTCGGAAAACTATAGGTGGGTCCGAGCGTCTTCTTGTCGCCTGTCGTCAAGGACCTGGCGCTGGTCCCGACGAGCGCGCGGATCCGACGACGCGGTGGAGCCGTCGTCGGCGTTGTTCCGGCGGGGTGGCGTCTTCTGCTTCTGCGGAGAAGAGTGCACGGTGGTTGCACCCCCGGCAGTCTTGTCGGCGTCGGCCTTCGTCTTCTCGATTTGCCGCGGCCGCGAGGTCGCCGGCTGCTGCGGCGTATCGTTGTTGGCGAAGGCGATCAGGCTTTGGATGGTGGCCCTCCAGTCTTCGGCCTTGTCTGCCGCTGGAGGGAAGTCGAGGAGCAGTTGCGCCCTTGCGAGCGCTTCTGCTGGAGTGGAGGGGAGCGGGGGCGAGCGGTGCGAGGAGCGGGATATGCTCGGACTCCTAACGGCGTTAGAAGGAGCAGGGTCCCGCCCCGGCGACCGCGCCTTGCTCGTGCCAGGACGATGGCCCGGAGCGTCCCGCGAACCTCCAGTTTGCCCTTGGCCCAGCAAACGGATGCCACCTCCTGTGGCATGGCGCTGCTGGGTTGTTATTTGCTGAGACGGACGCGGCGCGTCCACGGAGACCGAGGCTCGATCGTCCGTCCTGTCCTTGGATTTGGTGGCGCCGCGAGTGTCCTCGCCGGCGACCACCCTTCCGACGGCGTCTCCCCCGCCCACCGTTGGTTCCGGTGGCGGCGGATGAGGCGCAGACGGGCCTCCGACCTCCGAAGCCTTCTTCTTCGGGGCCATGGTGACGTTGTTGATGAAGCTGACGAATTCGGAGAGGTTGATGAAGAATGCGCCCGCGTGAACGCCGGATCAGGTTCGCACAACCTCGACGCCCCCTACCTGGCGCGCCAAAGATGTCGGGGGAAACTGTCCGCCACGAACACCTATGGGACCGGAGCCCCTTGCTTGTGCGGTAAGAGGGCGGAGGGAGCACGAAGAGCAGATCGTGGAGATCACGCAGGCAGTTTACCCAGGTTCGGGCCGCGATGGACGCGTAAAACCCTACTCCTGCTTAGTTTGTATTGAGTTGGAGAGCTCGGGAGCTTGAATAGCTAGCTACACCGAGCGTGTGAACGATCTAGGTTCCGAACCCCCTCCACGTTGTGCATGGGCCTCTTTTTATAGTGCAAGGGGTCACCGACAGGTGTCAACGTAGGAGAAAGGGTAAAAATGTAAAAGAGGTGGTAGTTGTAACAGTGCGGGAATAGTGGAGCTACAGTGTATGAACAGTGGTCGCTACCTACTTTGACAGTGGGGGACAAGAGCATTTAATGCCCGTCGCCGTCGACCCCAAAAGCGCCCGCCCTTGGGTCTCCGTTTGCCACGGCGATGGCTTCACCACCGTGGAGTGCCACCGTGTCCCCCAGGCTGCACAGCCATCCGCCACGCGTCCCTGGAATGGCCCCAGTGCGACGCGTGGTTCGATGAGCTGGAGCGCGGGCACACAGCACAACTCTCCCCGGCAAGCACCTTGCTGGGGTCTTGACCTTGCCGGGCCCGGGATCTTGCCGGGCTCTGAAGCTTGTCGCTCCCCAGACCCTGCCGGGGCGCATATAGCGCCGAGGCATGTCTTCTGTAATGGAATCTTCTAGTCTTCCTGGCAAGCTCCTCTTGCCAGGGCCTTGCGTGAGTGAGGTAACCTTGAGCCTGGAACGGCCTTCCCGGCAAGCTCCACTTGCTGGGGTCTCGATCTTCTGTCTTGTATACTTTGTTTTTGAATGGTTTTACATGGAGCAGGAAGGTCTCCGGCGAGCACGTGGTCGACCCTGCCGCGGGAAGCTGCTACTGCCCGTGCACAAGTTGGGGTACTGAGGTACCCCTACCTTAGTACACCGACAGGAACTGTCCGCCACGAACACCTATGGGACCGGAGCCCCTTGCTTGTGCGGTAAGAGGGCGGAGGGAGCACGAAGAGCAGATCGTGGAGATCACGCAGGCAGTTTACCCAGGTTCGGGCCGCGATGGACGCGTAAAACCCTACTCCTGCTTAGTTTGTATTGAGTTGGAGAGCTCGGGAGCTTGAATAGCTAGCTACACCGAGCGTGTGAACGATCTAGGTTCCGAACCCCCTCCACGTTGTGCATGGGCCTCCTTTTATAGTGCAAGGGGTCACCGACAGGTGTCAACATAGGAGAAAGGGTAAAAATGTAAAAGAGGTGGTAGTTGTAACAGTGCGGGAATAGTGGAGCTACAGTGTATGAACAGTGGTCGCTACCTACTTTGACAGTGGGGGACAAGAGCATTTAATGCCCGTCGCCGTCGACCCCAAAAGCGCCCGCCCTTGCGTCTCCGTTTGCCACGGCGATGGCTTCACCTCCGTGGAGTGCCACCGTGTCCCCCAGGCTGCACAGCCATCCGCCACGCGTCCCTGGAATGGCCCCAGTGCGACGCGTGGTTCGATGAGCTGGAGCGCGGGCACACAGCACAACTCTCCCCGCCAAGCACCTTGCCGGGGTCTTGACCTTGCCGGGCCCGGGATCTTGCCGGGCTCTGAAGCTTGTCGCTCCCCGGACCCTGCCGGGGCGCATATAGCGCCGAGGCATGTCTTCTGTAATGGAATCTTCTAGTCTTCCTGGCAAGCTCCTCTTGCCAGGCCTTGCGTGAGTGAGGTAACCTTGAGCCTGGAACGGCCTTCCCGGCAAGCTCCACTTACTGGGGTCTCGATCTTCTGTCTTGTATACTTTATTTTTGAATGGTTTTACATGGAGCAGGAAGGTCTCCGGCGAGCACGTGGTCGACCCTGCCGCGGGAAGCTGCTACTGCCCGTGCACAAGTTGGGGTACTGAGGTACCCCTACCTTAGTACACCGACAGGAGCCCCCGGGCCTGGGCCACACACGGTGCCGAGCGCTGTTGGGCCAGGCCCAAAACAGTGCACGGGCACGCGCGGCCCACGGCACGCCGAATCCGCTTCCGCATCCGCCGCGTCCCCCGTAACGGCACGCGTCGATTGCGGCGTCGTGGGATGGGACGTGGCCACGTTCTTTTAATGGAAAGAGCAAAACGCCCCCCACTTCCCCATAAAAGCAGAGGAAGCAGGAGCGGTTCCCCTCCTACGCCTTCATTGCATCTTCTTCCATCTCCAGAGATCCCCTCTTGCGCTCCGCCTCCACACCTCCTCCGCCGCCGTCCGCATCTGCGGTGCCGCCGGACTCTTCGTCCCCCCTCCCTCGCCGCCTCCGCCATGGCCCCGAAGACCGAGAAGGCGAAGGTGGAGAAGACCAAGAACGAGAAATCGGAGCAAGCGGCGAGGCTTACCTTGTTGCGGAAGCGGAACCTCGTCTTCTCGCCGAGGCTCAACGCGCGGGAGCTCTGGAACAAGTATTACTTGTTCTGGGCCAAGAAGACCAATGCGCATCCCCGCACCCGAGCCTATCCGGCCGCCGCCAAGGACAACTACCCCGGCGGGTACTATTTCTTCGCAGCTTTCTTCCACTGCGGCCTCTGTCCCCCTTTTTCCGAATTTTTCTGCGACATCATGCACACCTACGGCCTCCATCTTCTTGACTTCACCCCCAACGCCATCCTCACGATGGCGGTTTTCGCACATATGTGCGAAAACTATATTGGGATATATCCGAACGTAGCGTTGTTTAGGCACTTCTTTACCCCTAGAGCAGAGGCCGGCGCCCCCCTCTCCGGAGGAATATCTTGGGTCTTTCGTCTGAACAAGAAGGAGTCCTACTTGCCGGGGGAGCTCCGCGGCAAGTGGGAGGAGTGGCGTGCAGACTGGTGTTGGATTGTCGAGGACCAGCCGCAATCTTTCACCGCGCCGCGCACAACACCTATCGTGCGCGGCAGGGACTGGAGCGAGCTGGATTCGGACGATAGCAAGCTCGACGTCGCCCTCATCAGGATTCTTCGTCTCCGGGTAGCAAGATTGTCTGTCGGAGAAGTAGGCATAGATTTCCTCCGTCGCCGCATCGCCCCTCTTCAAGATAGGAAGAGGCCGGCCTGGGAATACGGCAACTCGGCGGATATAATGAGGCTGCGCCCCGGGCTCAACTTCAACTTCACGTCGCTGGAGCTGAAGGGGATGGTCCGGGAACTATTTAAGCATGACCCGGCCCACCCAGAATGGTTCAGGGGTCCCCGGGGAGTGGTGCCTCTCTGCAACAGCACGGCCCGGGATTCCCTTCGCGCCATGATGCCCGCGTGCGACTCGCACGGCGTCGACCGCACGTGGATTCCGCCCAAGCCAGACGTCGTCTTGAACTTCTTCGACAACCTGGTGGAGGTGGCGAAGAACAAGGACGAGGTCCGGGAGCTGACACGGGACACCACCGACCAGGAGATAGTGTACATAGCTTCTCGGGTTGAAGAGGCCGCTGCAGCCACAGCGGCAGGAGAATTCGGCTTCTCGCCCGAGGAGGCAGAGGCTGCGGAAGCGTCCTGCCAAGCAGAGGAGGCGGAGATCCGCAGACTGTTGAAGCTTCCTCCCGACGAGCTCGCCGGGGTCCCTTCCCTGAGGCACTCCGGGATCCCGGGAATCCTGACCGAGGCCGCGGCGAGAGGCAACGCCGCCGGAGGAAACAGAGGCGCCGCAGGGAGCGGAGGCGCCGGAGGGAGCGGAGGCGCCGGAGAGAGAGCGGGCACAGTGCAGGGCGCTGGGCCCAGCAAGCCTGCCGAGGAGGAGGAGGAGGAGGAGGACGCCGGGGCCGACGAGGACTCCGACGGGTCCCTTGGGCTCTACGCCGACGACATCTCTTCTTCATCGGAGACCTCCCCGCCCCGGGCGAGTCCCAAGCGGTCTCCGATGAAACGTCTCCGCAAGGCGATGACGGGGACGAGGGCACAGGCGCCCCGGCAACAACCAACTCGCTGGGCAGCGCGAGCTTCCCGGGGGAGTCAAGCTGCGACGGGGGCGCCCGGCGCACCAGCCACGGCGGAGGCGGCCCGCACGTAGGCCACGGCAGAGGCACCCCGCAAGCAGGCCACAGCAGAGGCGCCCCGCAAGCAGGCCACAGCAGAGGCGCCCCGCAAGTCAGCACCGAGCGGAAGGGAGTCTTCACAGAGCGGAGCGGCGGCTCCGCCCGCTCCCCGGGGCCCGGCTACCACAGGGGCTGGGTCTTCGCAGCCCCCAGCCCCAGGGACCGCCAAGCGCCCGAGGGAGTCTTCGCCTCCTGCTCCCCGCGCGGACGCGCCTCAAGTGGAGTTTGACTTCTCCGCCTTGAGCGACGACGACGACGAGGAGGAACAGGAGTAAGAACTCGAGGCTTTGCATCTTCTTTAACATTATCTTGATTCTTGTTGATGCTGATCTTGTTTCTTGTTTTGATTTCAGGACCTTGGCCCAGCGAGCGGCGAAGAAGGCCAAGGTGCCCGTGGTCGAAGTCGCGGACGACTCGCCCGTCGCGGCGACCGGGGACGTGGCGGAGCCAAGCCTGCCGGACCCGAGCGCTGCTCCGAGGAGCAGCCCCCAGCGCAGCCCCCAGCGTAAGTCTGGGTTCCGTACTTCCACTCGTCGGGCGCGCTTGAAGATTTTGTCTTGTGCTAATATCCCGATGCTTTTGTCTTGTCTTGATTGTCTTGTGCAGAGGTGGAGCCGCAAGCCCAGGAGCGTCCGGAGGTCGCTCCCGAGGAGCCGCGGGCCCCGCCGTCCCCGCCAAGTCCGAACTCCCCGGCAAGGGAGAGCGCTCCGCCAAGGGCGGGTACTCCGCCAAGGGCGAGTACCCCGCCAAGGGCGAGTAGCCCGGCGAGGGCGGCCACTCCGCCAAGGCAGAGCTCCCCGGCGAGGGAGCCCGCCGCTGACGACGTCCGCCAAGGTAAGTTCTGTAACTTTGTCACCTTGGATTCGTCTCTTTTTGGATATTTGCTTGAACTTCTTTGCTTTTTCTTCTTCTTCTAGATCCTCCTCCCCCCGAGCAGATGGAGACGGAGGTCATCGACGTCGAGGAGGAGGGCGCGCAGGGCGGCGGCGGCGACGCCCCTGTCGCTGAGGACACGGTGGGAGCCGCCGAGCCGGCTGCGGAGGAGACCGCTCCGGCTGCGGACGCAGCGGCCGGGGAGGGGGACGGCGACCGCACTGCCGGCCCGGAGGCGGCAGGAGCATCGAGTGCTGCGCCGGCCGCCGACCCCTCCGCCGAAAAGGAGCAGGCCGGCTACTATCTTGAAGCTCCCAACGGCATCTTCATCCAGGTGCCGTGGGGTTCTTCTTCGCGAGCCCCCGCGGAGGGCGAGGCCTTTGATGGAGAGGTCCTCGCCTCCGCGGGTTTGAAGATCGTCGAGGCGCCCGGCGGAAGCGACGGGCCCGAAGAGGAGAAGCTGCTTCACCAGCTCCTGGCCCTTTACCGGGCCAGGCAGGCGAAGCTAGCGTCTCGGGAGGCCCTTGCCGCCAAGGCCGCCGTGGAGATGGAGAAGCGTGCAGCGGAGCTCCGCGCCGCCAACCAGGCTGCCCTCCGTGAGGTGGCGGAGGAGCGCGAGAGGCTCGCCGGGGAGTACCAGGAATGGTTGCTGGAGAAGGCCGAGGCCGAAGAGCAGCAGCGGCTCGCCGGGGAGGAGCTGTCCCGGCGAGAAGGAGAGCTGACCCAGCGGAAGGTCAACCTCGACTCCCACGAGGAAGACCTTGCCGCTCGGGAACAGGCCCTTGGCGGAGAGCTGAAGGAGGCGAAAGCCGCCGCGGCTGCCGCGGAGACCGCCAAGGAGGAGCTTGCCGCCAAGGTCGCGCAGCTGGAGGAGTCATTGAAGGCGAGCGTGGAGAGGGTCACCGCGCTCAACACAGAGCGCGAGAAGGACGCCCACACCAACTCCGAACTCCAGGTGCGTCTCTCTAAGAAGGGCGACGAGCTGAAGGCCGCCAAGGACTCCATCGAGGATCTGGAGCTGAAGGTTTCCACGTTGAAGGACTCGCTCGACGCCGTCCGGGACCGGGAAACCAAGCTGAAGGAGGAGCTCCGCAAGGAGCGAAGCTTGGTGGAGAGCGCCAACACTGCGGCCGAGAACTTCCGCCGGACCGTCGAGGTGTGGACCGAGGACCTGGTGTCTTCTGCATCCAACATCGACCAGGAGCTGCTGGCGCTGAAGTTGGAGCACCTCATCTACTCTCCGGACCCAAACCTCCCTCACAGCGCCAAGCTCAGCCTCTTCTTCAGGGGGATCGCGCCGGCTCTTGCAGATCTTCGGAAGAAGATCCCCGCGCAACTGGCCGAGGAGTCGCGCCGGCTCTGCACGGGAACCTTGGAGCGTGTGCTGACGAAGATTGTATACCGCAATCCCGGCATAAACCTCACCAACGTTCTCCGCAGCTTGCCGGCCGACGCGAACATGGAGGCGCTGAAGGAGCAGGTCGCCCACATCATCGCCAAAGTGAACAAGATCTCCAGGATTGAGGGCGACCGCGTAGATTAGGCCTCCTTTATCTTTATCTCTTTTTGTTGCTGCATAGGGTGTTATGAACTCATTAATCATTGCGGCAAGTTATCCTTTGTAAGATATTTATCTTATTTTGATCAATCAGTGCAATGTTATCTTCCTTGTCTTGGTCCTTTACTTTGTATGCTTTTCACCCTATGCTTTTAGGGAGCTTGCCGGCAAGGGTCCTTTGCCGCGAGCGCTGAGTGCTGGACTCTGAGCAGCCTGCTGGTCAAGGTCTCACCGGCAAGCAACCTTGCCGTGGCTAGTCGCGACGCACTCAGCTTGTTGAGTGAACTCGAAAACGAACCAAGGGCGCGACACTTGTCGCAGCTCACTTGAATCGTTGAGTGTACTCGAAAACAAGATAAGGGTGCGGCTAGCTACGGGTAGGTTCCTCCGCGCACAGGTTTTCCATACAAAGTGTGATTGTTCAAGGAAGACAACTTAAAATTAAAAATTTGAACTGATCAAATTCTAATAACTTAGCTTTCATATATTGCTCGCTTCTCGGTAAGGCTTCTCTTTCTTGAACAGCACTTGGTTCCTCTTCCATCTCCTTCCCCCC
>LR738715.1:713246252-713312758 GCA_902687465.1 Secale cereale | reverse complement strand
CCGGCAAACTTGTGCGTGAGGAACGTCTCTTCTGCTTGAGAGGCAAGGAAAAAAGAAGAGGGAAACAAGTATGTAGCCTTTCGGCGTGCTAGTGCTTACCGGATGTGTATGTTGCACAAGATGCCAAAGAACACATGCAAATAGCAAAGAAAAGCATGCAAAAGGCGAATAGCGCAAAACACAAAAGCTTTACAGATGCACGGGATCTGCGCCCGGCTTTGTACAAAGGGTTACATGCAACAGCGGCAAAGCTTGTACAAAAGGTGGTTGCCGGAGCGGATCACGGCAACCGCGCCTTATGGGTGAAACTTGCGAAGATGCTCTATGTTCCAGGAGTTGCTCACCGGTAAGCCTTCTTCGGTCTCAAGGCGGACAGCGCCGGGCCTTGTGACTTGTCTCACCCGATAAGGGCCTTCCCACTTCGGCGTCAACTTGTTGGAATTCTTGGCGGACTGAACACGCCGAAGAACAAGGTCGCCTTCCTCGAGAATCCTGGCCTTGACCTTGCGGCTATGGTAGCGACGCAAGGCTTGCTGGTATCGAGCAGCTCGTACAGCAGCCTGGAGACGTTCCTCCTCGAGGAGCAATGCATCATCTTGCCGCAGTTGCTCTTGCTCGAGCTCATCATAAGCGAGCACTCGAGGAGATCCGTATACGAGTTCCGTGGGGAGAACTGCCTCTGCTCCATAGACTAGAGCAAAGGGTGTCTGTCCGGTGGCTCGACTTGATGTCGTTCTGATTGACCAAAGAGCCGCCGGTAGCTCCTCTATCCAATTTCTTCCGCACTTGCGCAGCCTGTCGAAGGTCCTTGTCTTGAGTCCTCGCAGCACTTTAGCATTGGCCCTCTCCGCTTGACCGTTGCTCCTCGGGTGAGCAACAGAAGCGAAACAGACCTTGGCGCCAAGGTCTTGGACATACTGCATGAAGGTGCGACTAGTAAATTGTGTACCGTTGTCGGTGATGATCCTGTTGGGGATTCCGAAACGGCAAACAATTGACCTGAAGAACCTGACCGCTGACTGTGCTGTCACCTTTCTCACTGGCTCCACTTCTGGCCACTTTGTGAACTTGTCGATTGCAACGTACAAGTACTCAAAGCCCCCGACGGCTCGGGGGAAGGGGCCGAGGATATCGAGCCCCCAGACCGAGAAGGGCCAGGACAAAGGAATTGTTTGGAGAGCTTGAGCTGGCTGATGAATCTGCTTTGCATGGAACTGGCACGCTTCACACTTGGTTACTAGTGCAGTTGCATCTTGGAGGGCTTCTTGCCAAAAGAACCCTTGCCGGAAAGCTTTCCCGGCAAGCGCCCTTGCGCCAATGTGGTGGCCGCATATGCCTCCGTGTATTTCTGCCAACAGCTTCTGTCCATCTTCCCTGGAGATGCACTTCAGTCTGACACCATTGAGCCTTCTTCTGTACAGCTCGTTATCCACGAACTGGTACATACTTGACTGCCTGGTTATCTTCTCTATTTCTTCTGGGTCGTCGGGATGTTCTCCAGTTTGCAGAAAATGGACGATCTGCTGTGCCCATGCCGGAGCCTGAGGCTCAACGGCAAGGACTAAAGGCATGAGGGCCGCTGCGGGGACCCCAGCTTCTACGGCAAGAACCTCCAGTTCCGCCGGAGCTGATGATCCCCCGGCAAGCTCGCCGGGGCGAGGCTTGTCGGGAACACCTACTTCAACTGCACAGATCCTCGGATCTACAGGAGCAGACTGTCCCTCAGCGTTCTGGTCGTTGATCTTGGGGACCTTGGCGGCGGTTTCAGGAAGATCCGCCGGCAGGTAGTCGCCGGAGACCAACTTTCTCTTCTTGGACTGCCCAATTGATGGTGTAACGGATGGTTGAGTCAGCTTGAGCAAGAAGGTCCCTGGTTCCACAGGTAACTTCATCGAAGCACACTTTGAAAGGCCATCTGCAATGTCATTCTGAGCTCTCGGGACGTGCTCCATCTGCAGACCTTCAAAGTGCTCTTCAAGCTTCCTCACTTCATCTACATAAGCTTCCATCAAAGGGCTCTGGTAGTTTTTGTTAACTTGCCGGACCACCAACTGAGAATCTCCTCGCACAATCAGCTTTCTGATCCCAAGTTCGGCCGCAATCCTGAGGCCGGCAAGCAAGCCTTCATATTCAGCAGTGTTGTTTGTCGCTTGCTCCCTGGGAAAGTGCATCTGGATAACATACTTGAGGTGCTCTCCGGTGGGCGCGATGAGTACCACGCCAGCACCGGCGCCTTGCAGCGAGAAGGCACCATCAAAATACATTACCTATTCACTTGTCGCTTCTTGTACGGGTGCACTTGTTTCTTGGACTTCCTCATCGGGCGTTGGGGTCCACTCAGCTATGAATTCTGCCAAAGCTCGGCTCTGTATGGTTGAAGTACTTTCAAACTTGAGTCCAAAGCTCGACAGCTCCAGTGCCCACTCAACGATCCTGCCTGTTGCTTCTGGGTTGTGCAATATCCTCTTCAGCGGAAAGCGAGTGACCACTGTTATCTCATGTGCCTGGAAGTAATGGCGCAGCTTTCTCGAGGCCATGAGGAGGCCGAAAAGCAACTTTTGCACACCAGAGTATCTTGATCTAGCCCCCTGGAGAAGGGAACTTACAAAATACACTGGGCGCTGCACCATCTTCTTCCGCACTTCTTCCTGTTCCTGCGCAGAGTTGTCCTTGTCGGGGCCAAAGCTTGTCGGATTAGCCGCCTGCTTGTCGCTGGATTCGCTTGCCGGTGGTGCAGACTCCTCGTCGGCCTCCCTCTCCTCTACTAACGCAGCACTAACCACCTGGTTGGTTGCCGCTAGGTATAGCAACAACTTTTCCTGTGGTTTAGGTGCGACAAGTATTGGAGTGGAGGATAGGTACCGTTTCAAATCTTGCAGTGCTGTCTCCGCTTCCGGAGTCCACTTCATGGGACCTGCCTTCTTCAAGATTTTGAAGAAAGGTAGGGCGCGTTCTGCAGACTTCGAAATGAACCTACTGAGGGCAGCCACACAACCTGCAAGCCTTCTGACATCCTTGACGTGCTTCGGGGCCTCGATCTGCTCAATGGCTTTAATCTTGTCGGGGTTAGCTTCAATCCCCCTCTGTGACACAAAGATCCCGAGAAGCTTGCCGGAGGGGACTCCAAAGACGCACTTCTCGGGGTTCAATTTGAGCTGTATCTTGCGCAGGTTCTGAAATGTCTCTTCCAAATCTTGGACCAGGGTCTCCTTGCTCTTGCTCTTCACCACGATGTCATCCATGTAAGCCTCTACATTTCTGTGGATCTGTGGCTCGAAAGCAGTGTGCACTACCCTTGCAAATGTTGATCCTGCATTCTTCAGTCCAAATGGCATGCGTATGAAGCAATAAGTGCCACATGGAGTGATAAATGCAGTCTTCTCTTCATCTTCTTTGGCCATAAAGATCTGGTGGTAGCCTGAATATGCATCAAGGAAAGAGAGTAGCACACATCCGGCAGTGGAGTCAACGATTTGGTCAATGCGCGGCAAAGGGAATGGATCCTTGGGACATGCTTTATTCACATCGGTGAAGTCTATACACAGTCTCCACTTCCCGTTGGCCTTGCGCACGACGACTGGGTTTGCTAACCACGTCGGATGGATCACACCTCTAACTAGGCCTGCTGCCTCTAGCTTCTTGATCTCTTCGTTGATGAATTCTTGGCGCTCCACGGCTTGCTTCCTCACCTTCTGCTTGACGGGCCGCGCATGAGGACAAACAGCAAGCTTGTGCTCAATTACCTTCCTGGGAACACCGGGGATGTCAGACGGTTGCCATGCAAACACATCGACATTCGCCCGCAGGAAGGCAACGAGCGCGCTTTCCTATTTGCTGTCAAGTGTGGCACTGATGTTGAAGGTACCACCAGTGCCGTCCTCCTTGGCGGACACCTTCTTGGTCGCCGGAGGAGCGGCCATCCCCTTCTTACACTTGCTGGTGGAGCTCGATGGAACGTCCTCGACGGCAGCGCAGCACTCCGAAGAGGTGCGGTTGCCGGAGTGGGCCCCAGAGCACTTGCCGGACTTGGTCTTCGTCTTCTTCCCCCCGGGAGCTTCAGCGGCAAGTGTGTCCTTTTCTGCTGCGGCTGCTGCATCCCGGTAGATCTTGTCGGCGCAGACAAGCGCATCTTTCTTGTCGCCATGGATAGTGATGACGCTTATCGGCCCCGGCATCTTGAGTACGTTGTAAGCATAGTGGGAAGCTGCCATGAACTTGGCGAGGGCGGGACGGCCGAGTATTCCATTGTATGGCAATGGAATATCAGCGACGTCGAAAGTGATGCGCTCAGTTCTGAAGTTGAGCTCCCCGCCAAAGGTCACCGGCAGAGTGATTTTCCCCTTGGGCTTGCTCCTTCCCGGGTTGATTCCTTGGAAAGAACCGGTCTCTTCGAGCTCGCCATCTGGGATTTGGAGTTTCTTGATCACAGCAGAGGAGATCAAGTTCAGCCCGGCCCCGCCGTCAACCAACATTTTGGTGACCTTGAGGTTGCGGATGGTGGGTGAGACCAGCATCGGCAAGCACCCGACCGCAGTGGTGCGGTCAGGGTGATCCTCAAGATCAAAAATGATGGGTGTGCTGGACCATTTGAGGAGCCTGCGCGACTCCACGGGCGGCTCTGCTGCATTCACCTCGCGCACCCACTGCTTGAGCTGGCGGTGGGAGGTGTGCAGAGAGGCGCCACCGTCGACGCACAGGACCTCCGTGGCCTTCTGGAACTCCTGCTCGCTGTTATCCTCATCCTCCATGTCTTCGTCGTCATCCTCTTCATCCTTGTCGCGGCCCCGGGGAGGTCGATCACCTTGCCGCTGCTTGGCCTTGCCGCGGCGTCCTCCCCGGCCATTGAATGGCCGCTTCTTGCTTGGTTCTCCCCCGCCACCTTGGGCCTTCTCCTTGTCGCGCCTCTCGTACTCAGCTCTCTGCTGCTCAATGAGGTACTCGACGCGTTTGCAGTTGGAGAGGTCGTGGCCCTTGGTGCGGTGGATCTTGCAGTATTGCTTGTCGGAGCCGTCCTGCTTGTCGGCTGCCGCCACAGGGGCAGGCTCCTTGCCGGAGCCGCCAGCCTGCGTTTGCTTGGCGGGAGCCTCCTTGCCGGACTTCTCGACGGCAAGCACTTCCTTCTTGTTTTTCCTCCTGTTATTCCGCCGCCGGCTCTTCTTTGCCGGGGCGGCGTCGTCGCTGTCGCTTCCTCCTGCGCCAGCATCCTCCCCGGGGAGTCTCCTCCCCTCTTCTGCGCGTGCGCACTTATCAGCCAGAGCGTAGAGCTCGCTGACATCCCGAATCTTGGTCATGGCCATTTCTTCACGCATGCGGCGGTTACGCACGTTCTGGTGGAACGCGCTGATAACCGCGGCAGGGTGGACGTCGGGGATGTTGTGCTGTACACGGCTGAAGCGTTGGATGTACTTGTGCAGGGATTCTCCTTCCTTCTGGGCCAGAATGTGGAGATCGCTCTCCTGGCCATGGGGTTTGTGGCCGCCGGTGAAGGCGCCAACAAACTGGTGGCAAAGGTCCGCCCAAGAAGAAATGGAACCTTCCGGCAAATGCATAAGCCAAGAACGGACGTTTGGCTTAAGCACTAGCGGGAAGTAGTTCGCTAGAATCTTCTCGTCGCGCCCCCCGGCAGCCTGCACCGCGATGGTGTAAATGCTGAGGAATTCCGAGGGGTGCGTCTTGCCGTCGTACTTCTCCGGTACGTCGGGCTTGAAATTCTTCATGCTGGGCCACTGGACGCGCCGCAGCTCGCGGGTGAACGCAGGGCAGCCTGCCGCGTACGGCAAGTCGCCTGGTTCACCGGGCGCGCGCGCGTCGACAGCGTTCCCAGCTCTCTGGTCTTATTGTCGCCGGGCTTCTCGGTGGCGCTCGATTGTTGTCCGAGCGTCTTCTTGTCGCCTGTCGTCAAGGACCTGGCGCTGGTCCCGACGAGCGCGCGGATCCGACGACGCGGTGGAGCCGTCGTCGGCGTTGTTCTGGCGGGGTGGCGTCTTCTGCTTCTGCGGCGGAGAGTGCACGGTGGTTGCACCCCCGGCAGTCTTGTCGGCGTCGGCCTTCGTCTTCTCGATTTGCCGCGGCCGCGAGGTCGCCGGCTGCTGCGGCGTATCGTTGTTGGCGAAGGCGATCAGGCTCTGGATGGTGGCCCTCCAGTCTTCGGCCTTGTCTGCCGCTGGAGGGAAGTCGAGGAGCAGTTGCGCCCTTGCGAGCGCTTCTGCTGGAGTGGAGGGGAGCGGGGGCGAGCGGTGCGAGGATCGGGATATGCTCAGACTCCTAACGGCGTTAGAAGGAGCAGGGTCCCGCCCCGGCGACCGCGCCTTGCTCGTGCCAGGACGATGGCCCGGAGCGTCCCGCGAACCTCCGGTTTGCCCTTGGCCCAGCAAACGGATGCCACCTCCTGTGGCATGGCGCTGCTGGGTTGTTGTTTGCTGAGACGGACGCGGCACGTCCACGGAGACCGAGGCTCGGTCGTCCGTCCTGTCCTTGGATTTGGTGGCGCCGCGAGTGTCCTCGCCGGCGACCACCCTTCCGACGGCGTCTCCCCCGCCCACCGTTGGTTCCGGTGGCGGCGGATGAGGCGCAGACGGGCCTCCGACCTCCGAAGCCTTCTTCTTCGGGGCCATGGTGACGTTGTTGATGAAGCTGACGAATTCGGAGAGGTTGATGAAGAATGCGCCCGCGTGAACGCCGGATCAGGTTCGCACAACCTCGACGCCCCCTACCTGGCGCGCCAAAGATGTCGGGGGAAACTGTCCGCCATGAACACCTATGGGACCGGAGCCCCTTGCTTGTGCGGTAAGAGGGCGGAGGGAGCACGAAGAGCAGATCGTGGAGATCACGCAGGCAGTTTACCCAGGTTCGGGCCGCGATGGACGCGTAAAACCCTACTCCTGCTTAGTTTGTATTGAGTTGGAGAGCTCGGGAGCTTGAATAGCTAGCTACACCGAGCGTGTGAACGATCTAGGTTCCGAACCCCCTCCACGTTGTGCATGGGCCTCCTTTTATAGTGCAAGGGGTCACCGACAGGTGTCAACGTAGGAGAAAGGGTAAAAATTTAAAAGAGGTGGTAGTTGTAACAGTGCGGGAATAGTGGAGCTACAGTGTATGAACAGTGGTCGCTACCTACTTTGACAGTGGGGGACAAGAGCATTTAATGCCCGTCGCCGTCGACCCCAAAAGCGCCCGCCCTTGCGTCTCCGTTTGCCACGGCGATGGCTTCACCACCGTGGAGTGCCACCGTGTCCCCCAGGCTGCACAGCCATCCGCCACGCGTCCCTGGAATGGCCCCAGTGCGACGCGTGGTTCGATGAGCTGGAGCGCGGGCACACAGCACAACTCTCCCCGCCAAGCACCTTGCCGGGGTCTTGACCTTGCCGGGCCCGGGATCTTGCCGGGCTCTGAAGCTTGTCGCTCCCCGGACCCTACCGGGGCGCATATAGCGCCGAGGCATGTCTTCTGTAATGGAATCTTCTAGTCTTCCTGGCAAGCTCCTCTTGCCAGGGCCTTGCGTGAGTGAGGTAACCTTGAGCCTGGAACGGCCTTCCCGGCAAGCTCCACTTGCTGGGGTCTCGATCTTCTGTCTTGTATACTTTGTTTTTGAATGGTTTTACATGGAGCAGGAAGGTCTCCGGCGAGCACGTGGTCGACCCTGCCGCGGGAAGCTGCTACTGCCCGTGCACAAGTTGGGGTACTGAGGTACCCCTACCTTAGTACACCGACAGTATGTATATCACACACAGTCAATCCAAGGAATATGTTTCTGTTCTTATGTATATCCCACACAATCAATCAAGGGAAAATGTTTCCGTTCGTATGTATATCACACACAGTCAATCCAAGGAATACGTTTCCGTTCTTATGTACAACCCACACATTCAATCCAGGGAAAACATTTCCGTTCGTATGTACATCCCACACAGTTTTATGTGTAGGCTCGTGTGGGAAAGGTGTAACTATCACACACGCTCTGCCTTGGTTAACTGATTGCTTTTATCAACTACATCACACACGATTTGATGAAGAAAACTATGTGGCATTGGGCTATCCATCACAAACGCTTTTACTGCTAGAACCATTTGCAAAGTTTGATGACACATTTAGCAGGTTTATTAGTTTACAATTAATAATTCCAGTATTACGCAAATTCACATTTCATATCGAACTGCTGTTTGCCAATTTCATATCACACACATAAATATATTATAACATCACAGTACGATAGCTACATGAAAACAACATAGTACAACATATAGCTTGTTCAACTTCATAAGAACAATATTAGAACAATATATTCATTTCCCTAATCGAGATCATCCAAGCTCGTCATATCCACCTTTGCTTGCATTTCAGTAAGAACCTGTTTTGCACGGGCCAACTGGGAAAGTGCCTCCTCCTTTTCCAACACCATCTTAGCAAAGTCTGATTATAAAAATCTGAGCTCTTCTCCACCTTCCACTTTTTATCTCGCATCTTCAAATATTCTTCAGTGTTGACAACAGTTTCTCTAAGCCTACGTCTGTTCTCTTCCTCATACATGCTCCAGACCTTTGCTAGGCACATCTTCAAAGACTCTGGCCACTCTTGATCAACCAACTCCAAGTAAGAATATTTCCGTTCATCCTATAATATTTAAAACTAGATCAGTAAAAATTGTAGGGGAGATGGGTTTATAGCAACATAGAAAGTCACCAATGCTTATTTTGAAAAACTGAAGAAAATTGTAAATTATGACATATCTTCTCAAAAAGATCAATGTGTAAATGAATTAATTACTACTGAGACAACAACCAAATTCTGGAACATCAGAAGCTATAATTAACTACAACAACGCTTCAAGTTCTTACTCATGTACAATAAATAACAAATTGAACATTTTATGAGGAAGGTAAATATAATTGCAACAACATAGCGACAGTGTTTGGATGACAGCAAATTGATACTAACAGGTGTGTACATGCACAAATTTAGTAACATAGAACTAATAGCCATAAGGTCGTCCACTATGTATGCCAAAATTGGGGTAAAGACAAATATTGCTACATCTCGCACCAGTGCCCTGCACTGGCGAGCCGATGCAGCGGAAAAAAATAAGGGACCAGGACTCCGGAGCATGTAGCTGCTCCGATGCCCAGTTCCTTCGTGCCATAAAGATTTAGTATTTTCTGCTTGGCTGCTTGGATGTGTGAACCAAAGTTGGCTGCACAAACTGCCGAAGCGTTGCCAAATAATTTTCTAATGGCACCGCTGATGAGATGGCAACAATTTAAGATACTAGGTACAAACTGTGACACTGTCTTAGGATGCGTTTGGTTGAAGGTGTGGTATGAATGGGTTGGGAGCATGACAGTGTTTGAATCACATCTAACAAATGATTTGTAAAAACGAAAGAGTGTCTAACCTTCTCTGCACATGCCAGAAACTTCCTCCCACTGTCCACAGATTCAAACGCAACTAGCTTCACGCATGGAGATTGATGGTGACAACAAGTAGATAGATCTCCAGCCACCCCGCTCCATTCATTGCCACTGATGGTCCTAGGGAGCTATAAGAGGAAGAAATGACGCAGATCGACCGTCGGGTAAAAATCCTTCATTCCAAGTCATAGCTCGAGAGAGAGAAGAGAGGCATACCCGGGTGGTGAAGGAGTCATCGCTGGAGGAGGAACCGCTGGTGAGGTCTTTGAAGAAGACCATGGCGACCCCGGCAGTAGGATGCGAGACGGCGAGAGCAAGGAAGCGGCTATAGCTTAGGAAGGAAGGAAGGAGGAAACAGGGGAAATGTGACTTGTGGTCGGGGAGAAAAGGGGGTGGGGAAGGGGGGAGGGGGCGGGGTAGATATTTTGGCGGTATGCCAAAATTTTGGAAATGTGGAGGGAAACTTTGCGTGCGGTGCCGCCGGACCATTCAATTTGAACGATTGTGTGCATCGCAAACAATTCTTCTGCTTTAAGCGCATGCGATGAGTTTGATAATTCATATTTGGTGGAAATTTCCCCGAGTACGTCATTGCATAATTTAACATCGCTTGCTAATTTGGGCACACAAAAGAGCGTACAGCAGACAGAGCACACTTACTGAATCGAGGAATTTTAGTAATTAAACAGAGCCAGTTGACCTAAACATTGCTCTAACAAAAGACCAACATTAAAAACAAAGCCTAAGTACGCATAACTTCAACAAAACCGCCGCCGCGCCGGCCTATGCATCGCCGGTGTGAGATGAGTCATCGATGACTTGTCCCGGCGACATGCCGCCGTTGGTGGACTCCGCGCCCCCCCTGCTGAAGTCGATCGCGTCCTTGTCCTCGTCCTTGTCCTCGGCACCGCCCTCAAGGTTGTAGTACTCGTAGTAGTGCCTACGCAAGAGATCGCGTTGGTACTCCACCACCAATTCCTCGACAGACAGACTCTTCTCTACCTCGACCTCGGCCATGCGCAACTCCTCCACCCGGCGCTCCTAGATATCCGCTGCCTCCTGCATCTCCAGCTCCCGCTCGGCGACCTCATGAGGAAGCAGGTGCTCTGTCGTGGAGTTGTCACGGCAGATGTCCTAAGGAAAGGACTTAATTGTGGAGCCATATCGACATGCTTAGCTTAAAGGGGTTAAAACGGGACAAGAGACACGGGAAGTTTATACTGGTTCGGCCCCTTGCGGTGAGGGTAAAACATAATCCAGTTTGAGGTGGAATTGCTGGGGTTTTGATTGCTAGGGAGTGAATACGCTTGCCTGGCTTTCGATCTATTATGTCTTTCCCTAAGCCGCTGCCGGGTCACGGGTTGATGCCCTGAGGCTTACGGAGTCTCGGCCGGCTAATACAATCATGTCTGGCTCGGTGACTCATTGTTACATGCCTTACAGTACAAGTTAAACATACATTGCGGTTTACACTTATGGGCTTTAAGCCGCTCTGGGCTTTGGGCCCCTTATACATTACTATTATCGAACCGCCATCTTCAACATGCTTCTGGGCTTGGCCCATGAACCGCCATTGGGTAACCCGGCCCCTCCTGGGCGGGTCACATCAAATAGTTATACCCCCAACATTAGGCCCCAGGTTGATTTGAACTTTGTTCATGTCAATCTTTCTTCATCTTCTCACGAGATATCGTAATCCGCCATGCCGTTAGTCCTTGAAATTGTGGTAACCCGCCATGACGTCACCTGTTATTTACTTTTGAATTGCTCAGATCTTAACAAATCTCCGCATTTACTGATACTCCGACAATCGAGGCGCCTATGATGTTACTTATCTATTTTTCAGCCTCCTTGATTCCCGCGCGTGACTCTTATCCACTCACCTTATAAATAGGGCCAGGGGTCCCTTTCCATTCTCCCCCTTTGCCTCTTCCTCTTGATCTCCTTCCTCGCGACGCCCACGCACACGAGCTCCGCCGGCGCCGTCGTCCTCCGTCTCCTCCTCAACAACGGCCGCAGCATCAACCTGACTTGACCAGATCTCCTCCGCGCGCCACCGCCATTCATCGGCCCAGATACGTTCTCCTCGTTCTTCCTCCCTTAGATCCATTAGGGTTCCTGCAAGTTCGCCGAAGTTCGTCTTCTTCTTCTTCTGCAGTTACAATTTTTCCTTTTGAACTTGACACTCCTCCGCGCAATGGTGTTCATAGTATCTCTTTGTAAATACTATAACATCTCATCTATTCGAAAAGGATCAATCTGTCTCCATGAACTGCTTCATACTGATTTTAGGCCTGTCTGTTCGTCATTTTAGCACCGTAGATCCAGGTCAGAATATCAGTCTGTGGAACTTGCGCGGTAGCAGCTTTAATCACTTGTCTTGATCTTGAATATACATCCTCATTGTAATAGATCCCGTCTAGACCTTCTTGTTTTCTCGCCACCACCACCTTAATTTTAGGTTTTTACTTTATTTTCTGAACTACTATAGATCGAAAGTTATAGCTTCAATCTGTGAAAATTGTTGTCTCAATACTTAGTAAAATCTGCTTTCTTGAGTATCAGTGCTTATCATGGCGGCTTATCTCAACGGTTTATAGCTATTCATATTTCATTAGGCCCCATTTAAGCTGACGTGATGAACATATACTATAATCTGATTTCCGGCTTAATGAATCAGTTTTGAACCGGCAGAAATGTTTCTTTCTTTTAGGCTTCTTTGTTCACAATGCCGCCGAAGACAGTCACCACGTGCAACTGGATTCCTTGTGTCGTCACTGAAGCTACACTTGTTGATTTTGTCAAAATTGATTATCTGCCGAAAAAATCCGTTATGCATTACCGCACCCCTAAACCGGGCGAAGAGAGACCTCATCCAAAGGACGGTGAGGTTATTGTCTTTTCTGATCACATGAACCGGGGTTTTTCACCACCAGGCTCTAAGTTCTTCCGGGATGTTCTGCACTTCTTTCAGCTCCATCCCCAAGACATCGGACGCAATTCTGTGTCTAACATCTGCAACTTCCAAGTCTTCTGTGAAGTGTATCTTCAAGAGGAGCCCAGCCTCGAGCTCTTCAGAGAGTACTTCAATTTAAACCGCCAAAATGAGTTCACAAACGGACCCATCTTGGAACTTGGAGCCGTCTCAATTCAACGAAGAAGAGACTGTCTGCCGAGTCACCCCAAAGATTGAAATCAAACATGGTGTTATTGCAAAGACGCCTCCTCGGCTGATGAGAATCCGCTGCCGGGTTATCGTGTCCAGTGTTTGGACCCAAAGCATCCTCTTGCTGAGAAACATACTGCCATGGAGCGCAAAAAATTTGCTCCCACTTTTGCAAAGGTCAAGGCCCTACTGGGAAATGGGCTAACCGGAATTGACTTGGTCCGGTGTTGGATTGCCTGGCGAATTATTCCTTTGAGCCGCAGGCCCGGCTTAATGTGTACTTACACTAGTGAGACCAAAGATCCATTACGCCACAACCCCGAGGACTTGACTGAGGATACAATCATAGAAATGACCAATACCCTTTTAAATGAAAGCCTGGGAGACTGCAGCAAAGTGGGTATGAGCCCTTTCTGCAAACTTAACCCGGCACCAGATGCAAGTCTTGATTTTAACCTTTGTTGCTTTACTATTTGATTCTCTTGTCAACTCAACCTTACTGAGTTTCACATGCTAAATCAAGTTTCTGGAAGAAAACCTTATTGACACTGATTATTGCTAGGACGATACGGGGGCCAACCAGGCTGTTGATGAAGAGGTAATTACTATATCCTCCGGCTCAGAAACCTTGCCAAGACAGAAAATTTGACAAGTAACCCGGAAAGTAAGATTTTCACACCCTTTAGCTCATTTAGACCCTCACTTTCTTTTGAAGCAACAGCAACACGAGAACCGGCGTCAGACTCGGAACACCGGAGATGAAGAACTGTCCTCTGGCTTACCGAATACTCCAGTTCGATGGAAACGTCAAAATGAGGTCCTTTCGCACTCAAACTCTCTTTACCCGCTGGCAGGTCTCATTCGTCAACCACTGAACTCTTCCGATTCAAACTATCAGGAGGTCTCTCGCTCTTCGTCTAGAGATTGATCTCAAACTCAGCTGCCGGCTTTCAAGACTGCCGTTGGGTAACAATTTATTCTTTGTTCAGCTCTTCCCTATATCTTTATAACTTTGTACTGACTCATCTTAACCCGCGCAGTGGCCAAGCCAAAGCCTGTAAGAGAGCTAAGGTGAGTAAACCTGTGACTGATCCAAAAATCAATGAGCTGGAGCAGCAAGTCTTAGCGACAGATGTTGAGAGGCCAAGAGAAGAATCTACTCATGATGCTCCTCCTGAAATGCCTGACGTCTCTTTTGACCATGCCAATGTCACCTCTATAACTGCTGAACCGTCAATCTCAACTAAGCCGACAGAGAAGCAGACTGAAGATGTCATAGTTACTGGCACCGGCTTTAGAGAATCGGGCAATCCAACTGTTCTGGCCAAACACACTACCAAACAGGAACTTGCTGAGAAACGGAAAGTAAGATTTGATATGACTCATTATGCACAGCTGAGCAGCAGTGAAGTCCTTCCGGATATCTTAGTCAAGTCCATAGCAGCCGTGACCTTGAAATTGATATGGTGAAGCAGATGCATAAGAAGTTTGAGGTATGAATCTTGACTAAATCATATACATCCTTCCAGCCCCCAAGTCTATAGGATATGATATAATTGAATATGTTGAAGACTTAGAATAGCATGAGTACTTTTCACATAATCCTTTCAGAGTCAGATTTGATGAACGTTGCTCCTGTAGCCCCCAAGGGCCGGCTTAATCAATATGAATGAGTCGGTCCTATTATTTAGTATGTATTTCTAGAACTTGCCTGTATACCCCTCATGAGCCGACGGTCAATGTTTATAGTGCCACCGGGTTAGCATAAATGAATGATAAGGGAGAAGAAATATGCATTATCCCCCAAGTGCCAAGTACTCTTGCTTGCAAAGTGCTTGGGACTTTATTGATATGAACCGGCACCTAAAGAATACTTGAGCAACCATTAGCCCCCAAGTGCTGCTACTTCTCGAGCTTGCGTTGTATTCCCTCGATGAGGAAAGGGAGATGCAGCACAGTAGCATAAGTATTTCCTTCAGTTTTTGAGAACCAAGGTATCAATCTAGTAGGAGACCACGCATGAGTCCCTCGCACCTGCACAAACAAATAAGAACTTCGCAGCAAACGCGATAAGGGGTTGTCAATCCCTTTACGATCACTTACGAAAGTGAGATCTGATAGAGATGATAATTGATATTTTTGGTATTTTTGGTTATAAGAACAGAAAGTAAAAGCGGAAAAAGTAAAGTAGGTGTAGATTGATACGTTGAGAATAGACCCAGGGGCCATAATGTTCTCTAGTGGCTTCTCTCAAGATAGCGATATTCTACGGCGGGTAAACAAATTACTGTCGAGCAATTGATAGAAAAGCGAATAATTATGAGACTATCTAGGCATGATCATTATATATAGGCATCACGTCCGAGACAAGTAGACCAAAACGATTCTGCATCTACTACTATTACTCCACACATCACCGCTATCCAGCATGCATCTAGTGTATTGAGTTCAAAAGAACAGAGTGACGCCTTAAGCAAGATGACATGATGTAGAGGGATAAACTCAAGCAATATGATATAAGCCCCATCTTTTTATCCTCGATGGCAACAATACAATACGTGCCTTGCTGCCCCTACTGTCACTGGGAAAGGACACCGCAAGATTGAACCCAAAGCCAAGCACTTCTCCCATTGCAAGAACTATAGATCTAGTAGGCCAAACCAAACAATAATTCGAAGAGACTTGCAAGGATATTATAATCATACATAAAGAGTTCAGAGAAGAACCAAATATTTCTCATAGATAATCTTCATCATAAACCCACAATTCATCGGATCTCGACAAACCCACCGCAAGAAGAGATTACATCGATTAGATCTCCTCGAAGACCGAGGAGAACTTTGTATTCAGATCCAAAGAGAGAGAAGAAGCCATCTAGATACTAGCTATGGACCCGAAGGTCTGTGGTAAACTACTCACAACTCATGGTGAGGCGATGATGATGATGTAGAAGCACTTCGTGGTAGATCCCCCCTCCGGCGGAGCTCCGAAACAGGCTCCAAGATGGGATCTCACGGGAACAGAAGGTTACGGCGGTGGAACTAGGGTTTTCTCTATTGTTCTGATGGTTTCGGGGTACGTAGGTATATATAGGAGGAAGGAGGGCACCGGGGGCCAAACGTGGGGCCCACAAGGCAGGGGGCGCGCCCCCCACCCTCGTGGGCAGCACGTATGCCCTACTCTGTGGTTCTCAAGTCTACCGTGCGTGATTTTCTCCAAAAATATCTCACCCGAATGTTTTATTTCGTTTGGACTCCGTTTGATATTCCTTTTCTGTAAAACCCTGAAACATGCAAAAAACAAAAATATGGATTGGGCCTTTGGGTTAGTAGGTTAGTCCCAAAAATAATATAAAAGTGTATGACAAAGCCCATTAAACATCCAAAACATCATAAATAATAGCATGGAACAATAAAAATTATAGATTCGTTGGAGACGTATCAAGCATCCTCAAGCTTAATTCCTGCTCGTCCTCGAGTAGGTAAATGATAAAAACAGAATTTTTGATGTGGAATGCTAACCAACATAGTTTTTCAATGTAATTCTCTTAATTGTGGCATGAATGTTCAGATCTTAAAGATTCAATACAAAATTCTATATTGACATAAGAAATAATAATACTTCAAGCATACTAACAAAGCAATCATGTCTTCTCAAAATACTATGGCTAAAGAAAGTTATCCCTACAAAATCATATAGTCTGGCCATGCTCCCTCTTCATCAAAATATTCATATCATGCACAACCCCGGTTTCAGCCAAGCACTTGTTTTGATACTCTATTCTTTCGAACCTTTCAACTTTCACGCAATACATGAGCGTGAGCCATGGACATAGCACTATGGGTGGAATAGAGAGGTGGTTGTAGAGAAGACAAAAAGGAGGGAGATAGTCTCACATCAACTAGGCGCATTAACGGGCTATGGAGATGCCCATCAATAGATATCAATGTGAGTGAGTAGGGATTGCCATGCAACGGATGCACTAGAGCTAAAAATGTATGAAAGCTCAACAAAAGAAACTAGTGGGTGTGCATCCAACTTGCTTGCTCATGATGACCTAGGGCATTTGAGGAATCCCATCGTTGGAATATACAAGCCAAGTTCTATAATGAAAATTCCCATGAGTATATGAAAGTGACTAAACATGAGACTCTCTATCATGAAGAACATGGTGCTACTTCACAAGTGTGGAAAAAGATAGTAGCAATTGTCCCTTCTCTCTTTTCACTCATTTTTTGGAGGGGCTTTCTCTCCCTTTTTTTATTAGCCCCTCTCTATTTTTTTGGGCCATCTCTTTTTTTGGCCTTTCCTCACATGGGACAATGCTCTAATAATGATGATCATCACACTTTTATTGATTTACAACTCGATAATAGAAAAGTATGACTCTATATGAATGCCTCCGGCGGTGTATCGGGATGTGCAATGAATCAAGAGTGACATGTATGAGAAATTATGCATGGTGGCTTTACCACAAATACGATGTCAATTACATGATCATGCATGGCAATATGACAATATGATGCGTGTCATATGAACGGAACGGTGGAAAGTTGCATGGCAATATATCTCGGAATGGCTATGGAAATGCCATGATAGGTAGGTATGGTGGATGTTTTGAGGAATATATATGGTGGCTTTTTTGAGGAAGGATATATAGTGGGTGCAAGGTACCGGCGAAAGTTGCGCGATACAAGAGAGGCTAGCAATGGTGGAAGGGTGAGAGTGCGTATAATCCATGGACTCAACATTAGTCATAAGAACTCATACACTTATTGCAAAAATTTACGAGTCGTCAAAACAAAGCAATCAACACATGCTCCTAGGGGGGAGGTTGGTAGGAGTTAACCATCGCACGCCCCCGACCTCCACACAAAGGTTGACACTTTACTAATACATCATGCTCTAACTTCGTCACATAGCGGTTCACCATACGTGCATGCTACGGGAATCACTAACCTTAACACAAGAATTTCTCAATTTCATAATAACTCCTCTAGCATGACTCTAATATCACTATCCTCATATCTCAAAACAATTATCAAGCATCCAACTTTTCATCATAATCAATGCACTTAGCATGAAAGTTTTTACTACATTGATATTGGATGTCTATCATGTGAAGACTAGTTTTATAGCCTAAGCAAATTACCATGCTGTTTTAATGGACTCTCAAATGGATATAAGTGAAGCATTAGAGTTCAACAATTTCTTCAAAATATTATCACCACCGTGCTCTAAAAGATATAAGTGAAGCACTAGAGCAAAAACTATTCAACTCAAAAGATATAAGTGAAGCACAGAAAGTGTTCTAAGAATTTCTAGGCCATATTTAACTCTCTCAAATAGGTGTGTCCAGCAAGCATAATTGTGGAAAAATAACAAGCAAAGACTCAAATTATACAAGACTCTCCAAGTAAAACACATATCATGTGGTGAATAAAAATATAGCTCCGAGTATAGTTACCGATAGATGAAGACGAAAGAGGGGATACCTTCCCGGGGCATCCCCAAGCTTAGGCTTTTGGTTGTCCTTGAATTTTACCTTGGGGTGCCATGGGCATCCCCAAGCTTAGGCTCTTGCCATTCTTTGTTGCATAGTCCATCAAAGCAATACTCAAAACTTGAAAACTTCACAACACAAAACTTAGACAAAAATCTCGTGAGCTCCGTTAGTATAAGAAAGCAAACCACTACTCAAAGGTACTGCAATGAATTCATTCTTTGTTTATATTGGTGTCAAATTTACTGTATTGCAACTTCTCCATGGTTCATACTTCCCAATACTACTCTTAGATGCATTGAAATAAGCAAACAACACACGAAAAATAGAATCTGTCAAAACAGAACAGTCTGTAGTAATCTGCAGGTTTCACATACTTCTGTAACTCCAAAAAAATTCAAACTAAATTGGTAAACATGATGAATTTGTCCATTAATCATCTGCAAAAAGAATCAACTAAATAGCATGCTCCAGTAAAATCTGATGACCTTTCTAGCGCGCGCCAACGATTCTGTTTTTCACAGCAAGATCACATAAACTTCACACAAGTCTTCCCAAAGGTTCTACTTGGCACAAACACTAAACAAAACACAAAACCACATCTAAACAGAAGCTAGATGCAATAATTATTCCTAAACAGAAGCAAAAACAAAAAATATAAAATTGGGTTGCCTCCCAACAAGCTCTTTCTTTATAGCCATTAAGATAGGCTTGAGAATTCAAAGATGCTCACATTAAAGATAAGAATTGAAGCACAAAGAGAGCATCATAAAGCGTGTGACAAACACATCTAAGCCTAACATACTTCCTATGCATAGGCATCTTAAAGGAAAACAAATTACCAAGACAAGCAAGATCTAGTATATGCAATGAAGGAGAAAGAAACAATAGCAATCTCAACATAATGAGAGGTAATTTAGTAACATGAAAATTTCTACAACCATATTTCCCTCTCTCATAATAATTGCATGTAGGATCATGATCAAATTCAACAAAATAGCTATCGCATAACATATTCTCAACACGATCCACATGCATGCAAAGTTGACACTCTTCCAAAATAGTGCGATCAATATTAACTAAAGTCATGACCTCTCCAAACCCACTTTAAATATTTTTGCAAACATTATCAATCTCATACATATCATGGGGTTTAAATAAATTTTCAAGATCATAAGAAAAATCACCCCAATCATGATCATTGCAACAAGTAGTGGACGTAGCAATACTAGCATCCCCAAGCTTAGGGTTTTGCATATCATTAACACAATTGACATTAATAGAATTTATAATAACATCATTACAATCATGATTTTCATTCAAGGAGCTATTATGAATCACTTTTTCTTTTAACAATTCCTCACAATTTTCAGATTCATAAATTTCAAGCAAAACCTCATAAAGATTATCTAGTGCACGCAACTCATTAGCAATTGGTTCAACATAATTGGATCTCTTAAAGAGATTAGCAAGTGGATGAGGACCCATAATTTAGCAAGCGAAGATGCAAGCCGATAGAAGGCACATAGCAACAAAAGCAAACGAGAGGCAAGCGAACGGTAAACACATGACAGAAGAAGGGCAAATAAAACGGCAAGGGTGAAGTGGGGTAGAGGAAAACAAGAGGCAAAAAATGAAATGCGAAGGATAAGGGTTTGTGATAGGTACTTGGTATATGACTTTTGCGTAAGCCTCCCCGGCAACGGCGCCAGAAATTCCTCTTGCTACTTCTCGAGCTTGCGTTGTATTCCCTCGAAGAGGAAAGGGAGATGCACCACAGTAGCGTAAGTATTCCCCTTAGTTTTTGAGAACCAAGGTATCAATCCAGTAGGAGACCACGCGCGAGTCCCTCGCACCTGCACAAATAAATAAGAACTTCGCAGCCAACGCGATAAGGGGTTGTCAATCCCTTTACGATCACTTACGAAAGTGAGATCTGATAGAGATGATAGTTCATATTTTTGGTTATAAGAACGGAAAGTAAAAGCGGAAAAATTAAAGTAGGTGTAGATTGATATGTTGAGAATAGACCTGGGGGCCATAGTGTTCTCTAGTGGCTTCTCTCATGATAGCGATATTCTACGTCGGGTAAACAAATTACAGTCGACCAATTGATAGAAAAGCGAATAATTATGAGACTATCTAGGCATGATCATTATATATAGGCATCACGTCCGAGACAAGTAGACCGAAACGATTCTGCATTTACTACTATTACTCCACACATCGACCGCTATCCAACATGCATCTAGTGTATTGAATTCATAAGAACAGAGTAACGCCTTAAGCAAGATGACTTGATGTAGAGGGATAAACTCAAGCAATATGATATAAACCATATATTTTTATCCTTGATGGCAACAATACAATACGTGCCTTGTTGCCCCTACTGTCACTGGGAAAGGACACCGCAAGATTGAACCCAAAGCCAAGCACTTCTCCCATTGCAAGAACTATAGATCTAGAAGGCCAAACCAAACCAATAATTCGAAGAGACTTTCAAGGATATTATAATCATACATAAAGAGTTCAGAGAAGAACCAAATATTTCTCATAGATAATCTTGATCATAAACCCAGAAATCATCGGATCTCGACAAACACACCGCAAAAAGAGATTACATCGAATAGATCTCCTCGAAGACCGAGGAGAACTTTGTATTGAGATCCAAAGAGAGAGAAGAAGCCATCTAGATACTAGCTATGGACCCAAAGGTCTGTGGTAAACTACTCACAACTCATGGTGAGGCGATGATGATGATGTAGAAGCACTCATGGTAGATCACCCCTCCGGCGGAGCTCCGGAATAGGCCCCAAGATGGGATCTCACGGGAACAGAATGTTACGGCGGTGGAACTAGGGTTTTCTCTGTTGTTCTGATGGTTTCGGGGTATGTAGGTATATATAGGAGGAAGGAGGGCACCGGGGGCCAAACGTGGGGCCCACGAGGCAGGGGGCGCGCCCTATAGGGGGGGGGGCACGCCCCCACCCTCGTGGGCACCACGTATGCCCTACTCCGTGGTTCTCAAGTCTCCCATGCGTGATTTTCTCCAAAAATATCTCTCCCGAAGGTTTTATTCCGTTTGGACTCCGTTTGATATTCCTTTTCTGTAAAACCCTGAAACAGGCAAAAAACAGAAATCTAGACTGGGCCTTTGGGTTAGTAGGTTAGTCCCAAAAATAATATAAAAGTGTATGACAAAGCCCATTAAACATCCAAAACATCATAAATAATAGCATGGAACAATAAAAAATTATAGATACGTTGGAGACGTATCAAGTGCCAAGTGTTGTTGCTTGCAAAAGGCTTGGGACTTAAATTCTTATAACTAGGAAAATAATGTGTTTCGTAACTCCTTGTTTATACAGAATACCACTGCTGAATTGCAATCGCAGTAAGATGATGCAAAGGGCCGGCTGAAGTTTCAAGAATCTGAGACCCAGAAGGCTGAATCGAAATTTCAATTTAGTCTGACTAAGATGGAAGAACTGAAGGCTAAGTTTGAAACGGAGAAGTCTGCTTGGTTTGAAGAGAGAATCGCCTTGGTACAGCGAGCCAAAAAGGAAGAAGCAACTCTTGAAGAGGTGATGACTGAGCTCTCTGGCTTAAAGCACCGTGTATCTCAAATGACTTCAGCTAGCTTTGGTAAGCCACCATGTTGAAAATTGAATCTTTCCTTTGGTAACATAAACCACCGCTTAACCAATTTGTGACTCATGCAGGCAGTAGGAGCAGCAATCTTACCAAAGAGCCAATTGTGAAGCTTAAAGTTGTTTATACACTTGTTGAATGGTTATATACTGGAGCTCGGCGTGCATTGCCTACCATCTCTCCGTCCAACCAGACACCAAATCTTTTTTATTGATATCTTGAGGAAACTTTCTATGCTGCCTGCCAAGATTGATGAGATGAAGCAGTCGTCTGCGAGAGCCGGTGCCGTAACAGCTTTAAGCCGGGCTAAGGTGTGGCTACCAGATTTAGACCCAGCCGACTTAGCCACTAGCTATCCAAGTCTGAAGGAAGACGGCACAACTTTTGATCAAAAAGACTTTGCTGCCTGTGTCAAAGATATCCTCCCTCTGGCCAGCCTGATTGCCAATGAAACAAATCTGTCAAGATATCAGCCGGCTTACAGCATAGAAAACCAAAAGATGCCCACTCTGGCTTACAAAGTGATGGAGCTAATCCCTCCAATCAGTAAGCATACTTTCGCCCCTGAAATTGATCCGTCTGAACTTATCGATGAAGAAGCTGAATTTGAAGCTTTGGCTGGCGTCAATTAGTCATCACCAAACTTTCAGATAGAGGAGGACGAAGAAACAGAGAAGGGTAATCTGGAGGCTTCAAAGTAGCAAGGCCAGGAAGAGTGAACCGCCGGGCGGTTTACATACTTGATCCTTTAGAAAAACACTTTATTTTGATTGGCTCACGGAGTCTTGTAATAGGGTAGTAAAACTTTAATCTGTCGTGCCATTGTGCACGGTTCTGCCTCTGCATAATACTATTGATCCGTCAGGTGCAGATATACCACTTTATTCTTATGACAGTGCTGACCTGTGTAGATCAAATTAGTCCTTATCCTGCACATAAACAGATGACAAGTGCCCTGGCGGTTTACCGCCGGGCGGGTCATGTTGCCCGACCGATGCCACTGGGGATGGATAGTCCATAACCAGGGCCGGTTTAATTACCATGTTTAATATCATTGTGAAAAATAATCATACTTGTAGTGTATGTTTAGAATGCCGGCTTTATCAGTCTTCATGCAGTTAAAGTCTTGTAGAGCTATCGCTCCAGACATAAGATTGTTACCTTCTGGCAGCTTAGAGCCGTTTATTAAATCGGGTTGCAGAGACCCAGAGAGGCTACAAATATGAGCCATAAGTAGAGGCAGCTTGGATGAACTTAAAAAAACCGCACCGCAAAAGGAAAACCCACAAATAACAAAAGAACCAAAGAAAAAGAGATCAAAAAACATCTGAGGCTTTTGTAGGCCACCAAGCCAAAGGTTCTTCTTCAATGAAACTAGCATGTTGGCCACTGGAAGGTATGTGCATGCTATGATCCGGCTCTCACAGTACCCAATCCACATTTGAACCTAAGAAAGTGCATGTCTTTGCTTTAAAGATAGACTTGTCTAGAGTACCTGGGATCAGAGTTGCATCTTGCATCACATGCCGATTTATCCAAGTTTCAAGGAAGGCGGCATTTTGAGCCTGGATCTATCCTGACTATTTGTAAGCCGTGCTCTTGCATGATAGCCGGTGTTTGAACCTTATCAAGCTCAGGTCTTTGGTCGAATACGCCATATAAGACTGATCGCCAAGAGTTCGTCGGGTCAATCAGGATGACCTAATGGAGTTGAAGCAGCTGGGTACAGGTAGGATGACCCACAGGTTATGTCCTTTTTGGTCGAATAAGCCTATGTTTGAACATAACCCGATCAAATGGGTAGTAACGTTGTGTTCTCTTTGGTTGAATACGCCTATGTTTGAACAGGAAGCCCCCAAGTGACATACTTACAAATTGTTCTCATCGAGGACCTATGTTTGAGCTATGCTATGCATCCAACTCTCTTTGGTCCCTGCAATTTGGGCGTCAAGCCTCTTGAGTAAACACGTAGGATGATGACAAAGACTCAGCTTTGAGGAAGTGAAAACGACAGAGGCCTCGAATTATCAGGGATGCCGGCTTTATTATATTGTTCTAGTATTTACATCATCAAACTATGTACATCATGAGAGATGATAGCTCAAATATAGTAAGGCCGGAGATGAGCAATATTCCATGGATGACATGTCTCCTCCTCTTATGTGCGTGAATCCTTGTGTTCCCGAACGTCAATCAGATAGTATGACCCATTATGTAGATTCTTGGTAACGACGAAGGGTCCTTCCCAAGGCGGTGATAGTTTATGCATACCAGTTTCATCTTGGATTAGCCGGAGTACTAAATCGCCTTCTTGAAAGGTTCTGGTTTTGACCCGGCGATTGTGATACCGTCGTAAATCCTATGGATAGATCGCTGAACGGGCCGCCGCGAGATCACGCTCTTCATCCAACAAATCTAATGCATCCTGGTGTGCCTTCTCATTATCAGCTTCAACGTAAGCCGCCACTCGAGGCGAGTCATGACGAATATCACTAGGAAGAACCGCCTCATCTCCATAGACCATGAAGAAAGGTGTGTAACCTGTAGACCTGTTGGGTCTTGTATTGATGCTCCATAGCACTGAAGGTAACTCCTCCACCCAACAACCCGGCGTTCTCTTCAAAGGAACCATAAGCCGGGGCTTGATGCCTCGCAGCATCTCTTGATTAGCCCGTTCCACTTGACCATTAGATTGGGGGTGAGCCACGGAGGAGACATCAAGTCGAATATGCTCTCGTTGACAAAATTCCCTCATAGCACCTTTGGACAGATTAGTGCCATTATCTGTTATGATACTATGGGGGAAACCAAAACGGAAAATCACCTACTCGATTAATTGAACTGTCGTTTCCGCATCACACTTGCTAACCGGCTCTGCCTCAATCTACTTGGTAAACTTATCCACTGCCACCAAAATGTGGGTTTTCTTATCTATGGACCTCTTGAAAGGCCCAACCATATCAAGCCACCAAGTCGCAAACGGCCAAGTTATTGGGATCGTCCTCAACTCTTGAGCCGGAACATGAGCACGCCGTGAGAACTTCTGACCACCGCCACATCTGCTGACCAAGTCTTCAGCATCAGCATGAGCCGTCAACCAATAAAACCCATCACGAAAGGCTTTGGCCACAAGAGATTTAGAGCCCGGATGATGACCACAATCTCCTTCATGGAACTCTCGCAGGATCTCACGGCCTTCCTCAGGAGAAACACAATATTGAAATGCCCCTGTAACACTGCGATGGTGCAATTCTCCATTGACAATCGTCATTGACTTAGACCACCGGGTTATTTGTCTGGCCAAAATTTCATCCTCAGGTAGCTCACCCCGGGTCATGTAAGCCAAATACGGAACCGTCCAGTCAGGTATAACATGAAGAGCCGCCACCAATTGTGCCTCCGGATCAGGAGCATCAAGATCCTCCTCTGTAGGTAGCTTGACCGATGGGTTAATCAGAACATCCAAAAACGTATTAGGCGGCACCGGCTTATGCTGAGATCCTAACCAGCTTAAGGTATCAGTCGCCTCATTCTTTCGCCGATCAATGTGCTCAACCTGGTAACCCTTGAAGTCACCTGCAATTTGATGGCTTCTCGCCCCTCGTTGGTTACCCCAAGTGGAAGGTTGAGATGTAGTGCAGCGGCAAATTTCCCTTGGCAAAGATACCAAGGATCGAATCCCGTGAGACTCCGAGGGTCGACAAGTAGGTGTCAACGGCGCCAGAAACTTAGCGGTTGACGGGACCTGCACACAGATACAGATAACTTTGCTCCCAACGAGTACAGAGAGGTTTTCAATCCCTCTGGCCTTGTTGTTTACAAAGGATCAAACACAAGAGATAATAATGATAGCTATGACTGCAACTAGGAAATAAAAACAGGAAGTAAATAGAAGGTGTGATCAGCGGTGGTAATATGGACCGGGGTCCCATGATGTTCACTAGTGATGTCTCTCTCCCAAAAGACGATAAAACAGCAAAGCGAGGTAAACAAATTACAGCTGGGCAATTGACAGGATTATGTGCGCAAACCAATGCTAACTATGCTGCAAAGAAAGGTAGAGGCTCAAAAGCATGGGCGGTACGCCAAGGCAAGTAGACCGAAATCCATCTGCATCTACTACTAATAATCCACCTTGAGATATCTATCCAGAACATCTCGCTGGTATTAAGTTGCGAATCCCACCCAAAGTGTAAACTCAAAGCAACAGACAACTGCATTAAAAGAACTTTGCATAAAGTAAACAATCCTTGCACCCGCAAGTACAAGCACCGTTATTTTCTCCCTTGTGGCAACAACACATCCCCTAGACTCATGTTTCTGTCACTCAAGCTAGTCATCAGGGGGCATGAACCCACAATCAAGCATAACGCTCCCTCTTGGAGTTACTACCTACTACTTGGCCAAAGCAATAAACAGCAACGGAGAACATGCAAGAATTACTCAAGAACAAAGATATAAAAGAGGTGAATCAAATATATTACTCAAACACAATCTGAACATAGTCTCATAATCCATCAGATCCCAGCAAACTCAGCAAAGCAACAGCAGAAAGATTACATATGTGCCTCGATCATGTAGGGCAGCTCACGAGGTCTAAACCATGAAGAGCAAAGAGGGGAGGAGAACATCACATAGCTACTGATCATGGACCCATGGTCCAAGGTGGACTACTCACGACTCATCCGGGAAGCGTCCATGGTGGTGGAGAAGCTCCCGGTGGTGGTTCTCCCCTCCGGCAGGGTGCCGGGCTCCTGATGCTCCCGATCTTGGAAGCGCTGCGGCGGCGGAACAGAGGCAAGATCGCGAAAAAGGGTTCTATTTTCGAGGGTTTCGGGATGAGAGGGATATATATACGAAGGGGGGCAGCCAGAGGCGGAGCAGGGGACCCAGGCGCCCCCCTGGCGCGGAGGGGTGGGGCCGCGCCAGGTGGCCGCCTGGGCCTCCCCTGGCTCCCCCCTCGCCCATCTTTGGTTCTTCGCGAAGCTTCCCGTACGCTGATTTTTCCTATATTTTTCCTGGAATTTTTGGAGCACTTTTAATATGGGGAAAACCTGAAATAGAAAAACAACAGAAAACAGGAACTGGCACTGTGGTGCACTGAGTTAATAGGTTAGTACAAATATGATCAAAAGTGTATGGAAGTGCATCAATATCATAGCAATATCACACAAAAGAAGCATGGAGCAAGCAGAAATTATAGATACGTTTTGGACGTATCAACATCCCCAAGCTTAATTCATGCTCGTCCTCGAGTAGGTAAATGATAACAAGCATAATTTCCGTGGTAACATGCTACCAACCATATAAGAACTTTTTAAGTAAAGCAATCAAGGCATGTAATTCAATTCAAGTCATAACAAGCAAGAGTCTATATTAGCATTGTAACAAGCAACATAGGAACATAAAGGTGCAAGAGCTCTCACTGTCCGTGACTCGAATGTCTCCAAATGGTGTTTGCGTGCAAGAAAGGGGATAGGGATATACGAGAGAGTAAAACATAGTTTGTGTATTGTTGAGAACTTAATCTACTAAAGTTTCACACTTGGTCTTCTTTGGAATCTTATCTTGACTCATCCCCAGACCACTAGCCAGGTACAAGTCAAAATGATCCACTCCCTTTCGATATTTTGAGCACTCATGCAATGGATGAGCGTAAGCAAGAAAATTGACACTTAGGATGGCAAAGAGAGAAAAATGATGAAGGGGGAAGACAAAAAAGGTGTGAAAGGCTCACATCAATGAGGACAATCATAGGAGAGAGAACGCCAAATGATAGATATGATGTGAGGAGTAGGGATTGCCATGCAACGGATGCACATATAAGCTAAGGTAAGCTCTCCAATGGAACTAGTGGGGGTGCATCCAACTTGCTCGCTCAAGAAGACCTAGAGCTCTTTTGAGGAGGCTCATCATTGGAATATACAAGCCAAGTTCTATAGTGTGAAGGTCCCCACATAGCTATATGCATGAATGATAATCTCTATGGAGTACAAGGTATAAGATGGAGTACGAGTGTGGATCTCTCAAAAGGAATAGTAGTGTGCCCCCTTCTCTCTTTTTATTTCTTTTTCTATTTTTTTAATTTTTTTATTTTTTTGTGGCCTCAATGGCTCTTTCTATTTAACTCTCATTTGTCCCCTTTGGGATCTTTTGATTTTGTCCTCTTTGGGATCTTTTGATTTGTCCTCTTTGGGATCTTTTCCTCACTTTAGGGGCAACACTCTATAAATTACAAGAAGTATAGAAGATCTTTCACACTTTACAAGAGTACTCAACATAAAGAAGATGAAACTATCATGATGTATGCAAATGTATGCCTCTGCCGGTGTAGCAGGATATGCAATGATACTAGCGCGTCATGTAACAATGATTAGGGCAGGGCCCAACTAACATGCGGCTCATCGATCAAGCAAAAGCATGTATGACATGAAGATCAAGTCATGAGAAGATGGATGTTGCATGGCAATGTATCTCGGAAAGGCCATGGAAATGCCTTGATAGGTAGGTATGGTGGCTGTTTTGAGGAAGGATATAATGAGGCTTATGATGAAAGAGTGTATCATGCCAAGGATTTGGATGCACCGGCGAAGTATGCGCCAACTCTCGAGGTGAGAAAGGGCAATGCACGCTACCGAAGAGGCTAGAGAAATATGGCTAGGTGGAAGTGTCAACTTTCGAATACTCACATTAGTCCGAAGAACTCATGCACTTATTATCGGTAACTCTCAATCTAATTAGGAGGTTCACAAAGAGACAAGTACCCTGAGGAGGAGTGTATGGGGGTTTGGTTATCCTTGCGCATCCTCGACTCATGGTACGTGAGTGTACTCTAATATTCGATCCCTCCAAAGATTAGTGATCCATCTAGTAGCTAAAGTTCTCAACTATTTTGTAGGTTTTCGAAAATAAACACGGATTGCCCAAAATACGACATCTATCACTAATAGGCTAAAGCTCTTGACACCAAAAGTTCAGACATTACTCATGGCAATACCTCAAAACTATTGCAAGTTACTACTAAAATTAAATAGCAACCTCAATTACCTACTTTAAGTTAAGACATACAACTCAGTGCAACAGGCAAACTCTCTTAACAAGATAAACATGAAAACTCAAGAGAGTTCAGCAACCAACTAAACAAAAGCTCTTTAAAAAGAAAAGCATCAAAACTAAGAGCTAAACATGACAGCAGCTATGGAAAGACAAAGAACACACACAACAAAGATAAGCATGAAAATCCTATGTTGTGTTCTAGGTTGAAGTGGAGCGTGTTTCTCTCCCACACAAAGAAAGCTGGGTTCTAACTTGTTATGAACAGCAAGCAAAGCTAAAGAAAACTAAAAAAAAGAAACTAAGAGCAAGATGCTCCAAGCATAGCACATAACGCATGAAGTGATAAAATTATAGTGGAACGAAAGACGAACTGATAATTGTTGATGGAGAAGGGGATGCATGGGGGCATCCCCAAGCTTAGACGCTTGAGTCTTCTTGAATATTTCTTGGGGGTGCATGGGGGCATCCCCAAGCTTGAGCGTTTGACCCTCCTGAATCTTCTTTTATCATCTTCCCTCGCACACTTGAAAACTCCCTTCATACATAACTCATCATAATCTGATTAGCGAGGTTAGTACCCACAATAAAATAATTTTTCCCTACTGGAAATAAAGATAATCTTGAAGAGCTACTGTTCCTCAAGATTGCCAAAAGGTTTTTGCAAAGAAAAAGCAAGCTCAAGGTTTGCAAAACGAAGAAAAGGCAAAACAGGACAAAATCTGTGAAAAACAGACCAGCAGATAGTAAATAATTTTTTCGGGGCACTTCTGCAACTCAAATAAAAAAACTCAGAACAGACGCTCGAAAGCCAATTGTATAGAGCACGCTGTCAAAAAAATTCAGATCAAAAAGATGATCTGGTGATTTTATTCGAATTTTTCTGTCCAATGACAGAATCTGTTTTCTGGACAGCACGTCACAACTTTTGAACTTTCTTGCAATCGGAGGCTAAACTTGGCACAAAGCTGAAAAGAAAAGATACAATGATGATGCTACTGTAGTAACAAACATCAAGACACAACAAAAGCAATATAAAACCTAATTCGTTGTGGGCTGCCTCCCAAAAGCGCTTTCTTTTATGCCTTTAAGCTAGGCATGATGCAAAAAGAGAAGATCAAGTTTTATCAAGAGTAAGAGAATAGCTAGCCCGTGTAACAGACTCAAAAGGCAACTTAATCTTCTTTCTAGGGAAGTGTTCCATCCCTTTCTTGAGAGGGAATTGGGATTTTATATTCCCCTCTTTCATGTCAATGATAGCACCAACGGTGCGAAGAAAAGGACGTCCCAAAATAATTGGACATGAAGGTTCACATTCAATATCCATAATAGTAAAATCAACGGGAACATAATTGTCATTGACAATGATAAGAACATCGTCGATCTTTCCCAAAGGTTTCTTTATGGAAGAATCAACAAGACGAACACCAAAAGAACAAGGATCGAAAGGTTTCAATTCAAACATATCATACATTCTTTTGGGCATAACGGAGGTACTAGCTCCAACATCACATAAAGCATAGCAAGAGAAGTTATTCAACTTAATTTTAATCATAGGATCCCAACTATCTTCTAGCTTTCTAGGTATGGAGGCTTCTACCCTAAGCTTCTCCTCCCTAGCTTTAATGAGAGCATTAGTGATATGCTCTGTGAAGGCAAGGTTAAGTGTGCTAGTGTGGGGGTCTTTAGCCATTCTTTGTAAAAAGGAGACAACTTCTGAGAGACTACAATTATCAAAATCAAGGTCACTACTATCAAGTAAAGTGGTAGTGGTGTCCTTTAGGCTCACTTGTTTGGTAGCTTCTATGGTTATAGGAGTTTCTTCTTCTACGATTGAGGTCATAGCATCACCATTAATAGGTCCAATGGGACTAGGAGTGCATTGGGTGCTAAGAGTTTGGATATTCTCAACAACCTGGATAGTAGCAACAGTGTGGTGGGTAGGAAGGCTCTTAATTCTATCTTCTTCCTCCTTTTCTCTAGCCCATCTCTTTTTAAGTTTAGCCATCATCCTAATGTTTTCATTAATTTGCACTTGAATAGCATTCATAGGAGTGGTCTTCCTCTCCTCAAGAGGAGAAGTTCTAATTTTAAGCAACTCTACCTCATGGGCTAAATTGTCTACCTTCGAAGAGAGATTATCTAGTTTGTCTAGTTTTTCTTCTACACTCTTATTGAAGGCCTTTTGGGTAGTGATGAAGTCTTTAAGCATAATCTCTAGTTCAGAAGTGGAGTTCTTGGTGCTAGGATAAGCATTGTTGTTCCCATAGGAATTAGAGGGGAACGGTCTAGGGTTGCTACCAAAATTACTCCTATAAGCATTGTTATTGAAGTTGTTTCTAGAGATAAAGTTCACAACTACTTGATCTTGAGCAATCAAAGAATTTAAAGGAACATCATGAGGATCAATAGAAGATTGCTTGGAAAGTAGAGACATGATCAAGTCAACTTTTTCATTTAGGGAGGAAATCTCCTCGACAGAGTTTACCTTCCTACCTATTGGAGCGCGTTTGGTGTGCCATTGGGAATAATTGGTCATCATCTTGTCGAGAAGTTTCGTGGCAGCACCAAGTGTAGTTGACATAAAGGTTCCTCCCCTGGCCGAATCTAACAAGTTCCGCGAGGTAAAGTTCAAGCCTGCATAAAAAGTTTGGATAACCATCCAAGTAGTCAAACCATGAGTAGGGCAGTTCTTGACAAGAGATTTCATGCGTTCCCAAGCTTGGGCAACGTGTTATTATCCAATTGTTTAAAATTCATTATGTTACTCCTTAATTGGATAATTTTAGCAGGGGGATAGTACTTCCCAATAAAGGCATCCTTGCACTTGTCCCAAGAATCTATACTATTCCTAGGCAAGGATTGAAACCAGATTTTAGCTCCTCCTCTCAAGGAGAAAGGAAAAAAGCTTAAGCTTAACAATATCACCATCTACTTCTTTGTACTTTTGCATATCACAGAGCTCAACAAAATTATTTAAGTGCAAAGCAGCATCATCTCCAGCACCGGAGAATTGATCTTTCATAACTAGGTTCAGCAAAGCAGGTTTAATCTCATAAGAAGGTGCTGAAGTGGCAGGTGTAGCAATAGGCGTGCAGATAAAGTCATTGTTGTTATGACTAGTGAAGTCACACAACTTGGTGTTCTCGGTGGAACCCATAGCAGCAGCAAGCAAGATAACTATTTTTGTGATTTTTGGTAAGGGACACTAAAGCAAAAACTGAAAGGTAAACTAACAAGACTAAAAAGCAAAGATAAAACATAGCGTGCAACTCCCCTATCTTGAAGAGTGGAGTCCCCGGCAACGGCGCCAGAAACTTGCTTGATGGCTTCTCGCCCCTCGTTGGTTACCCCAAGTGGAAGGTTGAGATGTAGCGTAGCGGCAAATTTCCCTTGGCAAAGATACCAAGGATCGAATCCCGTGAGACTCCGAGGGTCGACAAGTAGGTGTCAACGGCGCCAGAAACTTAGCGGTTGAAGGGACCTGCACACAGATACAGATAACTTTGCTCCCAACGAGTACAGAGAGGTTGTCAATCCCTCCGGCCTTGTTGTTTACAAAGGATCAAACACAAGAGATAATAATGATAGCTATGACTGCAACTAGGAAATAAAAACAGGAAGTAAATAGAAGGTGTGATCAGCGGTGGTAATATGGACCGGGGTCCCATGATGTTCACTAGTGATGTCTCTCTCCCAAAATACGATAAAACAGCAAAGCGAGGTAAACAAATTACAGCTGGGCAATTGACAGGATTATGTGCGCAAACCAATGCTAACTATGCTGCAAAGAAAGGTAGAGGCTCAAAAGCATGGGCGGTACGCCAAGGCAAGTAGACCGAAATCCATCTGCATCTACTACTAATCATCCACCTTGAGATATCTATCCAGAACATCTCGCTGGTATTAAGTTGCGAATCCCACCCAAAGTGTAAACTCAAAGCAACAGACAACTGCATTAAAAGAACTTTGCGTAAAGTAAACAATCCTTGCACCCGCAAGTACAAGCACCGTTGTTTTCTCCCTTGTGGCAACAGCACATCCCCTAGACTCATGTTTCTGTCACTCAAGCTAGTCATCAGGGGGCATGAACTCACAATCAAGCATAACGCTCCCTCTTGGAGTTACTACCTACTACTTGGCCAAAGCAATAAACAGCAACGGAGAACATGCAAGAATTACTCAAGAACAAAGATATAAAAGAGGTGAATCAAATATATTACTCAAACACAATCTGAACATAGTCTCATAATCCATCAGATCCCAGCAACCTCAGCAAAGCAACAGCAGAAAGATTACATATGTGCCTCGATCATGTAGGCCAGCTCACGAGGTCTAAACCATGAAGAGCAAAGAGGGGAGGAGAACATCACATAGCTACTGATCATGGACCCATGGTCCAAGGTGGACTACTCATGACTCATCCGGGAAGCGTCCATGGTGGTGGAGAAGCTCCCAGTGGTGGTTCTCCCCTCCGGCAGGGTGCCGGGAAGAGTTCTCCTGATGCTCCCGATCTTGGAAGCGCTGCGGCGGCGGAACAGAGGCGAGATCGCGAAAAAGGGTTTTGTCTTCGAGGGTTTCGGGACGAGAGGGATATATATGCGATGGGGGGCAGCCAGAGGCGGATCAGGGGCCCCAGGCGCCCCCCTGGCACGGCCAGGGGTGGGGCCATGCTAGGTGGCCGCCTGGGCCTCCCCTGGCTCCCCTCTGGCCCATCTTTGGTTCTTCGCGAAGCTTCCTGTACGCTGATTTTTCCTATATTTTTCCTGGAATTTTTGGAGCACTTTTAATATGGGGGAAACCTGAAATAGAAAAACAGCAGAAAACAGGAACTGGCACTGTGGTGCACTGAGTTAATAGGTTAGTCCAAATATGATCAAAAGTGTATGGAAGTGCATCAATATCATAGCAATATCACACAAAAGAAGCATGGAGCAAGCAGAAATTATAGATACGTTTTGGACGTATCACAATTGCATCAACCTCTCGACGGTAAGCCGCCATGAGCGGATCCTTGGAATTCCAAGTGCCAGAAACCTGTTGGGCTACCGGATCTGAATCGCCGAAGCATCTCACCCGGCTTAAGTTCATCTCTTTGGCCATCCGAAGACCATGGAGCAAGGCCTCATACTCAGCTGCATTATTAGTACAAGGGAACATTAATTGGAGAACATAAGAAAATTTATCACCTCGCGAGGAAGTTAAGACAACTCCAGCCCCCGAGCCTTCTAACTACCTGGACCCATCAAAGTGAATAGTCCAATATGTGTTATCCACTTTTACCTCAGGCGTTCGTAATTCTGTCCAGTCATTGATAAAATCCACGAGCGCTTGTGACTTGATGGCTGTTCGAGGCACATACTTTAAACCATGGGGCCCAAGCTCAATGGCCCACTTGGCTACCCAGCATGTGGCTTCTCAATTTTGGATGATATCCCCTAAGGGAGCAGAACTCACCACCGTAATAGGATGACCTAGGAAATATTGCTTGAGCTTTCGGCTTGCCATGAAGACCCCATATACCAGCTTCTGCATATGCGGATACCTCTGCTTGGATTCAATAAGTACCCCGCTGATATAATAAACCGGTCGTTGAACCGGATACTCCTTGCCGGCCTCTTTTCTTTCCACAACAATGGCAACGCTGACAGCCCGGCTATTTGTAGCAACATATAGTAACAAAGGCTCCTTGTCAATGGGAGCAGCAAGAACTGGCGGCTCAACCAATTGCTTCTTATGTGCCTCAAACGCCTCATTGGCGGCTTCACTCCAGACAAAATTATCTGTCTTTTTCATCATCTTATACAGAGGGATAGCCTTCTCACCTAGGCGGCTTATGAACCGGCTCAAAGCCGCTATACGGCCTGCCAAGCGCTGGACATCATTGACACACTTTGGCCTCGCCAAGGAAGTGATAGCCTTGATTTTCTCCGGTTTAGCATTGATGCCTCGTTCAGAAGCCCAAAAACCCAAAAGCTTGCCTGCCGGAACACCAAAGACACATTTGGCTGGGTTAAGCATCATCTTGTACACCCGGAGATTGTTAAACATTTCCTTCATATCGTCGATCAGGGTCTCCTTCTTTCTAGATTTAACCACAATATCATCCACATAAGCATGAACATTACGCATGATATGGCCGAGAAGGCAATTCTGTACACACCGCTGGAAAGTCGCCTAGGCACTCTTGAGCCCGAAAGGCATAGACACATAGCAGAAGGCTCCAAACGGAGTGATGAAAGTGGTCTTCTCCTGGTCCTTATCTGCCATCTTGATCTGATGATACCCAGAATAAGCATCCAAAAAACTCAAACGCTCACAACCCGCCGTAACATCAATGATCTGATCAATACGGGGGAGGGCGAACGGGTCAGCTGGGCAAGCCTTGTTTAAGTCCGTGTAGTCCACACACATTCGCCAAGTGCCATTCTTCTTAAGCACCAAAACCGGGTTAGCCAACCACTCAGGATGAAAAACTGCAACGATGAACCTGGCTGCCAAGAGCCGGGCCACCTCTTCACCAGTGGCCTTCCGTCTCTCCTCATTAAAACGGCGAAGAAACTGTCTCACTGGCTTATACTTCGGATCAATATTGAGAGTGTGCTCAGCGAGTTCCCTCGGTACACCTGGCATGTCTAAAGGTTTCCATGCAAATATGTCCGGTTCTCACGGATGAACTCGATGAGCGCGCTTTCCTATTTCAGATCAAGATTAGCACTGATGTTGAACTGTTTAGATGAATCGCCAGGAACAAAGTTAACTAGCTTGGTGTCGTCCGCCGATTAAAACTTCAACAAAGGGTCATGCTCTGTGGTTGGCTTCTTTAAAGACATAAAATATGCTGGGTCAACATTATCCTTGTAGAATTTCAGCTCCTCTGTGGCACAAACTGACTCTGCGTAAGCCGCATCTCCTTCTTCACACTCCAAGGCTATCGTGGGACTCCCATGCACTGTTATGGTCCCCTTGTGACCCGGCATCTTAAGATGCAGATAAACATAACACGACCTTGCCATGAATTTAGCATAAGCCGGCCGCCCAAACAGAGCATGATACGGGTTGTGGATCCTAACAACCTCAAACATTAGAGTTTCTGTTCTGACATCATATTCATCCCAAAAAGTTACCTTCAAATCAATTTTGCCCACCGGGTACGCCGACTTACCAGGCACCACTCCATGCAAATCATTATTGGATGGTCTAAGATTTTTCTCAGTTAATCCCATACGTCGGAAAGTATTATAGTAAAGGATATTGATACTGCTGCCTCCATCCATGAGCACCTTAGTGAATTTGTATCCTCCAACCTGAGGCGCCACCACCAAAGGCAACTGACCTGGATTATCAACCCGGGGCAGGTGATCCTCACGGCTCCACACAATGGGCTGCTTGGACCATCGCAAGAAACGGGGAACTGCTGGCTCAACGGCATTCACCACCCTTTTATGAAGTTTCAGATCCCACTTGCACAGACTCGTGGTAAAAACGTGGTACTGCCCACTGCTCAGCTGCTTCGGGTTACTCTGATAACTGGGTTGTTGTTGCTGATTCCCTTGATTTTTCTGCTGGTTGTTACCGCCTTGATTACCTTGACCTTGAAACCCGGAACCTGAGCCGCCGCCTCCATAACCCGAACCATGTGAGCCAGACCCTGAACCGCCGTTCAATCCATGGTTGTTCTGGATAGACTCCCTGAAGTGTCTCATAATGCTGCAATCCTTCCACAGATGGGTAGCCGGCCTTTCCTCAGTTCCATGCTTCGGACACGGCTGATTCGTTACTTCATCAAGGTTATATCTCGGAGCCGGCCTCCCTTTGCAACGATGATTAAAATTATGTGTTTCCATGTTAGCTACAAAATCATCCGCTTTGCGCTTACCGCCACTGCTCTGATTGGCCGGGTTAAACTGATGTCCTCTTGTATCATTGCTCTTCTTTCCCTTTCCCGATCTTTCAGCCTTAGATTCGGGGTCCTTGGTACTATCAGAGTCGGCATATTTGACGAGAGCCGCCATAAGCTCCCCCATATCATCGCAATGATATGTAAGGCGCCCCAACTTCTGTTTGAGTGGAAGGAAACAACAATTCTTTTCCAACATCAACATTGCTGACTTGGCGTTGATCTTATCTGAAGAATGTATAATGGTTGAGACCCGGCGCACCCAGCTGGTCGTTGATTCACCCTCGTTCTGAACACAAGAAGCTAAATCCACAATTGACATCGGCTGCTTGCATGTATCCTTCTAATGTCAGATAAACTTAGCCTTCAGCTCTACCCACGATCCAATGGAGTTGGGGGGCAATCCTTTCAACCAGTTCCGGGCTGTGCCTTCCAGCATCATGGTGAAATACTTAGCACAGGTGGCTTCACTAACATCCAGCATCTCCATAGCCATCTCGTAACTCTCCACCCAAGCCTCGGGGGGTTGATCTGCTGTGTAGTTAGGCCCCTTACGAGGGCCCTTGAAGTCCTTGGGCAAATGCTCGTTCCGTATAGCCGCCGTTAAGCACGGCACGCCCCAAGCTCGAGAAGCTCTACCTGTCTCTACTGAAGTTACCGGGTAATACGATGCCGGCTGGCGATCTGCAGCCTGAGCCACCAGCTCGGCCTCTCGACGCGTCCTACCCTGATCCGCTAAGTCATGTGCATTAGCACCATGTCATGTCGGGTCATGCCCACGAGGCTGGTCACGATGCCGCTCCGTGCTTGAAACTGCTGGCGAGTCAACGTGCCTGATGTAGCTAACACATGGACGAGGGGTCAAGTGAATCCGGTTACGACTATAACAATAAGCCAGCTGCTGTGTGATATGTCCAAAATGCATCACTATTTTGTATCATAATTTATCCTTATTCATTGATATATTTCACGTTACGGTGATGTTCTTATGTTGATTTGGTCTATTTTACACAGTTTGCAAACTTTCCGATGCCGAAGCAGCAGACGCAGGATTCAGTAGTAAAAAGTGGACACTGAGTTGCTGAAGAAGAATACCTCCAAATTACCTGAAAATTGACGGGAGATATTTTTCAGACGGATCACGAAGGCACGCGAAAGGACAACCAGAGGGGGGCCACAGGGTGCCCAGGCGCCCTGGGGGTGCGCCCCCCCTGGCCGCGCCGGGGGCGCCTGGAGCCCCTGGCCCACCTCTGGCCGCCCCCTTTTGCATATATGCTCTCCGTTATCCAAAAACCCTAGGGACGGGAATTTTTACGGAGTTCCGCCGCCGCTCCGTGGCGGAAACCTACAGAGAGAAAAAGCCATCTCCGGCGGGCAGATTCCGCCGGGGAGATCACCTCCCGGAAGGGGAGATCGTCGCCATCGTCATCACCATCATCACGGGCATCATCGAGATCATCATCAACATCATCCCCAACACCAGCACCATCTCCATCTTCATCCAAATCTCATCTTACAATCGTAACTTATGTTGTAACTCGTACTACCTATCCTCTCTACTCCATCGGTGTTGATTACTACTTTGTGGTGAATGCTATTGAGTTTTGTTGGAGAAATATTATTATGTCCAGATTGTTTATCACCTATTTATCCCCACTGATCATGATCTCCTTTATGTCTCGTGAGTAGTTACCTTAGTTCTTGAGGACATGGGGAAAGTCTTGTTGTTAGTAGTCATATGCTGTTGAAATAATATGTGTTGTTTGATACTTAAGTTGCGTTGTCATTCTACTAGTGGTGTTGTGTGAGTCGAACACCCAACACTTCGCCTTATTAAGGACCTAGGAGAATACATTGTGTATAAAGAATGCTTATGGTGGGTTGCCGGAGTGACAGAAACCTGAACCCCAGTTCGCACGCTTTTGCATAAGGGAATAATGGATCCTCGATCGTATTGCTATGGTTAGGCTTTTGCCTTAAATTCTATCTTGTATTTGCGAATGCTTGCAAGGTGTTTAATCATAAGAGTGCACTCATCTTAGTCTAGAGAGTGTACTAGCATAGATCCACCCACTCAACACTTATCAACACATAACATAGTATCGATACGGAATATGGTGAAAGCACATGACTACCTCTCCCGTGTGTCCACAGGAACGCTTTAGTCTTTATAAGTTCAGTTGCTAGGCCTCTCCTTTGCTAAGAAAGGATTGGGCCACTTGTTACTCTCAGTGCCTTTTACATTGCTTGCTTTTACCTTCCTGTTGCCTATATCGAGAAAACCCCTAAAAAGTTATCTTTCAGTGCTTGCAGTAATTTCTTGCTCAGAATCGCTTATCAATACCTTCTGCTCCTCGTTGGGTTCGACACTCTTACTTATCGAAAACGCTGCAATAGATCCCTTACGGTTGTGGGTCATCAAGTACCGTTTTCTGGCGCCGTTGCCGGGGAGCATAGCGCTATTGGTAAAGTGAAACTGGTAAGGAAGTTTTTTTATATAATTCTGTTTTTGTTTTTGCTATTGCTGCTCTTTGTCCTTATGGATAACCCTGTTATTGGAGCGTTGCTTGCGGGAAGACGCCCCACACCTGTGGTGGTTGATCTTCCCCCTACTGAAATTGTGCCTTATGAAATACCAGCTGGCATTATCGATTATGTTTTGGCTAATCGTTATGCAGGAGACAGACTTCCCGGTGAACACTTGCTATATCTGTCACAACTAAGTTCATTATTTAAGCTTGCAGGTGTATCGAGGGAGTTTGTCATGAGAAAATTGTTTGCCGTATCACTTATATATAAAGCTTCGGATTGGTATAGGCTTCTCGATAACTCACACTTGCTTGACTGGAAGGAGCTTATGTCTCTCTTTTATACTAAGTTTTATCCTCTTCATGAAATTCATCGAGATAGGAACTATATCTATAACTTTAGGTCTCGTGACGGAGAAAGCATTGCTCAAGCTTGGGGGAGATTGAAGTCCTTAATGCTCAAGTGCCCTATTCATGAGCTTCCCAAGGAAATTATACTTACAAATTTTTATGCCAGGCTTTCTCGTCAGGATAAGGAGATGCTAGATGCCTCCTCTAGTGGGGTATTTCAGAAGAAGAGTGTTGAAGAAAGGTGGAATCTCATTGGAAGGATCCAGAGGAATACCGAAGATTGGGAAATTGATAAAGGTATTGAACCCGTTATAAATTATGAACATGATTATATTGAGAGCTATGTGAAAACTGATTACTTCAATACTTTTTGCTCTAAGATTGGTCTTGATTCCCATCTTATGATTGATTTCTGTAAGAATTTTGCCTCTCACGTTGATTCTTTTAAAAAGAAGAGAGACCAGCACCATGAACCTTTTAAAGAGCCACCTATTGATATTTATGTTGCTGACCCTATTTTGCCTACAGTTATATATGAAAAGCCCCCTTTTCCCGCAAGGATAAAGGAGCACTCTCTTGTGACAGGCATAATAAATAAAAGTGAGAGAAGAGTTGATGAGCCTGAGGACCAGATCAGGGTCGATCCTCAAGTTGCATTGATTAAAGACCTTGCTACTAATGATGTTTTGGATTCCAATATAAATTTTTGTGTTATTTCCACTAACCTTGTCACAGCCAAGAATAAAGGCCCAATTTCAGGTACTCCAGTGGTATCTGTTAAAATAGGAGATCACAATTATTATGGGCTATGCGATTTGGGATCGAGTGCAAGCGCTATCCCCTATTCACTTTATGAAGAAATCATCGGTGAGATTTCCCCTTGTGAACTTGAAGAAGTTGATGTTACCATTCATCTTGCAAACAGAACAACTATCTCTCCTATCGAGATTGTGAGGGACGTTGAAGTCCTATGTGGAAAGGTAAAATACCCTACCGACTTTCTAGTACTTGGTTCAGAGAGGGACAAGTTTTGTCCAATTATTTTTGGTAGACCTTTTCTTAGGGCTTGCGGAGCTATAATAGATTGCAAGAAAGGTAAAGTTTCTGTTGAATTTGATGGTGAGCCATATGAATTTAATTTTTTCTAAGTTCTCTAAGCAGCCTCGCGGTACTGATTTACCCAGTGATGATAAAATTATTGAAAGTATTGCCTCTATTGCTATTCCCCCTAATGATCCTTTGCAGCATTACATGGAGGACCACGAGAATGATTTGCATATGCAAGAAAGAAATGAACTAGATGAAATATTCTTGAGGCAGCCCGCTATCCTGAAGCACAACCTTCCGGTTGAACCTTTGGGAATTTTATCAAAACCGAAAGAAGACCCGGTGTTCGATCTTAAACCTCTGCCCGATATGCTCAAGTATGCTTATTTAGATGAAAAGAAAGTATATCCTATTATTATCAATTCTAACCTTTCAGGATATGAAGAAGAGCGATTATTGGAAGTACTTCGTAAACACCGAGGCGCAATTGGCTATACCCTTGATGACCTTAAGGGGATTAGTCCATCTATCTGTCAACATACTATCAACCTTGAGCCTGATGCTAAACCAGTTGTTGATCATCAACGACGGTTGAACCCGAAGATGATGGATGTTGTGAGAACTGAGATTCTCAAGCTTCTGGCCGCAGGTATTATCTACCCTATAGCTGATAGTAAGTGGGTAAGTCCGGTACATTGTGTTCCTAAGAAAGGAGGTACAACTATGGTTCCTAATGATAAAAATGAATTAATACCTCAGAGAATTATTATTGGATATAGAATGTGTATTGATTACAGGAAGTTGAACAAGGCAACCTGGAAGGATCACTACCCGTTGCCGTTCATCGACCAAATGCTGGAAAGGTTATCCAAAAATGCCCACTTTTGTTATCTCGATGGTTATTCTGGCTTCTCTCAAATTCATGTTAACACTGCTGATCAAGAGAAGACCACTTTTATTTGTCCCTTTGGTACTTATGCTTACAGGCGTATGCCTTTTGGTTTATGTAATGCCCCTGCTACTTTTCAAAGGTGTATGTCTGCTATCTTTCATGGGTTCTGCGGGGATATTATGGAAGTCTTCATGGACGATTTCTCCGTCTATGGAACTTCTTTTGACCATTGTCTTCACAATCTTAATAAAGTTTTGCAGAGATGCGAGGAGACAAATTTGGTACTCAACTGGGAAAAGTGCCACTTCATGGTTAATGAAGGAATTGTTCTTGGTCACAAGATTTCCGAAAGGGGAATTGAAGTGGACAAGGCTAAGATCGAAGCTATTGAGAGGATGCCCTATCCAAGGGACATCAAAGGTATTCGTAGCTTTCTCGGTCATGCAAGTTTTTATAGAAGATTTATTAAAGACTTTTCTAAAACCTCAAGACCCCTCACTAATCTTCTCCAGAAGGACGTTCCTTTTGTATTTGATGAAAATTGTAAGGAAGCTTTTGAAGTCCTTAAGAAAGCTTTAATAACCGCTCCTATAGTACAACCACCTGACTGGAATTTACCTTTTGAGATTATGTGTGATGCAAGTGATTTTGCTGTTGGAGCTGTTTTAGGACAAAGAGTTGATAAGAAATTGAATGTTATACATTATGCTAGCAAAACTCTTGATAGTGCTCAAAGGAATTATGCTACTACTGAGAAGGAATTCTTAGCTGTAGTTTTTGCTTGTGATAAATTTAGACAGTATATTGTTGATTCCGAAGTTATTATTCATACTGATCATGCTGCCATTAAGTACCTTATGGCAAAGAAGGATGCCAAGCCAAGGCTTATCAGATGGGTACTCCTTCTTCAAGAATTTGATTTGCAGATTGTTGATAGGAAAGGAGAAGACAATCCGGTAGCGGACAATCTTTCACAGATGGAAGATATACCGCATGATCCCATCCCAGTTAACGATAGTTTTCCAGACGAGCAACTTGCCGTTGTAAAAGTACAATCTCTTTCCGATCCTTGGTATGCAGATTATGCTAATTTTATTGTTGCAAAGTATTTGCCTCCAGGTTTAACACTTCAGCAAAGGAAGAAGTTCTTTCATGATTTGAGGCACTACTTTTGGGATGACCCACATCTTTTCAAAGAAGGTCCCGACGGGATCCTGAGAAGATGCATACCGGAACATGAGCAAAAGGACATTCTCAGACTGTGTCATGATAGTCCCTATGGAGGACATCATGCCGGTGAGAGGACTGCACATAAGGTTCTTCAATCAGGTTTTTATTGGCCTAGTCTCTTTAAAGATGCTAGAAATTATGTTTTAGCCTGTGATAAATGTCAGAGAGTTGGTAACATTAGTAGAAGGAATGAGATGCCTATGAATTACTCACTAGTGATTGAAGCTTTCGATTGTTGGGGTTTTGATTTTATGGGTCCTTTTCCTTCTTCGCACAAGTACACTCACATTTTAGTAGCTGATGATTATGTGACCAAGTGGGTTGAAGCAATCCCCACTGAAAGTGCTGATCACAAGACATCTTTGAAAATGCTTAAAGATGTAATTTTTCCTAGGTTTGGTGTACCAAGGTATCTCATGACTGATGGGGGATCACACTTCACGCACGGAGCTTTTAGAAAAGCTTTGGCTAAATACGATGTTAATCATAGAATTGCTTCACCATATCATCCTCAAACTAGTGGGCAAGTTGAGCTCACCAATAGAGAGATTAAGTTGATCTTGCAGAAGACAGTAAACAGAAATAGAAAGGACTGGTCAAATAAGTTAGGAGATGCTTTGTGGGCATATAGAACTGCTTACAAAAACCCCATGGGCATGTCCCCCTATAAGATGGTGTATGGCAAGGCTTGCCATTTGCCATTAGAGTTAGAGCACAAAGCTTTCTGGGCTGTTAGAGAGCTTAATGCTGACCCAAAATTAGCTGGTGAGAAGCGTCTCATGAACTTGACTTCTCTAGATGAATGGAGAAGTGAAGCTTACGAGAGCGCTACAATGTTCAAGGAAAAGGTAAAAAAGTGGCATGATAGGAAGATTCTGAAACGTGAATTTAATGTTGGTGATAAAGTTTTGTTGTCCAGATCCCGTTTCAGGTTTTCTCCAGGTAAACTACTTTCCAGGTGGGAAGGACCATTTCATATTGAAGAAGTTTATCGGTCTGGAGCAATTAAGATTAATAATTTTGAAGGCACCAAACCTCAAGTTGTGAATGGGCAAAGGCTTAAACATTACATAGCAGGAGACCCTGTCAATGTTGATGTGAATATAATATACACAACAACCCATGAAGAACATGTTGCAGCCCTGTTTCAGACGGCAGCAGAAGCAGAATAAAGAAAAGGTATGTAATACGGTAAGGAAACATCGCGAACCGCCATAAAAGTTCTGTATTACGAGTTTCTGCAAAATTAGTAAAATTCCGAGTCTAAGTGGAGCCGGAGACGACCTCCAGGGAGTCCAGGCGCCCCCTGGCCCCCCCCCCCCGGGCCGCGCCGGGAGGCCGCCTGGACACCCGGGAGCCCTTCTCAGACCCCGCTTTGGTCCGTTACCTTCCTTTCTATGCATAAATTTTTCCTATATATTTTCCCAGACTGTTCCGGCAACGTATCTTGCGATTTCGTGTGTTTTCTCTTCGATCTGTTTCTGCCAAGGAATCTTTCAGCTGAATTTAGGTACCATGGCTTCTCCAAGCTCCCCCAAGGACGAGTTCGTCGTCAATGTCATCAACCCTTACCTCGCTGAGGTGAAGAAGCACCCTCAGGTTGTTCGTATGGAGGACGGTGTCCTTCATCAAGAAGATCTGAAGGGACCTATCAAGGAGGGGAGCGTCCAGGCCAGGCTGGAAGAAGTGGAGCAAGAAGTCTTCGAGTACAAGAAGATGATCGAGCGTGGTGTTGAAGCTAACTTTGACATCACCAACGAGCTGAAGAACTACTTCTTGAAGGAGATGAAGGAGATGTGGAAAAGCATCACCGCGTCTGAATAAAGAATTATAGAGCTCCAAGGGCAAATTAATGATCTACATAACCAGAACTGTGAGTATGAACTAAGGTTTCTGCGCATGGGTTTGGGTGCTGAATGCAGGATTCAGGAGACGAGCTTCTCATATGAGACTGGAGAACCCCTTCCATGGAAGCGTTTCTCCAAGGACTACTTGATCAACGCCAACAAGGATGATGAGTGAAATCTCCTGGGGTAATGGCATTCCCTTGGCTTGTTCCAAGCTTGGGGGAGTGCCCGAAATCTTTATCTTTACCTTTTGTCTTTTAGAGTCAAGTAGAGTCGTATCATGTCTAGGGAGGTTATTATATGAGATAGGTGTGTGCATTGAGGTCTATCACTCCTTCAGTGAAGAATTGTATCCGTGAGTGTGGAGTCATCCATGATGGAATATTAATGAGAAGTTTATTGGTTCCTTTTGCTGCACTCGGTATTCTCTTCACGAAATCGACCTTATATGATGATTCTTATGGGGAGTATTGACCTTATATCAGGTATGGCTGTGAAAACTTTATTTAATCTTGGCAAACATAGCTTTGGTCATAACAACAAGCATGATTTTCTTAAAGTATCAACATAGCCAAAACCTTTATGTTATTATGCTTGAAGTGTTATGCTGACAAGGAAGACAACTTGATGTGTTATGCTTATTTCAATGTTCATGCTTTATATTGCTTTGCATCTTAGTCATCATCAGTTGTCTGCTCTCTCAAAACCTTTGCTAGCCTAACTCTGTACTAAGCGGTATTCTGCTTGTGCATCCATACCCTTAAGCCAATACCTTCCATATGAGTCCACCATACCTTCCTACTCGTGGTATTCCACTACCACCTCCTAAGTACCGAATTTATGTGTTATCCTCAAATGTTCAAAATCTTTTATTTTGTGCCTCTGTTTTAGCTCATGAGGAAGTAATAGCTAATTCATAGTCTTTTTGAGTTGGACAAGCTTCACCCCGGGATTGCATGTATAATGTGCAAACCCATAATACGAGAAGGAGCTAGCATTGAGTGCGCCCGGCTCAAAAAGATAATATAACAACAAACCCTCCTTCACGCTTTGTTCATGAGAAATCAGAAAACTTTGGCAGTGATTAACAAAGGAGAATACGAGGATGTGATCGTCCTCGTGCGGGAGCCGTTCCTCGAAACTTGTCCAACTCAAGAAGTAGTTGAGTTATCTATTAGCATTTGTTGACAAATCATGCACCTCTCAAAACTTGTTTTCATTCTGTTTGATTTGAGGATAGCACATGAGTTTTCCCTACTACCCTAGAACAGGGCCTATCTTCTAATTTTAAGTTGAGTCAGTTATTTCTACTTCCTTCTATTTCTCAAAGAGAGCAGACGTTTGATGTTGATAAGGATTCATTCATATAAAGTTGCATTAAGATTTGTCATATCATATCCTTGTTGACATTATCATTCGATAAGTAAGTTGTTTGTCATGCCCAGCTAAGGCAAATATCTTCCTTTGTGTTAACACTTTCACTTCTTGCCTATTAACATGTTATTTCAAAAAGCTTCAATTGATCTCATCAAAATGTAAGAGCAAAAGTTAAATCTATTTGTTGTTCTTTGACCAAAGGACATGTTTGTCATGATATAATGAGTTTCCTTAGCCCTACTTTCGAATATAAGTGTTATCACTATTTTATAAGGGCTTTATGAATTGAAGATTGCTGTTGAGGATATTTGAGTTGGTAAATAAACTATGATGCTTCTTCTCCGTATTCTATTTATCAACACTTCACTCTCTAAACTTGTGGACGGGTTTACCGAGTTCATATTCGCTTGGGGACAAGCGAGGTCTAAGCTTGGGGGTGTTGATACGTCCAAAATGCATCACTATTTTGTATCATAATTTATCCTTATTCATTGATATATTTCACGTTACGGTGATGTTCTTATGTTGTTTTGGTCTATTTTACACAGTTTGCAAACTTTCCGATGCCGAAGCAGCAGACGCAGGATTCAGTAGCAAAAAGTGGACACTGAGTTGCTGAAAAAGAATACCTCCAAATTACCTGAAATTGACGGGAGATATTGTTCAGACGGATCACGAAGGCACGCGAAAGGGCAACCAGAGGGGGGCCACAGGGTGCCCTGGCGGCGCCCCCCTGGCCGCGCCAGGGGGCACCTGGAGCCCCTGGCCCACCTCTGGCCGCCCCCTTTTGCATATATGCTCTCCGTTATCCAAAAACCCTAGGGACGGGAATTTTTACGGAGTTCCGCCGCTGCTCCGTGGCGGAAACCTACAGAGAAGAAAAAGCCATCTCCGGCGGGCAGATTCCGCCGGGGAGATCACCTCCCGGAAGGGGAGATCGTCGCCATCGTGATCACCATCATCACGGGCATCATCGAGATCATCATCAACATCATCCCCAACACCAGCACCATCTCCATCTTCATCCAAATATCATCTTACAATCGTAACTTATGTTGTAACTCGTACTACCTATCCTCTCTACTCCATCGGTGTTGATTACTACTTTGTGGTGAATGCTATTGAGTTTTTTTGGAGAAATATTATTATGTCCAGATTGTTTATCACCTATTTATCCCCACTGATCATGATCTCCTTTATGTCTCGTGAGTAGTTACCTTAGTTCTTGAGGACATGGAGAAAGTCTTGTTGTTAGTAGTCATATGTTGTTGAAGTAATATGTGTTGTTTGATACTTAAGTTGCGTTGTCATTCTACTAGTGGTGTTGTGTGAGTCGAACACCCAACACTTCGCCTTATTAAGGACCTAGGATAATACATTGTGTATAAAGAATGCTTATGGTGGGTTGCCGGAGTGACAGAAACCTGAACCCCAGTTCGCACGCTTTTGCATAAGGGAATAATGGATCCTCGATCGTATTGCTATGGTTTGGCTTTTGCCTTAAATTCTATCTTGTATTTGCGGATGCTTGCAAGGTGTTTAATCATAAGAGTGCACTCATCTTAGTCTAGAGAGTGTACTAGCATAGATCCACCCACTCAACACTTATCAACACATAACATAGTATCGATACGGAATATGGTGAAAGCACATGACTACCTCTCCCGTGTGTCCTCAAGAACGCTTTAGTCTTTATAAGTTCAGTTGCTAGGCCTCTCCTTTGCTAAGAAAGGATTGGGCCACTTGTTACTCTCAGTGCCTTTTACATTGCTTGCTTTTACCTTCCTGTTGCCTATATCGAGAAAACCCCTAAAAAGTTATCTTTCAGTGCTTGCGGTAATTTCTTGCTCAGAATCGCTTATCAATACCTTCTGCTCCTCGTTGGGTTCGACACTCTTACTTATCGAAAACGCTGCAATAGATCCCTTACGGTTGTGGGTCATCACTGTGCTAGCGCTGTCTAAAGAAGTTCCTGGGCTCTCCGGGTTTCCACAGCCACTGGAGTTTCGCACTCAACTGGCAGAGCCGCCAATCTCGTTGCTGCTACAATCATGTTATCCAGAGGGTTGGAGTAATGACCCACCAGCGTCGTCGGGTGATGAGGTGCAGTGTGGATTTGATTCATATATGGAGAACCTATCATGCGCGGTTGAACTGGCGCTTCAGCCGTCCCGTTGATCACCGGCGGGTTACTGGTCCCTGCTCCAGTTGTGTTGAAAAGATTCCTCGGGTCGTAAACAAAAGTCACACGACTCCGATGCTTCCTCCTCATGACTTCGTTAGCAGCGTTCTGATCCTATGTGAGCCGGTACGAATCCGCTTGAATCCGCTGTGGCTTAGCGTCCAATACGGCCCATTCTGCAGTCATCCTAGCATTCTCCGCCACCAGGCCTTCTTTCGCTTGCGCTATTTCCTCTGGCAGCTTAGCCACATCTGCCTTGTGCTGCTCTTGGTTGTATGGGGTTACGTCTGTTCCCATGAGGGTCGCCAGAGCCTCCAATAGATATGTCAAGACTTGAGTTGGCGGGCGTACCGGTCCGCCCGCACCTGCCACAGACATCGCCGTTGCACCGGGTGTTATGGCCCCGGCGACTGTCGAGCCGAGAGCCGGCTGGGTGCCAGTCATGAAAATCGCCACCTTGTTCGGTGGCTCATGGGGGTCCGAAATACTGTTACCATCAGACCAGCCCCCAAGCCGTCTGCTCTGCATCTGATACATTGAATTAGTCTCGCCCGTGGATGATTCACCGTCAGAGAGAATGACCGTCTCACCGCGAGATCCAGAGCCTCCAGCGCCCTGGATGTATGCAACAAAGGCACTCTTCACGGCGGGCTGAGCCCGGGCGGCTCGCGCATGCTGAGCCGTCTTGATGATGTCGGTGCAGGTGTCCGGCTCAGGGCCCGGTTCGCCGATCTTGCCGATGAAGACGTGGATTCCGCCGAAGGGGACCCTGTACCCGTACTCAATTCAGCCGGCCTCGGGACCCCAGCCTGCATCGTCGATGTAGAGCTTGCCGCGATGACACTTGGTCATCCGGCCCACTGCGTATCCCTTGAGCCCCTTGAAGTTGCCCTTCAAGAACTCGAAACCACCATGCGCAGGCCCCACGGTGGGCACCAACTGTCGTGGAGTCTTCACGGCAGATGTCCTAAGGAAAGGACTCAATTGTGGAGCCATAGCTATGTGGTTACCTTAAAGGGGTTAAAACGGGACAAGAGACATGGGAAGTTTATACTGGTTCGGCCCCTTGCGGTGAGGGTAAAACCAAATCCAGTTTGAGGTGGAATTGCTAGGGTTTCGATTGCTAGGGAGCGAATACGCTTGCCCGGCTTTCGATTTGTTGTGTCTTTCCCTAAGCCGCTGGCGGGTCGTCCCCTTATATACACGGGTTGACGCCCTACGGCTTACAGAGTCTCGGCCAGCTCATACAATCGTGTCCGGCTTGGTGACTCATTGTTACATGCCTTACAGTAAAAGTTAAACATACATGGCGGTTTACACTTACGGGCTTTAAGCCGCTTTGGGCTTTGGGCCCCTTATACATTACTATTATTGAACCTTGATGGCTTCTCGCCCCTCGTTGGTTACCCCAAGTGGAAGGTTTGAGATGCAGTGTAGCGGAAGTTTTCCCTTGGCAAAGATACCAAGGATCGATTTCCCTGAGACTCCCAGTTTCAACAAGAAGGTGTCAACTGCTAACGGCGCCAGATATTAGCAATAAACATGGACCTGCACACAGATACAAATAACTTTGCTCCCAACGAGTACAGAGAGGTTGTCAATCCCTCCGGCCTTGTCGTTTACAAAGGATCAAACGCAAGTGATAATAGTGATAGGTTTTGCTGCAAATAGTAAATAAAAGCGGAAAGTAAATAGCGGATGTGATCAGTGATGGTAATATGGACCGGGGTCCCATGATGTTCACTAGTGTTGTCTCTCTCCCAAAAGACGATAAAACAACTATGTGAGGTAAACGAATTACAGCTGGGCAATTGACAGGATTATGTGCGCAAACCAATGCTAACTATGTTACAAGAAAGGTAGAGGTTCAAAGCATGGGCGGTACGCCAAGGCAAGTAGACCGAAATCCATCTGCATCTACTACTAATCATCCACCTTGAGATATCTATCCAGAACATCTCGCTGGTATTAAGTTGCAAGTCCCACCCATAGTGTAAACTCAAAGCAACAGGCAACTGCATTAAAAGAACTTTGCGTAAAGTAAACAATCCTTGCACCTGCGGGCACAAGCACCGTTGTTTTCCCCCTTGTGGCAACAGCACATCCCCTAGACTCATGTTTCTGTCACTCAAGCTAGTCATCGAGGGGCATGAACCCACAATCAAGCATAACGTTCCCTCTTGGAGTCACTACCTACTACTTGGCCAAAGCAATAAATAACAACGGAGAACATGCAAGGATTACTTACGAACATAAATATAAAAGAGGTAGATCAAATATATTACTCAAACACAATCTGAACATAATCTCACAATCCATCGGATCCCAGCAAACTCAACATAGCAACAGCATAAGGATTACATATGTGCCTCGATCATGTAGGGCAGCTCACGAGGACTAATTAGTGAAGCACAAGAACAGGAGGAGAACATCACATAGCTACTGGTCATGGACCCATGGTCCAAGGGAGACTACTCACAACTCATCCGGGAGGCGTCCATGGTGGTGGAGAAGCTCCCGGTGGTGATCCTCCCCTCCGGCAGGGTGCCGGGAAGAGTTCTCCTGGCGCTCCCGATCTTGGAAGCGCGGCGGCGGCGGAACAGAGATGAGATCGCGAAAAAAGGTTCCCGTATCGAGGGTTTCGGGACACGATATAAATATATGCCAAAGGGGGGCATCAGCGGAGGCCTGGGGGGCCCAGGCGCACCCCGGTGCGGCCAGGAGGGGGGCCGCGCCACCAGGGCGCCTGGAGCCCTGGTGGCCCCCCTCCGGCTGTACTTTGGCTACCGGGAAGCTTCTGGAACGCTGAGTTTTTATATAATTTTTCTGGGATTTTTCTGGCAGTTTTCGTAATGAGAAAACCTGAAATACAAAAACAGCAGAAAACAGAAACTGGCACTGGGGTGCACTGAGTTAATAGGTTAGTCCAAATATGATCAAAAGTGTATGGAAGTGTATAAATATCATAGAAATATCACCCAAAAGAGGCATGGAGCAAGCAGAAATTATAGATACGTTTTGGACGTATCAAACCTCCATCTTCAACATGCTTCTGGGCTTGGCCCATGAACCGCCATTGGGTAACCCGACCCCTCCTGGGTGGGTCATATCAAATAGTTATATCCCCAACATGCTCCATGACCACCGCCGCCTTTTCGGACATGGGTTGCATGCTGGAGTCTGAGGTGGCCTGGAATATATTGGCGTGTGCATCCTCGATCTTGGCGTGGATGGCCTCGACCCGGGCTAGGGCGACATCGGCGGCACGGACGGCAGCTCCAGCGCTCATGGCGTTTGCACCCGCCGTTGCAGCAGCAATTGCAGCCGTCTCAGCTGTTGTAGTTGCCATGTCGGCTGTCGCAAACGCCCTCTCGGCGGAAGCGTCCGCGCTCAATGCAGATGCGGCGGCACTCTCGGCGTAGGCGGCCGCGCTCTCGGCGCTCGGGGGGGGATGCGGCCATCGTATGTGCCTTCACGAAGCGTTTCCACGGCGTCATCTTTGCAAGAAGGGGGGTGCGGGAATGGGGATCGGGATTCCTAGATTCGGGGGTTGCTGGCACTGCAGCATACGAGCCGGCGAAGCTCAAGGAGGGAGACTTAAATAGACCCATCTATTTTGATCGCAAACGGTTCCTAGAAGACAACTATGTGTGATGTTCTAGATATTTTTTATTAAAATCTGACCTTTTCTGAAATTTAAAAGCATGACAAATGAACTCTAAAAAGGTTGAAAGTTGGCATGATATCATCATTTCACCCACATAGCATGTGCTAAAAAGTTGAGAGGGTTACGGCAAAAACTGGATGCACTTCGTGTACAAAATGGACAATCTCTTTCGAAGTATCGGGGTTTCAGACGAAAACTCATCGGTTAGAAAGGGATTTTATTTTTTTGAACTCTAGACCTTTTTTGTGTTCAAAATGCACCATTCAGAGCCACATTATCAATTTTCAACCCTTTCTGACTTCATTTGGTATTTTTCATGCATTTACTAATTTTTTTGAGCTAAATGACTCCGAAATTGAAAAGCATTACAAATGAACTCCGAAAAAGTTGAAAGTTGGCATGGTATCATTATTTCGCCCACATAGCATGTGCTAAAAAGACGATAGGGTTACGGCAAAAACTGGATGCACTTCATGTACAAAATGGACAATCTCTTTCGAAGTATCAGGGTTTCATACAAAAACTCATCTGTTACAATTTTTTGAACTCATTTGAACTCTAGACTTTTTTGTGTTCAAAATGCACCATTCAGAGCGACATCGTCAATTTTTAATCCTCTCTGACTTAATTTGGCATTTTCCATGCATTTACTATTTTTTTGAGCTAAATGACCCCGAAATTGAAAATCATTACAAATGAACTCCGAAAAGGTTGAAAGTTGGCATGGTATCATCATTTAGCTCACATAGCATGTGCTAAAAATATGAGAGGGTTACGGCAAAAACTGGATGCACTTCGTGTACAAAATGGACAATCTCTTTCGAAGTATTAGGATTTCATACGAAAACTCATCTGCTACAAAGGTATTTCATTTTTTTAAACTTATTTGAACTCCAGACTTTTTGTGTGGTAAAATGCAACATTCAGAGCCACATCATCAATTTTCAACCCTTTCTGACTTCATTTCGTATTTTTCATGCATTTACTGATTTTGTTAAGCTAAATGACTCTGAAATTGAAAAGTACTACAAATGAACTCTGAAAAGGTTGAAAGTCGGCATCTTATCATCATTTCACCCACATAGCACGTGCTAAAAAGTTGAGAGGGTTACGGCAAAAACTGAACGCACTTCGTGTACAAAATGTACAATCTCTTTCGAAGTATCATGGTATCGGACGAAAACTCATCTGTTACAAAGTGATTTCATTTATTTGAACTCCAGACTTTTTGTGTGTTCAAAATGCACCATTCAAATCCACATCACCAATTTTCAACCCTTTCTGACTTCATTTGGTATTTTTCATGCATTTATTGATTTTTAAGCTAAATGACCCTGAAATTGAAAAGCATTACAAATGAACTCTGAAAAGGTTGAAAGTTGGCATGGTATCATCATTTGACCCATATAGCATGTGCTAAAAAGATGAGAGCGTTATGGCAAAAACTGGATGCACATCGTGTACAAAATGGACAATCTCTTTTGAAGTATCAGGGTTTCGAACAAAAACTCATCTGTTACAAAGGTATCTCATTTTTTTGAGCTTATTTCAACTCCAGGCTTTTTGTGTGTTCAAAATGCACCATTCAGAACCACATCATAAATTGTCAACCCTTTCTGACTTCATTTGGTATTTTTCATGCATTTACTGATTGTTTTTAAGCTAAATGACCCTGAAATTGAAAAGAACTACAAATGAACTTTGAAAAGGTTGAAAGTTGGCATGGTATCATCATTTCACCCACATAGCATATGCTAAAAAGTTGAGAGGGTTACGACAAAAATTAGACGAACTTCGTGTACAAAATGGACAATCTCTTTCGAAGTATCAGGGTTTCAGATGAAAACTCATCTGTTACAAAGGGATTTCATTTATTGAACTCCACACTTTTTGTGTGTTCAAAATGCAGCATTCAAAGCCACATCATCAATTTTCAACTCTTTCTGATTTCATTTGACCTTATAAAGACATTTAAGTGATTTTCTTGCCATTTAATGACCGTAATTCAAATTTGAACTACATCTACATGCAACGGCTAACCATAACGGTTTGAAAAATCATATTTTTGTCTACTTGTGTGCGAGTTAAAAAATCTTTAGACCATGTAAATGTGTGGAAGGTGAATGGCAGGGTTTATTAATCAGACATGGTTCTGTATTGGAAACCGTTAGCTATTATGTTCACACACGGATTCTAATGCGGCAATCGTGTGTAATTCAAACTACAGTACTCGTAAATTCCGTCGACAGGCGTGTGTACTGTTCTCGTCAATCTAGATTCCGGCCGCCAATAAATACTACCTTGCTCATGTCGTCCTCCTGCACTCTCATCTACATCCTCCCCTTGCCCCCCTCTCTCTCTCCCAAAGCTCTGCCATGGCGTCGCCGATCTGCCCACGCGCCGACGAGGAGTCGCCGCCCCCCGAGGACGCTCATTCGTTGAGCAGCGACGAGGAGGACCCCCTACGTGCCGCCGGACGAGGTTGCGCCGGACCCCCCAACTTTGGATTGGTTTTGGGGCCAGTACAATCTTTGTCTGTGGAAGTCACTGTCGCCGGCTGAGAAAGCCAGGCAAGTGGCGTTCAAGAAGGAGATGACGGAGGAGAAAGCCAGGTACCAGGCGGCCTGTGAAGACCGTGATGCCGCCTGGAAAAAGGAGAAGGTGGAGCTTTGGGGACGGGCACGTCGTCGTGCGAAGGAGGTGTACGAAGACGGGTACTTCGCGAGGAAGACCAAAGGCGCTAGGCGCCTCATTGCTGCGTGGAGGTGGGTCGATAAGCTCTAGCGTGCCACCGACAAGGAGCTCCGGTGGGCACCCAACGAAATGGCAAGATCGTCCACGCTCATCCGCCACCAAGAGGCAGATCGGTACGTCAAGCGCTGCGAGGCGGAGGAGGCGGAGTACTACCTCCGCGCTGGGATGACACCATGCATCAAGAGTGATTATTAGTTTTAGTATTATTTGTTTACAATTTTATGCATTGTACCTACTCCCTCCGTCCGAAAATATTTGTCATCAAAATGGATGAAAAGAGATGTATCTAGTACTAAAATATGTCTAGATACATCCCATTTTATCTATTTTGATGACAAGTATTTTCGGATGGAGGGAGTAGTTGTTAAGTATCATCACGTATATGTGATGATATTATGTATATTCTGTGATGATATATTATGAGTTCCATTTTCTATATATTTTGGTATACTAATTTGAATCTAGATGTTATCATCCACATATACAGAATGGAAAGCGTATATACACACATTGAAATAGAACATATAAGAACGGAAAACAGAGTACACACATTCAAACAGGGAAATTAACAAAGCAATATTGTGATTGATGTTAATACATAGTTATCCACGTCAAAATGACTCAACAAAATAAAACGCGTCCATGAGACCATGACCAGCAGCCCTTGCCTATAGTAGCTCTTGGCTCTGCCTGAAACCGTGCAGGCGTTCATCCAAGCGGTCGACATGCTCGCGGTACATCTGGAGCGCGATCTCGAGCTCCAAGTTGGCTATTTCATCGAAGATCACCAGCTCGAGTATGCGACGGCCATGTTCCTCTACTGCGCCCAGGTGGACACCTGGGCCAAGGAGGCGGTCGAGCCTATGGACCAGCGCGTTGGCATCCAGCGGGCCGCTTACGAGCCGAACGGTGCCACCCATGCGAACGGCGCGGCGGGCGTCCGATGCAAGTACAGCACGGCCGGCCTCTGCCCACTCCTGGCGAGGAATGGGGGTACTGACGAGACGTGTACCCAGCTGCGGCGCCGTGTCGACAGTAGGCAAGCACCGATGGATCCGCTCTTGCTGTGCGCCGTGCCATGCCTCTTGCTCTGCGACACTCCAACGGCCTCGCCGTGTGGCGAGCTGTAGCCTATTGTCGGTGTACAAAAAGAGGGGCACACTTTTTTGTACCCCTATGACTATGCACGGCAGTCTGAGCCACGGCGCCCCCACACCAAGCATGGCGAGGGAGGCGAGCCAGGGTAAGACTGAAGCTCGATGGAGACTGGAGCGACGCCAAGAACAAGACCACAAAGAGCAAAGGGACGACGCGGCTTCCCCCGGCAAGATCCTTGCCGGGGCCGGCTCTGGCAGCCCCGGCAAGACCCTTGCCGCGGCAGCTCGCCCCGCACCTACGGAGCGAATCACCCTTGAGTCCACCGCCCCCATGGGGCGAGGATTGGGGAGATATACCCGTGGTGGCATGTAGATCTTTGTGAAGATATTCAAGATCAGATCCAAGTTAAGAAGACGACGACCCTTGGCGGGATCCCAGCCAAGGAGGACTAGAAGGCTCCCGGCAAGCACCTTGCTGGGGATGACAGCAGGCGCCACGGCAAGACCCTTGCCGGGGCCCCCGGCAAGGCCCTTGCCGAGGACACCCACGGGGCCACCGTCAGGCCCGCATGAACTGGGTTTCCACCGACCCACGCAGCTGCCGACCCAACCAGCTAGACAGGCTCCTGCGTGGCAACCCAGAGATCTTCGTGGAGACCCGCCGTTGCGCCACCTCAGCTGCCTGTCTGCCTACATGGCACCTGAGGCACCGCTGGACAGGGCACGTGTCAACACGAGGAGGAGCGGCGACGGACAAGACGGACGTCTCCCCCCATCCCCGATAAAGTAAGGACACCTAAGCTGAGCGCATTAAATGCACCTTGTCCTGTAATGCGAGGGACAACCTCGCATCACTGTACCCTTTCCACCTCCTGTGTGCCACTGTGGCAACCCCTTTTCCCTATAAAAGGAGGCCCGAGGCGACCAGGAGGAGGATTCGGCTTTTTAGAACTCCTCACGACTCTCTTGGAGCTCCTCGTTAGCTGAAGAACACCAACGTATAATCCACCAAAGCAGGAGTAGGGTTTTACGCATCTTTGCGGCCCGAACCTGGGTAAAGGAACCGTGTCCTGACCGTTAGATCCGCTCTTCTCTCAACCCCGTGCCCCGCAACCGTAGTAGGGATTCTTGTGATCCCATAGGTGTCGATCCAAATACCCCAACATCTTTTGCGCGCCAGGTAGGGGGCGCAGTTGTGAGAATCGGCTTTAGCGGTTAGTTCGGCGTTCCTGCCTCGTCATGGCGCCCAAGAAGAAGACGACGGTGGCGGTTGGCCAGTCGAAAGCCGGACAGCCCGTCCCGACGCGGGCGAGCAGCGGACCAGTCGCGGAAAGGACTCGGGGCGCTGCTCGCGAACACCAACGCCATCCCGACAGCCGGAGTTTGGGAGTTGGCGATGTTTGTGCGCCTGGTAACGGGCCACACACCGCCAGTTCCAAGGACGGAGCCCGACCCTCCGCGGGTGGCGCGGGGCCTTCCAAGGTCACGGCCGCATCACCCGAAGGCAACGCAAGGGCCTCCAGAACTCCCACGCCGGTGCCAACAGCGCGTTCTTCTCAAGTAGCACGCGACAAATGGCGTCGTCACCCCGAAGATCCCGGGCGTCGCCATGGGAAGGGCCCCGAGCGCCACTCCTGGGATGTAGAAGACATGCCCGCCCGCCGAAGCGCTGGTGGAGACGTTAGGCAACCGCGGGTCGAAGCGCATCACGGTCCGCGCAGGTTTCACTACCGTTGACACCAGCCGAAGCTTTGGCGCGCACGCAGTTGCTCCTTGACTTTCCTCCCGTTACGGGGAAACTCGACGAATGGAGAGCCACCATCCGAAGCCTTGTCGCAGTCGCCAACAGGGATGACCTAAATCCAGCGGAGCTCCCAGGCCGAGGCTCCGATGGGGTCCCACGCACCAGCGGCGGGAGAGCCGGCAGCGCCGTGGCTACGGTGCATTCGCCTCCTCCTCGCCCGGTGCCGCGTGCGTCGACCCGTTGAGACGTCGCGGGCGACGCCATCTCCATAGCGTCGTCCGACCCACGGACTCGCGGCGACCAGCATCAAGTTCTTCAGGAGCGAGCTCGTGAGGACGCTCGAACCACCATCGAGCGCCGGTGCGGAACGCGCCACCAGTCGGACAGGCGAGCAGGGCCTGCTGCGGACCGCCCAGCACCGGAAAGCCCTGGAGGTCTACCCTACGAGGTAGGCTGTCCAGCTTTTACTCGTGAGCTGCGGCAGTTCCAGTGGCCCTATCACCGCACCTTCAAACCTGATGTTGGCGAGAAGTAAAACGGCAAGACCCACCCGTCGGAGTTCCTCAGCATCTACACCATCGCGATGCAAGCTGTCGGGGCCCGCGACGATAAGGTGCTTGCGAATTACTTTCCGTTAGCTCTTAAACCTAACGCCATGTCGTGGTTGATGCACTTGCCAGTAGACTCTATTTCGTCCTGGTCCGACTTGTGCCATGAGTTTGTTGGCGCCTTTACTGGAGGCCATCAAGCCCATGGCCAAGCGAGTGACCTGCATGTCATACCCCAGAAGGAATGCGAGACTCTGCGCAAGTACATACAGAGATTCAGCCGGGTACAGTACAATATCCCCGATGTTCACCCTGCCGCCATCAAGAGCGCGTTCCACCAGAACGTGCGCAACCGCAAGATGCGCGCAGAACTGGCGATGACCAAGGTGAAGGATGTGGCGGAACTCTACGTTCTTGCCGACAGATGTGCCGGGCTGAAGAGGGAAGGAAGTACCCCGGCAAAAGTGCCGGTGCGGAAACCGACTCCTCAGACGAGGATACTGCCGCTCCAGCAAAGAAGGGCCGGAACCGTAATAGGAAGCGCAAGGGGAAGGCCGTGCTTGCCGTCGAGGGATCTGATGACACCGGCTCCGCCAAGAAAACCAAGGCGGGTGACCTTGGCAAAGAAATTGCCGGGTGTGTCGCCTGCCAGGCCTTGGCAGCTACCGAGAAGCCAGGAAACTCCGGCAAGCGATACTGCAAGATCCATCGCACCAAGGGCCATGATCTCCAGGACTGCCACCAGGTTGAGCTCCTTACTGAGAAGCAAAGGGCTGAATACGAGAGGCGGGACAAGGAGAAGGGCCAAGACGGTGCTGAGGGATCCAGCAAGAAGCGTGACGGCCAAGCAGGCCATCGCGGCAAGGAGAAACAGCAGGAAAGGCCCGCCCGAGGCTGCGACAGAAGACCTGAAGACGACGATCACGAAGAGGACGACGAGTCCGGCGGCCAAGAGTTTCAGAAGGCTACGGACGCCATGTGCGTCGATGGTGGTGCCTCGCTGCATGCTTCTCACCGCCAGCTTAAACAGTGGGCGCGTGAGATTATTGCGGCAGAGCCATCGTCCGGTGCCCAAAAGCCGCTGAAATGGTCCAGCACACCTATCATCTTTGACGCCGAGGATCACCCTGATCGCACTACTGCGGTCGGGTGCTTGCCATTGTTGGTTTCACCGACAATACGCAACCTCAAGGTGACGAAGATGCTAGTCGATGGCGGAGCTGGTCTAAACCTACTTTCGCCCACCGTGATCGAGAAGCTGCAAGTTCCTGATGGAGACCTCGAGGAAACGGTCACGTTTCAGGGGGTCAGCCCAGGGAGGAGACAACCGAAGGGGAAAGTCACGCTGCCCGTGACTTTTGGAAGTGATCTGAACTACAGGACAGAGAGGATCGTGTTCGATGTTGCCAAGATCTCCCTGCCTTACAACGGGATCCTTGGCCGCCCAGCACTGGCCAAGTTCATGGCAGCATCACACTACGCCTACAACACCCTGAAGATGCCAGGGCCCGTGACGATCATCACCATCCCCTCCGATAAGAAAGATGCGCTGATTTGCGCCGACCAATTGTACCAGCAAGCAGTTGCAGCAACTGCCGCTACTGGGGCACTTGCTCCTGCCACTGGAGCCCCGTGAGGGAAGAAGAAGAAGACCGGCGAGACCTCAGGCGCCCACTCCGGCAAGCGCACCTCTTCGGAGTGATGCGCTCCCGTCGAGGACGTGCCTGAGAGCTCCACCGGAAAGAAGAAGACCGGCGAGACCTCAGACACCCATTCCGGCAAGTGCACCTCTTCGGAGTGTCGCGCTCCCGTCGAGGACGTGCCAGAGAGCTCCACCGGCAGAAACAAGAGATCCAGGGCCACGCTGCTAGGAACCAAGAAGGTTTCTGTCAAGGAGGATGGCACGGGAGGGGCTTTTACCATAAGCTCCGCCCTTGACAAAAAATGGGAAGACGCGCTCATCACCTTCCTGCGGGGGAATGTCGACGTGTTTGCCTGGCAAGCATCCAACATCCCCGACGTTCCCAGGGAGGTGATTGAGCACCACCTTGTTGTCTGCCCTCATGCGTGGCCCGTCAAGCAGAAGGTCAGGAAGCAAGCTTTGGAACGGCAAGAGTTCATCACCGAGGAGATCCGGAAACTGGAAGCTGCGGGTTTGGTGAGAGGAGTGCTCCACCCAACATGGTTGGCCAATCTAGTGGTAGTGCGCAAGGCAAATGGGAAGTGGAGGCTGTGTATTGATTACACGGATATCAATAAAGCTTATCCCAAGGACCCCTTCCCGTTGCCACGCATAGACCAGATTGTTGACTCCACAGCAGGGTGTGACCTGCTGTCATTCCTCGATGCCTACTCCGGCTACCACCAGATCTTCATGGCGAGAGAAGACGAAGAGAAGACACCATTCATCACCCCATGTGGCACGTACTGTTTTGTACGAATGCCTTTCGGGTTGAAGAGTGCTGGCTCGACGTTTGCAAGCGCAGTCCAGATTGGTTTTGAACCCCCAGCTCCATAGAAATATGGAGGCTTATATGGATGATATAGTGGTCAAAACCAAGAATAAGGCAACCCTTGTACCGGATTTACAAGAAACATTTGTGAACCTGCGCAAGATCAACCTCAAGCTGAACCCTGAGAAGTGCGTCTTCAGCGTTCCGTCCGGCAAGCTTCTCGGGTTCTTTGTGTCACAGCGTGGGATAGAAGCCAATCCGGACAAGATCAAAGCTATAGAGCAGATTGAAGCGCCCAAACGGGTCAAGGATGTGCATCGGCTTGCTGGCTGCGTTGCCGCCATGAGCAGATTAATTTCCAAGTCTGCCGAGCGCGCCCTCCCCTTTTTCAAGATAATGAAAAAGGCGGGCCCAATGGAATGGACGCCAGAAGCCGAAGCAGCATTACGAGATCTGAAGAGCTATCTTTCCTCTATGCCGATACTGGTTGCGCCTAGACCACAAGAACCGTTGCTGCTATACTTAGTGGCAACGAACCAGGTGGTCAGCGCCGCACTAGTGGCGCAGAGAGAAACTGATGATGAGGTGATAGCAGCAACAGAGCCTGGTGCCACTGGTGCAGAAGCGACACAGCCGTTCGGAGTGCTGTCGAAGAAGAAAATGACGCAGCACCCGGTCTACTTTGTTAGCTCCCTCTTGCAGGGGGCTAGATCAAGGTACTCCGGCGTGCAGAAATTGCTCTTCGGCCTTCTTATGGCCTCGAGGAAGCTGCGTCATTACTTCCAGGCGCACGAGATCACCGTCGTCACTCGCCTCCCTCTGCAACGGATATTGCACAATCCAAACGCGACGGGAAGGATTGTAGAGTGGGCACTAGAGCTGTCCAGCTTTGGCCTCAAGTTTGAAAGCACCTCGACAATTCAGAGTTGAGTCCCGGAAGAGTTCGTTGCAGAATGGACCGCAATGCCTGATGAAGAGGTCCAGGAAACTGCTCTCCCCGGCAAAGAGGCGAGTTGCAACTGGATCATGTACTTTGATGGGGCTTTCTCCTTACAGGGCGCCGGGGCTGGCGTACTGCTGGTCACGCCCACCGGAGAGCACCTCAAGTACATGGTCCAGATGCACTTCCCTAGGGAGGTATCAACGAACAACACTGCCGAGTACGAGGGGCTGCTTGCTGGTCTTAGGATCGCGGCGGACCTCGGAATCAGGAAGCTCATTGTCAGGGGCGACTCGCAGCTTGTCGTCAAACAAGTCAACAAAGATTACCAGAGCCCGTTGATGAAGGCCTACGTCGATGAAGTAAGAAAGTTGGAAGAGCGCTTTGATGGTATACAGGCGGAGCACGTTCCCGGAGCGGAGAACGACATCGCCGATTACCTGTCAAAGGGCGCTGCCCTCAAGCTACCTGTGGAACCAGGTACCTTTGTGCTTCAGCTTTCTCAGCCATCCGTTGATCCATCAACAGAGCTGAACAAGAGGAGGAAGTCAGGGCCCGGCAAGTACTTTCCCGCCGAGCTCCCCGGAGCCGCCGGCAAGGATGTTGCCGGGGACACTGAGCCCGCCACCGGAGGGCTAACTCCGGCGGAGCGTCAAGCTTTTGCCGTCGAGATAGCCACTCCCTTGGCGGAGGAAATGCCTTTAGTCCTCGCCGTCGAGCCCCAGGCTCAAGCGTGGGCGCAGCATACCGTTCGATTCCTTCAGACTGGGGAACTTCCTGAGGAGCAGGAAGAAGCGGAGAGAGTAACCCGTCGGTCTGCCATGTACCAGTTCGTCGATGACGTCCTGTACAGAAGGAGACCGAACGGTGTGAAATTGAAGTGCATCCCTCGAGAGGAAGGACTGGAGCTGTTGGCAGAGGTACATGGAGGCATATGTGTATCCCACATAGGGTCGAGAGCCCTTGCCGGTAAGGCATTCCGGCAAGGCTTCTTCTGGCCCACTGCCCTCCAGGATGCGGCGGCGCTGGTCACCAGGTGTGAAGCGTGCCAATTCCATTCAAAGAAACTTCATCAACCAGCTCAAGCTCTTCAAACCATTCCTCTCTCCTGGCCCTTCTCGGTCTGGGGGCTCGACATACTGGGCCCTTTCCCCCGCGCCGTCGGAGGCTTTGAGTACTTGTACGTCGCAATCGACAAGTTCACAAAGTGGCCAGAGGTGGAGGCAGTAAGGAAGGTCACAGCTCAGTCAGCCGTCAAGTTCTTCAAGGGACTAGTGTGCCGTTTTGGTGTACCCAACAGGATCATCACCGACAACGGCACGCAGTTTACGAGCCGCACCTTCATGCAATATACCCAAGACCTCGGCAGCAAGGTCTGTTTCTCTTCCGTTGATCACCCCCGAAGCAATGGTCAAGCAGAGAGGACAAATGCTGAAGTGCTACGAGGATTAAGGACAAAGACCTTTGACAGGCTGCACAAGAGCGGGAGGCACTGGATTGATGAATTACCGGCGGTTCTTTGGTCGATCAGGACGACGCCAAATCGAGCCACCGGCCAGACGCCCTTTGCCTTGATATACGGGGCAGAAGCAGTTCTCCCCACGGAACTCATATACGGGTCGCCTCGAGTGCTCGCTTATGATGAGCTTGAGCAAGAGCAATTGCGACAAGACGACGCAATGCTCCTTGAGGAAGATCGTCTTCGGACGGCTGTGAGAGCAGCGCGCTACCAGCAAGACTTGTGCCGCTACCATAGCCGCAAGGTTCATGCCCGAAGCTTTGAGGAAGGCTACCTTGTTCTCCGGCGCGTTCAATCGGCCAGGAATACGAACAAGTTGACGCCGAAGTGGGAAGGCCCTTATCGGGTAATACGAGTCACCAGGCCTGGCGCTGTCCGCCTGGAGACCGAGGATGCCATTCCGGTGAGTAATTCCTGGAACATCGAGCATCTTCGCAAGTTTTACCCATAAGGCGCGGCTTGCCGGGCCCCCCGGCAAGCCACCCTTTTGTACAAGCCCTGCCGGCAAGGCATGTAACCCTTTGTACAAAGCCAGGCGTAGACCCTGAGCATAAATAAATGAAGCGCTGGCGCCCTAAGTTATAGCATGCATGCTGAGTCGAGTCTCGTCCTTGGTTAGGGTTGATAGTGCTTAGCAGCGGCTAACCCCTAGCTTAGAGGTCGAGTCTTTGTCTTTCCTCTGTCTTCCTTGGTTCACAGGATGCGCAGACATCCTTGCCGAAGCCACTTGGAGGAAGGGAAGAAGAACAGACCAGTGCCTAGGCCCCGGCAAGCCAGTGTTGCCGGAGGCTGCAAGGGCAAGGATTCGCCACGGCAGACCAGGGTTGCCGGGGGCTATAGCTTCAGATAAGTCATTTATCCCTTTTCATACGTTCCATTATGGACTGAGGTATGTGAAACCTCGTTCTTTTCCTTAAGCTACCGTGCTCCCATAACTCTAGGCCCTAAGGCTCGTTCCTGGGACTAAGTTTGGTCGTAGTCGCGGCAGCAAAAGGGTAAAACGAGGAGCCTGAGCCCGCTTCATCCCTACCTCCGCCAAGGGCGTGAGAAAGGTCGAGCGAAGTAGGGAAACGGCAGGGCCTGTTGCCGGGCAAGGAAATGTTTATCTTAAGGATATCAGGGATTTATTCCCTATTGTGGGTTTTTACCTAAGAACAAATTACCCGGCAAACATTCCTTTTTCATTAAAAACATTCCATTCAGGTACAGTCCATAGGGAATAAGGGGATTACAAGTTTTAAACTTAACAGATGCCCGAAGGCTTACAGACTAAAAAGAGATAAGATGCCCGTAATGCCTTTCTTGTCCCTCTCCTCGGGAGGTAGGTCAAGGAGGCGAGAAGGGAAAAAGGGGCGCCTAGGTGAGCTACGGGTGGCAGAAGACACCGAGAAGGCATCTCGGCGGCCTCCCCGGGGCTGGACGGTGATGACGGCGCCGGAGGCTGAGCTCGAAGACGAGGCGGCAGGACGTCAGTAGGAGACGAAGGCGTCGGTGCCCGCGTACTCCGACATGACGACCTTGTCGCCCGCCTTCTTCCTCTTCCTCTTCCGCAGCCTCCCTACGCCAGCCGCCAAGGAAACGGCCCCGAGAAGTTCAAGGAGCCGGTGACGCGAATGATAGGGTCGCCGGTGCCACCAGGAGCGGCGCCCGACACCTAGTCGGACCCGTCATCCTGCCGTCCCCCGCCCTCGTTGTCGCTGTCGCTGTCCTCCTCGTCACCCTCATTCGAGGAGGAGTCTTCATCATCAGAGGAGCTCTCCATGCAGCACCTCGCGCAAGTCCCGAGGTGCCCGAAGACCTTGACGGAGAGGTGGCCATCCCCCATTAACTTGAAGTGGAGGGTGAGCCCATCCGTCAGGCTGTGGATGCGAGCGAACCTCTTCCATCCTTGGCGAAGATACATCACATGAGGGGCAGGGAAGTCGACGCGGGCCCGCGTGCCACTGATCCCACAACCCCTCATGTGCAGCCGCAGCGACTCCGGCGGGTTCACCTCCATCTCCCGCGCAAACGGAGTCGGGAGACGAAGGCGACGGCGCGGCGACCCCCGCATCCTAATGAAGAACTCACAGGGGTCATCTCCAACATGACCTTCCACTGGAGGAGGAGCTGTTGGCGGGGGCGAGGCCAGCGAGCCGCCCCGTCCTCCTCTTCCCCGAGCACCCCGGCCTCGCCCACGGCCCCGCCCCCTCCCTCTTCCCCTCGTGGCTGGTTCGGCCACTGCGGGTGCAGGAGAAGGGGGGACGCGCTGTCGAGCAGCGACCCTCGCCGCCACCGTTGACGAGCCGGGGTTTTCCTTCTTCATGGCGGACAGAAGAAAGGAGCAGAAGCTGAAGAAGAAAGAAGATGGAGGAGTGCGGGGCGCCGCCCCCTCCCTCCGCCCTTTATAAAGGGGCGGGGCTGGAGCTCGACCGCCCCGCTCGGCCAATCAAGACGCAGAAGGCGAAGGGTGGCTGGGACCGACCCGCCAACCCAACCAGCGGCGGCTCGGTTTCCCGCCTCCACCGCTCGCCACCTCGAACGCATGGGAGTCACATGGCGAATGTGCAGGACCAAAGGGACAGGTGAGGCGACCTCTCCCCACCCCGTGATCGTGGGGAGTGGACGCCTAGCAGACCGCGCCTCGGCCCCATCTAGTCAGCGGGCCATGCCCCCAAACCTCCCCCCGTTTATGGGGAAGGCGCGGGCCGCCTCCTTTCACATTTACTGCGACGTGACGCATGCCTACGGAAACCTCCCCACACATGCCGCCCACATCACGCACGCCCCTCCACCCAGCGCCGCGCACGCGGGTCGTGGGAGGCGCAGCGCGCGGAAATTTTACCACGGTGAAAACCACCCCGCCTGCCCGCGCACCGTTCTGGGCCTGGCCCAACAATGTGTCCCGCTTATGTGTGGCCCAGGCCCGGGGGCTCCTGTCGGTGTACAAAAAGAGTGGCACACTTTTTTGTACCCCTATGACTGTGCACGGGCAGTCTGAGCCACGGCGCGCCCACACCAAGCATGGCGACGGAGGCGAGCCAGGGTAAGACTGAAGCTCGATGGAGACTGGAGCGACGCCAAGAACAAGACCACAAAGAGCAAAGGGACGAAGCGGCTTCCCCCGGAAAGATCCTTGCCGTGGCAGGCTCTGGCAGCCCTAGCAAGACCCTTGCCGCGGCAGCTCGCCCCGCGCCTACGGAGCGAATCACCCTTGTGTCCACCGCCCCCATGGGGCGAGGATTCGGGAGATATCCCCGTGGTGGCATGTAGATCTTTGTGAAGACATTCAAGATCAGATGCAAGTTAAGAAGAAGACGACCCATGTCGGGATCCCAGCCAAGGAGGACTAGAAGGCCCCCGGCAAGCACCTTGCCGGGGATGACAGCAGGCGCCACGGCAAGACCCTTGTCGGGGCCCCCGGCAAGGCCCTTGCCGAGGACACCCACGAGGCCACCGTCAGGCCCGCATCAACTGGGTTTCCACCGACCCACGCAGCTACCGACCCAACCAGCTGGACAGGTTCCTGCGTGGCAACCCACAGATCTTCGTGGAGACCCGCTGTTCCGCCACCTCAGCTGTCTGTCTGCCTACATGGCACCTCAGGCACCGCTGGCCAGGGCGCGTGTCAACACGAGGAGGAGCGGCAACGGACAAGACGGACGTCTCCCCCC
>LR738715.1:713104731-713246097 GCA_902687465.1 Secale cereale | reverse complement strand
CCCGTCCCCGATAAAGCAAGGACACCTAAGCTGGGCGCATTAAATGCACCTTGTCTTGTAATGCGAGGGATAACCTCGCATCACTGTACCCTTTCCACCTCCTGTGTGCCACTGTGGCAACCCCTTTTGTCAGGCCCAAGATGCGATTCTATCCCGATCACGTGACACTTACGTGATTGGGGCACAACCGCATTTCGGGTGCTTAGCAAGATGGATATCATTACATCGTACCATTACATATATACATGGGGATACAACAATACATACAAGTCACACGAATACAACAACATCAATACAAGGCATCCCACTACGGATGCAAACAAGAAAAGAACAACGACATCCATCTGCTATCCCAGGCTGCCGACCCGGAACCTAACCCAAGACTGGAGAAGAAAGAACTCCAAAAAACGATCATCGCTCTCACGTCAAGACATCGGAAACCTGCACCTGCAATTGTTGTTGTAGTATCTATGAGACACGAGGACTCATCAATCCCATAACCATGGGTAACAAGACTATCAAAGCATAATGGGTAGGAAGAGGTAAAGTGGTGAGGTTGCAGCAGCGGCTAAGCAAAAGTATGGTGGCTAACTTACGAGTACAAGAATAAGATGAGCATCTATGCAAACGGTCGCAACTAGTAGTGATCGATAAAGATCCTCAACTACCTACGAGTCAAACATAACCCCACCGTGTTCTCTTCTCAAAGTGAAAAGAGACAGTCACGGTTACTCACACAGTTGTGTGTTTTACTTCGGATCCTCTGACAAGTTTTCTACAACCGGACATTAACAAATTCCAATCTGCCACATAACCGCGGGCACGGCTTTCGAAAGATCAAAACCCTGCAGGGGTGTCCCAACTTAGCCCATCACAAGCTCCCACGATTAGCTGAAGTGATAAATATAATATCATCACCCCTTATCTTAAGGAAATCCGATCAGGCTCGGCATCTCGGTGCACAAGACATTTCGACAGTGGTAAAACAAGTCCAGCAAGACCTCCCGGTGTGTCGACACCCTGATAGTAGCCGCGTGTATCTCGTCTCAGGCCACATCCGGATAGGTTATCCTACAGGTAAAACCAAACCTCGAGTTTCCCTGTGGTGGCCCCGCAGTCTCCCCGTTTGGGACCAACACCATCAGCACTGGCCCCCCTGCTATGTAGAAAGAATCCTCGGGTAGCGCTAACTCCCTATGAAATTTAATTAAATAATTAAGTTGTTATTATGAGCAAATTAAAACCAATGTTGGGCCTTGCTAGAGGAGTTTTATTCAAAGACGAACTTTCAAGGGGTCCCCATATACCCATCGTGTAAGAAACGCAAAATCAAGGAACATAATGCCGGTTTATCGGCGCCTAAGGTGGCATGAGTGGAACAAAACACCAAGCAAAAGGCCAAGCCTTCCACCCATGCCCAGTATATAGGTGTGTTAATAATAATAATAGATATTGTGATATACCAACAACAAGTTCCCTCCTGGAACGATCTTCATCTTCACCTGCAACTAGCAACGCTATAAGAGGGGCTGAGCAAGCGGGTAACATAGCCAAACAATGGTTTTGCTAGGAAGGTGTCAAGGTTAGAGGTTTCATGGCAACAAGGAGAGGGGCTGACAATAATGATGGGTAGCGCGACATATAACGATAGCATCGAGACAACTAAGCAAGGCAATGATAGTAAAGGTATCCAAGGGTATGGTCATCTTGCCTGAGATCCCTCAAGGAAGAGGAACGGTTCCATGAAGAAGACAAAGAAGAAGCCTTGAAGAAGAACCACGGGTAGACGAACGAATCCTCACGAACGCAACGGAACAAGCACTAACGAGAAGAAGCAAGCAATACGGTAAACAAACCACTCAAGAACATGACAATATGCACTACCAAGTATGATGCAAAACAAGTCTACTTATGATGCACAGAAAGTCTACACAGGAAGCAAAAGATGGCAAGGTAGGAAGCACAGCAAAACAACACAAGTCTATATATATGATGCAATACATGGCAAGGTATGATGCATGGCAAGTCTATACAGGAAGCACAGCAAGTCTATACAGGAAGCATAACAAGTCTATACAGGAAGCATAACATGGCAAGGTAGGAAGCATAGAAAAACAACACAAGTTTATATATGATGCATTACATGGCAAGGTATGATGCATGACAAATATATACAGGAAGCAATACATGGCAAGGTAGGAAGCACAGAAAAACAACACAGGAAACATGACAATGTACTTAAGCAAGTATGTTGCAAACAAGTCTATATAGGAAGCACAACAAGTCTATACAGGAAGCATAACAAGTCTATACAGGAAGCATAACATGGCAAGGTAGGAAGCATAGAAAAACAACACAAGTTTATATGATGCAATACATAGCAAGGTATGATGCATGACAAGTCTACACAGGAAGCACAACATGGCAAGGTAGGAAGCACAACATGACAAGGTAGGAAGCACAACATGACAACGGTGCAAGATGCACCCAAACATCAACCAAACTCACTCCAATCATGTTAACAAGATGATATTATGACTCTTCATGCAAAATCACTCAAGTTTCATATAAGGAACACCCGAAACGGAGTAACGGGCTAAAAGATACACATGAAACAAGATATAACAACAAGATGAAGTTAACAGCCACATAGCAACTTTGGAGCATGATAAATATAAGCTACAGCACTCAAACATGGTGATAAGAAGCATGAACATGAAGTAGACATATCCTACAACAAACAACTCCATTGGAGCATCTCCATAGGAGGCATGGATCAATAGCAACAAGCTACAACATTTTGATCATGACACTAAAAACCTGACAGCAATATTTTATAACAACTTGAGAGCAAGAAGTAAATAAGCTACAGCAACTCAAATGAGCAAGTGAAGGCATGAATGGATAGACAACAATATATACAACAAGGAATGATCAATGTCCACCCCAAAACTAACATGGATTTTCCTAGGGCATCAAGCAAACATAGCATCAGGATATTAGAGATTCCAGACTTAGTGAAATTTCACTAAGTGTTAAAATAGTAACATTAGCATGGCATGTTTGAAAGAATGTTTAAGTCAACACAAGGCATATCATGGAAAGTTAAATGCACCACATCAAAGAGCACATCATGGAGAATCTAAAACATCTAGGCATGTGACAAGGGGACAAACACATCAATAGCAAAGAGCAATTGAAATCAGCATCTCATAACAAGTTACAAAGCTTAACAGCCAAATGCACTTTTGCAACAGGGATTAACATGGCAATATGCACTCAAACAAGCATGCTATAGCAACCAACATGTAGAGCATCTCATGATGAACATTTTGACATATCATTTGCATCATTTGGATAAACATGCACCAAGTTATCACATCTCAAACATGGCATGAAAATAACAAGTAGCAGCAGTTTATAACAAGTAGCACTCTTCCCATAAAGATTAAGACATCTAGATGGATTCAAACATGCATGACACAATGGAACAAAACATTGTACATGTCACCACGATCATTTTGACATATCATACACACAAAACGGACAAGCACAGTAAAAGTTATCCTCATCACAAAAATGCATCAGGCAACAACTAAAAAGGACTTAGCAGAAATAACAGGGGTCAACCTCTCGCGGGTCAGGTCTGGCCGGGAAGCGGGTCGGAGCGGATCAGCAGCGGTCAACGGGTCGCGGGTCGGGATCGAACCCGTTAGGGTTTGCCAGGCGCCCAGATCGGGCTCCCTATCGGATCGATCAAAGCAGCAGCGGCGGCGCCCTCGATCCCGTCGGCCGAAGGCTCGCCGTGGCCGGCGGCGAGGTCTGCGGTGGCCGGCGGCGGGGTGGCCTGAGGCCCGGCCGGCGAGAGGTGCTGCTTGAAGGGCCGCGACGGGGAGCTAGGAGGACGGCGGTGGGGTGCCGAGCCCGCGGTGGTGGGAGGTCGGCCGGCGGCCTGGATCGGCGGGGACACGGCGCGGAGGAGGTCGGGCTCGGGCCGGCGGCGAGGTTCCAGGCGGCGGGGCGGGACGAAGGGGCGGCGCGGTCGGGCCACTTCGGCCCAGATCGGCGGCGCTGCGGGCCGGCGCTGGGCCTGCGGGCCCGCGCGGTGGGAGCGGCGGCAGTGGAAGCACTGTGCGGCGGCGGTGGAAGCACTAGGGTTTTGGACGCAAAATTGGAGGGGGTGGACGTTTATATAGGCACAAGGAGCTAGGAGAGTCCAAATGAGGAGCGGTTTTCGGCCACGCGATCACAAGTGAACGGCCGAGATTATGGGAAGGGTTTGAGCTGGGTTGTTGGGGTGTGAAGATGCATTGGGCTGAGATGAGAGGAGAGAGAAAGAGGCCCGCGGAGGTTTTCGGAGACCGAAAACGTCCGACGAAATAACCGGCGACTAGTGCCGCTATATATATCCGTTGGGCTATCAAACGGACTCCGAATGCGATGAAATTTGTCAGGCGGCCTGTCTACACTATAATAAGACCACATGCCAAGTTTCAACCCATTCCGAGAATGTTTTTCGGCCACTCACAAAATAAATATTCGGAGACACGCGGGCGCGTGTGAGTGGGTCTGGGCTCAGAACGGACAACGGAGAGGACGAGGAGACTCGGACAGATGCAAGTTTTGAAAACATGCTGATGCAACACACATGATGACATGGCAAGATGCAACACGCAAGCAGATGACATGGCACTGACAACGAATAACTGGCTGACACCTGGCGCACCGGTCTCGGGGTGTCACAACACTCCCCTACTAACAAGAGATCTCGTCCCGAGATCTTAGGAACGAGACGGAAGGGAAAAGGAAGAACAAAGTTCTTCGAGGACAAAAGAGTGAAACCAAGGAATATTGCGAGGTTGAGCCACTTCGAAAGAAAGAATATGCTGGAGATGAAAGAGAACGAGAAGCTCTGGTAAAAATGAGGTAACAAAGCATAGGACGAGAACCAAGAGGATAAGGATATGAAGCACGAGTTAAAGGAACAAGAATGAATTCGAAACCACTCCGGTTAAAAGAGATATAAAATAAATATCCATGAAGGAATTCGGGTAGCACTCCGGTTGAAACTGAAAGAAATTGCATACCGGTTGAGCATGAATGGAATAGGACAAGAACCTGCGGGGATTGAATAAAAACATGACGAAATGAACAAGACAATGCCTCCGGAAGAATTGAAAGAGTTGATGAAACGAACGGAATAGAAAATGACAACTTTCATCACGAATGAATTTTGAAGAGAATCTTGAAGAGAAAGGTTTGAATAGAGTTGTTGAGAAAATCAACAACAAAAGAATGAGCTTGTTGTGGGCTTATGAAAACATCTCAAGCTTGAGGTGAATTACCGCCGCAACGAAAGAAGGATTAACTGAGAATGAAGAATTGCAAAACTCCACTTCAAAGAATACTGAGAATTATTTGCACTCGAGAGGCAGAAGAATAAGAATGCTTGAGCTGCTCTAGAAGAATTGGTTGAATATTTGAAGAAAGAATTGAATTGCGATGAACCTCCACAAAGGACTCCGATAACGAAAGGATGATGATATAGAAATGACGGGCGAAAAGAATAAGATAAGCCTTGCGATGATTAGTCGGGGTTCCGACAAGATAGCCGAGAAAAACTTGAACTCCGGGTAAGAAAAAGATTAAAGCACTTGGAACTAGGATTTATTCATCAAGAATAAACTCCGAAGGAAGGGATTAAATCAACTTGATGAAAAAGAATAAGAATTATGTTATGATCATCCTTCACCAATTAAATTGATGAAAGCAATGGATTCGCATATCACTTATTCTTGTTGAAATGATTAAAGAGGGATATCTCGCAAACTTGCGAACATCTCCATGAAACACCGGTAGAATTGGAAAGAACGAATGAATTGACATGATAGCACCAGAAAAGAACTGTCGAGCGAATCACCGTAAAGAATTGAAGCCGACTGAAGGAAAGAACAAACCACCGGGAAGAATTAAAATCGAGTGAAGAACGAGAATGCCCACCGTCAGGAATGAAATTGAACGATGCAAGAGGACAAGCCACCGTGAAGAATTGAAATTGAGTGAACACAAGAGAATGAATAGCCGAGAAGAATAAAGCACTTGAGGAAAATTGAATGATGAGAACAAAGAGATCGTGAACTGATTAAAGAATACTTGAACAAGCACCGGAAGAATATGAGACGAACGAAGAGGCATCAATGAAGAATATTTGGAGGGTGAAGTTGAAACCTGAGAACAAAGAAATCTTCTGAAATGATGGCCTTCGGAGGAACACAAAGAAAAGAATTAAAGAAATACTCCGGATGAAGAAAATGAGAAAGATTGAACCAACGATGAAAAGAATTTGAAACGATCTTGGAGAAGGCATATGACTGATGGAATCCATACTTACGTCCTACTTAAAAGAATATTGGAACACTCCGGGAAATTAGAAGAGTCAGGTAAGATCCTGGGAAAGACTTGTGGGTTATGAGCCCACCGAAGGGAAAACTCCGTTGAAATGGAATGCAAAGGAGATGATGCACCGGAACAACTAAAAAACTCGAATGAGGTGACAACCTCGAATTAATCGGAAGACAGACGAACATCCTGAGATTTCTTCGGAACTCCGGAATAATTAAATGGCGAGAGTTGAACGAGCAAGGTGAAGCAATAGAGCCGAGGAAAAAGAATATGAACAACACCAAGAACAAATTGAATTGGCTCCACCAGAAAGAATAGAGGTGAAGAAGGACGAACTAGATGAGAATTCACCAGTTGAAACAATTGATGAGATGAAGCAAAGACTTCACACGAGTAAGATGGATACTCAATTAGGACTCCGGCTCCGAGAAGCAAAAGGGTGGGTGGGTGGGAAAGAAAGAACACATCGGACGGGGAAAATAGCTGAGGTTGATCTTGCAAAGAAGAAGAGGATTGAAACACTTGACGAGAGATGCACCAGATGAAAGAACTAACAACGCAACGAACGAAAACTAACCACGAGATCCTAAAAAAAATTTGAAGCGGAAGAGGAGTAATTTAAAACACCTACGTCAAGATTCCTCACCAGAGTGATGAAGGGGCAGGGAAGTAAAAAGAATTCCTACTCTCCGATATAACTAGACTCCGAAAAAGTTTTCTGCTAGACTCGACAACGGCCAAACTACGATCAATCAAGGGGGCTCCTATGGTAGGTCGAGGCTCTGATACCAACTTGTCAGGCCCAAGATGTGATTCTATCCCGATCACGTGACACTTACGTGATTGGGGCACAACCGCATTTCGGGCGCTTAGCAAGATGAATATCATTACATCGTACCATTACATACATACATGGGGATACAACAATACATACAAGTCACATGAATACAACAACATCAATACAAGGCATCCCACTACGGATGCAAACAAGAAAAGAACAACGACATCCATCTGCTATCCCAGGCTGCCGACCCGGAACCTAACCCAAGACTGAAGAAGAAAGAACTCCAAACAACGATCATCGCTCTCATGTCAAGACATCGGAAACCTGCACCTGCAACTGTTGTTGTAGTATCTGTGAGCCACGAGGACTCATCAATCCCATAACCATGGGTAACAAGACTATCAAAGCATAATGGGTAGGAAGAGGTAAAGTGGTGAGGTTGCAGCAGCGGCTAAGCAAAAGTATGGTGGCTAACTTACGAGTACAAGAATAAGATGAGCATCTACGCAAACGGTCGCAACTAGTAGTGATCGCTAAAGATCCTGAACTACCTACGAGTCAAGCATAACCCCACCGTGTTCTCTTCTCAAAGTGAAAAGAGACAGTCACGGTTACTCACACAGTTGTGTGTTTTACTTCGGATCATCTGACAAGTTTTCTACAACCGGACATTAACAAATTCCAATCTGCCACATAACCGCGGGCACGGCTTTCGAAAGATCAAAACCCTACAGGGGTGTCCCAACTTAGCCCATCACAAGCTCTCACGATTAGCTGAAGTGATAAATATAATATCATCACCCCTTATCTTAGGGAAATCCGATCAAGCTCGGCATCCCGGTGCACAAGACATTTCGACAATGGTAAAACAAGTCCAGCAAGACCTCCCGGTGTGTCGACACCCTGATAGTAGCCGCGCGTATCTCGTCTCAGGCCACATCCGGATAGGTGATCCTACAGGTAAAACCAAACCTCGAGTTTCCCCGTGGTGGCCCCGCAGTCTCCCCGTTTGGGACCAACACCATCAACACTGGCCCCCCTGCTATGTAGAAAGAATCCTCGGGTAGCGCTAACTCCCTATGCAATTAAATTAATTAATTAAGTTGTTATTATGAGCAAATTGAAACCAATGTTGGGCCTTGCTGGAGGAGTTTTATTCAAAGACGAACTGTCAAGGGGTCCCCATATACCCATCGAGTAAGGAACGCAAAATCAAGGAACATAATGTTGGTTTATCGGCGCCTAAGGTGGCATGAGTGGAACAAAACACCGAGCAAAAGGCCAAGCCTTCCACCCATGCCTAGTATATAGGTGTGTTAATAATAATAATAGATATTGTGATATACCAACAACAAGTTCCCTCCTGGAACGATCTTCATCTTCACCTGCAACTAGCAACGCTATAAGAGGGGCTGAGCAAGCGGGTAACATAGCCAAACAATGGTTTTGCTAGGAAGGTGTCAAGGTTAGAGGTTTCATGGCAACAAGGAGAGGGGCTGACAATAATGATGGGTAGCACGACATATAACGATAGCATCGAGACAACTAAGCAAGGCAACGATAGTAAAGGTATCCAAGGGTATGGTCATCTTGCCTGAGATCCCTCAAGGAAGAGGAACGGTTCCATGAAGAAGACAAAGAAGAAGCCTTGAAGAAGAACCACGGGTAGACGAACGAATCCTCACGAACGCAACGGAACAAGCACTAACGAGAAGAAGCAAGCAATACTGTAAACAAACCACTCAAGAACATGACAATATGCACTACCAAGTATGATGCAAAACAAGTCTACTTATGATGCACAGAAAGTCTACACAGGAAGCTAAAGATGGCAAGGTAGGAAGCACAGCAAAACAACACAAGTCTATATATATGATGCAATACATGGCAAGGTATGATGCATGGCAAGTCTATACATGAAGCACAGCAAGTCTATACAGGAAGCATAACAAGTCTATACAGGAAGCATAACATGGCAAGGTAGGAAGCATAGAAAAACAACACAAGTTTATATATGATGCATTACATGGCAAGGTATGATGCATGACAAATATATACATGAAGCAATACATGGCATGGTAGGAAGCACAGAAAAACAACACAGGAAACATGACAATGTACTTAAGCAAGTATGTTGCAAACAAGTCTATATAGGAAGCACAACAAGTCTATACAGGAAGCATAACAAGTCTATACAGGAAGCATAACATGGCAAGGTAGGAAGCATAGAAAAACAACACAAGTTTATATGATGCAATACATAGCAAGGTATGATGCATGACAAGTCTACACAGGAAGCACAACATGGCAAGGTAGGAAGTTCAACATGACAAGGTAGGAAGCACAACATGACAACTGTGCAAGATGCACCCAAACATCAACCAAACTCACTCCAATCATGTTAACAACATGATATTATGACTCTTCATGCAAAATCACTCAAGTTTCATATAAGGAACACCCCAAACAGAGCAATGGGCTAAAAGATACACATGAAACAAGATATAACAACAAGCTGAAGTTAACAGCCACATAGCAACTTTGGAGCATGATAAATATAAGATACAGCACTCAAACATGGTGATAAGAAGCATGAACATGACGTAGACATATCCTACAACAAACAACTCCATAGGAGGCATGGATCAATAGCAACAAGCTACAACATTTTGATCATGACACTAAAAACCTGACAGCAATATTTTATAGCAACTTGAGAGCAAGAAGTAAATAAGCTACAGCAACTCAAATGAGCAAGTGAAGGCATGAATGGATAGACAACAACATATAAAACAAGTAATGATCAATGGCCACCCCAAAACTAACATGGATTTTCCTAGGGCATCAAGCAAACATAGCATCAGGATATTACAGATTCCAGACTTAGTGAAATTTCACTAAGTGTTAAAACAGTAACATTAGCATGGCATGTTTGCAAGCATGTTTAAGTCAACACAAGGCATATCATGGAAAGTTAAATGCACCACATAAAAGAGCACATCATGGAGAATCTAAAACATCTAGGCATGTGACAAGGGGACAAACACATCAATAGCAAAGAGCAATTGAAATCAGCATCTCATAACAAGTTACAAAGCTTAACAGCCAAATGCACTTTTGCAACAGGGATTAACATGGCAATATGCACTCAAACAAGCATGCTATAGCAACCAACATGTAGACCATCTCATGATGAACATTTTGACATATCATTTGCATCATTTGGATAAACATGCACCAAGTTATCACATCTCAAACATGGCATGAAAATAACAAGTAGCAGCAGTTTATAACAAGTAGCACTCTTCCCGTGAAGATTAAGGCTTCTAGATGGACTCAAACATGCATGACACAATGGAACAAAACATTGTACATGTCACCACGATCATTTTGACATATCATACACACAAAACGGACAAGCACAGTAAAAGTTATCCTCATCACAAAAATGCATCAGGCAACAACTAAAAAGGACTTAGCAGAAATAACAGGGGTCAACCTCTCGCTGGTCAGGTCTGGCCGGGAAGCGGGTCGGAGCAGATCAGCAGCAGTCAACGGGTCGCGGGTCGGGATCGAACCCGTTAGGGTTTGCCAGGCGCCCAGATCGGGCTCCCGATCGGATCGATCGAAGCAGCGACGGCGGCGCCCTCGATCCCGTCGATCGGAGGCTCGCGGTCGCTGGCGGCGAGGTCTGCGGTGGCCGGCGGCGGGGTGGCCTGAGGCCTGGCCGGCGAGAGGTGCTGCTTGAAGGGCGGCGACGGGGAGCTAGGAGGACGGCGGTGGGGTGCCGAGCCCGCGGCGGCGGGAGGTCGGCCGGCGGCCTGGATCGGCGGGGACGCGGCGTGGAGGCGCGGAGGAAGTCGGGCTCGGGCCGGCGGCGAGGTTCCAGGCGGTGGGGCGAAGACGAAGGGGCAGCGCGGTCGGGCGACTTCGGCCCAGATCGGCGGCGCTGCGGGCCGGCGCTGGGCCTGCGGGCCCGCGCGGTGGGAGCGGCGGTGGTGGAAGCACTGTGCGGCGGCGGTGGAAGCACTGTGCGGCGGCGGTGGAAGCACTAGGGTTTTGGATGCAAAATTGGAGGGGGTGGACGTTTATATAGGCACAAGGAGCTAGGAGAGTGCAAATGAGGAGCAGTTTTCGGCCACGCGATCACAAATGAACGGCCGAGATGATGGGAAGGGTTTGAGCTGGGTTGTTGGGCTGTGTAGATGCATTGGGCTGTGATGAGAGGAGAGAGAAAGTGGCCCGCGGAGGTTTTCGGAGACCGAAAACGTCCGACGAAATAACCGGCGACTAGTGCCGCTATATATATATCCGTTGGGCTATCAAACGGACTCCGAATGCGATGAAATTTGGCAGGCGGACTGTCTACACTATAATAAGACCACACGCCAAGTTTCAACCCATTCCGAGAACGTTTTTCGGCCACTCACAAAATAAATATTCGGAGACACGCGGGCGCGTGTGAGTGTGTCTGGGCTCAGAACGGACAACGGAGAGGACTAGGAGACTCGGACGGATGCAAGTTTTGAAAACATGCTGATGCAACACACATGATGACATGGCAAGATGCAACACGCAAGCAGATGACATGGCACTGACAATGAATAACTGGCTGACACCTGGCGCACCGGTCTCGGGGTGTCACACCTTTTCCCTATAAAAGGAGGCCCGGGGTGACCAGGAGGAGGATTCGGCTTTTTAGAACTCCTCACGACTCTCTTGGAGCTCCTCGTTAGGTGAAGAACACCAACGTATAATCCACCAAAGGAGGAGTAGGGTTTTACGCATCTTTGCGGCCCGAACCTGGGTAAAGGAACTGTGTCCTGACCGTTAGATCCGCTCTTCTCTCAATCCCGCGCCCCGCAACCGTAGTAGGGATTCTTGTGATCCCATAGGTGTCGATCCAAATACCCCGACACCTATCGGCACGGATGCACCTAGCTTACTCTACGGCGCGCCATCGATCATGTTGTACAGTGAGCTATAGCCTGTCGGTGCTGACATGCTTATCTTGATGCGCGGCGCTCAAGCGCCATGCGCTAAAGGTCTGCTCAACCCTCGCGATGACGCGCATCACGGCATCGTCCATCGCGTTGCCGGGGAGCGCCTCAGCCTCGACGGGTCGTGGCGCCTGCTCATTTTCCTCGTCGATGAGGTTAATGCCAGATGTGGCGCTTTGGTGGGTTGGCATGCTTGGAAAAGGTGGATGTGCTACAGGCTGCGCTTGTCGCCTCTGTGCGTCGCTCGCTGATACGTCTCCAACGTATCCATAATTTTTTTATTGTTCCATGTTGTTATATATTCTGTTTTGGATGTTTAATGGGCTTTATTATACACTTTTATATTATTTTTGGGACTAACCAACTAAGCCAAGGCCCAGTGCAAATTGCTATTTTTTGCCTATTTCAGGGTTTCGGTGAAAAGGAATATCGAATGGAGTCCAAACGGAATGAAACCTTCGGGAGAGTTATTTTTGGAACCGTATCTACCTAGAAGACTTGGAGTACATGCGAGGGAACGAAGGAGGTGGCCACAAGGGTCCAAGGCGTGCCCCCTCCCCCTGGGAGCGCCCCCACCCTCGTGGGCCCCCTCTGGCTCCCCCGATGCCCTCCTTCCTCCTATATATATCCATGTACCCTCAAAACATCGAGGCAACAGAGAAAACCCTAATTCCACCACCGCAACCTTCTGTTCTCGTGAGATCCCATCTTGGGGCCTGTTCTGGAGATCCGCCGAAGGGGGGATCTACCACGGAGTGCTTCTACATCAACACCATAGCCTCACCAATGAGTTGTGACTAGTTTACCACAGACCTTCGGGTCCATAGTTATTAGCTAGATGGCTTCTTCTCTCATTTTGGATCTCAATACAAAGTTCTCCTCGATCTTCAAGGGGATCTATTTGATGTAATCTTTTTGTGGTGTGTTTGTGGAGATCCGATGAAGTGTGGGTTCATGATCAAGATTATCTATGAACAATATTTGATTCTTTTCTGAAATCTTTTATGTATGATTATAATATCCTTGCAAGTCTCTTCGAATTATTTGTTTGGTTTGGCCTACTAGATCTATAGTTCTTGCAATGGGAGAAGTGCTTGGCCTTGGGTTCAATCTTGCGGTGTCCATTCCCAGTGACAGCAGGGGCAGCAAGGCACGTATTGTATTGTTGCCATCGAGGATAAAAAGATGGGGTTTATATCATATTGCTTGAGTTTATCCATCTACATCATGTCATCTTTCTTAAAGCATTACTCTGTTCTTATGAACTTAATACTTTAGATGCATGCTGGATAGCGGTCGATGTGTGGAGTAATAGTAGAAGATGCAGAATCGTTTCGGTCTACTTGTCACGGACGTGATGCCTATATATAATGATCATGCCTAGATATTCTCATAACTATGCACTTTTCTATCAATTGCTCGATAGTAATTTGTTCACCCACCGTAGAATTCTCCTATCATGAGAGAAGCCACTAGTGAAACCTATGGCCCCCAGGTCTATTCTCAACATATTAATCTTCCATCTAATTTACTTTGCTTTATTTACTTTCTGTTCTTATATCAAAAATACAAAAAAAATATACTATCCTATCTATCAGATCTCACTTTCGTAAGTGACCGTAAAGGGATTGACAACCCCTTATCGTGTTGGCTGTGAAGTTCTTATTTGTTTGTGCAGGTGCGAGGGACTCACGGGTGGCCTCCTACTGGATTTATACCTTGGTTCTCAAAAACTGAGGGAAATACTTATGCTACTGTGCTGCATCACCCTTTCCTCTTCGAGGGAATACAACGCAAGCTCGAGAACTATACTTGAGACTATATTTTTATTCACCACATGATATGTGTTTTGCTTGGAGCGTCATGTATGATTTGAGTCTTTGCTTTTTAGTATTCCACAATCATCCTTGCTGGGCACACCTTTTGAGAGAGATAAATATGATGTAGAATTTATTAGAATACTCAATGTGCTTCACTTATATCTTTTGAGCTAGATAGTTTTGCTCTAGTGCTTCACTTATATCTAATAGAGCACGGTGGTGGTTTTATTTTGTAGAAATTATTGATCTCTCATGCTTCATTTATATCCTTTTGAGAGTCTTTTAGAACAGCATGGTAATGTGCTTTGGTTATAAAACTAGTCCTAATATGATAGGCATCCAAGATAAGTATAGTCAAAACTTTCATATAAAGTGCATTGAATATTAAGAGAAGTTTGATACTTGATGATTGTTTTGAGATATGAGGATGGTGATATTAGAGTCATGCTAGTAGAGTAGTTGTGAATATGATAAATACTTGTGTTAAGATTTGCATGTCCCGTGGCATGCACGTATGGTAACCGTTGTGTGACAAATTTGAAGCATGAGGTATTTCATTGAGTGTCATCCTTTGTGTGGAGGTCGGGGGCGCGCGATGGTTAACTCCTACCAACCTCCCCCCTAGGAGCATGCATGTAGTACTTTGTTTTGATGACTTGTAGATTTTTGCAATAAGTATGTGAGTTCTTTATGACTAATGTTGAGTCCATGGATTATACGCACTCTCACCCTTCCACCATTGCTAGCCTCTCTTGTACCACGCAACTTTCGCCGGTACCATACACCCACCATATACCTTCCTCAAAACAGCCACCATACATACCTATCATGGCATTTCCATAGCCATTCCGAGATATATTGCCATGCAACTTTCCACCGTTCCGTTTGCTATGACACGCTTCATCATTGTCATATTGCCATGCATGATCATGTAGTTGACATCGTATTTGTGGCTAGGCCACCATGCGTAATTTTTCATACATGTCACTCTTGATTCATTGCACATCCCGGTACACCACCGCAGGCATTCATATAGAGTCATACTTTGTTCTAGTATCGAGTTGTAATATCGAGATGTAAATCAATATAAGTGTGACGATCATCATTATTAGAGCATTGTCCTAAAGAAAAAAAAAGAAAAAAAAAGAAGGAAAGGCCAAAGAAAAAAAGAAAGGCCCCCAAAAAAAGGAAAAAATAAAAATAAAAGAAAAGAAAAGGGACAATGCTACTATCTTTTTCCACTTTTGTGCTTCAAAGTAGCACCATGTTCTTCATGATAGAGAGTCTCTTGTTTAGACACTTTCATATACTAGTGGGAATTTTCATTATAGAACTTGGCTTGTATATTCCAACGATGGGCTTCCTCAAATACCCTAGGTCTTCGTGAGCAAGCAAGTTGGATGCACACCCACTTAGTTTCTTTTGTTGAGCTTTCATACATTTATAGCTCTAGTGCATCCGTTGCATGATAATCCCTACTCACTCGCATTGATATCTATTGATGGGCATCTCCATAGCCCATTGATACGCCTAGTTGATGTGAGACCATCTTCCTCCTTTTTTTCTTCTCCACAACCACCACTCTATTCCACATAGTGCTATGTCCATGGCTCACGCTCATGTATTGCGTGAAAGCTGAAAGAGTTTGAAAAAAAAGTAAAGTATGAAACAAGTGCTTGGCTGAAACCGGGGTTGTGCATGATTGGAGTATTTTGTGTGAAGAAGATGGAGCATAGCCTAACTATATGATTTTGTAGGGATGAACCTTCTTTGGCCATGTTATTTTGAGAAGACATGATTGCTTTGTTAGTATGCTTGAAGTATTATTATTCTTATGTCAATATGAACTTTTATCTTGAATCTTTCGGATCTGAACATTCATGCCACAACAAAGAGAATTACATTGAGAATTATGTTAGTTAGCATTCCACATCAAAAATTATGTTTTTATCATTTACCTACTCGAGGATGAGCAGGAATTAAGCTTGGGGATGCTTTATACGTCTCCAACGTATCTATAATTTTTTATTGTTCCATGCTACTATATTCTGTTTTGGATGTTTAATGGGCTTTATTATACACTTTTATATTATTTTTGGCTCTAACCTACTAACCCAAGGCCCAGTGCAAATTGCTGTTTTTTGCCTATTTCAGGGTTTCACAGAAAAGGAATATCAAACGAAGTCCAAACGGAATGAAACCTTCGGGGTAGTTAATTTTGGAACCATATCTACCCAGAAGACTTGGAGTACACGCGAGGGAACGAAGGAGGTGGCCACGAGGGTCCAGGGCGCGCCCCCTCCCCCGCGGCTCGCCCCCCACCCTCGTGGGCCCCCTCTGGCTCCCCCGATGCCTTCCTTCCTCCTATATATATCCATGTACCCTGAAAACATCGAGGCAATAGAGAAAACCCTAATACCACCACCGCAACCTTCTGTTCCCATGAGATCCCATCTTGGGGCCTGTTCCAGAGCTCCGCCGGAAGGGGGATCTACCACGGAGTGCTTCTACATCAACACCAAAGCCTCACCAATGAGTTGTGAGTAGTTTACCACAAACCTTCGGGTCCATAGTTATTAGCTAGATGGCTTCTTCTCTCTTTTTGGATCTCCATACAAAGTTCTCCTCGATCTTCTAGAAGATCTATTCGATGTAATCTTTTTGCGGTGTGTTTGTCGAGATCCGATGAATTGTGGGTTTATGATCAAGATTATCTATGAACAATATTTGATTCTTTTCTGAAATCTTTTATGTATGATTATAATATCCTTGCAAGTCTCTTCAAATTATTGGTTTGGTTTGGCCTACTAGATCTATACTTCTTGCAATGGGAGAAGTGCTTGGCTTTGGGTTCAATCTTGTGGTGTCCTTTCCCAGTGACAGCAGGGGCAGCAAGGCACGTATTGTATTGTTGCCATCGAGGATAAAAAGATGGGGTTTATATCATATTTCTTGAGTTTATCCCTCTACATCATGTCATCTTTCTTAAAGCATTACTCTGTTCTTATGAACTTAATACTCTAGATGCATGCTGGATAGCGGTCGATGTGTGGAGTAATAGTAGTAGATGCAGAATCGTTTCGGTCTACTTGTCACGGACGTGATGCTTATATATAATGATCATGCCTAGATATTCTCATAACTATGCGCTTTTCTATCAATTGCTCGACAGTAATTTGTTCACCCACCGTAGAATTCTGCTATCATGAGAGAAGCCACTAGTGAAACCTATGGCCCCCGGGTCTATTCTCAACATATTAATCTTCCATCTACTTTACTTTGCTTTATTTACTTTCTGTACTTATATCAAAAATACCAAAAGTATTATACTATCATATCTATCGGATCTCACTTTCGTAAGTGACCGTAAAGGGATTGACAACCCCTTATCGCGTTGGCTGCGAAGTTCTTATTTGCTTGTGCAGGTGCGAGGGACTCGCGCGTGGTCTCCTGCTGGATTGATACCTTGGTTCTCAAAAACTGAGTGAAATACTTACACTACTATGCTGCATCACCCTTTCCTCTTCGAGGGAACACAACACAAGCTCGAGAAGTAGCAAGCATAGCTATATTTGTTGAGTCACTTGGGACTATTATCAATTTATCACTATGAAGAATCTGAAGGATGCTAAGACTAAGATTTTTCCCTCTAAGATGAGGGGAGGTTAGGAAATGCCATCCAGTTCTGCTTTACCCTCTGTTATAAGTAAACTTGCAACACCACAACATGCTATTACTCCTGATATGTCACAAGTTATTGATGATGCTACTTCAGCTATGAATGATACTTATGATGATGCTAGTCCCTTGCATGATGATGAAGTGCCACTTGGTGACTTTCTTGATGAACAAATTACTAGAATAAGACAACATGATGTTGTTGAATCTGATGATGAGCTTGAAACTGAAAATTTTGAAACATGTAGCGACCCGACCCGAAAGGATCAAGTCTCTGCGTTTAAGTGTCATCCCTGGATTGGTATGCTGACACACACAGTACTCGAGGATTTATAATAGAGGTAAATCACATGTATTAAGTAATGTAAATACTATTACCTCAATCGAATATAGCGGAAGCAACAAAGGTCGTGGGGTTCCATCAACACCAACGGCAAAGTTGAGTGTAGACAGCGCAACCCTAACGTAACACGTACTCGTCGAATAAATCCTGCAACATAAGACGTTGCAGCCATGTAGGTCAGTACATTGAATGTACTGGCAATTTCACACTGTAATGAGAATGATGAACAAGGCCTACAACTACATGTTGGGGAACGCAGTATTTTAAAATTTTCCTATGATCACGCAAGATCTATCTACTAGATGCATAGCAACGAGAGGGAAGAGTGTGTCTACGTACCCTCGTAGACCGGAAGCGGAAGCGTCAAGTGACGCGGTTGATGTAGTCGAACTTCTTCGCGATTCAACCGATCAAGCACCGAACGTACGGCACCTCCGTGTTCAGCACACGTTCAGCTTGATGACGTCCCACGAGCTCTTGATCCAGTTGAGCTTCACGGGAGAGTTTCATCAGCACGACGGCGTGGTGACAGATATGATGTATTCACCGGCGCAGGGCTTCGCCTAAGCACCGCGACGGTATGACCGAGGTGTGTTTCTGTGGAGGGGGGCACCGCACACGACTGGAACAATTCAACTTGTGTGTCTTTGGGTGCCCCCCTGCCCCCGTATATAAAGGAGCAAGGGGGGAGGCCGGCCGGCCCTTGTTTGGTGCGGCTAGGGGTGCAATCCTACTAGGAATAGGATTGCAATCCTATTCCTAGTAGGAACCACCAAAGAAGGAAGAGAGGGAAAGGAAAAGAGGGAGAGGTGGCGCCCCCCAATCCTAGTCCAACTAGGAACCCTAGGTGGGGCGCCGGCCAGCCCCTATGGGCTGCCTCTCTCTTTCCCTTAAGGCCCACTATGGACCATCCCGCCTCGTAGGGGGTTCCGGTAACCCCCTCCGGCAATCCCGTTAAATCCGAAACTTCTCCGGAACACTTCCGGTGTCCGAATATAGTCGTCCAATATATCAATATTTATGTCTCGGACATTCCGAGACTCCTCGTCATGTCCGTGATCTCATCCGGGACTCCGAACTACCTTCGGTACATCAAAACTCATAAACTCATAATACCGATTGTCATCAAACGTTAAGCGTGCGGACCCTACGGGTTCGAGAACTATGTAGACATGACCGAGACTCATCTCCTGTCAATAACCAATAGCGGAACCTGAATGTTCATATTGGCTCCTACATATTCTACGAAGATCTTTTATCGGTCAAAACCGCATAACAACATACGTTGTTCCTTTTGTCATCGGTATGTTACTTGCCCGAGATTCGATCGTCGGTATCTCTATACCTAGTTCAATCTCGTTACCGGCAAGTCTCTTTACTCGTTCTGTAACACATCATCTCGTGACTAACTCATTAGTCTTTTGCTTGCAAGGCTTATTGTGATGTGTGTTACCGAGAGGGCCCAGAGATACCTCTCCGACACTCGGAGTGACAAATCCTAATCTTGATCTATGCCAACACCACGAATACTTTCGGAGACACCTGTAGAGCATCTTTATGATCACCCAGTTACGTTGTGACGTTTGATAGCACACAAGGTGTTCCTACGGTATTCGGGAGTTGCATAATCTCATAGTCATAGGAACATGTATAAGTCATGAAGAAAGCAATAGCAGTAAAACTAAACGATCATAGTGCTATGCTAACAGATGGGTCTTGTCCATCACATCATTCTCCTAATGATGTGATCCCGTTGATCAAATGACAACTCATGTCTATGGCTAGGAAACATAACCATCTTTGATCAATGAGCTAGTCTAGTAGAGGCATACTAGGGACATACTGTTTTTGTCTATGTATCCACACATGTACTAAGTTTCCGGTTAATACAATTCTAGCATGAATAAAAGACATTTATCATGATATAAGGAAATACAAATAACATCTTTATTATTGCCTCTAGGGCATATTTCCTTCAGTCTCCCACTTGAACTAGAGTCAATAATCTAGATTACAAAGTGATGATCCTCACACCCATGGAGTCTTGGTGTTGATCATGTTTTGCCCGTGGAAGAGGCTTAGTCAACGGGTCTGCAACATTCAGATCCGTATGTATTTTGCAAATTTCTATGTCTCCCTCCTTGACTAGATCGCGGATGGAATTGAAGCGTCTTTTGATGTGCTTTGTTCTCTTGTGAAACCTGGATTCCTTCGCCAAGGCTATGGCTCCAGTGTTGTCACAAAAGATTTTCATTGGACCCGATGCACTAGGTACTACACCTAGATCGGATATGAACTCCTTCATCCAGACTCCTTCATTTGCTGCTTCCGAAGCAGCTATGTATTCCGCTTCACACGTAGATCCCGCCACGACGCTCTGCTTGGAACTGCACCAACTGACAGCTCCACCGTTCAATAAAAATACATATCCGGTTTGTGACTTTGAGTCATCCGGATCAGTGTCAAAGCTAGAATCGACGTAACCGTTTACGACGAGCTCTTTGTCACCTCCATATACGAGAAACATATCCTTTGTTCTTTTCAGATACTTTAGGATGTTTTTGACCGATGTCCAGTGATCCACTCCTGGATTACTTTGGTACCTCCCTGCTAGACTTATAGCAAGGCACACATCAGGTCTGGTACACAGCATTGCATACATGATAGATCCTATGGCTGAGGCATAGGGAATGACTTTCATTTTCTCTCTATCTTCTGCAGTGGTCGTGTTGGGGAACGTAGTATTTTAAAATTTTCCTACGATCACGCAAGATCTATCTACCAGATGCATAGCAACGAGAGGGGAGAGTGTGTCTACGTACCCTCGTAGACCGGGAGCGGAAGCGTCAAGTGACGCGGTTGATGTTGTCGAACTTCTTCGCGATCCAACCGATCAAGCACCGAACGTACGGCACCTCCGCGTTCAGCACACGTTCAGCTTGATGACGTCCCACGAGCTCTTGATCCAGTTGAGCTTCACGGGAGAGTTTCGTCAGCACGACGGCGTGGTGACAGATATGATGTGTTCACCGGCGCAGGGCTTCGCCTAAGCTCCGCGACGGTACGACCGAGGTGTGATTCTGTGGAGGGGGGCACCGCACACGGCTAAAACAATTCAACTTGTGTGTCTTTGGGTGCCCCCCTGCCCCCGTATATAAAGGAGCAGGGGAGGGAGGCCGGCCAACCTCTCCTGGTGCGGCTAGGGAGGGAGTCCTACTAGGAATAGGATTGCAATCCTATTCCTAGTAGGATTCACCGAAAGGAAGAAGGGGGAAAGGAATAGGAGAGGTGGCGCCCCCCCAATCCTAGTCCAACTAGGATTCCTAGGTGGGGGCGCCGGCCAGCCCTATGGGCTGTCTCTCTCTCACCCTTTAGGCCCACTATGGACCATCCCCTCTCGTAGGGGGTTCCGGTAACCCCCTCCGGCATTCCCGATAAATCCGAAACTTTTCCGGTATACTTCCGGTGTCCGAATATAGCCGTCCAATATATCAATCTTTATGTCTCGGGCATTCCGAGACTCCTCGTCATGTCCGTGATCTCATCCGGGACTCCGAACTACCTTCGGTACATCAATACTCAAAAACTCATAATACCGATCGTCATCAAACGTTAAGCGTGCGGACCCTACGGGTTCGAGAACTATGTAGACATGACCGAGACTCATCTCTGGTCAATAACCAATAGCGGAACCTGGATGTTCATATTGGCTCCTACATATTCTACGAAGATCTTTTATCGGTCAGAACCGCATAACAACATACGTTGTTCCTTTTGTCAAACTGTATGTTACTTGCCCGAGATTCGATCGTCGGTATCTCTATACCTAGTTCAATCTCGTTACCGGCAAGTCTCTTTACTCGTTCCGTAACACATCATCTCGTGACTAACTCATTAGTCTTTTGCTTGCAAGGCTTATTGTGATGTGTGTTACCGAGAGGGCCCAGAGATACCTCTCCGACACTCGGAGTGACAAATCCTAATCATGATCTATGCCAACACCACGAATACTTTCGGAGACACCTGTAGAGCATCTTTATGATCACCCAGTTACGTTGTGACGTTTGATAGCACACAAGGTGTTCCTACGGTATTCGGGAGTTGCATAATCTCATAGTCATAGGAACATGTATAAGTCATGAAGAAAGCAATAGCAGTAAAACTAAACGATCATAGTGCTATGCTAACGGATGGGTCTTGTCCATCACATCATTCTCCTAATGATGTGATCTCGTTGATCAAATGACAACTCATGTCTATGGCTAGGAAACATAACCATCTTTGATCAATGAGCTAGTCTAGTAGAGGCATACTAGGGACATATTGTTTTGTCTATGTATCCACACATGTACTAAGTTTCCGGTTAATACAATTCTAGCATGAATAAAAGACATTTATCATGATATAAGGAAATACAAATAACATCTTTATTATTGCCTCTAGGGCATATTTCCTTCAGTCTCCTACTTGCACTAGAGTCAACAATCTAGCTCACATCTCCATGTGATTTAATACAGATAGTTCACATCGTTATGTGAATAACACCCATAGTTCACATCACCATGTGACCAACACCCAAAGGGTTTACTAGAGTCAATAATCTAGTTCACATCGCTATGTGATTAATACCCAAGAGTAATAAGGTGTGATCATGTTTTGCTTGTGAGAGAAGTTTAGTCAACGGGTCTGTCACATTCAGATCCGTATGTATTTCGCAAATTTCTATGTCTACAATGCTCTGTATGGAGCTACTCTAGCTAATTGCTCCCACTTTCAATACGCATCCAGATTGATACTTAGAGTCATCTGGATTTAGTGTCAAAGCTTGCATCGGTGTAACCCTTTACGACGAACTCTTTATCACCTCCATAATCGAGAAACATTTCCTTAGTCATCCAGTTACTAAGGATAATTTTGACCGTTGTACAGTGATCTACTCCTGGATCACTATTGTACCCCCTTGACAAACTCATGGCAAGGTACACAACATGTTTGGTACACAGCATAGCATACTTTATAGAACCTATGGCTGAGGCATAGGGAATGACTTTCATTCTCTCTATATTTTTCTGCCGTGGTCTGGCTTTGAGTCTTACTCAACTTCACACCTTACAAGTCAGGCAAGAACTCCTTCTTTGACTGATCCATTTTTGAACTACTTCAAAATCTTATCAAGGTATGTACTTATCGAAAGTCTTATCAAGCGTCTTGATCTATCTCTATAGATCTTGATGCCCAATATGTAAATAGCTTCACCAAGGTCTTTGTTTGAAAAACTCCTTTCAAACACTCCTTTATGCTTTCCAGAAAATTCTACATCATTTCCGATCGACAATATGTCATTCACATATACTTATCAGAAAGGTTGTAGTGCTCCCACTCACTTCTTGTAAATATAGGCTTCTCTAAAAGTCTGTATAAAACCATATGCTTTGATCACCTCATCAAAGCGTATATTCCAACTCCGAGATGCTTGCACCAGTCCATAGATGGATCGCTGAAGCTTGCATACTTTGTTAGCACCTTTTGGACCGACAAAACCTTCTGGTTGCATCATATACAACTCTTCTTTGAGATATCCATTCAGGAATGCAGTTTTGACATCCATTTGCCAGATTTCATAAAAATGCGGCAATTGCTAACATGATTCGGACAGACTTAAGCATCGCTACAGGTGAGAAAGTCTCATCGTAGTCAACTCCTTGAACTTGTCGAAAACCTTTCGCAACAAGTCGAGCTTTGTAAACAGTAACATTACCATCTGCGTCGGTCTTCCTCTTGAAGATCCATTTGTTTTCGATGGCCTGCCGATCATCGGGCAAGTCAACCAAAGTCCACACTTTGTTCTCATACATGGATCCCATCTCAGATTTCATGGCTTCAAGCCATTTTGCGGAATCTGGGCTCATCATCGCTTCCTCATAGTTCGTAGGTTCATCATGGTCTAGTAACATGATTTCCACAACTGGGTTGCCGTACAACTCTGGTGCGGAACGTACTTTGGTTGATCTACGATGTTCAGTAGAAACTTGATCCGAAGTTTCATGATCATCATCATTAGCTTCCTCACTGATTGGTGTAGGAATCACTGGAACAATTTTCTGTGATGTACTACTTTCCAATTCGGGAGAAGGTACAATTACCTCATCAAGTTCTACTTTCCTCCCACTCACTTCTTTCGAGAGAAACTCCTTCTCTAGAAAGGATCCACTCTTAGCAACAAAGACCTTGCCTTCGGATCTGTGATAGAAGGTGTACCCAACAGTTTCTTTTGGGTATCCTATGAAGATTTACTTCTCCGATTTGGGTTCGAGCTTATCATGTTGAAACTTTTTCACATAAGCATCGCAGTCCCAAACTTAAAGAAATGACAGCTTAGGTTTCTCGTCAAACCATAGTTCATACGGTGTCATCTCCACGGATTTTAGATGGTGCCCTATTTAACGTGAATGTAGCTGTCTCTAATGCATAACCCCAAAAGCGATAGTGGTAAATCGGTAAGAGACATCATAGATCGCACTATATCCAATAAAGTACGGTTACGATGTTCAGACACACCATTACGCTGTGGTGTTCCGGGTGGCGTGAGTTGTGAAACTATTCCACATTGTTTCAAATGAAGACCAAACTCGTAACTCAAATATTCTCCTCCACGATCAGATCGTAGAAACTTTATTTTCTTGTTACGATGATTCTCTACTTCACTCTGAAATTCTTTGAACTTTTCAAATGTTTCAGACTTGTGCTTCATTAAGTAGATATACCCATATCTGCTCAAATCATTAGTGAAGGTTAGAAAATAACGGTACCCGCCGCGAGCTTCAACACTCATTGGCCCACATACATCAGTATGTATGATTTCCAACAAATCTGTTGCTCGCTCCATAGTTCCGGAGAACGGAGTTTTAGTCATCTTGCCCATGAGGCATGGTTCGCAAGCACCAAGTGATTCATAATCAAGTGATTCCAAAAGTCCATCACTATGGAGTTTCTTCATGCGTTTTACACCAATATGACCTAAACGGCAGTGCCACAAATAAGTTGCACTATCATTATGTCAGGACCCCGATCCTAAGTCACACCGATCTAGCTGTAACACGTCATATCACTTTGCAGCCTCACGCACGGTAACCCCACGGGTGCCACCTTACCTGGCCCGGGACCGTTTGCGCATTTTGGCACACGTATATGACAGTGTCGCTAGCATCCATATGACAGAGAACCCGGGCCGACATGGCTAGTTATAAACCAAAAGTGGCACTAAATTACAGAGACAGGCATCCATGACCCAGCAACAAACGTGTCGGTCATCAACGTATGAACCCAAGTCGTATCAAGCTACATGGACTTAAAGGAACAACGCGTGACATTTCCCCTAAGGGACAGACACAGGAACGAAGAAGGACACATGCCGGCCAGCCTACGTGTTCCGAGCAGTAGCAAGCTACCAAGGCTCATTGGAATCACTAGGAGGCATTTCCCTGTAAGATAGGCAACCCAAGGAAAACAACTAGGTGTCGGATCCCACACATACCAAGCATTTCAATCATACACGCAATATGCTCAATATGTGCAAATACAACATTGCATCACAACAGAACTCTATGACTCAAAGTACTTTATTTAAAAGGCTCCAAGAGCCATACATAACATATTCATACAGGTAGGGGTCACATGACCCAACACTCAAGTCATACAGTCATACAAGCACAAGCGGAAGCTACATGTCTGAGTACAGACAACTTAGAAAATAAAACAGGCTTGGTGTAGCCTGACTATCTACAAGGCCCTTCACAAGCTCCAGATCACCGTCTGGGTGTCAAGCTACTCGTCGACGTCAACGTCTATGTAGAACCCATCAGCACGGGCGGGGTTCTCCTCTGCAACAGTTATTAAGCAAACATGAGTACAAAGGTACTCAGCAAGTCTTACCACAGAACCTATCATACATGCAACATTATCAAAGGGGGTAGTGGAGTTTATAGCAGAATGCCAGCTTTGACCTTGGCTAACCTATACTACAACTCTCAACAGATTGCAAGATGTTATTACGAACACGAGTCCACTACTCTCCACATCAATACACTACCGAGGATCCTCTTCCGTCATCCTTCGGAAGGGCCATCCACGGCACTCACGCTTATCTTGAGGCTTTTAGTAGTATCCATCAACTTGTCTACGAACTGTAAGAGTAACCAAGTAGTTCGTACCGCGAACAACGGCTATTCGAATAGTTTGATAACCCTGGAGGGGTGTACCTCTTCACACACGCTTCCACCACTTATCGCCGTTTACTCGGTGTGTACTCGGCAACCTTCAAGCGGAAGCCCAGCGAGGGTGTCGGCCACGACCTGACTAACTACTCAAGTCTCTCGTCCAGGTTTATCGCCTATTTGGGTTCCATCCGTGGGGAGATCCGGTCGGGGTGTCGCTCACGGCCCCAAACGATGTGTACAGGGTTCCCGAGTCACCAAACGGGCAACCGGTACACCGTGCCACGTACCTGTCGCATCACAACCCACCCCGAGGGTCAGCGTTGTGCACGACCTCCAGTAAGCTATAAACACCAGAAACTAGTTGCAACTCCTGGACAGAGATCAAGGGTAATTAATAAGCCGAGAGGGTCAATTAAGGATCCCAATGCGTGGTAGTAGCTGTAACTTGAACCACACATACAGATCTCGGGTCCTATGGACGATTCCAATGAAACAACCCACCATGTACTCCTACATGGCCTTTCATCGATACCTTTACCAAGCGTATTCCACACTTCCTTCTCTTTATCGATTAGATCATTTCACTCTGATCCATCACCCAGATGAATCAGACCAGACACAACTCTAAGCATAGCAGGCAACATAAACAAATAGCATGGTGGATCACACATCACATGGCTCAATCAACTCCTACACATGCTAGTGGGTTTCAACTATTTACTGTGGCAATGACAGGTCATGCAAGGGAATAGGGTTCAACTACCGCAGCAAGTAGCAGTTCACGCGCTGTTGCCTTAATGCAGTAAAAGAGAGCAGGAGCGAGAAGATTGGGTTGTATCGGAATGATCAATGATTGCTTGCCTGACAAGGTAGTTGTCGGGTACTGCTCTTCAACTGGATACGCAGCTGTATCCTCGGGAGCAGGACCTAACACAGGGAATACCGACGATACAATCATTAACAAACAAATGCAACAATATGATGCATGTTTATGACATGGCAAGATGCATGTGTGTTGGCTAATGCAACTAAAACCAGAAGGGTTTGAACCTATTTGAATCAAGGATTCAAATTGAAGTTCAAACTATTATTTAAATAAGTGCATTATCATGTTTTTGATATATACAGCAAGTTAACTTGTTCAAACATGCATGAAACAAGTGCCATTAGATAGATTGGATTTTTCTGATCATTTTTCATATATAAATCTTTTCCATCTGAGCTATGGTTGATTTTATATGATTTTTAGAAGTTTTGGGTATTTTCTGGAATTTCCTGAATTATTTTAAATCTAAAAAATCCCAGAAAAACCTTTACTGCGTCAGCATGACATCATGCTGACGTCAGCCAGTCAACAGGACCAGTCCAGGTCAAACCTGACCAGTGGGTCCCTCATGTCAGTGTCACAGCTAACTAACTGAGTTAATTAGAGTTAAACTAAAACTAATTAACTGTCAGTGGGACCAGGGCCCACGTGTCAGTGACTAAACTAATTAACTAATTAATATTAAATTAACACCTAAACTAAGTTTGACTTGCGGGCAGGGCCCACATGTCATTGACCCAGGGGGTCAAACCCGTGGTCAAAACAGGTCCAACTCGCCGACGTTTAGCCGCCGGCGAGGCCAAACGCGGCGGCGTGCCTCGGAAAATGTCTACGGTGCACGGCTCGAGCTGCGGCTGGGTGCGTTGGAGAGCTCTTGCTCTTCCGCATCGGATGGAGGTGGTCGCCGGACCTGGGGTGGCCGGAGACGACGGCAACGAGCTCGACGGCGGCGATGCGTGCGGGCGAGCTTCGTGCAGTGTGTTACAGGGCAAGAGGGAGCCAACGGAGAGGGGGAGGAGGTATCTAGGCTCACAGCGGTTGCAGCAAGCACCGAAGCGAGCTCGGGGGTGGTCGGAGCTGAGCAGCACGGCGAGAGGGATCTCCGCGGCCGGAGTTGGGGAAGAAGAGGTCGGGGGCGTCTCCAGGGCGGGCGAGCGCTCGGGGCTCGGCCTGTTCGAAGCAGTTGAGGACGGCGGAGACGATGGACAACACGGCGGAGCTCGGGGACGACGGTGGACGTGGTTTCTACGACGGCGCGATCACGGCGGCGTCGGCCATGGCGCGGGGAGAGCGGAGGAGAGGGACTGGGGGGAAGCGGAGGTGTCTGGGGGGTCGAGGAGGTCGTGGACGTTCGATCCATCCCTCCAGGACGGCGAGGGGGCGAAGCAGGGCGGCGGGCAGCTGCGTGGCGCGCCGTGCGGTCGCCGTCGAGCACCTGCCTGCCTGCCTGGCCGAGCCAAGCAGCTCGCTGGAGCGATAGCTGGGCTGGGCCGGCAGGTGGGCCGGGTGGCGCCAGGTAAGTGTTCTTCCTATTTTCTTTTCCTATTTTCTTTTCTGTTTCATTTCTTTTGCAACTTTGTTCATTTAATAAAAATGCCTAAACATTTTTATAAATCGTAACACTTGTCATACCTGCTGTATATAATATGAACAGTAGGAAACATTATAGTTTATGATTATTTGAGCATTTAAAATATTTTATAGCATTTAAATGCCCAAATTCAAATACCATATGATTTAATCCAAAACCCTAGATTGTCCTAGAAAATTGTGCACCATTTTTGGCAGAGGTTTAAGACCAAGGCAGAAATGATGAACATTTTGAAGGGCATTTTGGGTACATTGGAAAATATTTTAGCAAACCCTAGTTGTTAGGGGAGGGGTGCTGGGGTTTCTGTTCCCATTTCAAGTTTCTTTGAAAGTAAACATGATGCACACTCTAATCAGGTCCTAATGCAAGTGCTAGCTAGGGATGTGACACATTATTAACCTTGCATCTTTTGGCTTCAATATTATGAATATGTGTATCACACGATCGAGATCCAACAAACTATTTTCATTGGGTGTATGACCATAGAAGGTTTTATTCATGTAAACAGAACAACAATTATTCTCTAACTTACATGAATAACCGTATTGCAATAAACATGATCAAATCATATTCATGCTCAACACAAACACCAAATAACATTTATTTAGATTCAACACTAATCCCGAAAGTATAGGGAGTTTGTGATGATGATCATATCAATCTTGGAACTGCTTCCAATACACATCGTCACTTCATCTTTTAACTAGTTTATGTTCATTATGCAACTCCCACTTCGAGTTACTACTCTTTAGCAACTGAACCAGTATCAAATACCGAGGGGTTGCTATGAATACTAGTAAAATACACATCAATAATCTGTATATCAAATATACCTTTGTTCACTTTGCCATCCTTCTTATCCGCCAAGTATCTAGGGTAGTTCCACTTCCGGTGACCATTTCCTTTGCAGTAGAAGCACTTAGTTTCAGGCTTGAGTTTAGCTTTGGGTTTCTTCATGGGAGTGACAACTTGCTTGTCATTCTTCTTGAAGTTCCCCTTCTATCCCTTTGCCCTTTACTTGAAACAAGTGGTCTAGTTAACCATCAACACTTGATGCTCTTTCTTGATTTCTACCTTCGCCGATTTCAGCATCGTGAAGAGCTCGGGAATTACTTTCGTCATCCCTTGCATATTATAGTTCATCACGAAGTTCTACTAACTTGGTGATAGTGTCTAGAGAATTTTGTCAATTACTATCTTATCTGGAGGATTAACTCCCACTTGTTTCAAGCAATTGTACTACCCAGACAATCTGAGCACATGCTCACTGGTTGAGCTATTCTCCTCCATCTTGTAGGCAAAGTACTGTCAGAGGTCTTATACCTCTCGACACGGGCATGAGTATGAAATACTAATTTCAACTCTTGGAACATCTCATATGCTCCGTGGCGTTTCAAAACGTTTTTGAAGTCCCGGTTATAAGCCGTAAAGCATGGTGCACTAAACTATCAAGTAGTCATCATATTGAGCTTTTGTTAAAACGTTCATAACGTCTACATCTGCTCCTGCAATAGGTTTGTCACCTAGCGGTGTATCAAGGACATAATTCTTATGTGCAGCAATGAGGATAATCCTCAGGTCACGGAACAATTCCGCATCATTGCTACTAACATCTTTCAACTTGGTTTTCTCTAGGAACATATAAAAAATAAATGTGGAGCAACATCGCGAGCTATTGATCTACAACATAGATATGCTAATACTACCAGGACTAAGTTCATGATAAATTAAAGTTCAATTAATCATATTACTTAAGAACTCCCACTTAGATAGACATCCCTCCGGTCATCTAAATGATCACGTGATCCAAATCAACTAAACCATGTCCGATCATCACGTGAGATGGAGTAGTTTCAATGGTGAACATCTTATGTTGATCATATCTACTATATGATTCACGCTCGACCTTTCGGTCTCCAGTGTTCCGAGGCCATATCTGCATATGCTAGGCTCGTCAAGTTTAACCCGAGTATTCTGCGTGTGCAAAACTGGCTTACACCCGTTGTATTTGAACGTAGAGCTTATCACACCCGATCATCACGTGGTGTCTCGGCACGACGAACTTTCGCAACGGTGCATACTCGGGGAGAACACTTATACCTTGAAATTTAGTAAGGGATCATCTTATAATGCTATCATCGTTCTAAGAAAAATAAGAAGCATAATAAGATAAACATCACATGCAATCAAAATATGTGACATGATATGGCCATCATCATCTTGTGCTTTTGATCTCCATCTCCAAAGCACCTCCATGATCACCTTCGTCACCGGCATGACACCTTGATCTCCATCGTAGCATCGTTGTCGTCTCGCCAACTATTTCTTCTACGACTATCGCTACCGCTTAGTGATAAAGTAAAGCAATTACATGGCGATTGCATTTCATACAATAAAGCGACAACCATATGGCTCCTGCCAGTTGCCGATAACTTTACAAAACATGATCATCTCGTACAAAACCGTATAACTCATCATGTCTTGACCATATCACATCACAACATGCCCTGCAAAAACAAGTTAGACGTCCTCTACTTTGTTGTTGCGTGTTTTACGTGGCTGCTACGGGCTTAGCAAGAACCGTTCTTACCTAAGCATACAAAACCACAACGATGTTTCGTCAAGTATGTGCTGTTTTAACCTTCACAAGGACTGGGCGTAGTCACACTTGATTCAGCTAAAGTGAGAGAGAGAGACACCCGCCTGTCACCTTTAAGCAACGAGTGCTCGTAACGGTGAAACCAGTCTCGCGTAAGCGTACGCGTAATGTCGGTCCGGGCCGCTTCATCTCACAATACCGCCGAAGCAAAGTATGACATGCTGGTAAGCAGTATGACTAGTATCGCCCACAACTCATTGTGTTCTACTCGTGCATATCATCTACGCATAGACCTGGCTCATGATGCCACTGTTGGGGAACGCAGTATTTTAAAATTTTCCTACGATCACGCAAGATCTATCTACTAGATGCATAGCAACGAGAGGGAAGAGTGTGTCTACGTACCCTCGTAGACCGGAAGCGGAAGCGTCAAGTGACGCGGTTGATGTAGTCGAACTTCTTCGCGATTCAACCGATCAAGCACCAAACGTACGGCACCTCCGCGTTCAGCACACGTTCAGCTTGATGACGTCCCACGAGCTCTTGATCCAGTTGAGCTTCACGGGAGAGTTTCGTCAGCACGACGGCGTGGTGACGGATATGATGTATTCACCGGCGCAGGGCTTCGCCTAAGCACCGCGACGGTATGACCGAGGTGTGTTTCTGTGGAGGGGGGCACCGCACACGGCTGGAACAATTCAACTTGTCTGTCTTTGGGTGCCCCCCTGCCCCCGTATATAAAGGAGCAAGGGGGGAGGCCGGCCGGCCCTTGTTTGGTGCGGCTAGGGGTGCAATCCTACTAGGAATATGATTGCAATCCTATTCCTAGTAGGAACCACCAAAGAAGGAAGAGAGGGAAAGGAAAAGAGGGAGAGGTGGCGCCCCCCAATCCTAGTCCAACTAGGAACCCTAGGTGGGGCGCCGGCCAGCCCCTATGGGCTGCCTCTCTCTTTCCCTTAAGGCCCACTATGGACCATCCCCCCTCGTAGGGGGTTCCGGTAACCCCCTCCGGCAATCCCGTTAAATCCGAAACTTTTCCGGAACACTTCCGGTGTCCAAATATAGTCGTCCAATATATCAATCCTTATGTCTCGGACATTCCGAGACTCCTCGTCATGTCCGTGATCTCATCCGGGACTCCGAACTACCTTCGGTACATCAAAACTCATAAACTCATAATACCGATTGTCATCAAACGTTAGGCGTGCGGACCCTACGGGTTCGAGAACTATGTAGACATGACCGAGACTCATCTCCTGTCAATAACCAATAGCGGAACCTGTATGTTCATATTGGCTCCTACATATTCTACGAAGATCTTTTATCGGTCAAAACCGCATAACAACATACGTTGTTCCTTTTGTCATCGGTATGTTACTTGCTCGAGATTCGATCGTCGGTATCTCTATACCTAGTTCAATCTCGTTACCGGCAAGTCTCTTTACTCGTTCTGTAACACATCATCTCGTGCCTAACTCATTAGTCTTTTGCTTGCAAGGCTTATTGTGATGTGTGCTACCGAGAGGGCCCAGAGATACCTCTCCGACACTCGGAGTGACAAATCCTAATCTTGATCTATGCCAACACCACGAATACTTTCGGAGACACCTGTAGAGCATCTTTATGATCACCCAGTTACGTTGTGACGTTTGATAGCACACAAGGTGTTCCTACGGTATTCGGGAGTTGCATAATCTCATAGTCATAGGAACATGTATAAGTCATGAAGAAAGCAATAGCAGTAAAACTAAACGATCATAGTGCTATGCTAACGGATGGGTCTTGTCCATCACATCATTCTCCTAATGATGTGATCTCGTTGATCAAATGACAACTCATGTCTATGGCTAGGAAACATAACCATCTTTGATCAATGAGCTAGTCTAGTAGAGGCATACTAGGTACATACTGTTTTGTCTATGTATCCACACATGTACTAAGTTTCCGGTTAATACAATTCTAGCATGAATAAAAGACATTTATCATGATATAAGGAAATACAAATAACATCTTTATTATTGCCTCTAGGGCATATTTCCTTCACTACATGCATATTTGGCTGGTGGAGGCTGTATGGCTGTTTTTGCGTAAACCTGATTTTTCCCTACCACAAAAGGAATGCATTTATTTAACTACTTTGTTCAATTTAAATCATGAAAAATTGAGGATGGTTCCTTCATCTCAATCCCAAACCAAAGTCATTATTAACCCAACAAGTTAATTAAATAGAGTGTTGAGATCAACAAATGATCCACTTCTAGATACTCAAAGATGTCCATAACCGGGGACACGGCTACTCATGAATAGTTTGTACACTTTGCAGAGGTTTGTGCACTTTCCCCACAAGACTCGATCGCCTCCGTTGGATTTCTCGCACTGCATGATGTTTGAGAAACGGATGACCGAGACACAGTCTTTCAGAAGCATTCACTCTTTACCCCGGGTGGACCGGTACACCTACATCTGCTACATCTGCTAGTCCACCACTAAAAGAGGTCACACAACTTACTCATACTATGCCAGAGCCCATAATGGCTTGTGGCTGCACATGGAAGTTTCTAGGCATGAAAATATTATATGATGCCTTTGAGCCTGGGTGGCATTCCAATAGGACAATCACACGGAAACCCCGGGATTTCCTAGGACAACACTGGCAACCCCAGGTGTCCAGGCAATCCACTGGTCCATCCCCAGGGTGCCCCAACCAATCCACCCAGATGTGTATTAAATTACCACCTTAAAGTTTCCTTTAAATCACACTCACATCTTTCATGAAACTCTCATACCAATCCACGTCTATGAGCATGGATTAGCAATAAGTAACAAAGCGTATACCCCCCTTTGGTTGATTTCAAGTCATTGGGTTCCTACCTCATGAACTACAGAGCATCATATTATGTAACCAGTCCTACTCATGCAAGTGTCTGAGGATAGAACTAATGCAATGAAAACTGGGTATTGGAAAGTATGATCAAAGTGTGAACTTGCCTTGTAATGACGATGTAGATGATTCGCACTCAGAACTCGTGATAGATCTACTCGTCACACTCCGGTCATTCTATCGTAAGCAAGAAATGGTAACCACACATAAGCAATCACTCAGAAAGATCGGACAGAGCGAATAAACACTTCGGAAAACTTCGAAAACAAACGAATGACTCTTGAAACACAAAACAATTTCCAACAGTACCAAAATTATGTGAATTTGGCCTTATCAGAAAGGTTAAGTCCAGAGCTTTGATTTGCAAAAAGAATCAATTAAAACGGAGTTACGAACTCAAGTTATGAACAAACGAAGTTTGAATCTAAAACTAGTTGAATTCAAATTTTAAAATTTTCAAAAACATGTTTAAGTTGTATTAATGGAAAGAGGGGATCGTAACGAAGACGTGGGCATTGGTTTCGTTGGATTTGGACTAACTAGTAAAAATTTATGGCCGAAAGAAGTTTAGCGACTAATCTGTAAAAGAAAATAATTACAGACGGGTCCCTGGCTGAAAACTAAAAGAAAAAGAAAAAGCTATCGAGCGAACGCTCGTTTTCTAAATCTAACTAAAGAACGTTCACTGAATAGATAAAACCAAAAAAATAAACTGATCTAAAGGAAAACCAATCTACCGAATTAAAAAAAGACCGGGGCGGTTCGGCGGGTTTTACCGTCTCGACGGTTTTCGCCGGCGGCGACTCCGGCGGGCGAGGCGAGCGTCGCAGGGCGGGACCAGCAGTGTTGGGCAGCGCGGGCGGTGGCGGCGAGCAACGCGGCGGCATCGAGCAAGGGCGATGGCGGTGGTGGCAGGTCGCGGCAGTAGCGGTTGAGCGGCGGCGGCGGCAAGATCGCGGGCGGCAGCGGCACTTGAGTGAGGGAAAATAGCGGGGCGGCGGCGCTATATATAGGCAGAGGGGGGCTTCTTGCGGGAGGGGCAAGGGGAGGCGGTGGCGTGCGATGCACGGACGCCGAGGCGGCGGTGGAGTCCCGTCGGGGACGAGGACGACGCGAGGCGAGCGGCTGGGCCGGCTGGCCTGGCCCAGTTGGCTGGGCCGGTTCGGTCCAGGGAAGATTTTTTTTAAAACATTTTTCTTTTAACAGACAAGAACAACTAATAGAACAAAAATAAAATAAAATAAACTATAGGCATATAATATATCATAATTTGCAGAAAAAGAAATCCTACAAGATGGACATTTTCCTACTATCAAATAAAATGCCCACAAATTCTAATAAATCAAAAGGTCCTACTGTTGCAATAAAATCCAATAAAAATCATTCTAAAATACCAAAATGAATTCAAATTTATTTCTCTCCAATTTTCTGCTGTAGGGAATCATGTTACCCTATTTTCCATGTAATTTATTTTTGGAGAAAAATAATTTGAATAAAAACCAAATAACTCAATATTTGAAATTGAGTTGCAGAAAATTTCAGAAAAACTTCCAACTCATATTTCCTATATTTTGAAGAAGTCATTTTATCTTCTCTCGAGAAAATCATTGAGTTGCTTAAAGTTTCTGAATTGAAAAGATTTCGAGGATGAAATTCAAAAATCCTTTCAAAGCCCTTTATCATTTAAAATAAATGGAAGAACTCATATTATCTTCACTCTAGGGTTTTGTGTTGAAAAGAATTTGTATTCTCCCGGAGATCAAAATGCAAAGTGAAAGTTTTGGGAAAGTCATTTTATTCCCTCTCATTTAACTTCAAAAGTTTCAAATTCCACTCAATTTCACACAGCACAACAACAAGCAATCAAATCTATCTATTTATTATAACATTCCAAAATTTAGAATTTTGGGATGTTACAAACCTACCACACTTAAAAGGAATCTCGTCCTCGAGATTCGGAGAGGCTAGCAAGAAATAGGTTGGGGTTTGGGGGTCTCCTAACAATCCATCGATTGGTAAGGTCTAGTGTGCTACCACACTTAGTAACATGGATATGGTTCCATCAAAACTCAGGTACTCCCTCCTTTGGGTTGACAGCATCGGTCTTCTCTGATCTTCAGGGTAACTCCTTCTCCGGGGCTCTTTCGATAGTGTCAAAACCTTGTCCTCCTATCTCGTGTCCTTTCATATTGGTAAGGCTCTTTTTGTGATTGGTTCTTCTTAAGTGACAGGTCTGGCGCCAATACTAAACAAATATCGATTCCCTCATGGTGGTCATCGGACAGTTTATTGGGTCCCTGCAGAAAACGGGTCTGGGCTTCATCCTCACCGTATATCCTACGGTTGGCAACAGCATGCCCTGTACGAGGAAAATTTTCTATACCATTCTAAGGTTTAAACAAAGTTTGGCATCGCCGTCTCTCTACTATAGGTAAGTCACTCAGATTTACCATCCCGTATAACAGAGGCGAACAATAAGAGTAAGTCGGTATGGTGATCAATCCATCCCGCACCCAAATCATTACCTAGTATATGGTTTAGTGAATCTCGCATTCTAACACTCGGTCATCCTCACAAGCATTGCAGAATTTTCTCTTGTCAACGAACTAAGTTCGGATAAATCCATTGATTCTGCAAGCCCATCAAAATATCTATCGTTTCTTCGCAACCCTCGGGTTTAACGTAACCACCTATAAGATCGTCTATTGACAAAGGTCGTACCTTCTTCCAGGGGTTTTCCTTCAGCAAGAACATGCTTGCTTCCTTGACAGGTCCTGGGGCCTGTGGGTTATGGCTCATCTCACCACTAGTAACACTTGGTCTCATCATCGGGTTGCATCTGGTCATTCTTCCAACATCCAACTTCATTGGCTCTCTTAAATCCATCCAATCTATTTGGTATTCCTTTCTTCTGGGTACCAAACTGAGCGTAATTACTCACACTCATCCTTGGGTAGTCCTTTCCAAGTCGGACGTATCTAACCACTAGCTAGTGTATTCGGGTAACGGTGTTGGATTCTACCACACTTAAAAGGAATAACACTAGTCTCTTCAAAATCTTATTCCATGCATCATGTCTTCACCCTTCACTTATGTAGTAACAATTCATAGAATCCAAATCAATACCCTGATGCCAACAGTATTGATTCTCAACTTACTATGATCTAGTACACTTCCATTTCCTTGCTTCAACTCCAATACTTAGCACAAAACTCCTTCTTCTTGGTACAATCTATAGCAAAATGCACTGCTTTACTACAGCAGATACACATAACTATTGACAAGTCTCGTGGTTCCCTTGTGATTATGTAGCCTCCTTAGGTCCTCGGCTGAAGGGTCCACGTCAGAACTTGTATATCCATAACTCAATCCTTGGGGTCACTATTGCTCCATATTCCAGCATTACCCCCTCTTTAAATCCAATTGTACTTCTTTCCTTCATAGTCTTGGGGTAAGCCTCTGTCGGGGGAAACTATCCTCCCACGAGCACCTATGGGACCGGAGCCCCTTCTACGTTGCGGTAAGGGAGCGGAGGGAGCACGGAGAGCAGATCGAGGAGCGCACGCGGGCAGTTTACCCAGGTTCGGGCCGCGCGGACGCGTAAAACCCTACTCCTGCCTTAGGTTGTGATATAGGGTGGAACCCTAATCAGCGGATCTTTCACGTTTGGAGGTTGGCACACGATGAACACGGGGAAAACACGGAGAAGGATGGGGAAAACACAAGAGAGAACACTCAAATCAACACGGAAGCAATCACACAAGTGCTAGATTCGCGATACAAGGTCGAGATACATGATCCAAAGTCAACAACGGTGATACAGATAGTCTTCTCCCGGAGGAGGTCTTGGAATCCCGTGGGATCTTCCCGTTAGGGGTCTTGAATCCAGAGGTGGATCTTCTCCGTAGAGGCGCACCGGTCTCGTGGGAGAAATCCACACAAGTGTCAAATGAGCTAAAACCACAGCTAACCCTAAACGGGATGAGGAGAGGAGTATATATAGTCTACGGGGCGAATGGGTACATGGGCCTCGGCCCGGGGGATGCGCGCAGGCAATTCAGGGGCCGGACGTCCGGGCGGCGGGCCGGATGTCCGGGACTTCACAGGACGCCGGATGTCCGGGGCGGGGGCCCGGATGTCCGGGCTGGAGTGGACGCGCCTCGGGTGCTCTCTGGACAGAGGCGCCGGATTTCCGGGCGCGGGGCCGGATGTCCGGGCCGTGCCTGGCCGGATGTCCGGGCCCTGGCCGGATGTCCGGGCCCTGTAGCCTTGGCTGCTGTTGGCCTTCTGTGGGTGAATGCCCAGGGGCCGGATGTCCGGGCCAGGGGGCCGGATGTCCGGGTCCTGGAGCTCTCTTCTGCTCTTCTCGATGCATTGGCTCGTCCATGAACTTGAGGACTCGTCCATCTTCACGCCCCTCTCCGATGTGGTCTTCTTCACACCTGAGCACACACAACACGTCCGTCTGAGGTAGCGACCATGTCTCGCACGATTTGTATGGAAGTAGGGCTAGGAGTGACGTCACCTCGGTCTCGGGAGCTCTAGTCCTTGGTCCTTTGGGCACTTGTTGAGGTGAAGGAGGGTCCATGGGGATGGCCCTAGGATACACCGTATCATCTCCCCTCCCTTGGGAAAGATCCGACCTCGGATCGAAATCTTCATCACCATGGAGCACCTTGAATGGTCCGTCGTCACGAGGTAGAGGCTTGGACTTGTGCTCTATCGTGAAGTGGTCCTTGTGAAGATGTAGCCAACTGAGATCTTCCGGGTGAAACGCCATTGTTGCCTTGTTGACGTTGATCTTGTTGGTGAGGCGATGTACTTGTCGCTCGATTGTTGCCCGTATTTGTTCGTGCACCTTCTTGAGTATTTCACTACAAAAGAAAGTGGCAACATGTGAAGCATCGTCGATCGTGTTATCGGGAATGAAATGAGCCATGTTAGAGAATGTATCGACCATGACAAGCACGGAATCGTTTCCATGTTTAGTCCTAGACAAGCCAAGTATGAAATGCATGTTTATGTCTTCCCATGGGTGAAATGTAGTAGGAAGAGGCATATAAAGACCATGAGATTGAGCTTTGGACTTAGCTTTGCGGCATGTCGGACATCGGTTGGTGGGGTTTGAGACGTCACGTAGCATCTTGGGCCAAAAATAGTTCTTAGAGAGGGTAGCAAACATCTTGTCGCGTCCAAAGTGTCCCATGAGTCCTTCTCCATGCGATTCCTGCAAAAGGAGCAAACAAAGCGAAGACTCGGGGATGCAAAGTTTGTTAGCTCTCATAAGATATCCATCCTTGGTGTAATGATGTTCCCAAGAAGTGTGAGTCAAGCATTTAGCATAGGCATTTGCAAAGAAAGGATCATGCTCATATAAATCTTTTAGGTGCTCTAAGCCAATCACATGCAACTTAAATTGTGTAACAAGTAAGCACTTGCGTAACAAACATGCATTTGCATGAAAACTTCCATGTTTCGTAGGCAATAGAATAACCGGAGCGGCACAAGTGCTAAAGTTGTCACGTACATGACTTTTGTCGATGAGTTTGGGTACTTGCCGTTGTATCTCGTGGTTGACACGGTAGAGAACCTTGTTGGGAAATGGTACACCGGGTACAATTTCAGTGCGGTGTTCTATCCCGTGAAGTAGAAGCGGTGGTACCTCATCGGTAAAGGCGTTCGAGAATTCCTGCAATAAAGGTGACAACACAAAAGGTAGAGATTGTGAAGTGTTAGTAGATTTGTCTTCTCCTATGCATAAGAGCACAAGGTGAACGACGTTCGATGGGTTCTCACACACTTCTCTCATCTCACTTTTGGTGGCAAATAGCACTAGTTTCTTCGTGTAGCTCATCGTGGAGTCGCTCATATTTGGTTGGTGGCTCTCACTCTCTTTTTGGTGGCTCGCTCTCTCACCATTCTCTCCACGATGGGTTGTAGGTAGAAGCTTGTCGGCGGCAACTTGACTTGGAGTCATAGGTCGTAGCACGAATTCCTTGCCCTTCATCTTGAAGTGATAGTGATTCGTCCGTCCATTGTGTGTGACTCCACGATCATATTGCCATGGTCGTCCAAGAAGAAGGTGGCACACGGACATGGGTATCACATCACACTCGAGAGTGTCCTCGTAGGCGCCGATCTTGAAAGAGACTTGCACGGTGTGCTTGACTCGAAGAATTCCGGCGTCGTTGAGCCACTGGACCTTGTAGGGGTGCGGATGCTTCGTCTTGACCAAATGAAGCTTGTCGCATAGCTCATCGCTTGCCAAGTTGTGGCAACTTCCTCCATCGATGATAACCTTGACGGAGCGTCCATTGATGGCGGCCTTCGTATGGAAAATATGGCATCGTTGGTCGTCATCTTGTTGATGTTGTAGTGTCAAGACTTTGGAGACAACTAGGTTCGGGCTTGAGTCATTGTCGCAAAACACTTGACGATCTTCTTCTTCATTGATACGCCGGTGGATGGCCAAGTGCTTGATGGCGTCCACTTCGTCGTCGCTCATCGAGTCATATGTGCCGTCGTCGTGGAAGATCATTGTTCTCTTGTTGGTGCACTCGAAGGACTTGTGTCCACGGCCACCACATGTGAAACATTTGATGGAACTTGTCTTTGGGTTATCTTCATTTGGAGTTGTAGATGATGTAGCTCTTGGCTTGAAGTTGTTGGTAGAAGGTGGATGACTCGATGTAGTCTCATTCTTGTATCTTGGCTTGTCGCCTAAGTTTGTAGATGGCTTGGTAGAGGTAGGAGGGATATCCGAAGTCGTTGAAGCTTGGTTGTAGGAGCCGAAGTTCTTGGAGGTGAACTTTGAGTACTTGTAGTCTTCTTGAACTTGGCGCTCCGCTTTGGTTGCTTGATGTACTAGCTCGAGGAGATTGTTGTATGGTTGGAAATCCGCAATCTTCTTGATGGGATAGTTGAGTCCATTCAAGAATCGCGCCATAGTTTGCTCATCATCTTCCGTGATGTTTGCTCGTATCATGGCAATCTCCATCTCCTTGTAGTACTCTTCAACGGACTTGGTACCTTGCTTGAGGAGTTGTAGCTTCTTGAACAAGTCTCGGTTGTAGTGTGTAGGCACGAAACGTGCTCTCATCACTTCCTTCATTTGAGCCCAAGTGGTGATAGGAGGTTCGCCTTTGGCTTCTCTTCTCTCCATGATTTGTTCCCACCAAATGAGAACATAGTCTTGGAACTCAAGTGATGCCATAGCGATCTTCTTCTCTTCATCGAAGTTGTGAAGGCGAAAGATCTTGTCAACTTTTAATGCCCATGAGAGGTAGTCTTCGGGATCAATGCTTCCGGAAAACTTTGGCATGGTGAACTTGAGCTTGCCATAGCGATGCTCATCATTGTTTCCTTGCCTATTGGGAGGATGATCTCGATTTTGGCGGTTTGCCGTATCGTGTTGCTCTTGAGGATGTAGACGTTCTTGTTGGAGTTGATGTTCATGTCGCGCTTGAGGAGGAGCTTCTTCTTGCATTCTTGCTTGATGGCGCCGTTCTTGCATCTCATCTCGAAGGAAATCCTCTTCTTGACGAGTGTGTCGATTGCGGGCGGCCACATTGCGGTGTGCATCTTGTAAAGCACGTTGCGCCTCCATAGCTTGAGCGTCACGACGTTGTTGTGCTTGGCGGTTAGCCTCGGCATCTTGTTCTTCTTGATATTGACGAGCTCGCTCTTGTTGTTGTCGGCGTAGTCGTTGCCGGTCTTGTGCTTGCTCAAGTGTAGCTTGGTTGTGACGACGTCGATTTTCTTGTTCGTCGAATAGCTCTTGGGAACTCTTGTCATGTAGAGGTTGCCGATGTTCATGTCGAGCTTGACGTGCGGCTTGACGAAGAGTGTTTGACGTAGGTGTACTTGAGTCTTGCGTTGAGTCGGTATGTCGACTTGAGCGGCTTCGTCGATGAGATGATGTTGAGGAAGAACGTCGGTTGATGATCAATGTCCGTAGCTCATTGTATTGAGTAGACATGTTGGTGTTGATGAGGTCGATTTGCTCCTTGGTAGTTTGTTGGAATTGTCGCGCGTCCTCGGCAACTTGACCAATGTACTCTCGCATAGCTTCACTCTCTTGATGTAGAGCTCGTTGGACACCGAATAGATGTAGTTTGGTGACGTAGTTGTTCGCTTCTTGAGGGTCATCGAAGATCGGGTTGGTAGATGAACTTGGCCTATCCATCATCACAAGCAAGTAAGTGAGTGGAGAAAGGAGAAGACAATATCAATGTACCTTAACCGAGGTTGAAAATGGATCAATGATCACTCAACAATGTAACCCGGAAATAGCACTATTGGTATCACTTCGTGTCGATTCTCACACCTACACAAGTAAAGCTTTGAGAGGAGCTTGGTTAGGATGTGGCACAAATTCAATGCAATCGTCAAAATGACTCAAAGATGTTGAAAATGGTTCACAATTTGCTCATGCAACAAGTAGATCACTAGCAAAGGGTAGCACACGGAACACACGCACGGATAGATAACTGTGGTTGTGCAACCAAGGGTGAGCGAAAAATGTGGAAAACCACGGAAAATGCTCGTGTTGCACAACGCTAGAGAGACGCTAACCGATTGCTTAATAGGCGGATACGCACTTGTGCACGACCTATATGGGCAAAACGTAACGACTATCTATCACAAGTATGCTATGAGTGTATGATGTGCCGATGCTTGAGCACAAGATGATGTTGCTATGATGTATGATCTCTTTGGATGCAAGGCGTATGATGCTATAGTTTCTTTGCTTGGATTGGCTCTTTTGCTTAAAAGCTTTTGAGCTCTTTCTTTGGGCACATATGCATTCTTCTCGAATCGAGGTAGCTATTGTGTATGCGGAGCACTCTTGTGGCACACGGGGATATGCAATATACCAAGATGATGTGGTATGCAATATATATGAGTATCACTAATGTGCACAAGTGTCGTGGCCCGGCAATACTCAGATGGCTAGTCTCAATGGGAAAGCTACGCAAAGATGGTTCATAGGGTGACAATGCAATTGCAAGATAGGATGATCGAAGTGTCGTCGATGTTACCGTCCTTGCCGAAGTTGAGCGGTGGTGTCGTCGAAGTCGTGCCGTCCCAAGGTAGCCTAAACATTCAAGGAAACGGTGAAACCACAACTCAAGTATCCACGGCAAATGGGAACAAATTTTCAAAACTCGAAACGGTGAAGCGATGGTGGTTGTTGCGGAAGATTGGTGGAGGTTTGCGGAAGAGTGGGTGGATCACCGAACGCAAAGGGGGGAATGATTGCTAGGAGGGAAGTGTAGTGGGGGGAAATGGCTGCGGGAGGCCGGATGTCCGGGCCAGGGGCCGGATGTCCGGGCCGGGCCGGATGTCCGGGGCACGAGCCGGATGTCCGGGGTGCCCGAGCCAGCAAGAACACGTTGCAAAAGGGGGTTGCGGGGCAAAAATTGGGTGGATTTTTCGGATGAAATTTGGGGAAAAGTGGAGGAAAAGCTAGATCCACACGTGGCACAGCAAATCCATGGAACAAATTCAACAAAATCTTGCCAAATCAACAGATCACAGAAAATTTTTTGGGGCTCTTTTTGTGGGGCAATTTTCGAAATTAGGAAGAACACGACAAAAACAGGCTAGAAAACAAAGTGTGGGGCTCCAAAATCCAATAAAAATCATTCTAAAATACCAAAATGAATTCAAATTTATTTCTCTCCAATTTTCTGCTGTAGGGAATCATGTTACCCTATTTTCCATGTAATTTATTTTTGGAGAAAAATAATTTGAATAAAAACCAAATAACTCAATATTTGAAATTGAGTTGCAGAAAATTTCAGAAAAACTTCCAACTCATATTTCCTATATTTTGAAGAAGTCATTTTATCTTCTCTCGAGAAAATCATTGAGTTGCTTAAAGTTTCTGAATTGAAAAGATTTCGAGGATGAAATTCAAAAATCCTTTCAAAGCCCTTTATCATTTAAAATAAATGGAAGAACTCATATTATCTTCACTCTAGGGTTTTGTGTTGAAAAGAATTTGTATTCTCCCGGAGATCAAAATGCAAAGTGAAAGTTTTGGGAAAGTCATTTTATTCCCTCTCATTTAACTTCAAAAGTTTCAAATTCCACTCAATTTCACACAGCACAACAACAAGCAATCAAATCTATCTATTTATTATAACATTCCAAAATTTAGAATTTTGGGATGTTACAAACCTACCACACTTAAAAGGAATCTCGTCCTCGAGATTCGGAGAGGCTAGCAAGAAATAGGTTGGGGTTTGGGGGTCTCCTAACAATCCATCGATTGGTAAGGTCTAGTGTGCTACCACACTTAGTAACATGGATATGGTTCCATCAAAACTCAGGTACTCCCTCCTTTGGGTTGACAGCATCGGTCTTCTCTGATCTTCAGGGTAACTCCTTCTCCGGGGCTCTTTCGATAGTGTCAAAACCTTGTCCTCCTATCTCGTGTCCTTTCATATTGGTAAGGCTCTTTTTGTGATTGGTTCTTCTTAAGTGACAGGTCTGGCGCCAATACTAAACAAATATCGATTCCCTCATGGTGGTCATCGGACAGTTTATTGGGTCCCTGCAGAAAACGGGTCTGGGCTTCATCCTCACCGTATATCCTACGGTTGGCAACAGCATGCCCTGTACGAGGAAAATTTTCTATACCATTCTAAGGTTTAAACAAAGTTTGGCATCGCCGTCTCTCTACTATAGGTAAGTCACTCAGATTTACCATCCCGTATAACAGAGGCGAACAATAAGAGTAAGTCGGTATGGTGATCAATCCATCCCGCACCCAAATCATTACCTAGTATATGGTTTAGTGAATCTCGCATTCTAACACTCGGTCATCCTCACAAGCATTGCAGAATTTTCTCTTGTCAACGAACTAAGTTCGGATAAATCCATTGATTCTGCAAGCCCATCAAAATATCTATCGTTTCTTCGCAACCCTCGGGTTTAACGTAACCACCTATAAGATCGTCTATTGACAAAGGTCGTACCTTCTTCCAGGGGTTTTCCTTCAGCAAGAACATGCTTGCTTCCTTGACAGGTCCTGGGGCCTGTGGGTTATGGCTCATCTCACCACTAGTAACACTTGGTCTCATCATCGGGTTGCATCTGGTCATTCTTCCAACATCCAACTTCATTGGCTCTCTTAAATCCATCCAATCTATTTGGTATTCCTTTCTTCTGGGTACCAAACTGAGCGTAATTACTCACACTCATCCTTGGGTAGTCCTTTCCAAGTCGGACGTATCTAACCACTAGCTAGTGTATTCGGGTAACGGTGTTGGATTCTACCACACTTAAAAGGAATAACACTAGTCTCTTCAAAATCTTATTCCATGCATCATGTCTTCACCCTTCACTTATGTAGTAACAATTCATAGAATCCAAATCAATACCCTGATGCCAACAGTATTGATTCTCAACTTACTATGATCTAGTACACTTCCATTTCCTTGCTTCAACTCCAATACTTAGCACAAAACTCCTTCTTCTTGGTACAATCTATAGCAAAATGCACTGCTTTACTACAGCAGATACACATAACTATTGACAAGTCTCGTGGTTCCCTTGTGATTATGTAGCCTCCTTAGGTCCTCGGCTGAAGGGTCCACGTCAGAACTTGTATATCCATAACTCAATCCTTGGGGTCACTATTGCTCCATATTCCAGCATTACCCCCTCTTTAAATCCAATTGTACTTCTTTCCTTCATAGTCTTGGGGTAAGCCTCTGTCGGGGGAAACTATCCTCCCACGAGCACCTATGGGACCGGAGCCCCTTCTACGTTGCGGTAAGGGAGCGGAGGGAGCACGGAGAGCAGATCGAGGAGCGCACGCGGGCAGTTTACCCAGGTTCGGGCCGCGCGGACGCGTAAAACCCTACTCCTGCCTTAGGTTGTGATATAGGGTGGAACCCTAATCAGCGGATCTTTCACGTTTGGAGGTTGGCACACGATGAACACGGGGAAAACACGGAGAAGGATGGGGAAAACACAAGAGAGAACACTCAAATCAACACGGAAGCAATCACACAAGTGCTAGATTCGCGATACAAGGTCGAGATACATGATCCAAAGTCAACAACGGTGATACAGATAGTCTTCTCCCGGAGGAGGTCTTGGAATCCCGTGGGATCTTCCCGTTAGGGGTCTTGAATCCAGAGGTGGATCTTCTCCGTAGAGGCGCACCGGTCTCGTGGGAGAAATCCACACAAGTGTCAAATGAGCTAAAACCACAGCTAACCCTAAACGGGATGAGGAGAGGAGTATATATAGTCTACGGGGCGAATGGGTACATGGGCCTCGGCCCGGGGGATGCGCGCAGGCAATTCAGGGGCCGGACGTCCGGGCGGCGGGCCGGATGTCCGGGACTTCACAGGACGCCGGATGGCCGGGGCGGGGGCCCGGATGTCCGGGCTGGAGTGGACGCGCCTCGGGTGCTCTCTGGACAGAGGCGCCGGATTTCCGGGCGCGGGGCCGGATGTCCGGGCCGTGCCTGGCCGGATGTCCGGGCCCTGGCCGGATGTCCGGGCCCTGTAGCCTTGGCTGCTGTTGGCCTTCTGTGGGTGAATGCCCAGGGGCCGGATGTCCGGGCCAGGGGGCCGGATGTCCGGGTCCTGGAGCTCTCTTCTGCTCTTCTCGATGCATTGGCTCGTCCATGAACTTGAGGACTCGTCCATCTTCACGCCCCTCTCCGATGTGGTCTTCTTCACACCTGAGCACACACAACACGTCCGTCTGAGGTAGCGACCATGTCTCGCAAGATTTGTATGGAAGTAGGGCTAGGAGTGACGTCACCTCGGTCTCGGGAGCTCTAGTCCTTGGTCCTTTGGGCACTTGTTGAGGTGAAGGAGGGTCCATGGGGATGGCCCTAGGATACACCGTATCAGTTAGGATGTGGCACAAATTCAATGCAATCGTCAAAATGACTCAAAGATGTTGAAAATGGTTCACAATTTGCTCATGCAACAAGTAGATCACTAGCAAAGAGTAGCACACGGAACACACGCACGGATAGATAAATGTGGTTGTGCAACCAAGGATGAGCGAAAAATGTGGAAAACCACGGAAAATGCTCGTGTTGCACAACGCTAGAGAGACGCTAACCGATTGCTTAATAGGCGGATACGCACTTGTGCACGACCTATATGGGCAAAACGTAACGACTATCTATCACAAGTATGCTATGAGTGTATGATGTGCCGATGCTTGAGCACAAGATGATGTTGCTATGTATGATCTCTTTGGATGCAAGGCGTATGATGCTATTGTTTCTTTGCTTGGATTGTCTCTTTTGCTTAAAAGCTTTTGAGCTCTTTCTTTGGGCACATATGTATACTTCTCGTATCGAGGTAGCTATTGTGTATGCGGAGCACTCTTGTGGCACAAGGGGATATGCAATATACCAAGATGATGTGGTATGCAATATGTATATGAGTATCACTATTGTGCACAAGTGTCGTGGCCCGGCAATACTCAAATGGCTAGTCTCAATGGGAAAGCTACGCAAAGATGGTTCATAGGGTGACAATGCAATTGCAAGATAGAATGATCGGAGTGTCGTCGATGTTACCGTCCTTGCCGAAGTTGAGCGGTGGTGTCGTCGAAGTCTTGCCGTCCCAAGGTAGCCTAAACATCCAAGGAAACGGTGAAACCAAAACTCAAGTATCCACGGCAAATGGAGACAAATATTCCAAACTCGAAACGGTGAAGCGTTGGTGGTTGTTGCGGAAGATTGGTGGAGGTTTGCGGAAGAGTGGGTGGATCACCGAACGCAAAGGGGGGAATGATTGCTAGGAGGGAAGTGTAGTGGGGCAAAATGGCTGCGGGAGGCCGGATGTCCGGGCCGGGCCGGATGTCCGGGGCACGAGCCGGATGTCCGGGGTGCCCTAGCCAGCAAGAACACGTTGCAAAGGGGGTTTTGGGGCAAAAATTCGGAGGATTTTTCGGATGAAATTTGGGGAAAAGTGGAGGAAAAGCTAGATCCACACGTGGCACAGCAAATCCATGGAACAAATTCAACAAAATCTTGCCAAATCAACAGATCACAGAAAATTTTTGGGGCTCTTTTTGTGGGGCAATTTTCGAAATTAGGAAGAACACGACAAAAACAGGCTAGAAAACAAAGTGTGGGGCTCCAAAATCGTGAGAAACCTTTGCTCTAGATACCATAATGATGTAGGGTGGAACCCTAATCAGCGGATCTTTCACGTTTGGAGGTTGGCACACGATGAACACGGGGAAAACACGAAGAAAGATGGGGAAAACACAAGAGAGAACACTCAAATCAACACGGAAGCAATCACACAAGTGCTAGATTCGCGATACAAGGTCGAGATACATGATCCAAAGTCAACAACGGTGATACAGATAGTCTTCTCCCGGAGGAGGTCTTGGAATCCCGTGGGATCTTCCCGTTAGGGGTCTTGAATCCAGAGGTGGATCTTCTCCGTAGAGGCGCACCGGTCTCGTGGGAGAAATCCACACAAGTGTCAAATGAGCTAAAACCACAGCTAACCCTAAACGGGATGAGGAGAGGAGTATATATAGTCTACGGGGCGAATGGGTACATGGGCCTCGGCCCGGGGGAGGCGCGCAGGCAATTCAGGGGCCGGACGTCCGGGCGGCGGGCCGGATGTCCGGGACTTCACAGGACGCCGGATGTCCGGGGCGGGGGCCCGGATGTCCGGGCTGGAGTGGACGCGCCTCGGGTGCTCTCTGGACAGAGGCGCCGGATTTCCGGGCGCGGGGCCGGATGTCCGGGCCGTGCCTGGCCGGATGTCCGGGCCCTGGCCGGATGTCCGGGCCCTGTAGCCTTGGCTGCTGTTGGCCTTCTGTGGGTGAATGCCCAGGGGCCGGATGTCCGGGCCAGGGGGCCGGATGTCCGGGTCCTGGAGCTCTCTTCTGCTCTTCTCGATGCATTGGCTCGTCCATGAACTTGAGGACTCGTCCATCTTCACGCCCCTCTCCGATGTGGTCTTCTTCACACCTGAGCACACACAACACGTCCGTCTGAGGTAGCGACCATGTCTCGCACGATTTGTATGGAAGTAGGGCTAGGAGTGACGTCACCTCGGTCTCGGGAGCTCTAGTCCTTGGTCCTTTGGGCACTTGTTGAGGTGAAGGAGGGTCCATGGGGATGGCCCTAGGATACACCGTATCAGGTTGTATTGAGTTCTTGAGCTCGGGAGCTTGAACAGCTACAGTACTAGCTACACCAAACGAGAGAGTTGTCTAGGTTTCGAACCCTTTCTACGTTGTGCATGGGCCTCCTTTTATAGCTCAAGGGGTCACCGACAGGTGTCAACGTAGACGAGGGTAAAAGTGTAAATTTGGTGGTAGTTGTAACAGTGCGTGAATAGTGCATGAACAGTGGATGAACAGTGGTCTTCACCTAACCTTGACAGTGGGGGACAAGGGCATTAAATGCCCGTCGCCGTCAACCCCAAAAGTGCCCGTCCATGCTTCTCCGTTCGCCACGGCGGTAGCCTCGTCACCGTGGCTTGCCACCGTGTGCCCCAGGCTGCACAGCCGTCCGCCACGCGTCCCTGGAAGGGCCCCAGGGCGACGCGTGGGCACACGAGCTGGAGCGTGGGCACACAGCGTAAGTTTCCCCGGCAAGCACCTTGCCGGGGTAGTGATCTTGTCGGGCCCGGAAGCTTGTCGCTCTCCGGGTCCTGCCGGGGCGCATGATGCGCCGAGGCATCTCTTGAGGCATGTGTTCCTTGGCCTTCCTGGCAAGCTCCACTTGCCAGGGTCTTATGTTAAAGTGATAACCTTGAGCCTGGTGCGGCCTTCCCGGCAAGCTCCTCTTGCCGGGGCCTTGATCTTCTGACTTGTATACTTTGTTCTTGAATGGCTTCATAGGGACCAGAAGGGTTTCCGGCGAGCACGTGGTAAGCCCTGCCACGGGAAGCTGCTACTGCCCGTGCACAAGTTGGGGTACTAAGGTACCCCTATCTTAGTACACCGACAGGAGCCCCCGGGCCTGGGCCACACACGGTGCCGAGCGCTGTTGGGCCAGGCCCAAAATAGTGCACGGGCACACGCGGCCCACGGCAAGCCGTACCCCCTTCCGTATCCGCCGCATCCCTCCCTAATGGCACGTGTCGATTGCGGCGTCGTGGGAGAGATCGTGGCCTGTTTCTTTAATGGGAAATGCGGAACGTCCCCCACTCCCCCCTTAAAAGCAGAGGAAGCAGGGGCAGTTCCCCTCCATCGTCTTCATTGCGCCTTGCTTCTCCAGAAACCTCCGCTGCTTCTTGCCTCCGCCCCTCCTCCGCCGTCTTCCGCATCCGCGGCGCCGTCGAGCTCCTCGCCTCCTCCCTCGCCGCCTCCGCCATGGCTCCGAAGAGCGACAAGGAGAAAAGCGACAAGGCTAAGAGCGACAAGGCCAAGAAGGAGAAGTCCGAGTAGGCGGCGAAGCTGGCCGCCCTGCGGAAGAGGTGCGTGGTCTTCGCGCCAAGGCTCGGTCCGAGGGAGCTGCGGGACAAATATTATTTGTTCTGGGCGAGGGAGACCAAAGCTCATCCCCGCACCCACGTCTTCCCCGCCATGGCCAAAGATATGTTCCCCGGCGGGTACTTCTTCTTCGCTGCATTTTTCCACTGTGGTCTGTGCCCTCCGTTCTCAGAGTTCTTTTGTGATATCATGAACACATATGGCCTCCACCTCCTAGATTTCACCCCCAACGCCATCCTTACGATGGCCGTTTTCGCACATCTGTGCGAAAACTATGTTGGGGTTCATCCCAATGTAGCTCTTTTCCGCCACTTCTTTATGCCTAGAGTAGAGGCTGGCGCTCCCCTCTCCGGTGGCATCTCCTGGATCTTCAGGCTGAACAAGAAGGACTCGTACCTGAAGGGAGAGCTCCACGGCAAGTGGGAGGAATGGAGAGCCGATTGGTGCTGGGTGGTGGAGGATAAGCCGGAGCCCTTCACCGCGCCGCGCACAACTGCCATAGTGCGCGGCAGGGATTGGAGCGAATTGGCCCCGGAGGACAACAAGCTTAGCATCGCCCTTATTACGATCATTCGTCTCCGGGTCGCCAATCTGGCTATCGGAGAGGTTGGAGCAGATTTCCTCCGCCGCCGCATCGCCCCTTTACAGGAGAGGAAGAGGCGCGCCTGGGAATTCGGCAACGCGGCGGACATCATGAGGTTGCGCCCTGGATTGAACTATAACTTCACCGTCCTGGAGTTGAAGGGGATGGTTAAGGAGCTCTTCAAGCACGACCCTGCCCATCCAGAGTGGTTCAGACCTTCCCGGGGAGTGGTACCGCTGTGCAACAGCACTGCTCGCGATTCTCTACGAGCGATGATGCCTGCGTGCGACTCCCATGGCGTCGTCCCCACTTGGATAGAGCCTCCGCCAGACACCGTGCTGAACTTCTTCGACAACTTGGTCGAGAAGCCCTGCAAGGCCGACGAGCAGAAGGGTCTTACCCGGGACACTACTGGCCGGGATATTGCTTACATCGCCTCCAGGATGGAGGAGGCCGCCGTAGCTGCAGCTGCAGGCGAATTCGGGTACACCGTGGACGAGGCACAGGCCGCGGACGCGGTGAGTCAAGCAGAGGAGGCGGAAATCCTCAAGCTGCTCAAGCTTCCGCCCGAGGAGTTTGACGGGGTGCCTTCCCTGAAGTTTGCCGGGACGAGCGAGGTTGCCGGAGGGAGCGAGGTCGCCGGAGGGAGCGAGGTCGCCGGACACGGCGCTGAGTCCAGCGGGCCTGCCGAGGAGGAGGAGGACGCCGAGGCTGATGAAGACTCCGGTGGATCTCTGAATCTCGATGACGACGCCTCCTCGTCCTCAGAGAACTCCCCGCCTTCGGCAAGTCCCACGCAGCAACCGAAGAAGCGCCCCCGCAAGGCCGCCGAGACGGCGAGGCCGCAGGCGCCTCGACAGCAGCCAGCGCGCCGTGCAACGCGCGCCACCAGGACGAGCAAAGTCGTCAAGGAGGCGCCCCGTGCACTAGCACCAAGCGGAGGGGGATCCTCCCGGAGCGGAACGGCTGCCCCTTCTGCTCCTCGGCCCTCGGCGACGACGGAGGCTGGGTCTTCGCAGCCCACAGCCCCGGAGACCAGCAAACGCCCGAGGGAGCCTTCTCCTCCAGCTCCTCGCGCAGGAGCACCCCAGGCGGATTTTGACTTCTCCGCCCTCAGCTCCGACGAAGAGGAAGAGGAGTAAGTACTTGCAATTCTTTAGTTTCTTCGATTCTGTCTTAATTTTCCTTATTGATTCTGATCTTGTTTTTGCCTTGCTTTCAGGACCCTGGCCCAGCGGATGGCGAAGAGGGCCAAGATCCCTGTGTTAGAGGTTGAAGACGACTCGCCCACCGCGGCGACCGGAGACGTGCCAGCGGTAAACTTGCCGGATCAACCTGCTGCTCCGAGGAGCAGCCCCCAGTGCAGCCCCCAGCGTAAGTCTGGTTTTTATCTTTCTGCTTGACGGGTGCGCTTGAGGTGGTCATCTTTATCTCATATCTTGTTTTTCTTGTGCAGAAGTGGAGCCGCAGCCGCAGGAGCGCCATGAGGTCGCCCCCGACGAGCTACTTGCCCCACCCTCCCCGCCAAGGGTGAACTCCCCGGCGAGGGAGAACGCTCCGCCAAGGACGGGCACTCTGCCAAGGGCGAGTACCCCGCCAAGGGTGAGCAGCCCGACAAGGGTGAGCACCCCGCCAAGGGAGGGCGCAGGCGGCCCTCCGCCAGCAGGGGCCACCACCCCGCCGCCAAGGGAGAACTCCCCGGCGAGGGAGCCTGTCGTTGAAGAAGTCCGCGAAGGTAAATCTTGTAATTTCTTCTTCTTGAACTTGTCTTTTTGGATATTTGCTTGACTTTTTCTTTTCTTTTTCTTCTACTAGATCCTCCCGCCCCGGAGCCGATGGAGACGGAGGCCACCGTCGAGGAGGAGATGCACGGCGACGGCGGCAACGCCACTGCCGCTGAGGGAACGGCGGGAACTGGCGAGCCAGTCGTCGAGGAGACCGCCCCGATCGCCGACACCGTGGCTGGGGAAGGGACCGGCGACCAAACTACTGGCCCGGAGGCCGCAGGAGCGTCGGACGCTGCACCGGCCGCCGACCCTTCCGCCTCCGCGGAGCGGTCGGGTGTCTACTTGAAGGCCGCCAACGGGGTCTTCATACAAGTCCCGTGGGCGTCCTCGTCTCGAGCACCCGCGGAGGGAGAGACCTTTGACGGAGAGGTCCTCGCCTTCGCCGGCTTGAAGATCGTCGAAGCGCCCGGCGACAGCGACGAGCCTGAAGAGGAGGGACTCCTTCGCTGGCTCCTGGCTTTGTACCGGGCCAGGCAGGCGAAGCTGGAGTCCAGGGAGGCTCTCGCCGCCCAGGCTGGAGCAGACTTGGAGAAGTGCGCCGCGGAGCACCGTGCCGCCAACCAGGCGGCCCTCCGCAACTTGGCGGAGGGGCGTGAGGAGCTTGCCGGGGCGCAGCAAGCCTTCCTTCTGGAGAAGGCTGAGGTCGAGGAGCAGCAGCGGCTGGCCGCCGAGGAGTTGTCTCAGCGGGAGGGGGCGCTCAACCAGCGGAAGGTCGACCTCGACAGCCACGAGGACGACCTCACCGCCCGGGAGCAAGCCATTGTCGGGGCCCTGAAGGAGGCGAAGGCCGCCGCAGCCGCCGCGGAGACTGCCAAGAAGGAGCTGGAGGCCAGAGTGAAGCAGCTGGAGTTGTTCCTGAAGGCAAGCGAGGACAGAGTCACCGCACTCAATGTGGAGCGGGAGAAAGACGCCCACACCAACTCTGAGTTGCAGGTACGTCTCTCCGAGAAGGGCACCGAGCTTGCTGCCGCCAAGGATTCGATTGCTGACTTAGAGCTGAAGGTCTCCACCCTGACTGGTTCGCTTGACGCCGCCCGGGATCGCGAGACGAAACTGAAGGACGAACTCCGCAAGGAAAGGAACTTGGTGGAGAGCGCCGCCGTCTCGGCGAACAACTTCAACCGGGCAGTGGAGCAGTGGACCGACGAGCTGGTCACCTCTGCTGCCAATACTGATAAGGAGATGGTGGCGCTGAGGGCGGAGCATCTCGGGTACTCCCCGGATGAAAATCTCCCCCACAGCACCAAGTTGAGTCTGTTCTTCAGAGGAATCGCGCCGGCGCTCGCGCGGCTGCAGGAGAAGATCCCCGTGCAGCTGGCCGACGAGGCGCGTCGGCTCTGCATGGGCACCTTGGAGCGTGTCTTGACGAAGATCGTCTACCGCAACCCCGGCATCAACCTCGTCAACGTCCTCCGCACCCTGCCGGCCGAAGCTGATCAGGAGGCGTTGAAGGCGCAGGTTGCCCACATCGTCGCCAAGGTGAACAAGATCACAAGGCGGGAAGGCGACCGCGTGGATTAGATTTCTTTCTTTCTGTTTCCCTTGCCGCTGCAAGGCATGTTATGGACAAGAATCTATTAGTATTACGGCAAGTTATCTTTGTAATATACAATCTTATTTTGATCAATCAATGCAATGTTATCTCCCTTGCTTTTGGTCCTCCACTTTGTATGCTTTCTACCCTACTCTTTCAGGGGGCTTGCCGGCAAGGGGCCCTTGCCGCGAGCGCTGAGTGCTGGACTCTTAGCAGCCTGCTGGCAAAAGACCTTGTCGGCAAGTAACCTTGCCGCAGCTAGTCGCAGCACACTTAAACTGTTGAGCGAACTCGAAAACGAAGTAAGGGCGCGACACTTGTCGCAGCTCACTTAAGCCGTTGAGCATGCTCGAAACAGAGTAAGGGCGCGGCTAGCCACGGGTAGGTTCCTCTACGCACAGGTTTTCCATACAAAGTGTGGTTGTTCAAGGAAGACAACTAAAATTTAAAAATTTGAATTACTCAAACTTTGGTAACTTAGCTTTCATAAATTGCTTGTTCCTCGACAAGGCTTCTCTTCTCATTCTTGAACAGCACTTGGTTCATCCTCCACCTCCTTCCCCCCCGGCAAACTTGTGCGCGAGGAATATTCCTTCTGCTTAAGAGGGAAAGAAAAAGAGGAGGGAAAACAAGTATAGGGCCTCTCGGCTTGCTAGTGCTTACCGGGGATGCGCGTTGCACAATGTGCCAAACAATGCATGCAAATAACAAAGAAAAGCATGGAAATGGCAAATAGTGCGAAGCACAAAAACTTTACTGATGCACGGGATCTGCGCCCGGCTTTGTACAAAGGTTTACATGCAACAGCGGCAAGACTTGTACAAAAGGTGGTTGCCGGAGCGGATCACGGCAACCGCGCCTTATGGATGAAACTTGCGAAGATGCTCTATGTTCCAGGAGTTGCTCACCGGTAAGCCTTCTTCGGTCTCAAGGCGGACAGCGCCGGGCCTTGTGACTTGTCTCACCCGATAAGGGCCTTCCCACTTCGGCGTCAACTTGTTGGAATTCTTGGCGGACTGAACACGCCGAAGAACAAGGTCGCCTTCCTCGAGACTCCTGGCCTTGACCCTGCGGCTATGATAGCGACGCAAGGCTTACTGGTATCGAGCAGCTCGTACAGCAGCCTAGAGACGTTCCTCCTCAAGGAGCAATGCATCATCTTGTCGCAGTTGCTCTTGCTCGAGCTCATCATAAGCGAGTACTCGAGGAGATCCGTATACGAGTTCCGTGGGGAGAACTACCTCTGCTCCATAGACAAGAGCAAAGGGTGTCTGTCCGGTGGCTCGATTTGGTGTCGTCCTGATTGACCAAAGAGCCGCCGGTAACTCCTCTATCCAGTTTCTTCCGCACCTGCACAGCCTGTCGAAGGTTCTTGTCTTGAGTCCGCGCAGCACTTCAGCATTGGCCCTCTCCGCTTGACCATTGCTCCTCAGGTGAGCAACGGAAGCGAAGCAGACCTTGGCGCCAAGGTCTTGGACGTACTGCATGAAGGTGCGACTTGTAAACTGTGTGCCGTTGTCGGTGATGATCCTGTTAGGGATTCCGAAACGGCAAACAATCGCTCTGAAGAACCTGACTGCTGACTGTGCTGTCACCTTTCTCACTGGTTCCACTTCTGGCCACTTTGTGAACTTGTCGATTGCAACGTATAAGTACTCAAAGCCCCCGACTGCGCGGGGAAAGGGGCCGAGGATATCGAGCCCCCAGACCGAGAAGGGCCAGGACAAAGGGATTGTCTGGAGAGCTTGAGCTGGCTGGTGTATTTTCTTGGCATGGAACTGGCACGCTTCACACTTGGTTACTTGTGCAGTTGCATCTTGGAGGGCTTCTGGCCAGAAGAACCCTTGCCGGAACGCCTTCCCGGCAAGCGCTCTTGCGCCAATGTGGTGGCCACATATGCCTCCATGTATCTCTGCCAACAGCTTCTATCCATCTTCTCTGGAAATGCACTTCAACCTGACACCATTGAGTCTTCTTCTGTACAGTTCATTGCCAACGAACTGGTACATACTTGACTGCCTGGTTATTTTCTCTATCTCTTCTGGCTCGTCGGGAAGTTCTCCGGTTTGCAGAAAACGGACGATTTGTTGTGCCCATGCTGGAGCCTGAGGCTCAACAACAAGGACTAAAGGCATGAGGGCTGCTGCGGGAACCTCAGCTTCTACGGCAAGAACCTGTGGCTCTGCCGGAGCTGATGGTCCCCCGGCAAGCCTGCCGGGGCAAGGCTTGTCGGGAACGCTTGCTTCAACTGTACAGACCCTTGGATCTGCAGGAGCAAACTGTTCCTCAGCATTTTGGTTGTTGATCCTGGGGACCTTGGCGGCGGCTTCGGGAAGATCCGCCGGTAAGTAGTCGCCGGGGACCAGCTTTCTCTTCTTGCTTTGCCCAACTGATGGTGTAACGGATGACTGAGTTAGCTTGAGCAGGAAGGTCCCTGGTTCCACAGGTAACTTCATTGCAGCACACTTTGAGAGGCCATCTGCAATACCATTCTGAGCTCTTGGGACGTGCTCCATTTGCAGACCTTCAAAGTGCTCTTCAAGCTTCCTCACTTCATCAACATAAGCTTCCATCAAAGGGCTCTGGTAACTCTTGTTCACTTGTCGGACCACCAACTGTGAATCTCCCCGCACAATCAACTTCTTGATCTCAAGCTCGGCCGCAATTCTGAGGCCGGCAAGCAAACCTTCATACTCTGCAGTATTGTTTGTCGCTTGTTCCTTGGGAAAGTGCATCTGGATAACATACTTGAGGTGCTCTCCGGTGGGCGCTATGAGTACCACGCCGGCACCAGCGCCTTGTAGCAAAAAAGCACCATCGAAGTACATCATCCATTCGCTGCTCGTTTCTTGGACGGGGACGCTTGTCTCTGGAACTTCCTCATCGGGCGTTGGGGTCCATTCTGCTATGAATTCTGCCAAAGCTCTGCTCTATATGGTTGAAGTACTCTCAAACTTGAGACCAAAGCTTGACAGCTCTAGTGCCCACTCGACGATCCTGCCTGTTGCTTCGGGATTCTGCAATATCCTCTTCAACGGAAAGCGAGTGACCACTGTTATCTCGTGTGCTTGGAAGTAATGGCGCAGCTTCCTTGAGGCCATGAGGAGGCCGAAAAGCAACTTTTGCACCCCAGAGTATCTTGATCTAGCCCCCTGCAAGAGGGAACTTGTAGGATCGAAGTAGGTCTAGAGGGGGGGTGATTAGACTACTTGACAATATAAAAAATCTGCCTTTAGGTCATGCAATGTTTTTGGAAGTTTCACAAACAAGATCAGTTCAAGTAACACCCTACACATGCAATTCTAGAGTTTATGCAGCGGAAAGTAAATTGCACATGTAAAAGAGAGGTGGAGAAGATCAAACGCAGTTTGGTGACACGGAGATTTTTGTCGTGGTTCCGATAGGTGGTGCTATCGTACATCCACGTTGATGGAGACTTCAACCCACGGAGGGTAACGGCTGCGCGAGTCCACGGAGGGCTCCACCCACGAAGGGTCCACGAAGAAGCAACCTTGTCTATTCCATCACGGCCTACGCCCACGGAGGACTAGCCTTACTCGGGGTAGATCTTCACGAAGTAGGCGATCTCCTTGCCCTTACAAACATCTTGGTTCAACTCCACATCATCAAGACGGAGGCTCCCAAGCGACACCTAACCAATCTAGGAGGCACCACCCCCCAAAAGGTAATAGACGGTGTTGATGATGATGAACTCCTTGCTCTTGTGCTTCAAGTGATAAACTCCCCAACACTCAACTCTCCTCACTGATATGGCTGTGGTGGAAGAAAGATTTGAGTGGAAAGCAACTTGGGAAGGCTAGAGATCAAGTTTCATATGGTAGGAATGGAATGGCTTGATCTCAACACAAGGGTAGGTGGTTCACTTCTCAGAAAGTGTATGATAGAAGTGGTGGTACTTTTTGATGGCTCTCCTCACGAATGAGGAGGGGGTGGAGGGGTATATATAGCCTCCACACAAAATCCAACCGTTACACACACATTTGACCAATCTCGGTGAGACCGAAGTTAAAACTCGGTCAGACCGAAAGTTCAAATATAGTGAACGTTGGGATTTTCGGTGGGACCGAAAATACCATCTCGGTGAGACCGAAGTGAGTCAAAGGTTAGGGTTTGCCATTTCGGTGAGACCGAAAGTATAAACTCGGATATTCCGAATTGATGTCAACTGATCACAGAAGGTTGGCAGCCCTTTTTCGGTGAGACCGAAACTCAGAATCGGTTTGACCGAGAAGCTAGGGTTTGGAGAAACAACTGAAGTGGTTCATCTCGGTGGGACTGAGTTGGAGAAATCGGTGTGACCGAGATTACTTATGGGTGTGTGTTAAGTAGTGAGTAGTGCTGATAGTTGAGGGAGTTAGATCACCAAGCACTTGAGCAACAAGAACATTAACACAACCTCATCCCCTTTTAATAGTATTGGCTTTCCTATGGACTCAATGTGATCTTTGATCACTAAACCAAAAAGGAGTCTTGAGCTTTTGCCAATGCTTGTCTTAGCATTTTGAGGGGTCCACTTCTTCAGACATTTCCATACCCATATCATCGAACTTTTCTGAAATGATTCTCAAGAGAATATTAGTTCAATGATATATATGTTGTTGTTAATTACCAAAACCACCCGGGGATTAGTTGCACTTTCAGAACTTACAAAATACACTGGGCGCTGCACCATCTTCCTTCGCACTTCACCTTGTTCCTGCGCAGATTTGTCCTTGTCGGGGCCAGAGCTTGTCGGGGAAGCCCCCTGCTTGTCGCTGGATTCGCTTGCCGGGGCTGTGGGTTCCTCATCTGCCTCCCTCTCCGCTACTAACGCAGCACTAACCACTTGATTGGTTGCCGCTAGGTACAGCAGCAACTTCTCTTGTGGTCTAGGTGCGACAAGTATTGGAGTAGAGGACAGGTATCCTTTCAAGTCTTGTAGCGCTGCCTCCGCTTCCGGAGTCCATTTCATAGGACCTGCCTTTTTCAAGATTTTGAAGAAAGGTAAGGCGCGCTCTGTAGACTTTGAAATGAACCTGCTGAGGGCAGCAACACAACCAACAAGTCTTCTGACGTCCTTGACGCGCTTCGGGGCTTCAATCTGCTCAATGGCTTTTATCTTGTCGGGATTGGCTTCAATCCCCCTCTGGGACACAAAGAACGCGAGAAGCTTGCCGGAGGGGACTCCGAAGACGCACTTCTCGGGGTTTAACTTGAGCTGGATCTTTCATAGATTCTCAAAAGTCTCTTCTAAATCTTGGATCAGTGTATCTTTGCTCTTGCTCTTGACCACTATATCATCCATGTAGGCTTCTACATTTCTGTGGATCTGCGGCTCAAAAGCAGTGTGCACCACCCTTGCAAATGTCGAGCCTGCATTCTTCAATCCAAAGGGCATGCGTATGAAGCAATATGTGCCACATGGGGTAATGAATGCAGTCTTCTCTTCATCTTCCTTGGCCATGAAAATCTGGTGGTAACCTGAATATGCATCAAGGAAGGAAAGCAGCTCGCATCCGGCGGTGGAGTCAACAATCTGGTCAATACGCGGCAAGGGAAATGGATCCTTAGGACATGCTTTATTCACATCAGTGAAGTCTATACAAAGTCTCCACTTCCCATTGGCCTTGCGCACGACGACTGGATTTGCTAACCACGTAGTATGGATCACGCCTCTAACCAGGCCTGCTGCTTCCAACTTCTTTATCTCTTCGGCGATGAATTCTTGGTGCTCCACGGCTTGCTTCCTGACCTTCTGCTTGACGGGCCGCGCGTGAGGACAAACAGCAAGCTTGTGCTCAATTACCTTCCTGGGAACGCCGGGGATGTCAGATGGTTGCCACGCAAACACATCGACATTCGCCCGCAGGAAGGCAACGAGCGCGCTTTCCTATTTGTTGTCGAGCGTAGCACTGATGGTGAAGGTACCACCAGTGTCGTCCTCCTTGGCGGACACCTTCTTGGTTGCCGGTGGAGCCGCCATCCCTTTCTTGCACTTGCCGGTGGAGCTCGATGGTGTGTCCTCGACGGCAGCGCAGCACTCTGAGGAGGTGCGTTTGCCGGAGTGGGCCCCAGAGCTCTTGCCGGACTTGGTCTTGGTCTTCCCCCCGGGAGCTTCAGCAGCAAGTGTGTTGCTTTCTGCTGCGGCTGCTGCATCCCGGTAGATCTTGTCGGCGCAGATAAGCGCGTCCTTCTTGTCGCCAGGGACAGAGATGGCGCTTATCGGCCCCGGCATCTTGAGTACGTTGTAGGCATGGTGGGAAGCTGCCATGAACTTGGCGAGGGCAGGACGGCCAAGTATCCAATTGTATGGCAATGGGATATCGGCAACGTCGAAGGTTATCCTCTCCGTCCTGAAGTTGAGCTCCCCGCCAAAGGTCACGGGAAGTGTAATCTTCCCCTTCGGCTTGCTCCTTCCCGGGTTGATCCCTTGGAACGACCCGGTTTCCTCGAGCTCGTTGTCGGGGATCTGTAGCTTCTTGATCACAGCTGAGGAGATCAAGTTCAGGCCGGCCCCGCCGTCAACCAACATCTTGGTGACCTTGAGGTTGCGGATAGTTGGTGAGACCAACATTGGCAAGCACCCGACCGCAGTTGTGCGGTCAGGGTGGTCCTCAAGGTCAAAGATGATGGGCGTGCTGGACCACTTCAGCAGCCTGCGTGACTCGACGGGCGGCTCAGCTGCATTCACTTCCCGCACCCACTGCTTGAGTTGGCGGTGGGAAGTGTGCAGAGAGGCGCCTCCGTCGACACATAGAACTTCTGTGGCCTTCTGGAACTCCTGCTCGCTGTTATCTCCTTCCTCCATGTCGTCGTCGTCGTCTTCTTCCTCATCCTTGTCGCGGCCCCGGGGAGGTCTATCACCTTGCCGCTGCTTGGCCTTGCCGCGGCGTCCTCCCCGGCCATTGAACGGCCGCTTCTTCTGGGCTCTCCTCCGCCTCCTTGGGCCTTCTCCTTGTCGCATCGCTTGTATTCAGCCTTCTGCTGCTCTACGAGGTACTCGACTCTCTTGCAGTTCTGAAGATCGTGGCCCTTGGTGCGGTGGATCCTGCAGTACTGCTTGTCGGAGCCGTCCTGCTTGTCGGCTGCCGCTACAGGGGCAGGCTCCTTGCCGGAGCCGCCGGCCTGTGTCTTCTTGGCGGGAGCCTCCTTGCCGGACTGCTCGACAACCAGCACTTCCTTGCTCTCCTTCTTTCTGTTGTTCCGCCGCCGGCTCTTCTTTGCCGGGGCGGCATCCTCGCTGTCGCTTCCTCCTGCGCCAGCATCCTCTCCGGGGAGTCTCCTCCCCTCTTCGGCGCGCGCGCACTTGTCAGCCAGAGCGTAGAGCTCGCTGACATCCCGGATCTTGGTCATGGCCATCTCTTCCCTCATGCGGCGGTTACGCACGTTCTGGTGGAACGCGCTGATAACCGCGGCAGGGTGGACATCGGGAATGTTGTGTTGCACGCGGCTGAACCTCTGGATGTACTTGCGCAGGGATTCTCCCTCCTTCTGGGCTAGGATGTGGAGATCGCTCTCTTGGCCGTGGGGTTTGTGGCCGCCCGTGAAGGGGCCAACAAACTGGTGGCACAGATCCGCCCACGAAGAAATGGAGCTCTCTGGCAAGTGCATAAGCCAAGAGCGGACGTTAGGCTTAAGCACTAGCGGGAAGTAGTTGGCTAGTATCATCTCGTCGCGTCCCCCGGCAGCCTGCACCGCGATGGTGTAGATGCTGAGGAACTCCGAGGGGTGCGTCTTGCCGTCGTACTTCTCGGGTACGTCAGGCTTGAAATTCTTCATGCTGGGCCACTGGACTCGCCGCAGCTCACGGGTGAACGCAGGGCAACCTGCCACGTACGGCAAGTCGCCTGGTTCCTCGAGCGCGTGCGTGTCGACAGCGGTCCCAGCGCGCTGATCTGATTGTCGTCGGGCTTCTCGTCGGCGCTCGATGCGCGTCCGAGCGTCTTCTTGCCGCCTGTCGTCGAGGACCTGACGCTGGTCACGACGAGCCCGCGGATCCGACGACGTCGTGGAGTCGTCGTCGACGTTAATCCGGCGGGGTGGTGTCTTCTGCTTCCGCGGCGGGGAGTGCACGGTGGTTGCACCTCCGGCGGTCTTGTCGCCATCGGCCTTCGTCTGGTCGACTTGCCGCGGCCGCGAGGTTGCCGGCTGTTGCGGCGTGTCGTTGTTGGCGAAGGCGATGAGGCTCTGAATTGTCGCCCTCCAGTCTTCGGCCTTATCTGCCGCTGGAGGGAAGTCGAGGAGCAGTTGTGCTCTTGCTAGAGCTTCTGCTGGAGAGGAGGGGAGCGGCGGCGAGCGGTGCGAGGAGCGAGATATGCTCAGACTTCTAACAGGGTTAGAAGGAGCAGTTTCTCGCCCCGGCGACCGCGCCTTGCTCGTACCAGGACGATCGCCTTGAGCGTCCCGCGATCCTCTGGTTTGTCCTTGTCCCAGCAAGCGTATGGTACCTCCTGTACCACGGCGCTGCTGGCCTTGTACTTCCTGAGGGAGACGTGGCGCGTCCACGGACACCGAGGCTTTGGAATTCGCCCGGTCGTCCGTCTTGTCCTTGGACTTGGTGGCGCCGTGAGTTTCCTCGCCGGCGACCACCCTTCCGCCGGCGTCTCCTCCACCAACCGTTGGTTCTGGTGGCGGTGGAATCGACGCAGACGGGCCTCCGACCTCCGAAGCCTTCTTCTTCGGAGGCATGTCGTTGTAGCTGATGAAGTTGATGAAGCTGGAGAGGTTGATGAAGAATGCGCCCGCGTGAGCGCCGGATCAGGTTCGCACAACCTCGACGCCCCCTACCTGGCGCGCCAAAGATGTCGGGGGAAACTGTCCTCCCACGAGCACCTATGGGACCGGAGCCCCTTCTACGTTGCGGTAAGGGAGCGGAGGGAGCACGGAGAGCAGATCGAGGAGCGCACGCGGGCAGTTTACCCAGGTTCGGGCCGCGCGGACGCGTAAAACCCTACTCCTGCCTTAGGTTGTATTGAGTTCTTGAGCTCGGGAGCTTGAAGAGCTACAGTACTAGCTACACCAAGCGAGAGAGTTGTCTAGGTTTCGAACCCTTTCTACGTTGTGCATGGGCCTCCTTTTATAGCTCAAGGGGTCACCGACAGGTGTCAACGTAGAGGAGGGTAAAAGTGTAAATTTGGTGGTAGTTGTAACAGTGCGTGAATAGTGCATGAACAGTGGTCTTCACCTAACCTTGACAGTGGGGGACAAGGGCATTAAATGCACGTCGCCGTCAACCCCAAAAGTGCCCGTCCATGCTTCTCCGTTCGCCACGGCGGTAGCCTCGTCACTGTAGCTTGCCATCGTGTTCCCCAGGCTGCACAGCCGTCCGCCACGCGTCCCTGGAAGGGCCCCAGGGCGACGCGTGGGCAGACGAGCTAGAGCGTGGGCACACAGCATAAGTTTCCCCGGCAAGCACCTTGCCGGGGTAGTGATCTTGCAAGGCCCGGAAGCTTGTCGCTCTCCGGGTCCTGCCGGGGCGCATGATGCGCCGAGGCATCTCTTGAGGCATGTGTTCCTTGGCCTTCCTGGCAAGCTCCACTTGCCAGGGTCTTGTGTTAAAGTGATAACCTTGAGCCTGGTGCGGCCTTCCCGGCAAGCTCCTCTTGCCGGGGCCTTGATCTTCTGACTTGTATACTTTGTTCTTGAATGGCTTCATAGGGACCAGAAAGGTTTCCGGCGAGCACGTGGTAAGCCCTGCCACGGGAAGCAGCTACTACCCGTGCACAAGTTGGGGTACTAAGGTACCCCTATCTTAGTACACCGACAGCCTCATAAATAAACTCCAACTTATATGTGCAAACTCTATTCCTTGGAGCAACATTTTCCTTTCCATTGGTCCAGGGTTCACTCGGAAAAGTATCGTCCTAAACAAAAAGCATCGGTTCATCCGTAATCCATATTCTCCTCATATCAAATCCCTTATTACATCCTGAACCAATATGCAATACTCCAATTTCCAATGGTGCATCACTACAATTGCTACTATCCAGATAGTCTGGTAGGGTCAAGAATTCCTTCCATCTATATCCATTCGTCCTAGCTAAGGATGCTTCAGTCCCACCGGAATTGTGCAACGTGATTCTTGAACTCATCAATATTTTGCTCCATCCTATTGGTTGTGTGCTTAATCTCCATCATCTCTGCATGCATCCTACTCAGGCATTCCTGGGTATAACGAAGTCTGGCTTCGAGTATTTCTCCAATATCACGTATGGCCTCCATAGCAGCTTCACGAACAGAGTCGAAGAACGTTGTTCATGGTGCTCGAGAGATGAAAAAGTATTGACCCATAGTCTTTGGGCAAACTCCTTTCACACAGTGGAGGTGTACCTCCACGTACCAAAGTTCAACTCCATTGTACATGAAGGGATAACCCTTGTAAACTGCATCTCCTTCTAGGTGAATATGCTTCATCATGTCCTTCAGGATCTTTGGGTAATCCTGGTCGCTAGTCAGGGTCATGATGGTTTTCGGGCCTTTGAGAAAAGACTCGAAAAGGGTTGTCATCTGTGGGTATAAGACAGAAGGGGTTCTCAAGACAATGTAGATATTTCCTTGTGGTCGTTTGTCCGAGAAGGGTTTGGGGTCAGGTGGTCCATGTGTCTAGGTTTTGGTCCGGGTGAGATAGCAAGGGGGCACTCACAATCATCCAACAACTCATAACATCTCCTTCTTAGACTCCAAAAATATCAATTTCTATTGCTTCACGAACTATTACAATGTTCTTTCCATAACTCAACTCAACATTGTGATAAAGTGTATTCCATATTTAGCTACATGCTTCATTCTAATTTCCAGATCTCAACTACTCTGATCATCCTTCCTGTGGTCTGAAACTTCTCTGGCAAAATGCCCTACTTCCTTGCAGCGTAAACTAATGACATAAGACAAATCTAGGGACTTCATGGCGACTATCCTGGTTCATTGGGTTCCTCGCTTCCTGGTTGGGCACTTGCTAGCATAATGACCTAAATCCTTGCACCTAAGACAAGTGATGTGACTCCGGTCCTTTTTCACCGAAATCGGGTTCTTCTGGGGACACATGCTCTTTTTCTTCCTCGACTTCTTCGTTCCTATCAATTCTTATATCTTTCGTGGATCAAACTCCACTTCTTCTGTCAGGAAATTCCCCAGATACTCATGGCTTTCCTTTGTGCAATACCGTGAAAGATGTCCTTCTTTCCCACATGAGTAGCAAGCACGTGAGTAATATCTGTCTAGTCCTTCTTAATCAGGGTCGTCAATATCTTCCTCCATCGCGGATTCCCTTAGGGTTTCCTTGAGGACTTCTTTCATTGCTTCTTTCTTCCGTTGGATAGTTCGTTGCACCATGGGGTAAATGTGACACTGAGCAGGGTAGTGGGTAGTCCCTTCACACAAGATACAAGTAATCTGCCTAGTTGGGCATTCTTCAGCTAGGTGGCTTCCTTCACAATTAGGGCATTCATCCTTGTGCTCCTCCTGGGTGTGTCCTATTTCTCCACAAATCCTACAGGCACAAGGTTTCTTCTTCTGGTTGTCACCACGCTCTCGGATGAGACGGGATCTTAACAGAGTCTCCTTGAATTCCTCCCAACTTCCTGCTCCACCACATCCTTGTGCGGCATGATGCATCTTCCACCATGTGGCAGCACTTTTTGTAAAGTACCGAAGACTGTATGGAACTTCATACTTCCTTGCAACCATTTTTTCCTAAAGTGGTCCTCCATGTTTTGTATCCACTGTTCTGCCTCTGGTTGGGTCATTGGTCCCGAAACTTCAAGTCTATCTTCAGTCATCCTCTATTGGGTCCAAGGGTTTTGGGGTGAGATTCAGAAGAGATAGAGAGGTACACTCAATACAAACAATAGTTTTGAAAAGACGGTTTTCTTTTGTGGCCGTCGGAAAAACATCAAACAAATGACGGCTCACAATCGTCGCATCTAACGTAAGTACAAAATAGGGGTTTGGTCTTCTAAAGGTCAACATCTCCTTCAAAGTCATCAACTCTTCAAATCTTCGGAGTATCCATTGTTGTAGCTTCAACACTTCCAATGTATGGTGAAATCCTTCTTTACTCCGAAGTGTTCCAATGGAAAAGGGCATTATCCAACTATTTAAGGTCAAGGGAAGGTTTGACAAAACTCAGAAGAAAAGAGAGATAAGAATCTTTTTGAAAAAGATAGTTTTAGAGAAAACTTTTCCTATGGGCTTGCCAGTTTCTAGGGTCACGTCCTACAGTCGACATGTGCTCTGATACCATCTTGTAGCGACCCGACCCGAATGGATCAAGTCTCTTCGTTTAAGTGTTATCCCTGGATCGGTATGCTGACACACACAGTACTCGAGGATTTATAACAGAGGTAAATCTCATGTATTAAGTAACGTAAATACTATTACCTCAATCGAATATAGCGGAAGCAACAAAGGTCGTGGAGTTCCATCAACACTAACGGCAAAGTTGAGTGTAGACAACGCAACCCTAACGTAACACTTACTCGTCGAATAAATCCTGCAACATAAGACGTTGCAGCCATGTAGGTCAGTACATTGAATGTACTGGCAATTTCACACTGTAATGAGAATGATGAACAAGGCCTACAACTACATGCATATTTGGCTGGTGGAGGCTGTATGGCTGTTTTTGCGTAAAGCTGATTTTTCCCTACCACAAAAGGAATGCATTTATTTAACTACTTTGTTAAATTTAAATCATGAACAATTGAGAATGGTTCCTCCATCTCAATCCCAAACCAAAGTCATTATTAACCCAACAAGTTAATTAAATAGAGTGTTGAGATCAACAAATAATCCACTTCTAGATACTCAAAGATGTCCATAATCGGGGACACGGCTACTCATGAATAGTTTGTACACTCTGCAGAGGTTTGTGCACTTTCCCCACAAGACTCGATCGCCTCCGTTGGATTTCTCGTACTTCATGATGTTTGAGAAACGGATGACCGAGACACAGTCTTTCAGAACCATTCACTCTTTACCCCAGGTGGACCGGTACACCTACATCCGCTACATCTGCTAGTCCACCACTGAAAGAGGTCACACAACTTACTCATACTATGCCAGAGCCCATAATGGCTTGTGGCTGCACATGGAAGTTTCTAGGCATGAAAATATTATATGATCCCTTTGAGCCTGGGTGGCATTCCAATAGGACAATCACACGGAAACCCCGGGATTTCCTAGGACAACACTTGCAACCCGAGGTGTCCGGGCAATCCACTGGTCCATCCCCAGGGTGCCCCAACCAATCCACCCAGATGTGTATTAAATTACCACCTTAAAGTTTCCCTTAAATCACACTCCCATCTTTCATGAAACTCTCATACCAATCCACGTCTACGAGCATGGCTAAGAAATAAGTAACAAAGCGTATACCCCCCTTTGGTTGATCTCAAGTCATTGGGTTCCTACCTCATGAACTACAAAGCATCATATTATGTAACCAGTCCTACTCATGCAAGTGTTTGAGGGTAGAACTAATGCAATGAAAACTGGGTATTGGAAAGTATGATCAAAGTGTGAACTTGCCTTGTGCTGACGATGTAGATGATTCGCACTCAGAACTCGTGATAGATCTACTCGTCACACTCCGGTCAATCTATCATAAGCAAGCAATGGTAACCACACATAATCAATCACTCAGAAAGATCTGACAGAGCGAATAAACACTTCGGAAAACTTCGAAAACAAACAAATGACTCTTGAAACACAAAACAATTTCCAACAGTACCAAAATTATGTGAATTTGGCCTTATCAGAAATGTTAAGTCAAGAGCTTCGATTTGCAAAAAGAATCAATTAAAATGGAGTTACGAAACTCAAGTTATGAACAAACGAAGTTTGAATCTAAAACTAGTTGAATTCAAATTTTAAAATTTTCAAAAACATGTTTAAGTTGTATTAATGGAAAGAGGGGATCGTAACGAAGACGTGGGCGTTGGTTTCGTTGGATTTGGACTAACTGGTAAAAAGTTATGGCCGAAAGAAGTTTAGGGACTAATCTGTAAAAGAAAATAATTATAGACGGGTCCCTGGCTGAAAACTAAAAGAAAAGGAAAAAGCTATCGAGCGAACGCTCATTTTCTAACTCTATTTAAAGAACGTTCACTGAATAGATAAAACCAAAAAAAATAAACCGATCTAAAGAAAAACCAATCTACCGAATTAAAAAAAAGACCGGGGCGGTTCGGCGGGTTTTACCGTCTCGTCGGTTTTCGCCGAAAAGCCGGCGAATCGGACAGCGCGTCGGCCGGCGGCGACTCCGGCGAGTTTGGCGACTCCGGCGGGCGAGGCGAGCGTCACAGGGGTGGGACCAGCTGCGGGGCGACGGTGTTGGGCGGCGTGGGCGGCGGCAGCGAGCAAGGGCGGCGGCAGCGGTGGCAGGTCGCGGCAGCGGCGGTTGAGCGGGGGCGGCGGCGAGATCGCGGGCGGCGGCGGCGCTCGAGCGAGGGAAAACAGCGGGGCGGCGGCGCTATATATAGGCGGAGGGGGGGCTTCTTGCGGGATGGGCAAGGGGAGGCGGTGGCGTGCGATGCACGGACGCCGAGGCGGCGGTGGAGTCCCGTCGGGGACGAGGACGGCGCGAGGCGAGCGGCTGGGCCGGCTGGCCTGGCCCAGTTGGCTGGGCCGGTTCGGTCCAGAGAAGATTTTTTTAAAAAAACATTTTTCTTTTAACAGACAAGAACAACTAATAGAACAAAAATAAAATAAAATAAACTATAGGCATATAATATATCAAAATTTGCCGAAAAAGAAATCCTACAAGATGGACATTTTCCTACTGTCAAATAAAATGCCCACAAATTCTAATAAATCAAAAGGTCCTACTGTTGCAATAAAATCCAATAAAAAATCATTCTAAAATACCAAAATGAATTCAAATTTATTTCTCTCCAATTTTGTGTTGTAGGGAATCATGTTACCTATTTTCCATGTAATTTATTTTTGGAGAGAAATAATTTGAATAAAAACCAAATAACTCAATATTTGAAATTGAGTTGCAGAAAATTTCAGGAAAAACTTCCAACTCATATTTCCTATATTTTGAAGAAGTCATTTTATCTTCTCTCGGGAAAATCATTGAGTTATTTAAAGTTTCTGAATTGAAAAGATTTCGAGGATGAAATTCAAAAATCCTTTCAAAGCCCTTTATCATTAAAAATAAATGGAAGAAGTCATATTATCTTCACTCTAGGGTTTTGTGTTGAAAAGAATTTGAATTCCCCCAGAGATCAATATGCAAAGTGAAAGTTTTGGGAAAGTAATTTTATTCCCTCTCATTGAACTTTCAAAAGTTTCAAATTCCACTCAATTTCACACAGCACAACAACAAGCAATCAAATCTATCTATTTATTATAACATTCCAAAATTTAGAATTTTGGGATGTTACAAAACACCTGCTAGAACTAGCCTTCTTAGATATGAATTGCCTAAGGTACCCGAAGGTTATGTTATGAGTGAGGAAACAAGTAGAGATATTCTTGCTTGTAATGATAGAGATGATCTAGAAAAAATATTATGCAAGTATAAAGAAAAATATCAGAATGCTAGAATGAAATATGGTCCTAAGTTTGATACATCACCTATCTTTATTGATGATAATGATTATGAATTCTCTGTCGACCCAGAGTTAATCACTTTGGTTGAATCTGATCCTTTCCATGGTTATGAAACTGAATCTGTTGTGGCCCATCTCACTAAGCTAAATGACATAGCTACCCTTTTTACTCATGATGAGAAAAAACTCGTTACTACTATATTCTCAAATTATTTCCATTCTCATTAAAGGGTGATGCTAAAGCTTGGTACAATACTCTTAATCCTGGTTGTGTGCGTAGTCCCCAGGATATGATTTATTACTTCTCTGAAACATATTTTCCAGCTCATAAGAAACAAGTTGCCTTACAGGAAATATTTAACTTTGTGCAAATTAAAAAAGAAAGTCTCCCACAAGCTTGGGGGGGGCTTTGCCAATTACTTAATGCTTTGCCTGATCATCCTCTTAAGAAAAATGAAATACTCGATATCTTCTATAATTGACTCACCGATGCTTCTAGGGACTTCCTAAATAGTTGTGCTGGTTATGTTTTCAGGGAACAAACTATTGGACAAGCTGAAGAACTATTGAATAACATATTGAAAAATTATGATGATTGAACTCTTCCTAAATCACCGCCTAAGCCTACTCCGAAGAAGAGGGTATATTATATCTCAGTCCTGAAGATATGCAAGAGACAAAGAAATCCATGAAGGAAAAAGGTGTTAAAGCGGAGGATGTTAAGAATTTACCTCCTATTGAAGAAATACATGGGCTAAATACACCACCACTACCTAAGGTGGTATAGGTAAATTCTATAAGTAAATTCAATGACAATGATAATCCTCACAATATGCACCCTAGTCAATGCCTTCATGAGTTTGAAAACTACATTAGGAAACAAGATCACTTCAATGCAAATGTTATGAAACAACTGAAATACAATTCTGATATGATTGCTCGCTTGAGTGACTTGTTATTTAGAATTTCAAATGATGTTAGAGGTGTAGGAAAACATGCTTCTATGGTACAAACCTAGCTAGAACAAGTTGCTAAATCTCAAAGAGAATTACTTGATGAAATGAATAGCAACATAAATGACTTTGCTGTTAGAGTTACAACTAGAGAAGGAAAATGACTCAAGAACCACTTTATCCTGAGGGACACCCAAAAAGAATTGAACATGATTCACAAAGAAACAACACCATTGCACCTAGTCCCTCTAAAAAGAAAAAGAAAAAGAAAATTGATAGGACTTTGCATGCTACTAGTGAACCTGAAATAGAAAAACCTCCTGACAATGATAATGATGTTTCTATCTCTGATGCTGAAACTCAATCTGGTAATGAACATCCACCTAGTGATAATGAAAAAGGCAATGCTAATGTTCATGAAGATACTCAAATAAATAACGAAAGAGAACCAGATAATGATGTTGAGATAGAACCACCAGTTGATCTTGATAACCCACAACCTAAGAATAAAAGATATGATAAACAAGACTTTGTAGCTAGGAAACACGGTAAAGAAAGAGAACTGTGGGTTCAAAAACCTATGCCTTTTCCACCCAAGTCAACTAAAAAGAAAGATGAAGAAGAATTTGAACGCTTTGCTGAAATGCTGAGGCCAGTCTTTTTGCGTACTCGCTTGACTGATATCTTGAAAATGCCTCCTTATGCAAAGTACATGAAAGACATCATTAACAATAAGAGAAAAATACAAGAAGCTGAAATATTTCTAATTATACTTTTAAGGATGGAGTACCTAAAAAGCTTGGGGACCCAGGAATACCAACTATACCTTGCTCCATCAAAAAGAATTATGTGAAAACCGCTTTATGTGATTTAGGAGCTCGTGTTAGTGTTATGCCTTTCTCTTTATATAAAAGACATAATTTGAATAAACTCACACCTACTGAAATATCTTTGCAAATGGCTGATAAATCAACTACTATCCCTATCGGTATCTGTGAGGATGTGCCCGTTGTTGTTGCTAATGTTACTATTTTGACTGACTTTGTTATACTTGAGATGCCCGAGGACGATAACATGTTGATTATCCTTGGTAGACCCTTCTTGAATACTGAAGGGGTTGTTATTGATTGCAATAAAAGCAAGGTCACTTTTCATATCAATGGTAATGAGCATACGGTGCACTTTTCGAAGAAGCAATTCCAAGTGAATGGTATTCATGTTATTGAAAAATCTCCGACAATCACTATTGGAAGTTTTCAAATACCTCTACCTACTATTAAAAAGAAATATGAAATGCTTATTGTTGGGGACTTTCATATCCCCGTTGAGGTAACTTAGTGATTTACGAAAGTTCTTTGGTTCATGCTAATCGAAAGTGGTTGTTAATAAGACTTGGTCAACCTTATTAATGAAACATTTTTAAGCGGTATAAAGTTGATGAATTTAGTAAGCACTACTTTCTGTCCCCACCTATTGTTTTCTATTTTTATTAGCTAAATAAAATAAAATGCCATGTTTTGTTTTTTTCCTGATTTTCCCGTACAATAAAATAAATGGCCCAAAAATAAAATTTCTTAGAATGCCCTGAAAATTTAACATGATTTTTTCAGAATATTTAACAATTTCTGGTGCAAATGATATCATAAGGGGGCGCACGAGGTGGGCACAACCCACCTGGGGGCGCCAGGACCCCCAGGCGCGCCCTAGTGGGTTATGGTCCCCATGTGGGCCCTCTCCCTTATCTCTTTATACCACTTCATCACCTACCTTCAGAAAAAAATTCTCCATTGCTCTCTCTCTCTCTCTCTCTCTCTCTCTCTCTCTCTCTCTCTCTCGGGTTCAAGCTCTCAAACCCGCAGATTTCGATCTCTTTGCTCGAACCTCCGTTTCTGAAACTGTTTCGTGGGATTGTTGCTTGGTATGTGATTCCTCTGTTTGTCCAATTAGTTTTTGTTTTAGTGGTTTATATTTTGAATAGTTGGCTACTTTTGGTGCTGTTGTAGATGAGCTTGCATGTTGAATTCTTAGAGTTCTAAGTAGTTTGAATGGTTGCTATGACTTCTATGTTTCCCTATGAGTAGTAGGCGTTCTTCAAGGAGGAGATCCTCGGGAGAATATTCTAGTGACAACTCTGCTTGTCGTTCCTATGTGAACCAAGTGAAAGTTCCATACAATATGCCGCCGATAAAACATGTTATTGGCCTTGTGATGATTATATAGTTCGCGTGGGTATTAAGGAGGAATTTGAAAAATTGGTTCACAATGCGAGTCTCGGTCCCTACATTTCAGATAAGTGCGATCAACACCGCATTCTCATTGAATCATTTGTTAAAGGATTTAAATTTCATCCACGTGAGTCTAGGATGTCTTTCAAACTTTATGAAAATCCTTTTACCATATCACTAGAGAGTTTTGCCCGTCACTGCAAAATTCCATTCTCGGGTTCGCTTGACGAACCACCAAGGGCTGAGTACCCATCATTTTTAACTAGTCTATGCTACGGTGAAACGAGGGGGTGACGCAAGGTAGAATAAAAAGCATTCATTTTCCTGCAATTCAGTACTTTGCTTTATTTAATGGGAAATGTATTGTAGGCAAACAAGACTGCAACACACTTTGTGCTCCAGACTTGAGCCTTATACACACCGCCCTCACCAATGATAGGAGTTATAATCTTGGGACGATTGTTGCACGCGGGCTACACCACAACGCTAATAGTGGCTGGTTCTATGGCGGAATCTATGCCACGCGTTTAGCAAGAGAGTTGGGTGTTTCACCTTTACCCTTTGACGTTATCCTACCCACGTAGTATTTAGAATTTGATGCTATAAAAAATCATAAGATCCTCACAGGAGACATTCATAACTTCACTTATAAATTGTTATTTAACCAATCGACTGTTGTGTCCAGATATTTGCCTGCGCCTGCTCTTTTTGATTATCACAACAAGGGAAGATATTTCGTTCTTGAGAGCGAGGCCCGAGCCCACAATGATGCGGACGAGGCAACACAGCAGGCCGAGGCATCCGCACCGAGAGGCTCCGTGAGCTACCACGTTGACTACTATCCAGGCTGCTGACTACATACCAAGTTAGGCCAAAAGCCTCAGCTTGGGGGAGTACGTGTTTCTCACCGACTTTACATTCATGATCACACATCTCAATCATCGGTGTTCACACTTTTTCATTGTATTATCCATGCTTAATTTATTTTCTTGCTTTCTTCTTGTGTGTTTGAAAAACCTTAGAAAAAATGTCTAGCTGTAGTTAGGTTAGTTTCTATGCTTGCCTAGTTGTAATAATATTAAGAAGAAAACCCAAAAAGATTTCCTTGTTCTTCTTTTGCTTGCTGGGAGTCTTCTCGTGTAAATAGTTTTTTCTCATTTTTGTTTTCCTCTTTCGTTTGCCCGTTCTAGAAAACCAAAAACTCCAAAAATATTTCATTATGTTTCTCTGAATTTCTTTCTTTTTAATTCCGAGTCGTACTAAGGAGAAGACCACAATGAAAATGTTGAGTGGCTCTCTTTTGCATAATTGTTGATCTAATGAAGAACCCATTTTGCCTTGTCTTCTCTTGTTGAATAACATGTTTGCATATTCCAGCTTAGTCCACAACACTCTTGCACCATTATTATTATTTCACATCATTCGGCCGTGCAAGTGAAAGGCAATAATGACGATATTTGATGAAATGGTCATGGCAGAGAGAAACCGGTATGAACTCGACTTGTTCTGTTTTTGTAAACAAGTTTAACCTAGTATCCATGATTCAGCCCATTATGATTAAACATGTTTGCAATGACAATTAGAGATTATAGTTTCACATGCCATGCATAAGTAGCTAAGAGTTGATAATGATTTATCTTGGATATCAACACTGCGTTAAAATGATTGGGATGTAGTATGATTGTATGGTATCCTCCTGTGAATGTTCGAGTAGCTTGACTTGGCACATGTTTATGCATATAGTTGAATCAAAACCAACATAGCCTCTATGATATTTATGTTCATGGTGTTCATATCCTACTCACATGGGTGTCCAATGTTTATTATGCATGATGCATGTTCATGGCCATTGTTGCGCTCTAGCTGGCCGCTTCCCAACCTATTTGCTAGCCTTCACCTGTACTAAGCGGGATTACTGCTTGTGCATCAAATTCAAAAACTCAAGTTATTCTAGATGAGTCCACCATACCTACCTATATGTGGTATTACCCCGCCGTCCTAAGTAAATTTGCATGTGCCACCTCTAAAAACTTCAAATAAATATCCTTTTTGTTTGCCTGGATCGTTCATGGAACGACAGGAGGTGGTCGGCATCTTCCATGCTAAGCAGGTTATTCTCACGTCAAGTGTTTATTCACTCGCCATCGCACGAGAAAAGGGCGGTAATAGGGATTCCCAGTCCCAAATTGCAAAAAGAAAAAGCTTATAAATAAACAAACAAAAACTCCCAATGGAGTCCAAACCTTTAATTTTCTGCTTGGGAACCGCCACTAGCGTGATTAGCATGGGAGATATTGATAACTGATAGTCGTGAAGTAAATGAGAAGAGTGCATTTCTCAAAATATCATTTACCTCTGTTTTAAAAACTTGAGCTCTGGCACCTCTGCAAATCACTGCTTCCCTCTGCGAAGGGACTATCTATTTACTTTTATGTTGAGTCATCACCTTCTCTAATAAGCACCAGATATGAGAGCACTGTTGTCATGCCTATGCATTGTGTGTAGCGAATGTTGGGTGTTATCATGACTGGATCTTTTCTACCATGAATAACAATGTTTAGTCGCTGCTCAGATTTTGGAGGTGCTCTGCATTTATGTTTTGCGGTCTCAAAAAGGGCTAGCGAGATACCACTATTGTCATATTATATCATGGTTGTTTTGATAACGTGTTGTTGTTTGAAGTATCTTATTATTGCTCGTTAGCTGATTATGTCATTGATATGAGTCATTATAATTTTTAAGAGTTATTGTCAATATGGTTGGTTATAATGCTGGCTGAAAACCTGGGTTCTGTTTAAGCTTATTTATGCAAACAAGAGTAAAAGAGTTCGTAAAAGTTTTTATTTCTCACTTTCGGTTTATCAACTGAATTTCTTGAGCACAAGCAAATGTTTAAGCTTAGGGGAGTTGGTACGTCTCCAACGTATCTACTTTTCCTAACACTTTTCCTCTTGTTTTGGACTCTAATTTGCATGATTTGAATGAAACAAACCCCGGACTGACGATGTTTTCAGCAGAACTACCATGGTGTTATTTTTGTGCAGAAATAAAAGTTCTCAGAATGGAACGAAACTTTGCGAGGATTTTTTATATAATAAAAGAAAAATACTAGAGCCAAGAACCACTGGAGGGGGGCACCTGGGTGGGCACAACCCACCAGGGCGCCCCCCTCCTGGCTCGCCCAAGTGGGTTGTCCCCACCTGGTGGCCACGCAGACGTCAATCCTGATACTATATATTCACATTTACCGAGAAAAAATCAGGGAGAAAGAATTATCGTGATCTACGAGACGGAGCAGTCACCACCTCATGTTCTTCCTCGGGAGGCCAGATCTGAAGTCCATATGGGGCTCCGTAGAGGGGGATCTTCGTCCTTCGTCATCACCAACCCTTCTCCATCGCCAATTCCATGATGCTCCCCATCGTGGGCGAGTAATTCCTTCGTAGGCTCGCTGGTCGGTGAGGAGTTGGATGAGATTCATCATGTAATCTAGTTAGTTTTTGTTAGGGCCGATCCCTGGTATCCACTATGTTCTGAGATTGATGTTGGTATGACTTTGCCATGCTTAATGCTTGTCACTTTGGGCTCGGGTGCCATGATTTCATATCTGAACCGTTTATGGTATTATCATTATATTCATATTTTAGATCCGGTCTTGCAAATTATAGTCACCTACTACGTGTTATGACCCGGCAACCCCGGAGTGACAATAACCGGAACCACCCCCGATGATGACCGTAGTTTGAGGAGTTCATTTATTCATCGTGTGTTAATGCTTTGTTATGGTTCTCTGTTAAAAGGAGGCCTTAATATCCCTTAGTTTCCAATATGGACCCTGCTGCCACGGGAGGGTAGGATAAAAGATGTCATGCAAGTTCTTTACATAAGCATGTATGACTATTTACGGAATACATGCCTACATTATATTTATGAACTGGAGCTAGTGTCGTATCGCCCTAGGTTATGACTGTCACATGATGAATATCATCCAACAAATTGCCGATCCAATGCCTACGAATTTATCCTATATTGATCTTGCTAAGTTACTACTGCTATCGTTACTATTGCACTTGTTACAAAACTATTGATATCACTGTTACTGTTACTATTGTTGCTGCCACTACTATCAAAACTATCATATTGCCTTGCTATTGATCACTTGTTGCAGATAATTAATCTCTGGGTGTGGTTGAATTGACAACTCAACTGTTAGTACTTACAAATATTCTTTGGCTCCTCTTGTGTCGAATCTATAAATTTGGGTTCAATACTCTACCCTCGAAAACTATTGCGATCCCCTATACTTTTGGGTTATAAATTAGCTCCGCCACAATCTTCACCTGGTTCAACTCTGCTGAAAGTTAAGACCACTGCTCGACGAGGAAAGAGGCCAAGTCCTCAAAAGAAAGTGGCTTTCCAAGTACCGTCTGATGATGATGAAGCTGATGATGAAGAACTTGTTGAAATCATCAGAGACATGCAAATGAAGGCCGCTAGAGCCAAGGGCAGTTCTGTGCCTCTCATGCTGGATCCGAAGAAGATCATGGATTATATTGATCTTTGGCACAAGGATCCCAAGCACCTCTTCCTGAGATGAACCCCACTACTGGACAAAGTCACATGCTGGCTGCCTTCATTGGTGAGGAAAAATGGAAGTTTGAACAAACCCGAAGGACCAAGAAGGACCAGTACCGGAAAGAACGTTTTTTGAAGAAGAATGTTGTGAACATGTCTCGTGAGGACCTTGTGAAGCTACAAACTGAAATCAAAGGCCTAAGTGATGAATTTGACAGATATCATGCTGATTGGCTGGGAGCCAAAGTCAGATTCGTCAAGCTCTCCAAGTCCCTCAAGCTTAGTGGTGCGACGTCCTAGCAAGAAGAAATTCACCTAACTGAAGAAACTGAAAGCGCAGCTGAAAATCAAGCTGCTGAAGAAATTGATAATGCCAGAGCTGCTAAAGAAATTCTAGCTCCTGATGAAACTGCCAGGGCAACCTCCAACGTTGCGCTTAAAGAACAACCTAGGCCAGCTGAAGAATCTGCCGCTGCGCCTGAAGAATCTGCCGCTGCGCCTGAAGAATCTGAGAATGTCAGGGTGACTGCATCAGTTGTGCCTAAAGAAACTGAACCTACTTCATCTGCTCCTCCTGAAAAGTCATCAACGATGAAGAATATCAAGCTTCCTTTTGCATCATAAGTGAAAAAAACCAAAGCTGCGGAGAAGGCAGCTGTGAAGAAAAGGAAAGCATCATCAAATGCAAAGTCCTCAGCTCCTAAGAAAGTGAGAACTTTGTCAAGCTCCTTCACCAACCCCATTGATGTTGTTCCGATCTCTGTAATGCCATCAAAGGAAATTGTTCCGTTTGGTGAAGAATATGTCATACCAGATGACATGGATGAAGAGAATCATTTTGCTGCTTATTCAGAGCAGTTGGATGATGAAATTGAAGTGGAAGAGATCCCTTCAACCCCACTGGTATCATCGCCAATGCCTCAGTGCACAGCTGAAGAGGCAGGCGTTGAGGAATTGGAATAAGAAGTAGATGTGGACATCAACTCTACAACTCATGTGCTCAATGATGACTATTGGGAAAACCCTCATCCTAATTCACCTTTGACCACTCCACTGCATCAAGTTCCCCAGTACCCTATGCAAACTGAAGAAACTGAAACGGGATCTGAAGAACATGAAGCTTCTCTTCTGTCCATTCCTGAAGAAGCTCTAGCTGCAATAGCTGAAGAAATGGAGAATCCAACCACTGCTAGAGAACCTGAAGTTTCAATTCCTCAGGCAGCAACTCCAGAGCTTTTGAATCAAGAAGTTGTAAAGTCATCATCTGTTAATCTTCAGCCCAAGCAGAAAAACCCTCATGCTACCAGGCATAAATTCAAGGCTGATGAGTTCTTTGCTGAGCATCATTTCTTCACGGACTTCAATCCCTATGACTCAGTAAGACATCGACGCAAGAGGTTCTGGATAGCAAACCAGATGAACTTCTATCCTTCACTCCTATTTGACAAAGACAATGCATTTGAACATCGTCAAATTCCTCATATTGACATGGAGTCTATCCCTTGCTTCCAGCCTATCCCGAACGCTCTTCATGAAGCTGGGCTTTTGAGTTTCGGCGCTGACATATGTGATTGGAATGAAGAAATCATTCTTCAATTCTACGCCACTCTGCACCTCACTGTTGATGCTGCTGATATCAATTCATGGGTGCTTGACTGGATGACTGACAACACTCACTACAAATCCCTGATCTCTGAATTGCTTCATGTCATACCAGTTAGTCCTCCTGCTGAAGGTGCAAGACTAATGTATGATGAACCTGAACTTCCAAATCATCTGATGCAAGTCATGATGAAGCCTTTGAAGGCTAGACAACCTCCAAGAACCACCTTCCTTGTGAAGGAATTGATGTATGTGCCAAGGAAAATCGACCGCATTCTGACCAAAACCCTCAGTCCAATCAAGGGCCACAACTCTGAAGAAGAAGACATTGTTGGCATCATGAAGAATCTGCTGTTCAATATCATGCATGAGATTCCCATCAACTATTACGATTTCTTCATTAGGACTTTGGCGAATGTTGCACTATCACCGTTTGAGTTGAAGCCTTATGCCCCTTGGAACATGAAATTCATCAGAACAAGGTCTTCAATCAACTACAAGGCATATTGTCAGAATCACCTCAGCTATTTGCCTCCTATCGAAGTTCTCAAGTGGACTATTTCCATAGTTGATGGAAAGGGCAAAGCTGTTGTTATTTATGATGGTACTCGTCCATTGGATGGTCAGATTCGCATAGCTGCATCTTATTCCACCAATGATAACTCTGCAAGCCAAGATTCTGCCGCAAAAGCTTCAAAGCATATTCCTCAAGACACTGTTCCACGAGTGATGACTGATCGTGAGCTTCTCCTAAGTCTTCATCAGAAGGTCGATCGCAATCACAAGTGGGTCAAGCGTCAGTTTGCTTCAATTCTTCAGAACATGATTGTCACACAAAACTTTGTGAAGAAGAATCATTACTACGCGCATGAGATCTTCGATCGCACTTGGGCTATTCTTTCACATCTCTACAGTGCTGAAGAACTCAAGGAGATGGACTTTCAATAGGACTTTGACTGGTCTCAGCCACCTGCAAAGAAATTTAAGAAGGTCAAGGTTCCTCAGGTGGTCACAAGTTCATTTTCTTCATCGCGACGACGGATGAAGTTGAAGATTTGGATGACACTACGGCATGCCCTACCTCAACAAACGACCCCAAAAACGCTGGCACTCCTCCATCGACATCTTTATGATACTCTTCATGGGTGTTTAGTCCTCATTTTCGCCCCTTTTGGTCATTTGATGACAAAGGGGGAGAAATTTGAGTTAGTCTTCGAGCGGATCTCTTATATATGGGCTATATTTTTGTTAAGTTACGACTCTTGATCTTCTGAGGTGTTTGCTTTGATGAGTTGTAAACTTAAGTCCGATGATGGTCTGACACTTTTTGAACTGCTTTCTGCATGCTTATTTCCTCAAGTACTTTAATGCACGCATGCTGAATTTCGTCAGACACCATATTTCGTCATGCATTTCAAATTCTTCATATCATATGTTAAACGTGTGTATGAATTACAAGATATAGGGGGAGATCTCCATGATACTACTCTACAATGTGCATTTGCTACTCAAGCAAAATCCTAAATTATGCATCTTTAGAGGGAGTTCTTCTATATCTTGCAATCAAATTCCTCAATACATGTTGTTACACTTCATATGTATATTCCCGTGGAAAACTTAACCTATTTGTCATCAATCACCAAAAAGGGGGAGATCGTAAGTGCATCTAGCCCTCCTTAGTGATTTTGGTGTATTGAAGACTTATAGGTTAAGGGACTAATGTGTTTGTGTGTGTACACATGTTATATAAGTCTCTGAGGAGTTTGATATTTACTAAGAAAGTCGACCCCTAAAAATGTATGTCTTCAGTTGAAGACTTTGGTTTTCTTGAAGACTTTGAAAATGAGGAAATTTGTGTGAGCTTGAAGACTTGGATATTAATGCGAGGATTTTGAAGCGTGAAGACTTTTGTTTTCGTAGTTTCATTTTCTCTTTCTTGAGTCATAGGAAACACCGTATTGTTAAATGGGGTCGAAGTAAAACTAAGTAAACACATTTCCAAGTGATGCTCAACTCAAAGCCTACACTATCCAATCCTTTTGAGTGAAGCCATTGGAAATCTCATACAGTTCAGTCAATTTCTTCAGTGATAGAGACGAAGATCTTCTATCTATGAGGAATTTGTTGTAACGCCGAGGATGGGACTATATCTCCTATGTGTCGAGGCACGACTTAAAGATATAAGCCCATTCTGGAATGATCGCAAGTTTGGTATCTTTGCACAACTCATGTAAAAGAGGGATTAAATTGCAAAAGGAGATAGTTGGCTTACACTCGCCACTTCACACAATACAATACATAAGCGAAACATCATTCAAAACATCACAACCCGACTACGGGTGAAGATCCAAAAGAAAGATACCAAAACAACATAAAGCCACAGGTCTAGATCGAATCCTAGTAGAAGCTCTACTGATCGTCGAAAACGTCACAAACATACGGCCACTCTCTTCTTCGAGCTCCCAGTGAAGAACTTGAACCAACTCCTGCATCATTCTCGGTTGAACCTGCATCTGGTGTTGTAGTATCTGTGAGCCACGAGGACTCAGCAATCCCATAACCATGGGTATCAAGACTAGCAAAGCTTTATGGGTAGGAAGAGGTAAAGTGGTGAGGTTGCAGCAGCGGCTAAGCATAATATGGTGGCTAACTTACGAGTACAAGAATAAGATGAGCATCTACGCAAACGGTCGCAAAAGTAGTGATCGCTAAAGATCCTAAACTACATACGAATCAAACATAACCCCACCATGTTCTCTTCTCAAAGTGAAAAGAGACAGTCACGGTTACTCACACAGTTGTGTGTTTTACTTCGGATCCTCTGTCAAGTTTTCTACAACCGTACATTAACAAATTCCAATCTGCCACATAACCGCGGGCACGGCTTTCGAAAGATCATAACCCTGCAGGGGTGTCCCAACTTAGCCCATCACAAGCTCTCACGATTAGCTGAAGTGATAAATATAATATCATCACTCCTTATCTTAGGGAAAATCCGATCAGGCTCGGCATCCCGGTGCATAAGACATTTCGACAATGGTAAAACAAGTCCAGCAAGACCTCCCGGTGTGTCGACACCCTGATAGTAGCCGCGCGTATCTCGTCTCAGGCCACAACCGGATAGGTGATCCTACAGGTTATACCAGATACCTTGGGTTTCCCCGAGGCGGCCCCGCAGTCTCGCCGTTTGGGACCAACACCATCAGCACTGGCCCCCCCTGTTATGTAGAAAGAATCCTCGAGTAGCGCTAACTCCCTATGCAATTTAATTAATTAATTAAGTTGTTATTATGAGCAAATTAAAACCAATGTTGGGCCTTGCTGGAGGAGTTTTATTCAAAGTCGAACTGTCAAGGGGTCCCCATCCACCCATCGTGTAAGGAACGCAAAATCAAGGAACATAATGCCGGTTTATCGGCGCCTAAGGTGGCATGAGTGGAACAAAACACCGAGAAAAAGGCCAAGCCTTCCACCCATGCCCAGTATATAGGTGTGTTAATAATAATTATAGATATTGTGATATTCCAACAACAAGTTCCCTCCTGGAACGATCTTCATCTTCACCTGCAACTAACAACGCTATAAGAGGGGCTGAGCAAGTGAGTAACATGGCCAAACAGTGGTTTTGCTAGGAAGGTTTCAAAGGTTAGAGGTTTCATGGCAACAAGGAGAGGCTGACAATAAAGATGGGTAGTGCGACATGTAACGATAGCACCGAGACAACTAAGCATGGCATTGGTAGTAAAGGTATCCAAGGGTATGATCATCTTGCCTGGGATTCCGCAAGGGAGAAGAACAGTTCCATGAAGTAGACGGAGCAACAAAGTCGAGCGAATCCTCACAACTCCGGAACGAAATCGAAGCTAACAAGAGAAGCAACCGGAAAGAAGCAAACAACACGGTAAACACACATATCATAAACATGGCATACGATGCACACCCAAGTATGATGCATGTCCGGTTTAATTATGCAAGGCATGGCAAGTGCACAAACAAACTACAAGTTAAGTGGAGCTCAATATGCAACGAGTTGCATATTGACGAAACACCACATTTTAATTATTTAATTGACTCTCGTTTATTTACAAGACAAGATTAAATGTTTGTTAACATGGCAAGAGGTGAAGCAAAACAAACTACCTATTTAGACATTTTAAATGAGGACGGAAATAACAACAACAAATTCCGGAAAATCCCCATGACCAATTTAGCAATAGGTAAGCAAACAACAATTCACACATTTTAAATGTTGTTAACATGATGCGGATGACATGATCGAGTTTATGCAATTTTTATTAAAAGGGAACATGAAGAAGATAAGGACGTTGTGGAAGGAAAGGGTGCCACGGCAACGATCCGAAAATGATGCAACGGCAACATCTCGGTTCCGGTAACTCGTTGAGAGACCGATGCAAAAGAAAAGGTGGCGTGAGCGAGTCGAACGAGATGAAAGGTGGGGTGATCCCGTCACCGGGTTCCCACGGGTCGGCGACGAGGCAACCGAGGAGCACGACAAAAGATGATACGGGCACGGTGCAAACAAGGGAAAACATCTCATACAACACAAGCATTCCACGGGTCATCGTCTCGGGGTTATACCTTTGGAACATTCATTTTTGGGGCGGCTCGAGATCGTCGATGGACGTAGTGGAAGTAGTCGTTCTCGCGAGTCGTGGTACACGTGACGTAGAGGGAAGTAGTCGATCACGTTTCCGAAGAGGTACTCGCTGGCGGGGTACTTGTCGAGTCGTCGTTGACGTAGGGGTACACGTTCGTAGATGTACTTGGAGCATCCATCGTTTCCGGGGCGACGGTAGTGGTACTTGTTCATGAAGTCGTTCACGGGTCTTGTCGCTGGTGTATTAGCCGCAGGGGTACTTGGCGGTCTCGATCCGTAGATGAACTTGAGGGTCTTCGTCTGGCGTAGGGGTACACGAGGTCGTCGGAGCATAGTACTTGGCGATCCAAAAGGGAGCATCACAACAGGCATCCAGCCTTGCCAGACTTGGTAAGGACCAACCGAGACACCACAAGGCCGACTTGGCGTCAAAAACAGCAGGATCCTCCATGATTCGGGCTGGAGACGGTGGAGCGCACGAGGAAGACGAGGCCATGGCGAGGACGTCGGTGAGGTAGCAGAACGGAGGGAGGCGCTCGTCGTGGCCGCGGGGCCGCAGGAGGACGGGGCAGCACCTTGAGGACGGGGCTGGTGGAGGTCAACGGGGCGCTCCTGGCGCTGGTCGAGGGGAGGAACGCGGACGGGGCGCTCGAGGGCGCTCGGGCCTTGGAGATGGAGGGAGCGGGGCGCTGGGGAGCTCCTCTGGCGCGGTCCGGCGCTGGAGATCGAAGCAGGGCGGCGTGCGGGCAACCATGGCGACTCGGTGGCGATGGAGGATCGAAGAGGAGGTGCCTTGGCGACGGACGCAGGGCGCGACTGCTGCCTGGGTGTTGGGGCGGAGCAGCTCAGCGGCGGCCTGCTGAGAGGTGCGGCGGAGGAGAGGTGCGGGGTGACGAGAGGGAGAGGGAGAGCGAGGGCGAATCGGGCGAGAGGGCGAGGGGACGGGAGGAGGAAGGAGGGCTCGGGCAGAAGGCTCGCGCGCGAGGGAGAGAGCGAGAGGTTGCGGGGCGAGGGGAAAGAACCGGCGGCGCATGAGAGAGGGAGCGAGGGGAGAGCTGCGAGAGGTGAGGTTGGGCTTAGGGTTTAGGTGTCGGTTGGGCCTGGAGGTTGGGCTGCTGGTTGGAGGTTGAGGCCCATGGCCTAGGAGGGAGGTAACATGGCTGGGAGCCCAGATGGGTTGGGTCCTCTCTTAAAAACAAGAGCGAAAAGAAAAGGAAAAAAAAAGACAGATGATTAAAAGAAAAGAAAGAGGGGGGGGTTAGGAATAGAGTTTGGGCATGAGGGCAATTTTTCTCGGGCTCATAACAATAAGTGAGGTCCGAGAAAAATAGAAAAGACAAGATCGAGATATAATTCAAACCTATTTGAATTTAATTCAAATGGGTTTGAACTAAGACTTGATTATTGAAGTGTCCAAAAATGTTGAGGATTTTTGGTGGAGTTCCGGAAAGTGATGAAATAAATATGGGCAAGGTTGGAGGGCAAGAATTGAGATACAAAAGGCATGGAGAATATTATGCAAGTGTGTTATGGTGATTCCGAAGCAATGGAATAATTTTAATAATAGCTCCATAATACTAGGAGGATATGTTATGAAGAGAAGTCATCCTTCCCTCGATTTAAATGGACCGAAGGTCCACACAATTTATTTAGGTTGAGATGCAAAGATTAATGACATGATGGCATGATGACATGATGCAATGCAAAAATAAATAACACAAGCACAAAGAAACACACGGGAGAACCCGAAACATCTGGAATCTTCTGAAATCTTCTCGGACGTCGGTCTTCGGGCGTCACATTTGTTCTGACCGAGGAGTTAGGAATTCGCCAGTGCGGATTGCCTACAAGCGAGGAACATGATAGCCCTGAGGAATTTGAGAGCTCAAATTTTCGACCGTTGCTGTGCTACGCGCCAGCTGTCCCAAAATATCCTATCCACCTAACGGTCATATCATTGAAGGGCATTTATGTCTTATCATGTCGGGCTGCTCCCTAGGATATAAATAGCCGCCCCCTCAACCACTAGTTGGTTGCGTGCTTCGAAAAAACCGACACTTGTCATTTAGAGCATCCCATCCTCCAAGGACTTTGAGCGAAAATCATCAAGTGAGAAAAAAACCCAAAACCCCAACACCTAAAACCCAAAGTGATTGACCATTACTGAAGAGAGTGTTCCTGTGTGGAACCGACGTTTGTTACCTTTGAAGACTATGCATCTTCCAGATGATTAGGCGTCAATGGTCTAGAGCATCCAAGAGGAATTATGGATCGCCGGGTGACCAAAGTCTGTGAAGGTTTGAAAGTCACCTTGAAGACTTACCACGAGTGATTGGGCGAGGTCTGTGTGACCTTAGCTCAAGGGGAATACGGTGAGGACTATGTGTCCGGGACTATGTGTCCTCAGATTTGAATACCTAGCCGCCCTAACGAGACCTACAACTGTCACATCAGTTGGAATTGGTCTACCAAATTATTGTATTCACCGAGCTACTGGTTCTATTTCCTCAATCTTTTCATTTCCTCATTCATGTGTTGATGAGCTTGATCTGTACTGTTTGAAGACTTTGACTGAAGACTTTCTCAATTTCTTCAATCGTATTTATTCAGTTATTTTGTCTTCAGCCTGCTTATCCTGTTTACACGCTACTTGTGCTCTGTGTATGCTTTCAATTTATCATGATGACTATGCTACTGCTTTGTTGTGCACGCACCTGAGTATCTATTTCACTGTTAGTAGTTCGTTGCTTAGGAATTTCCTCACGTAGAATTTCCTCAGTGAAAAATTTGTAAAAATCGTCTATTCACCTTCCCCCCCCCCCTAGTCGATATAACGCACTTTCATTGACAAATTTGTGACCTTATTTCCAAATGTCATGAAATTTTCAAATCCACACACTTTATAAAAATTGGTGAACTTTTTTGAGATACAAGTTTCTTTTAATTCACAAACTTTCTTCAAATTCGTGAACTTCTTTTTCGAAATTCATGATATTTTTTAAATTCTGCACTTTATAAAGTTAGTGAACTTTTTCCGAATTTTCTTACATTTTTTCAAAATCTATAAAAAATAATATCATGAACCTTTTTGAAAGTTGTTGCTTTTTTTGTCAAATTTCATGATTTTTTTTCAAATCCATAAACATTTTCTCGAATTCGTGAAGTTTTATTCATAAAAACTTACAATTTTCATAGATTTTAAAAACCGCTGGACATGTGGCAGTAGATAAAAACCGCTGGCCATGTAGGATTGTAGTATTTTCTTTTCTTTTTGAGGCAAGTACTCCCTCTGTCTCGACTTACTTGTCGCAGAAATGGCTGCAACACGTAATTCAGGACAGAGTGAGTAGTACACCAGATCATATTGTAAGTTTATTCTAGGGGAAAGCTGTACTGTAGGTAATAACGAAAGAAAAACCAGCGAACTTGATAAAGCAAGCAGGCGCGAGAGGGAGGTGGCCCTATTGGGCTGCGGCCTGCGAACAGATCTGGCAAGCGTCAGCTATCGTTTTCGTCGCCTAAAGCGCCGCATAGGAGCTCTCATACGAGACATGGGCGCGCCCATCAATTGCGGGGAGGACACATTATACAGAAAGAACCAGGTGCATATACTAGAAAGGGGCCAATCCAGAGCACCACTTTGAGTGAGCTTTGATTCAATTTTTTTAACAAAGGATGGATTTTATTAACTTAAAAATGAAGCATCAAGTGAATACAAACACAACCAGCACAAGCTCAGATCTGACCTTTGCATAGTTAGATACACACAGGCAACACCAACAAACACAAAAACCACTATTAGATGTACCACCCTCACATGCATGGAAATGCTTTGAGTATTATACATGTACTACTGAATATGAAATACCATCTCATATCACATAGAATTCATACCGAAATATGGAGCACAAAGATTTTCTTCAGGAGAACAGAAGGCCGGTAGAACCAAAATAAAGAAAAAAGTTTTCTTTTTTTGACACACCTGCTCTACAACTGATGCTGGCTTACAAGTTACAACCCGAGATTATAAACCTGCAATGCCAAGCGTCATGCACGCACGCACAAGGCTCTAAAGCACTCATCTAACCCTGTACACCTTGCATCCACGAGCAATCAACCCACAATAATTTACAGGACCATCACACAAAATCGATGGAGTAGCGTACAAGTGCACACCACTCACGTGCCACCCGCGCGCACACACAAAAAACCCTATTCCTTCTCTTTTCACAAGGATTAAACGGGGGACAGAAAAAAAACATGGAACCGAATCGAACCACCTGGCTGGGAAGGACGATGACATTCCTTGGCGTTCACGAGAAACCGACAGTTTTCCCCAGCAGCCACAAGAAGAGCGTCCACTCGAGCATGAATATGGTGTGGAGGTACGAGCGGTCCAGCGTGAACCCGAACACGGTGATGCCGGCCTTGTTGTTCTCCAGGTACGTCACTGCAACAGCGTTTTCCATCAGCCCCAAAATCATCTCATGGAAATTCGACAATACGTATGATAACTATCGATGATCATATGTACCTAGTGCCTGCCTCTTCTGGAAGGAGATCACGTGTGTGTGCGGCTGGAGGAACTTTGTGTTCTCCAGCATGTCCTCGTCCCCGGTCTCCTCGCTGGACTCGCAGTCGCTCTCGTCCTCGCGATACTCTTCCAGCATGGAGTTCTGGTTGGATCCCGGATCTATCTCGTCGTCCGGGACCGGCTCGATGGTGCAGCAGGCGTGCCACTTGGTGGTCTGGCCCGTGAGGGCCTGCGCTTGGTGAGTGATCTTGGCGGCGCTGCTCAGGATTATGATGAGCCCAGACATGAGCACAACTGAACATAGCTGCAGAAATGAGTATGAGGAAACATTAGAACCAGTATCTGGAACTGTTGCTGAGTCTGCAGTGCTCAGACAATGTAAGAACTGTCCAAAAGCTCTTAATTCTTTGACCCCTTTTCAGTTCAAAATGCCGAAAGTTTACCGCATATATTTGTTTTGAGCCAAATTGGATTTCCGTGAAACTAGAACTTATAATGATCTGTTAGATTTGTTAATGCCGTATAGGTCACTGTTTGCGACTATGAAAAGATCTGAAACTAAAGGAGCTCTGCACCTTCTATACACTGTTCCAACCCCCTTCGGGTTGAAATTCCAATAAGGCACTATCACTGATTCATGGCCCTACTCCTACCTTTGAAAGATGGCGCGCCAATTACCATTCAGAAACGAATGAAGTGCCACTATCAGGCACAGTGACAGATCGATAGCCAGCAGAGTGAATCACGTCACACCTTGATAGCTTTGCTGCTTCTCACATGATACTACTCCAGATCAGTTAATTATAGACGTCAGCCAGCCCAATTATTGGATTTCTAGATAAGCTCAGATAAAGTGTGATTCTTCTGTAAGCAGCTTATGTTAGCCTAATACAGTGGTGCTGCCAAAATAGCTGAAGTACCCCTGAAACTGGAACTTCTAACCATATTAGAATTTTTCCTTTTGAATTGTAATCATAACCATATTATATTTGTTATTAATACAGTATAGGTCGCTATTTGCGACTATGACAAAATCTGAAAACTACAGGAGCTCTACACCTTATATACACTGTTCCAACCCCCTTCGGTTTGTGATCTCAATAAGGCACTATCACTGATTTTCATGGCCCTACTTGCACCTTTACATAGATGGCGCCCCAATTAAAATTCAGAAATGAATGAAGTCCCATTTTCAGGCCCAGCAACGGATCGATCGCCAGCAGAGTGACTCACGTCACACCTTACTAGCTTTGCTGTTCCTCACATGATACTATCACCACTTAATTATAGAGGTCAACCAGATTATTGGATTTCTATATAATCTCTCATCGACTTAGAGTACAATGGAGCCTGTCCAGAAACCACCGACCAAGTGAATTTTTTTCAGAGAAAGTCCTGAAAGTGTAACTATGAAGGCAACTGAATCCAGTAAAATTCAGCACTTAAACGATTTGACCCAATTTTTAATCCCCTTGTATAGGCAAGGTACCAATCAGTTGATCGATTCTAGGCAGTTCCAACTTGCTTATAATTTTTAAACATAAAGAGTTATTGGTCCGGTCTAAATTAGACTGAGATAAGATAATCTCAAGTCGATTGCGATCCCCAATTTTGCCTAGCTGAACACACACATCACATTCAGAACTGAGTCTAAGAGAGTGGAGAAATCAGGCAAACGAGGCTTACCGCGAGCTCGCCGGTGTGGAGGAGGTCGTCGATGGAGTCGTGGCGGGTGGTGAGGAGCACGGAGGCGAACTGGCTGGCGGTGCCGATGAGCAGCGCGGCGACGATGAACCTGCGGAAGCGGTGGCTAATGACCTTGAGCTGCTTGCGGATGTCGAGGTGCTCCCGGAGGACGCGCTCCACCCCCATCCTCCCTTCCTCCACCTCGACGAGCAGGGAGCCGGCGAAGTCCTCGAGGCGGAGCCCCTGGAGGTGGCAGATGAGGCGGAAGAGGACGCAGGTGAGGAGGTAGATGGCGCTGCGGTACATCCAGGACGCCATCTCGAGGGAGCAGGCGAGGACGTCGCTGAGGAGGACGTTGGCGAAGAAGGGGACGCGGTCGGCGGAGGTGGCGTACCACCAGGCCTTGTAGGCGGCCTCGGCGGCGAAGCAGGGCGCGACGAGGGAGGCGAGGAGGCGGAAGGAGAAGGCGAGGCGGGCGGTGTAGTTGAGCCTGACGCGGTCGCTGTTGGTGCGGAGCTTGTCGAGGTAGAGCAGGCGGCGGAGGCCGATGCGGCGGAAGGAGGAGGAGAGGCAGAGGAAGCTGGCGCCGGAGGCGGCGGAGAGCGAGACCTGGACGACGGCGTCGAAGGGGCGGCGCGAGGGGCGGAAGGCGAGGAGGAAGTGCGCGGTGGCCGGGACGACGACGGCGAGGAGCAGGAAGAGCAGCCAGGAGAGCGCGGCGCGGCCCGGGGCGGAGTGGTCCATGCACACCCACCGCAGGCACGACCGGAACCACTGCAGCTCGTCGTCCGCCCGCGACAGGGACCGCTGCATCGTCGCGCCGCCGCTGACGCACTTCCGCACCTCCGGCAGCAGCGGCTCCCCCGACCCCACCGGCGACGCGCTGGACCGCCGCCCCATCGGATCGACCGATGGATCGACGAACCGCACGGCTGGGGCTGGGCTTTCCCCTTGTGTTTTGCTTCACACGACACGAGCTCTGCGCGTGGCGTTCCTTGGGTGGAGTACAAGTGGAGGTGAGAGACGGAGGGGATCTTCTTTATATAAAGGCGACGGGAATTGGGATTGCTTGTGCTTGGGATCTTGGTATCTGTCTCTCGTGTCACGCTCTCGCGCAGGTGTGTGGCCGGGGTGGGGCAGGTCGGCGACGCCGCGACGGAACACGGAAGTGGTGGACGAGTTGGACGCTTCCATTCCACGGGCGTGACCTGTCACCACAACAGAGCCGAACAGAAAGAAAGGTAAGTATTCACTTCGTCTCTAAATATAAGCTTTTTTTTAGATTTCAAGGACTACATAAATATGTACTCCGTGTAGACATATTTTAAAGTGCAGATTCATTCATTTTGCTTTGTACGTAATTCATATTAGAATATCTAAAAAAAGTTTATATTTAGAAACGGAGGGAGTAGAATTTCCTTTTGTCTCTACTTCTCTTTGACCTCTCTGGTTTTAACTCTAGTGACCCAGCTGTGCGAGAGAAAACACTGTTCAAAAGATGTAAGACAAATTTTCAAAAAAATTACATCCACAAATATCCAGGTGCTTGCGCAATTCCATGACAAAGAAGGCTTGGCAAAAATGAACCGTTTAAATTCTAAGGTGACTTCAAGATTTTCTCTTGTTTTCCTTCCCTAACCCTAAACGACTATGGCAAACACTCCCCTCTAGACACTACCAGCGAGCCCGTGGAATCGCCTCCACTCTGCTTGCCGCTCTGGTTGTTAGTGTCTGGGAGGAAAATCCCGGTGCCTCCGCTCTGGTTAGTAGTTTAGGTTAGGATTGTTAGTCCTCGTGGGTGCGACACTCCGGCGATCGGCGGGGCTTCTTCTTCGAGTTTATCTTTCAGACTCCAATCCTCCTAGAGTTCGTCTACCTCGACGTAGTCGACAGAGCTTTGGCGTAGATTCCTACCGTCTCCTTGGGACGGTGATGTTAGGGTTTCTTGTCAGGTGGCGAGATTTGATGTCAGATATTCCGAATCTATGCAAGGGTTCAATGATGATGACTACGGATTCAGGGCATTGGTCTAGGGCATGTGCATGAAGACTTCTCGGTTGTCATAGACAAAGTCAAGCCGGCTCCGGTAAGGGAACAACGACAGCGGCGCATCGGTGTCTTTTTTTTTTTACAAATGTAACACTGAAAGGTATTCCGGCATGTGTACGCAATTTCATGGCAGATATGGTTTGGCAAAACAGACTTCCTTTTAAAAAAGCGATCGTCTAAATTATAAGGCATTTTTTGCATTTTAAGAAAGTTTATACAGTTTTATAAGTCTCTACAGTAGACGCTTATGGCTCTGCCAGTTTTTGCCGATTTTGGGGCTAACTAGTTTTTCTTACTTCCGTAAATTTTTTTTCAACTATAAACTTAGAAAGAAACTCAGTATAGCACAGTATAGCACAAGTTCATTAAGCACAGCCTGCTTCACAATTATAGCTTGTCAACTTTCTTAGCTTCTTGCCTAACCTAAGTCAGAAAAGTTACAGGCTGTTAAACTGGAGCCACACGAGGCTCTGTCAGATTGGAGTGCCTTTAAACTCACGGTACCTGATAAGTATCACCTAGTCAGATCAGATATTACTTGTCTTTCATTTCGTCGAGGGGGTCAAGTCCGCTCGCAACCGACACTCAAATCGTGACGTTACCTTGCTCGACCGCAACCGGCCGAGTTATTGCCGTCTTGCAGAGTTACTGCCTGAGCCTACCCACGTACAGGAGTAGTATTTGGTTGCAGATCGTATCTGGATTCGATGTTACTACTAGATTAGTAGTAGTAGAAATACTGTTAGTCGATTGACTCCCTCTCGACCGATTGTCACGTCACGCTGGTGACTTTCGCCGCGCCCGCTGGATTCCTTTCCCTGGTGCCGCTTTCGGAATCCGTCCTGCATCTCCGGGCATCTCATCTCGCCACCACCACACCGGAACCCAGAACGTCGCTTTCTCCGGGAATTATTGCGGCCAAGTTGCACAGGGGCAATGACCCATCGACGACGACGCCCGCCGTAGCGTGTCATAGCTACTGCCTCGCTCAACTAGCTTCTTGGGCCGGCCGACGGCATCGGCATCCCGGGCAGGCCGACCGGGAGCCCGGCGAGCGCCCTGCCCTGCGTACGTCGCACACGCACGGCAGCGGCAGCGGCAGCGGCTCTCTCTCCCTCCCACGTCGCTCTCGGGAGTCGACCTGTGGTGGCAATGCCGACGTGGCGTCGCATGGCCGGCGTTCCTGTTCATCCGTCCTACCGCGCGCGCGGAACGGGACGCCGCCGGCCTGTCTCTTCTCGACGTCTCCTTTTGCCCTTTGGCCGTCTCCAATGTACAGGAGAGGAGGAGCCTGTGTCTCAAAAAGGTGGAGCAGCACGGGAGGGAACAACTTTCGTCGCTCTGGATGATGCGCGGCGCGTCGGGGTCTTTTGAACTCGTCCCTCGTTTTGGTTCTTGGGTGTGTTTGAAGGGCGCGCATGAGGCGCGGCGATAGGTGATAGGTGATCAGGACTCCGGATGAGGATGATAACTGGGATGCACTATGGGGGTTCTTTCGTTTTCAGGAGGTTTATCAGTTGATAATCTATTCCACGGGTCGATCGATTGAAGCTAGGTTCGATTGTGTCCACATGATACATCGTCGATTGGTGAAAGGATAATGGTGGTGAACGGGTGCCATGGCCCGTGTACCCTGCAAGATGCTTAGCAAAATAGATCGAGTTTTTCTTAGGCATCGGTGCTTAGGAACCGATTCTTCCCACTAAGTTCAATGACTTGCGCTCGAGGGCCTTTTTACAACACTATCAACAGAAAGAAGTTGCAAGCAACCTCCACAATTTGGTTCATTCGAGTTGTTGTAGTCTATCTCCACGGTAATATTCCGGTTTGCTATGGAGACCAAGGACTAGAGGGGCAACCCTTCTCCCACCTAGGGAGGAGGCCAAGGAAGAAAAAGAAGGTGGGGGCTCTCTCCCCCTCGTTTCCGGTGACGCCGGAGTGCCACCGGGGCAACGATCGGGACGGCGATGGATGTCGCTTGAAGCTACGTCGGTTTTTTCCCAAAGAGAAATGGATGATGCAGCACAGCGACGGTAGGTATTTCCCTCAGATGTGAAATCAATATTATTGAACCAGTAGAAGAACCAAGCAACACAACGTAAACATCACTTGCACACAAATAACAACTTATCGCAACCCGACTCGTTAAGGCCTCGTTTGTTTCGCGTGGGTCGAAGGGGTTTTCAGAGGATTAACCCCGCGAGGCCCAGAATCCTCCGAAATCCCCGTTGGCCCGTTTGGTATGCAGGTTTTTGACAGCCCAACACCCTTGATTCCCCTTTGATACACTCGTTTCCACGTGCTTCAGAACCCTCGAGAGGGGGCTCGAGGATTTGTAGACGCCGCCGCCCGACTCGCCAAGATCCCGCCGCCCGGCTCCTCTCCAAGACTCCACCGCCCGGCTCCTTCCCAAGATGCCGTCGCCCGACTCCTCTCCAAGACTCCGCCGCTCGACTCCTTCCCAAGATGCCGCCGCCCGACGCCTCGACACCGGCGTACCTCCTCCGGCGTACTGGACTTCTCTCCGGTGGTATGTCCTCGCCTCCCCTCCTTTCCCCTCGTCGTCTAGGCTTTGCCATCGGCCATGGTTGTTGCCTCTTCCTACCCAGCGACGCGTTCTCCGCGTGTGAGGAATCCGGGGGTTTGTCTTGCGTGAGATCTCAACCTGTAAATGCATTTGAGTGCGCACATGCCTAGCAACGTGCATATGGCTAGAGGTTTGGTGATTGCGCAGATTAGTACTGGCTAATGACAACTTTGCCATGCCAGATTGGAAACGTTGATGTACTGGTTTTTTGGTCCCGTGATTTATTGGATGCAACGTTAATGTACTCGCTAATGACAGCTTTGCCATGCCAGATTGGTACTTTGCATTTGGAGTCTTAATCAGTCAGGTACTATTTGCCCAGGCCTAATGGTTCATCGTCCTGCGGGCAGAGCATTTGGATGCTGCTTTTGATTGCCAATCGTGTGCATATCTTGCAGTTCATCATGCACAACAAAGGCTCACACTATCTTCCTGTCCAGTCACCCCATTGTACATGTCAATGCCGATTAAGCAGGATTACAAATACAAATGGGATGTTTCTTTGGTGCAGCTTGATCTAAAATGTTAATGGGACAATAGCTGCTACTCTGAATTTGTGACAAATCATATTAAGAATAGGTGTATTTGATATTTTGTCTGTGCTGTGCTTGATGAATTTGGGTATGATCTCTTGATCATTTGCACTGTAGTTTAGGAGGAAACTTACTACTACATGCTTTAGTAGCATACACAATTTTCTCTCTAAAGAAATTAGAATCACAATATGTATCTATAGCTATACATAAATCTGGAGAGATTTTCTGCCGAGTATTAAATATCTGAGTTGTTGTTGTTGTTGTTGTTGAACTGAATATCTTAAAACGGAAAAAAGCTATCGCTGTTGTTACTTTTCATATAATTCCTTGTCACTATATCTTTTGGTTAGCATGTTGCTGCTGTGCACCTCTGTGTGCTAGTTTATCTTGTCAATTGTATATAAAAAATGGTCTGCAATTGAATCAAATATGCATACTGTTTTTTTAACTAATCAGAACATATGTCGGTTTAGTATTGATCTTCCTAGTTTAATTTCCCAGGTTCATTCCTGCAATATGTGGCACTGATATTAGTTGGCTTCATCAGTTAACTTCCTACACACTAAACAATAGATATTATAGTACTCCCTCCGTCCCAAAATAAGTGTCTTGACCTTAGTACATATTTGTACTAGAGTTAGTACAAAGTTGAGACACTTATTTTGGGAAGGAGGAAGTAGAATTTATCACATACATAATTCTTTTACACAAGAATAGACATTGAATTATGTGTATTTGGGCCAGGATATATACAATAATAAATCCCATGTATTTTGCTGGGGCTTAATGTGAGTTGTGCAGTTTCCAACTTGTAGATGTGTGCGTTGATGATGTTGCTATTTTTGGCCTTTTTTTATGTGGACTCAAGATCAATGTTTTTTTGCAGAGTTATTATGAGTATTTGCTGCTTTCCAGGCTGGAGTTAGATGCTTTCCGAGGGCATCAAGGCCGTCACACTTCCACTTAATTCGGCCGTCCTTGTGTCTTCTTTGGTGGATGAGATCGATGGCGCTCTGTAGTTAGCTATTTGTGCTCTGTCCTCTTGTAACTTGTGTGGATCACACTGATTCATAATCTGAAGAAATAGCAACAACGCTTATTTCAGTTCTTGCCATGATCCAGTTTGTGCTACTTTGTTTTGGTTGGATCCGTTGTGCAAGCTTGTGTTTCTCTGTAAATTGCTGCATATGATGGCTGTAAACTCGTTGAGATGTTTCTGACAAGCACCCTGTTTAAGTTAACTGACGAAAGTGTCAATATGTACAGACAAAAACTCAGTTTCAGCTCCCGACCTTCAGTCTGCTTGCTCAATGGCCGATGCGTCGCTTGTTGTGACAGATGTGGTTGTCTGAAGTATTTTAGTTGTTGTTGACTCTGCTTATCTCTACTAGTAAATATTACATTTTTAGTTGTTTTGCACATCTTATATCAATATGCAAACCCCTCCTACCGAACAACAACTTTATACGAAGTGGATTGTGTTTGGAGGGTTTCAAAGGGATTTGAGGGGATTGGACGGAAGAGGTGGATTCACCAAATCCTCTAAAATCCTCTCCCCTCAAAGCCCCCACAATCCTTTGCTGTCAAACGAGGCCTAAAGGGGTTGTCAATCCCTTTCGGGGTACGATGCCTCAAGATAGGTAAAACGGACGTGAGAAATTTGTAGTAGATTGATAGATCGAACACCAAATAAAATAAATAAGAATAAATTGCAGCAAGGTATTTTTGTATTTTTGGTTTAGTAGATCTGAAAATAAAAGCAAAAGCAAATAGATCGCAAAGGCAAATATATGAGGAAGAAGACCCGGGGCCGTAGGTTTCACTAGTGGCTTCTCTCGAGAAAATAGCAAATGGTGGGTGAAAAAATTACTGTTGGGCAATTGATAAAACTTCAAATAATCATGACGATATCCAGGCAATGATCATTACATAGGCTTCACGTCCAAGATTAGTAGACCGACTCCTACCTGCATCTACTACAATTACTCCACACATCTACCGCTATCCAACATGCATCTAGTGTATTAAGTTCATGGCAAAATGAAGTAATGCATTAAGAACAATGACATGATGTAGACAAGATCCGTATATCTATGGCGTTAGATATAAATCTTGTCGTTTTATCCTTAGTGGCAATGATACATACGTGTCGGTTCCCCTTCTGTCACTCGGATCAAGCACCGTAAGATTGAACCCACTATCGGGCACCTCTTCCCATTGCAAGATAAATAGATCAAGTTGGCCAAACAAAACCCAATATCGAAGAAGAAATACGAGGTTATAAGGAATCATGCATATAAGAGATCAAAGAAACTCAAATAACTTTCATGGATATAAAAAGATAGATCTGATCATAAACTCAAAAGTTCATCGGATCCCAACAAACACACTGCAAAAAGAGTTACATCATATGGATCTCCAAGAGACCATTTTATTGAGAATCAAAAGAGAGAAATGAAGCTATCTAGCTACTAACTACGGACCCGAAGATCTACAAAGAACTACTCACGCATCATCGGAGAGGCACCAATGGAAGTGGTGAACCCCTCCGTGATGGTGTCTAGATTAGATCTGGTGTTTCTGGACTCTGCGGCAGCTGGATGAATATTTCGTCGACTCCCCTAGGGTTTTGGAAATATTGGGGTATTTATAGAGCAAAGAGACGGTCCGGGGGGCACTCGTGGTGGGCACAACCCACCAGGGCGTGCCTGGGCCTCCTGGTGCGCCCTGGTGGGTTGTCCCTGAAGGAAATATGCCCTAGAGGCAATAATAAAGTTGTTATTTATATTTCCTTATATCATGATAAATGTTTATTATTCATGCTAGAATTGTATTAATCGGAAACTTAGTATATGTGTGAATACATAGACAAAACATAGTATCCCTAGTATGCCTCTACTTGACTAGCTCGTTGATCAAAGATGGTTATGTTTCCTAACCATAGACATGTGTAGTCATTTGATGAACGGGATCACATCATTAGAGAATGATGTGATGGACAAGACCCATCCGTTAGCTTAGCATAATGATCATTTAGTTTTATTGCTATTGCTTTCTTCGTGACTTATACATGTTCCTCTGACTATGAGATTATGCAACTCCCAAATACCAGAAGAACACCTTGTGTGCTATCAAACGTCACAACGTAACTGGGTGATTATAAAGGTTCTCTACAGACGTTTTCGAAGGTGTTTGTGGTGTTGGCATAGATGGAGAATAGGATTTGTCACTCCGAATGTCGGAGAGGTATCTCTGGGCCCTCTCGGTAATACACATCATAATAAGCCTTGCAAGCAAATGACTAATGAGCTAGTCACGAGATGATGTATTAAGAAACGAGCAAAGAGACTTGGCGGTAATGAGATTGAACTAGGTATGATGATACCTACGATCGAATCTCGGGCAAGTAACATACCGACGACAAAGGGAACAACGTATTTTGTTATGCGGCTTGACCGATAAAGATCTTCGTAGAATATGTAGGAGCCAATATGAGCATCCAAGTTCCGCTATTGGTTATTGGCCAGAGATGTGTCTCGGTCATGTCTACATAGTTCTCGAATCCGTAGGGTCCGCACGCTTAACGTTCGATGACGATTAGTATTATGAGTTATGTGATTTTGATGACCGAAGTTTGTTAAGAGTCCTGGATGAGATCACGGACATGACGAGGAGTCTCGAAATGGTCGAGAGGTAAAGATTTATATATTGGAAGGCTCTATTCAGACATCGGAAAGGTTTCGAGTGATTCGGGTATTTTTCACAGTACCGGGGAGTTATGGGAATTCACAAGGAGAAGTAATGGGCCTTATTGGGCCATATGGGAATAGAGGAGGCGGACCAAAGGGGAGGTGGCGCGCGCCCGCCATGGGTCCGAATTGGACTAGGGGAAGGGGGCGGCGCCCCCCTTGCCTTTTCCTTCTCCCTCCCTCTTTCCCTCTTTCCTTCTCTCTTACTCCGAATAGGAAAGGGTTTCCTACTAGGACTTGAAAGTCCTAGTAGGACTCCCTACGTAAGGCACGCCCTAGGAGGCCGGCCTCTCTCACTCCCTCCTTTATATACGTGGAGAGGGCGCACCCCATAGACACACAAATTGACAATTGTTTTAGCCATGTGCGGTGCCCCCCTTCACAGTTACACACCTCGGTCATATCGTTCTAGCGCTTAGGTGAAGCCCTGTGCCAGTAACTTCATCATCACTGTCACCACGCCGTCATGCTGACGAAACTCTCCCTCGTCCTCAACTGGATCAAGAGCTCGAGGGACGTCATCGAGCTGAACTTATGCAGATCGCGGAGGTGCCGTGCGTTCGGTACTTGATCGGTTGGATCACGAAGACGTTCCACTACATCATCCGCTTACTAAACACTTCCGCTTTCGGCCTACGAGGGTATGTGAACACACTCTCCCCGCTCATTGCTATGCTTCTCCTAGATAGATCTTGCGTGATCGTAGGTATTTTTTTTTGAAATACTACGTTCCCCAACAGTGGCATCATGAGCCAGGTCTATGCGTAGATGATATGCACGAGTAGAACACAATGAGTTGTGGGCAATAATAGTCATACTGCTTACCAGCATGTCATACTTTGATTCGGCGGTATTGTTGGATGAAGCGGCCCAGACCGACATTACATGACCGCGTTTATGAGACTGGTTCTACCGACGTGCTTTGCACATAGGTGGTTGGCGGGTGTCAGTTTCTCCAACTTTAGTTGAATCGAGCATGACTACACCCGGTCCTTGTTGAAGGTTAAAACAGCACACTTGACGAAAAATCGTTGTGGTTTTGATGCATAGGTAAGAACGGTTCTTGCTAGAAGCCCGTTGCAGCCACGTAAAACTTGCAACAACAAAGTAGAGGACGTCTAACTTGTTTTTGTAGGGCATGTTGTGATGTGATATGGTCAAGACGTGATGAGTTATACGTTATTGTATGAAATGATCATGTTTTGTAAATTATCGGCAACCGGCAGGAGCCTTATGATTGTCTCTTTATTGTATGAGTTGCGAAAGCCATGTAATTGCTTTACTTTATCACCATGAGTTAGCGATAGTAGTAGTAGCAATAGTTGGCGAGACAACCACGACACTACGATGGAGATCAAGGTGTCAAGCCGATGACGATGGAGATCATGACGATGCTTTGGAGATGGAGATCAAAAGCACAAGATGATGATGGCCATATCATGTCACATATTTTGATTGCATGTGATGTTTATATTTTTATGCATCTTATTTTGCTTAGAACGACGGTACCATTTTAATATGATCCCTCACTAAAATTTCAAGGTACAAGTGTTCTCCTTGAGTATGCACCATTGCGACAGTTCGTCGTGCCGAGACACCACGTGATGATCGGGTGTGATAAGCTCTACGTTCAAATACAACGGTGTAAGACAGTTTTGCACATGCAGAATACGCGGGTTAAACTTGATGAGCCTAGCATGTATAGACATGGCCTCGGAACACTGGAGACTGAAAGGTCGAGCGTGAATCATATAGTAGATATGATCAACTTATGATGTTCATCGTTGAAAACTACTCCATCTCACGTGATGATCGGACATGGTTTAGTTGATATGGATCATGTGATCATTTAGATGACTTGAGGGATGTCTATCTAAGTGGGAGTTCTTAAGTAATATGATTAATTGAACTTTAATTTATCATGAAATTAGTCCTGATAGTATTTGCGAATTATGTTGTAGAGCAATAGCTCGCGTTATAGCTCCCCTATGTTTTTGATATGTTCCTAGAGAAAACTAAGTTGAAAGATGTTAGTAGCAATGATGTGGACTAGGTCCGTGATTTGAGGATTATCCTCATTACTGCACAAAAGTATTATGTCCTTGATGCACCGCTAGGTGACAAACCTATTGCAGGAGCAGATGCAGACGTAATGAAAGTTTGACAAGCTCGGTATGATGACTACTTGATAGTTTAGTGCGCCATGCTTTACGGCTTATAACCGGGACTTCAAAAACGTTTTTGAACGCCACGGAGCATATGAGATCTTCCAAGATTTCAAAATATTATTTCAGACTCACGCCCGTGTCGAGAGGTATGAGACCTCTGACAAGTACTTTGCCTACAAGATGGAGGAGAATAGCTCAACCAATGAGCATGTGCTCAGAATGTCTGAGTACTACAATCGCTTGAATCAAGTGGGAGTTAATCTTCCAGATAAGATAGTGATTGACAGAGTTCTCTAGTCACTATCACCAAGTTACTAGAACTTCGTGATGAACTATAATATGCAAGGGATGACGAAAACGATTCTCGAGCTCTTCGTGATGCTGAAATCAACGAAGGTAGAAATCAAGAAAGAGTATGAATTGTTGATGGTTAACAAGACCACTAGTTTCAAGAAAAGGGCAAGGGGAAGAAAGGGAACTTCAAGAAGAATGGCAAGCAAGTTGTCACTCCCATGAAGAAGCCCGAAGATGGACCTAAGCCTAAAACTGAGTGCTTCTAACTGCAAAGGAAATGGTCACTGGAATCGGAAGTTCCCCGAATATTTGGCGGATAAGAAGGATGGCGAAGTGAACAAAGGTATACTTGATATACATATTGATAATGTTTACCTCACTAGTGTTTATAGTAGCCCCTAGGTATTTGATACTTGTTCGGTTGCTAAGATTAGTAACTCGAAACAGGAGTTGTAGAATAAACAGAGACTAGTTGAGGGTGAGGTGATGATGTGTGTTGGAAGCAATGTTGCGGATATCGCTTATCGTTATCGTCTCGGTCACCTGGGAATAGAGATTAATCGGAAATTGGTTGATTAATCGATTTTATCGGTCGACTATTAATCGGCCTTTTTTTAAATCCCAGGTTCCCAACAGTAAAATATGCTATATTCAACACCAAAACAATATTAGACAGAAGTGTTATCTTGAATCCTAGTCTTTGAATCCCGATATAATGACAAACAAAATAAAAAACATTAGATATTGCGTAACAAGGTCCACAAAACACAAATAAACATAGTTCTTGCAAACATAGTGCTACGAATAGGCCCGATTTATCGGTAGATTCCCGATAAATCGCTTGTCATAGCGATAAATCAGCCCAAATGATAAATGATGAAGATAAGGCATAATCTTATCGGTCACCCCAAGAGTAGCGATAAATCGGACGATAAATCGCTGAATCAAACGATTTCTTGAACAATGGTTGGAAGTAGTTCCAATATTGATATGATCATCATTGCACACTCCCTGTACTTTCGAGATTAGTGTTAAACCTAAATAAATGTTATTTGGTGTTTGCGTTGAGCATGAACAAGATTGGTTCGTGTTTATTGCAATACAGTTATTCATTTAAGTGAGAGAATAATTGTTGAAAGAACATGCGGTGCCCCCATGTCTGGTTTTGGTAATTGATGACAATCTCTATGGACTAATGGTTGCCTTGAGTTATATTTGAAGGGTTTGTCCATAGGCTTTTCTTGGAGTTCATCTGTTGGTTTCAAGGAGAGTTTATGATTACCAAGGTGCTATTAAGGAATTATCCAAAGATTGGTCTTGTGGGTGTTGAGCTTATTGCAAGCATGTCTTGAAGAAGAAGAGTTTCTGATCATTCATGTTTAACTTCAAGACATCATCCAAATGAAGAGAGTTGGAAAGATTCAAGATTGATCAAAACTAAGTCAAAGAATGAATCAAGTTGATCAACACACAAAGTGTAGAAGATGTACCGAGAGGGATCAAGAAATCCCTTGGTATGGTAAGCATTGTCAATCACGCTTTGTGTACTAACCCATGGTCTTCATCAGAGTTCTTTGTGGGGTTAGGTTGCGATGTACAAGTTCAAGTGGAGCATCACGAAGAGATCAAGTGCTTGAAGCTTGCCGTCCATTGTGGTGACAATGGACTTGTGAAGATATGCCGAAGAGTAGCTCACCCATAGTGGAGTATGGGGGAGCAATCTACTAGTCTTCACCGAGACAACGCAATCAAGAAAGGTGGTCCAACTTGAGGAAGTCAAGATCATCTACATCTAGCTCAAGTGGACTTTGTGCAAAGCAAAGGTTTGCCCTTGATAGGTTTTCTATCTTACCGGTCTCGTGGTGGTAGTTGGGAGACCGGGTTATAGGATCGTTTGCCGTACTATCAAGGGGGGCTCTTAAGTTGGTAGCTTGATCGTATCGTTAGTAGAGAGATCAAACCATTGCATCCTTGCATCATGTTTCTTGGTTCTTGTTTGGTTCTCTTTGTGAGTCTTAGAGCTTATGGTCATCTTGATGACAAGCTTGAGTTCATCAAAAACGGAGTTCACATGCGTATTCTATGATGTTTTCGGTGTTGGAGTTTTTACTAGTCTTAATTGAGAAAGGGTTCTCACCATTTTATTTTGGATATTTTCTAAATTGCTTTTTCTTGTTATTTCTATCAAGATTATGTTTGCTCTTGTCCTTAGCTTTCCAACAAACTTGATTTCGTCGAATTCGGAGTTCGTATGCGAAAGTTATGGCTGTTTTGATCTTACCTGTTTTTCAGAGAGAGGTTGTACCGCCCCATAGAGAGGTTGTACCGGTTGACCGGTACTACCGGTGTTTGGAGCGGTAGTACCCGTCCAAAATTGGTCTGAAGGTTGTACCGGCCATGTACCGCTCTACCACCGGAATAGTTTCTGTTTTGGAGCGGTTCTTGGGCGGTTGTTGACCGGTTGTACCGGTTAGTTTAGTTTAACCGGTACTACCGGTTCCCCGGGCTATTGTACCGCTTGGTTCTTTTTCCTACAGGTTGGTTTTTCCTCTGCCTTGACCGGTTGTACCAGTTCGTGCACCGGTTGTACCGGTCCTACAGTTTTCTGCACATAACGGGCAGATTCGTGGGGACCTATAAAAGGGGATCTTCTTCCCCATTGGACCTTATCCTTTGAGCTCGTGTTCTTCCCCCATTGTTGATCTTCTTCGAGCTTGCTATCTCTCAATCCCTCCATGGATTCTTGCTAGTTTTTGGGGGAAAAGAGAGAGGAGATCTAGATCCACATTTCCACCAATCACTTTCTCCTCTAGGTGAGGGGAACCCCTTGGATCTAGATCTTGGAGTTCTTGGTGTTCTCCTTCTTGTTCTTCCTCTCATTTCCCTCCCTAGCATTAGTTGCTTCGGTGGGATTTGGGAGAGAAGGACTTGGGCACTCCGTGTGCCCTTGCCATTGCATTTGGTGCATCGGTTTGAGTTCTCCACGGTGATACGTGGAAGTTACAAGTTGAGAAGCTTATTACTCTTGGGTGCTTGGTACCCTTGAGCTTGTTCCTCTTGGGTGCTTGGGTGCCCTAGACGGTTGTGGTCACCTCGAAGCCATATTCCATTGTGGTGAAGCTTCGTGGTGTCGTAGGGGAGATAGCCCCAACCTTGTGGTGTTCGGAGCTCAATCATTGTGGTGCAAAGCTCCGGGCAAGCGTCGGGGTCTCCAATTAGGTTGTGGAGATCGCCTCGAGCATTTTGTACGGGTTCGGTGACCGCCCCCAAGGGTTGCCATTTGTACGGGTTCGGTGACCGCCCTCAAGGGTCCCTTAGTGGAATCACAGCATCTTGCATTGTGCGAGGGCGGGAGGAGATTACGGTGGCCCTAGTGGCTTCTTGGGGAGCATTGTGCCTCCACACCGCTCCAAACGGAGATTAGCATCCGCAAGGGTGTGAACTTCGGGATACATCGTCGTCTCCGTGTTCCTCGGTTATCTCTTACCCGAGCCCTTTACTTATGCACTATACTTTTTGATAGCCATATTTTTTTCTTGTCATATATCTTGCTATCACCTAGTTGATTATCTTGATTAGTTAGCATAAGTTGTTGGTGCACATAGGTGAGCCTAGTTGTTGTAGGTTTTGTGCTTGACAAATTAACCGCTAGGTTTATTCCGCATTTGTTCAAGCCTAAACCATAATTATTTTAAAGCGCCTATTCACCCCCCCTCTAGGCGACATCCACGATGTTTCAATTGGCATCAGAGCCTCGTCTCTCTTTATAGGGCTTAACCGCCTAGAGAATAAGGATGTCGACTAGGGGTTTAGGATTCTCTGACACTCTTAGTTTCGATGGCACAAATTTTGATGTTTGGGTAATTCGCATGCTTATTCTCTTTAGGGTCATGGACCCAAATTTAGAGCGAATTGTAGATATGGGTTTTTCTCCTCCAAAGGATCCCCAAATATTATATTTAGAGGATGAGAAAAACTCTTATCTCAATGCTCAAGCTTCTAATGTGCTTTTCGATGCTTTGAGCAATGTAGTTATATTTCAACTCATGTCGTTCCGGGATGCTCATGAGTTGTGGACAAAGCTTCAAGATAAATATGGTGTGTCCAAGAATTGTGGGGATAATTTTTCCCCCTCCACCTCCGGCCGGGTTGCTTTCTCAACTTCTTCTACTTCACCTACATGTGGATTGCCACAAGGTAATGATATGGTGAGTAGTGGTGTTCATTGCAATGATGATAGTGGGATTATTGTTGATGATGCTTCATCACTTTCTTATTGCAATGCTTCATCTTTGGACTTTAGCACTTTGAGCACTCCAAATGTTTCACATGCTTGTGTTGATAGTCCTTGCATATCATGTAGAAATTGCTTGACTAAATCTCATGATGATATGCTTGCTATGTCTCGTTGCCATGATAAAAATGCATATATTTCCTCGAATTGTTGTGCTAACAATGTAGAGGAAATCCAACGCCCCATGGAACAAGATGTGGCCTTGAATGGTGCTTCGAGGGATCCAACATCATCATCTATTGTACATTGTCTTATGGCTAAGGCTTCAAAGGTATCTCCCACTTTGAATCCCAATATATCTTGTGATGATAGTGATGACGACAATGATGATGATGTTTATAATGATGAAGAGAATGATAATGTTGCCTCCTTAAAAATTAAGGGGGAAATGATTTTTAAAGCTCTTCATAAGAATAAAATTGCTCGTTCCGACTTCATGGAAATCATGTCTATTGCCATTGAGTGCAAGAAATATATAGAGGAGTTGGAATCTCATCTAGAGGAGCATGAGGTCACCATTGAGAAAATGGTAGGTCATGAGCGTGATTACGCTAATGAGATCGCCGACCTCTCGCAAGCTCTTGAACTTGAACAAACCACCAAGGAATCTCTTGAGGAGACTTTTGCTCTAGAACTATCTAGAATAAAGGATCCCGTGATAGAGCTCTCGAGGTGGTTAATGATTTTGAAACTAAAAATGAGAAGCTTGAAGTTGCACATGCTAAACTCCTTGAGGATTTTGAGCACCTCGAAAATGGCTCAAGGGTCATTAAGGGTGAGCTCATAAAACTCACCGAGTCTCATGCTCAACTTAAAGCTTCATATTCTAAGGAGCTTGCCAAGTTGCCTTCTCCTCTTGCTATTATTGATGATGCTTGTGCTACTAACTCTATTTCTAGTGAAGCATCCATTCTGAAGGAGAATGTTGAGCTAAGGGCTCAACTTGAGTTGCTATCTAGCAATTATGGGAAATTGGAAGAAAGTCATGTAAAGCTCACAAGCTCTCATGATGATCTTCTAGTATCCCATAATGTGCTAAAGATAGCTCATGAGGCTATGAGTATCAAGGTAACTTCTAGTAAGCCTCATGTGGCTACTAGCACTACTTCAAGTCAAAATTCTATCTTGCCATGTGCTAGTCATCGTAATTCATCTACTCACAATGTCAGTACATCTTGTGATGAATTGCTCTCCTTGCCTTGTTGCTCTAACAATGAAGCTTATACTTCTTCTAGTACTTGTGTTGACACTAACCATGTAGAGCAAGTCAAAGAGCTCAAGGCCCAATTCACTTCTTTGAAGAAAGACTTGAAAAAGTGTCATGAAGGGAAGTCCAATCTCAACAATATCTTGAGTGTGCAAAAATCCCCCAATGACAAAGGTGGACTTGGATTTAACTCCAATAAGAGTAAGAAGTCCAAAATTCATAAGAAGAAAAAGGGCCAAGAACAAGTAAAGAATTTGGCCAAGATTGTTTGCTTCAAGTGCAAAATTGAAGGGCACCATGTTAGATCTTGCCCATTGAATAAGAAGACCATTAGTGACAAGCAACAAGGGAAGAGGCCACAAGTTCAACCCCATGCTCAACCGCAAGTTGAAGAAAGGCCACTTCCCAAGAAGACTCAAGTTAATGCCTCTCTTGTTGAGAAATCAAGTGAGAAGAAAGTGAAGAGTAGACATTGCTACTTATGTCGTGAGAAAGGTCACTTCGCTTCTTCATGCACTAGTGGTAACTTATCCAACCCAATTATTATTGATGATATCTATTCTCTTGGGAAGGATAATGTTGGCAATGTGTTTGCCAAGTTTGTTGGTACTTAAAGTGGTGTCAAGCAAAGAACCATTTGGGTTGCCAAGCCTATTGTGACTAACCTCTTAGGACCCAACTTGGTTGGGGACCAACAAGCTAAAACTTGATCAATAGGCGTTGTTGGAGGGCATTGGAGACTTGGCTACATTATGAAGAATTAAGGGGACTTCATCATTCATATTGTCTCAAGCCAAGTCATTCGGATTATCAAGTTTCTCTCTTATATCCAATGTTCCTCCTTGCGGTAACTCGTGCTTAAATTGTCTACATTGAAAATTACTTGCCCCTTTGCATGTTTTGGTTTTGTTCCTTGCATGTGTTTGTATATGTTGTGTGTCCAATTTGCGTATCTTGAGAAATCAAGTATGTGCATATTGGTTTGCACATCATGTATGTATGTGTCGTGCGTTGAGCCCTTGTACATCTTGCTTTTATCTTAGTTGGCTCGTGTGAGAGATTAATGGAACATCCCAATTTGGGGGAGTGATGTGCTTTGTGCACCTCACAATCCTATAAATGTGTGTACATGAGGAATACCATCTAGTATTGATATTAGAAGATTATCTAGTCTCTATGTGGTATGTCTTCTCATGAGAAATTCAAATTCTAAATGTTCCATTAATTATCTCTTGTTGGTTCTCTTTTGCATCTTGGTAAGTTTTTCATTGGTATCACATTATGGGGGAGTAATGTGCTATGTGCATATTACTAGCCTAGAAAATGTGTACATTTGAGATATTGTCACCTAGAGTTGATATTGTAAATTATCTTGTTCCTAGGTGACATGTTAGCTCTACAAGTTGCATTTTGCTTGTGTTTGGTGTGAAGATGATGTTGGATATCATTGCTATCTATCACCGGGAATTATTTCCAAATACCTCTTGTCTTTGACAATTGGTAATCTTTTATGTGGTGGAAATTATTGATCATCTTTACATTGTCTTTTGGTTTTATTTGTCTTATCTCTTGCCAAGTGTGTCAACTCCCATTGCCTTCCGTGCCACTTGTGGATCTTGTTATTTTATTGATTTTTTCAAGTATTCTCTAGATATAGTGAAAGTGGTGATCCCACCTTGTGCATTTTGTATTTAATTGCAAATTCTCATTAATGCACAATTCTTGGGGGAGCTATCCTATTTTCGATAGAACACTCATCTTGTGATCCATATAAAGTGTGTGTTGATGGAAGGCAAGCCATTTATTTTTGGTACTTTGTGCCATCATGAAACTTTGTAGATGGGTTGGTTTGTTTGGAACTATCCTCTCTTTTGGGAGTGCGATATCTTTCCTTTCGCGTGTATCAATGGATATCTCATTCCTTGAGGTATCTTCTAAATAAATATCTTCCAAGTGATGATTTCGCCATTTGGTATCGTTTTTTTCACTTGGTATTTCTTTTTCATTTTGTTTCGTTTCTTGAAAGTCTTGAGCATGCATATTTACTTCATGTATTTTCTTTGGCATGCTTTCTTTCTTTAACCCAATATATAAGGGAAACTCCACCTAGTCTCAATTTGGATGATATGTGCATGAAATTCATTTTCATATATAAATGCACATATGTTTGTGGAGTTTTTCCTATGTATTGGTGTTTCTAAATCTTTGGTCCCAATGAGTTTGGGTACCATTTTGTTTGTGTTGGTGTTCTAGGAACAATTGGAGATGCATTGGATGCTCGGCTCATTCAAAAGGAAGGTGGTGTCACCATGTGCTTATTGGAGTCAAGCTAGGATGATCAATGAACTACTATCTACCTTCAATTGGTATCTACTACATCCTTCCAATGGTATCTCGGTAACAAATGTCCCATCTACTTCATGCACACATTTCTTGCACCAACCTTGTGTAGGTTGTATCATTGCATGTTAGTCATTCCTTCTTATGATACGTGTTTCCTTTCTCAAAGCATCCCAACAATGATCTCTTGTTGCTAGTTGTGATGTCTTTGATGCTCGTGTGATTGGAACTCATTTATATACAATAAGAACATATCTAGCCATGTGCTATGCCTTCAAGCAAATATCTTATTGGTATATTTATGACTTCCTTGGGGATATCTTATTCATTCCTTTTTGCAACAATTTCATGTGTACATCCTTCTTTGTGGATTGATATCATCATGATCTTCATCTACCTAGAATCTTATACACTTGAGAGAAGTTGCATATGTATTTGATATCCCCATCTTTCACGTCCACCTTTTCGTTCCTGTTTTATTTCTTTGGTGGCTCCGTGAAGGTGTGTGTCTCGAGTGCGGATCTTATATCGTTGCATCTTGATGCACTCTTTTGTGGTGAAGATCATTTTTTTCTCCTGCTTGTCTTGATGAGGCTTTTGCCATTTCTATTGGTATCCCTCCTCATGACAAAGCTATCCTTTTTATATCTTCACCATAGGTTGTCACAAGCATAGGTTATTTATATGATTAGTAGTGAGCTTGTGAACCCATTTGCTGTTGTGTATGGGAATGATAGGCCTTGCACTGTGTTTCATTCATTCAAGAGTATATTGATGCTTAATGTTCATCCGTACATTAATCTACTCAAGTGCTTTGCCATGACTCACGCACATCATTTTTGTTGAGCCTACTCTTAAGTTGACTCTTTTATATATTGCTCAACCAGTTGTTTGTTGCAAGTGCTAGGCTTTGTTTCCTTCATGCTCACTTGCACTTGGTGTGAGTGTCTATTGATCTTGGGGGAGTGATGATCCTATTTTGTGCACTTGGTATCCTAATGAAAATATTCTAAGGAGTGCATAAATTATGGGGAGCTTCACTAGTGTCTTTAGAACACTCCGTTGCTATGTCGTGAGGTTCTATTGATCTTGGGGGAGCGACGATCCTATTTTGTGCCCGTTGTATCCAAATACAAAACTAAATTGTGCACAAATCATGGGGAGCTTCTCTAGTTTCTCTAGAACACTCCTTTGCTCTTATCATAATATATTTTATTCTTTTGGCATGTAGGTTCATTGGTCTAGTTGGGTCAATTGGTATATTTTGATAGCTTGATTCAATTGGTATCCTTTGATTGCTTGATTGTGTGTTTTTCTCCCTTTGTTATGCCTTTGTGGCATATCATTCTTTTGCAATCTTTGGGCCTATAGTTTGTCTTCCTCCAAGTATTTACAGTTGGATATATGTATTGCATTCCACTCTCTATTTTGAGGAATACACAATTTATGGAGGAACACAATTTATATTGGCCTTCTAAGTTATCCGCCCATTTTGGCAATCGATGCCAATGGGGGAGAAGTTTAGAGAGTTTAGTTTTGTGAGGTTTTTAGAGAGTCATCTCTTCTTGCTTTGGTTTTGTTCCTAAGCTTTTGCATCTCATGCGCATACATTATTGTTGCATGGTATGGTGATGCATAATTCCTTATATAAACTCTCTTGAAAGTGATTGTCATCAATTACCAAAATGGGGGAGATTGAAAGAACATGCGGTGCCCCCATGTTTGGTTTTGGTAATTGATGACAATCTCTATGGACTAATGGTTGCCTTGAGTTATATTTGAAGGGTTTGTCCATAGGCTTTTCTTGGAGTTCATCTGTTGGTTTCAAGGAGAGTTTATGATTACCAAGGTGCTATTAAGGAATTATCCAAAGATTGGTCTTGTGGGTGTTGAGCTTATTACAAGCATGTCTTGAAGAAGAAGAGTTTGTGATCATTCATGTTTAACTTTAAGACATCATCCAAATGAAGATAGTTGGAAAGATTCAAGGTTGATCAAAACTAAGTCAAAGAATGAATCAAGTTGATCAACACACAAAGTGTAGAAGATGTACCAAGAGGGATCAAGCAATCCCTTGGTATGGTAAGCATTGTCAATCACGCTTTGTGTACTAACCCATGGTCTTCGTCAGAGTTCTTTGTGGGGTTAGGTTGCGGTGTGCAAGTTCAAGTGGAGCATCACGAAGAGATCAAGTGCTTGAAGCTTGCCGTCCATTGTGGTGACAATGGACTTGTGAAGATATGCCGAAGAGTTGCTCACCCATGGTGGAGTATGGGGGAGCAATCTACTAGTCTTCACCGAGACAACGCAATCAAGAAAGGTGGTCCAACTTGAGGAAGTCAAGATTATCTACATCTAGCTCAAGTGGACTTTGTGCAAAGCAAAGGTTTGCCCTTGATAGGTTTTCTATCTTACCGGTCTCGTGGTGGTAGTTGGGAGACCGGGTTATAGGATCGTTTGCCGTACTATCAAGGGGTGCTCTTAAGTTGGTAGCTTGATCGTATCGTTAGTAGAGAGCTCAAACCATTGCATCCTTGCATCATGTTTCTTGGTTCTTGTTTGGTTCTCTTTGTGAGTCTTAGAGCTTATGGTCATCTTGATGACAAGCTTGAGTTCATCGAAAACGGAGTTCACATGCGTCTTCTATGATGTTTTCGGTGTTGGAGTTTTTACTAGTCTTAATTGAGAAAGGGTTCTCACCATTTTATTTTGGATATTTTCTCAATTGTTTTTTCTTGTTATTTCTATCAAGATTGTGTTTGCTCTTGTCCTTAGCTTTCCAACAAACTTGATTTCGAATTCGGAGTTCGTATGCGAAAGTTGTGGCTGTTTTGATCTTACCTATTTTTCATAGAGAGGTTGTACCACCCCATAGAGAGGTTGTACCGGTTGACCGGTACTACCGGTGATTGGAGTGGTAGTACCGGTCCAAAATTGGTCTGAAGGTTGTACCGGCCATGTACTGCTCTACCACCGGAATAGTTTTTATTTTGGAGCGGTTCTTGGGCGGTTGTTGACCGGTTGTACCGGTTAGTTTAGTTTAACCGGTACTACCGGTTCCCCGGGCTGTTGTACCGCTTGGTGCTTTTTCCTACAGGTTGGTTTTTCCTCTGTCTTGACCGATTGTACCGGTTCGTGCACCGGTTGTATCGGTCCTACAGTTTTCTGCACATAACGGGCAGATTCGTGGGGACCTATAAAAGGGGATCGTCTTCCCCATTGGACCTTATCCTTTGAGCTCGTGTTCTTCCCCCATTGTTGACCTTCTTCGAGCTTGCTATCTCTCAATCCCTCCATGGATTCTTGCTAGTTTTTGGGGGAAAAGAGAGAGGAGATCTAGATCCACATTTCCACCAATCACTTTCTCCTCTAGGTGAGGGGAACCCCTAGGATCTAGATCTTGGAGTTCTTGGTGTTCTCCTTCTTGTTCTTCCTCTCATTTCCCTCCCTAGCATTAGTTGCTTCGGTGGGATTTGGGAGAGAAGGACTTGGGCACTCCGTGTGCCCTTGCCATTGCATTTGGTGCATCGGTTTGAGTTCTCCACGGTGATACGTGGAAGTTACAAGTTGAGAAGCTTATTACTCTTGGGTGCTTGGTACCCTTGAGCTTGTTCCTCTTGGGTGCTTGGGTGCCCTAGACGGTTGTGGTCACCTCGAAGCCATATTCCATTGTGGTGAAGCTTCGTGGTGTCGTTGGGGAGATAGCCCCAACCTTGTGGTGTTCGGAGCTCAATCATTGTGGTGCAAAGCTCCAGGCAAGCGTCGGTGTCTCCAATTAGGTTATGGAGATCGCCTCGAGCATTTTGTACGGGTTCGGTGACCGCCCCCAAGGGTTGTCATTTGTACGGATTCGGTGACCGCCCTCAAGGGTCCCTTAGTGGAATCACAACATCTTGCATTGTGCGAGGGCGGGAGGAGATTACGGTGGCCCTAGTGGCTTCTTGGGGAGCATTGTGCCTCCACACCGCTCCAAACGGAGATTAGCATCCGCAAGGGTGTGAACTTCGGAATACATCGTCGTCTCCGCGTTCCTCGGTTATCTCTTACCCGAGCCCTTTACTTATGCACTATACTTTGTGATAGCCATATTGTTTCTTGTCATATATCTTGCTATCACCTAGTTGATTATCTTGATTAGTTAGCATAAGTTGTTGGTGCACATAGGTGAGCCTAGTTGCTGTAGGTTTTGTGCTTGACAAATTAACCGCTAGGTTTATTCCGCATTTGTTCAAGCCTAAACCATAATTATTTTAAAGCGCCTATTCACCCCCCTCTAGGCGACATCCACGATCTTTCAATTGTTATTCTGTTTACATGAATAAAACTTTTATGGTCATACACCCAAGGTGAATGGTTTATTGAATCTGAATCATAGTAAATACACATATTCATAATATTGAAGCCAAAAGATGTAGAGTTGATAATGATAGTGCAACATACTTGTGGCACTGCCGTTTAGGTTATATTGGTGTAAAGCGCATGAAGAAACTCCATGCTAATGGACATTTGGAATCACTTGATTATGAATCATTTGATGTTTGCGAACCATGACTCATGGGCAAGATGACTATAACTCCGTTGTTCGGAACAATGGAGCGAGCAAGTGACTTATTAGAAATAATACATACTGATATATGTGGACCAATCATTGTTGATGCTCGTGGCGGGTATCGTTATTTTCTCACCTTCACTGATGATTTGAGCAGATATGGGTATATCTACTTGATGAAGCACAAGTCTAAAATATTTGAAAAGTTCAAAGAATTTCAGAGTGAAGTAGAGAATCATCATAACAAGATAATAAAGTTTCTACGATCTGATCGCAGAGGCGAATATTCGAGTTATGAGTTTGGTCTTCATTTGAAACAATGTGGAATAGTTTCACAGCTCACGCCACCTGGAACACCACAACGTAATGCTGTGTCTGAACATCGTAACCGTACTTTATTAGATATAGTGCGATCTATGATATCTCTTACCGATTTACAACTATCGTTCTGGGGTTATGCATTAGAGACAACTGCATTCACGTTAAATAGGACACCATCTAAATCCGTTGAGACAACACCGTATGAACTATGGTTTGGAAAGAAACCAAAGTTGTCGTTTCTTAAAGTTTGGGATTGCGATGCTTATGTGAAAAAGCTTCAGCCTGATAAGCTCGAACCCGAATCGGAGAAATACGTCTTGATAGGATACCCAGAAGAAACTGTTGGGTACACCTTCAATCACAGAACCGAAGGCAAGACTTTTGCTGCTAAGAATGGATCCTTTCTAGAGAAGGAGTTTCTCTCGAAAGAATTGAGTGGGAGGAAAGTAGAACTTGATGAGGTAATTGTACCTTCTCTAGAATAGGAGAATAACACATCAGAGAAAATTGTTCCCGTGATGCCTACACCAATTAGTGAGGAAACTAATGATGATGATCATGAAACCTCGGATCAAGTAAACTACCAAACCTCGTAGGTCAACCAGAGTATGTTCCGCACCAGAGTGGTTCGGTAACCCAGTTATGGAAGTCATGTTACTAGACCATGATGAACCTGCGAACTATGAGGAGGCGATGATGAGCCCAGATTCCGCGAAATGGCTTGAAGCCATGAAATCTTAGATGGGATCCATGTATGAGAACAAAGTGTAGACTTTGGTTAACTTGCCCAATGATCGGCAAGCCATAGAAAATAAATGGATCTTTAAGAAGAAGACTGACGCTGACAGAAATGTGACCATCTACAAAGCTCGACTTGTTGCGAAAAGGTTTTCGACAAGTTCAAGGAGTTGACTACGATGAGACCTTCTCACCCGTAGCGATGCTTAAAGTCTGTCCGAATCATGTTAGCAATTACCGCATTTTATGATTATGAAATCTGGAAAATGGATGTCAACACTGCATTCCTTAATGGATATCTCAAAGAAGAGTTGTATATGATGCAACCAGATGGTTTTGTCGATCCTAAAAGTGCTAACAAAGTGTGCAAGCTCCAGCGATCCATCTATGGACTGGTGCAAGCATCTCAGAGTTGGAATATACGCTTTGATGAGGTGATCAAAGCATATGGTTTTATACAGACTTACGGTGAAGCCTGTATTTACAAGAAAGTGAGTGGGAGCACTACAACATTTCTGATAAGTATATGTGAATGACATATTGTTGATCGGAAATGATGTAGAATTTTCTGGAAAGCATAAAGGATTGTTTAAAAGGAGTTTTTCAATAAAAAGACCTTGGTGAAGCTGCTTACATATTGGGCACCAAGATCTATAGAGATAGATTAAGACACTTGATAAGATTTTCAATGAGTACATACCTTAATAAGATTTGAAGAAGTTCAAAATGGACCAGTCAAAGAAGGAGTTCTTGCCTGAGTTGTAAGGTATGAAGTGGAGTAAGACTCAAAACCCGACCACGGCAGAAGATAGAGAAAGAATGAAAGACATTCACTATGCCTCGGCCATAGGTTCTATAAAGTATGCCATGCTATGTACCAAACCTGTTGTGTACCTTGCCATGAGTTTGGCAAGGAGGTACAATAGTGATCCATGAGTAGATCACTGGACAACGGTCAAAATTATCCTTAGTTAGTGGATGATTAAGGAAATGTTTCTCGATTATGGAGGTGATAAAGAGTTTTTCGTAAAGAGTTATGCCGATGCAAGCTTTGACACTAATCCAGATGACTCTAAGTATCAATGTGGATGCGTATTGAAAGTGGGAGCAATTAGCTAGAGTAGCTCCATGCAGAGCATTAAATACATAGAAATTTGTGAAATACATACAGATCAAAATGTAGCAGACCCGCTGACTAAACTTCTCTCACGAAGCAAAACATGATCTCACCTTAGTACTCTTTGGGTGTCAATCACATGGCGATGTGAACTAGATTATTGACTCTAGTAAACCCTTTGGGTGTTGGTCACATGGCGATGTGAACTATGGGTGTTATTACATAACGATATGAACTATCGGTATTAAATTACACGGTGATGTGAACTAGATTATTGACTCTTGTGCAAGTGGGAGACTGAAGGAAATATGCCCTAGAGGCAATAATAAAGTTGTTATTTATATTTCGTTATATCATGATAAATATTTATTATTCATGCTAGAATTGTATTAACCGGAAACTTAGTACATGTGTGAATACATAGACAAAACAGAGTGTCCCTAGTATGCCTCTACTTGACTAGCTCGTTGATCAAAGATGGTTATGTTTCCTAACCATAGAAATGTGTTGTCATTTGATGAACGGGATCACATCATTAGAGAATGATGTGAGGACAAGACCCATCCATTAGCTTAGCATAATGATCGTTTAGTTTTATTGCTATGGCTTTCTTCATGACTTATACATGTTCCTCTGACTATGAGATTATGCAACTCCCGAATACCAGAAGAACACCTTGTGTGCTATCAAACGTCACAACATAATTGGGTGATTATAAAGATGTTCTACAAGTGTTTCCGAAGGTGTTTGTGGTGTTGGCATAGATCGAGATTAGGATTTGTCACTCCGAATGTCGGAGAGGTATCTCTAGGCCCTCTCGGTAATACACACAATAATAAGCCTTGCAAGCAAATGACTAATGAGTTAGTAATGAGATGATGTATTACGAAACGAGTAAAGAGACTTGCCGGCAACGAGATTGAACTAGGTATGATGATGCCGACGATCGAATCTCGGGCAAGTAACATACCGATGACAAAGGGAACAACCTATGTTGTTATGCGGCTTGACCGATAAATATCTTCGTAGAATATGTAGGAGCCAATATGAGCATCCAGGTTCCGCTATTGGTTATTGGCTGGAGATGTGTCTCGGTCATGTCTACATAGTTCTCCAACTCGTAGGGTCCGCACGCTTAACGTTCGATGACGATTAGTATTATGAGTTATGTGATTTTGATGACCGAAGATTGTTGGAGTCCCGGGTGAGATCACAGACAAGGCGAGGAGTCTCAAAATGGTCGAGAGGTAAAGATTCAAATATTGGAAGGCTATATTTGGACATCGGAAAGGTTTCGAGTGATTCGGGTATTTTTCGGAGTACCGGGGAGTTACTGTAATTCATCGGGAGAAGTAATGGGCCTTATAGGGCCATACGGGAATAGAGGAGGCATGCCAAAGGGGAGGTGGCACGCGCCCCCCTATGGGTCCGAATTGGACTAGGGGAAGGGGGTGGCGCCCTGCTTGCCTTTTCATTCTCCCTCTCTCTTTCCCTCTTTCCTTCTCTCTTACTCCGAATAGGAAAGGGTTTCCTACTAGGACTTGGAAGTCCTAGTAGGACTCCCTACGCAAGGCGCTCCCTAGGAGGCCGGCCTCTCTCCCTCCCTCCTTTATATACGTGGGCAGGGGACACCCCCTAGACACACAAGTTTACAATTGTTTTAGCCGTGTGCGGTGCCCACCTCCACAGTTACACACCCCGGTCATATCGTTGCATTGCTTAGGCGAAGCTCTGCGCCGGTAACTTCATCACCAGCGTCACCACGCCGTCCTGCTAACAAAACTCTCCCTCGTCCTCAACTGGACCAAGAGCTCGACGGACGTCATCGAGCTGAACGTGTGCAGATCGCGGAGGTGTCGTGCGTTCGATACTTGATCTGTTGGATCGCGAAGACGTTCGACTACATCAACCGCATTACTAAACGCTTCCGCTTTCGGTCTACGAGGGTACATCGACACACTCTCCCTGCTCGTTGATATGCTTCTCCTAGATAGATCTTGCGTGATCGTAGGTATTTTTTTGAAATACTAAGTTTCCCAATAGTCCCCTTCTCGGGCCCATCAGGTGTCTTCTGGCGCAAAAAAAATCTCCAAAACGTTTCGCGGTGTTTGGGCTCTGTTTGATATTGATTTCCTGCGATGTAAAAAACATGCAGAAAATAGCAACTGACACTTGGTACTATGTCAATAGGTTAGTACCAAAAAATGATATAAAATGATTATAAAACATCCAAGAATGATAATATAACAGCATGGAACAATAAAAAATTATAGATACGTTGGAGACGTATCAGCATCCCCACGCTTAACTCCTACTCGTCCTCGAGTTGGTAAGTGATAAAAACAGAATTTTTGATGTGGAGTGCTGTTTATCAAGTCATATCATATTCTTTTCTTTATAGCATGTACATTTGGACTTTTATATGGTTCAAAGCAATAGTCTAGTTTTGACATAATAATTTAGATACTCAAGCATATCAACAAGCAAGCATGTCTTTCAAAATATCAATGCTAAAATAAGTTATCCCTAGCCCATTATGCTCTATCATTGATCCATTCATGAATCACATTCGTATATTAGTTACATCCAATGCTCAAGTATGATCATAGAGTTTCCTAGTTGGTGCTTGTAAGAGAAGATGGAGACTCAAATTCAAAAATAAAAATTGCATAAGTAAAAGAAAGGCCCTTCGCAGAGGGAAGTAGGGATTTGTAGAGGTGCCAGAGCTCAAAGCAAAAATTGAGAGATAATTTTTTTGGGAGGTATACTTTTCCCACCAACGAGAACGACTTGAGGTTCCCAACACTTTCCATGCTAGGTATATCATAGGCGGTTCGCAAACAGAAAATAAACTTTATTCCTTTTCCACCAAACATTCACAAGCCATGACTAGCCGAATCACGACTGCCTTCCATACCAACACTTTCCAAGGAATTTATTATTTGACAACATAAAGTATTTTTTTCATTTCGGGACTGGGCATCCCTAATACCTTTGCCGTACTCTCGTGCGATGACAAGTGAATAAACACTCATCATGAGAATAACACATCTACCATGGAAAATATTGGCCACCCCTCACCGCCTCGCGAGTGGTATGGGCACACAAAAGGGAAATTTATTTTGAAAATTAGAGATGGCAAGGAAATACCGCATATAGGCAGGTATGGTGGACTAATGTGGCAAAACGGGGATAAAGGATTTTGGATGCACAAGTAGAGGTCATACTTAGTGCAAAATGAAGGCTAGCAAAAGACTGGGAAGCGACCAACCATGAAACAAATAATCTCGTAAGCGAACATTGAGCATAAATAACACCGAATAATGCAGCACAAGTAGGATATAATTTCATTGCATAATTAATTACTTTCGTACTTGCACAGGGAATCACAAACTTTAACACTAGTATTCTTACTAAAGCACAGTTACTCATCAACACGACTCACATATCATATCATCATGTCTCAATTTTTTTTACTAAGAATCAAGTTTATTTTGTCCAATGATCTTCATGACATTTTTTTTTGCTTTATCCTTCTTGGATATCTATCACTTTGGGACTAATTTTCATGTGTTGCTTTTCATAAGCTCAAACAAATATAAGTGAAGATCATGAGCACAATTTTCCTTTCTTCTCTCAAAATAATATAATTGAAGCAAGAGAGAATTTCTTCAGAATTTACTAACTCTCAGATAAGTATAAGTGAAGCAAGAAGTATTTCTTCAGAAATAATAAGCACACCGTGCTCAAAAATATATAAGTGAAGCACTAGAGCAGGTCCTAGCTCATAAAAATTTAAGTGAAGCATAGAGAGCTATTCTAGCAAGTTATGTCATAATTTTGGCTCTCTTAAATACGTATGTACAGCAAGGATTGATGACTTAAAAAAAGCAAATCAAAACAAGCAAAGACTCGTATCATACAAGACGCTCCAAACAAAACATATATCATGTGATGAATAAAAATATAGTTTCAAGTGAAATACCGATAGTTGTTGGAAGAAAGCGGGGATGCCAGTCGGGGGCATCCCCAAGCTTAGTTGGTTGCTCATCTTTGGATTAATAGCTTGGGATGACGAGGCATCCCCAAGCTTAGGCTCTTACACCCTTCCTTCATCCATCGTAAGATAACCCAAAACTTGAAAACTTCAATCACACAAAACTTCAACAAAACCTTCGTGAGATCCGTTAGTGAAAGAAAGCAAACCACTACTATAAGTACTATATACAACCAATTCATATTTTTTTTTGTATTATATCTACTGTATTCCAACTCTTCTATGGCAAAGACTCATCAAAGAAAACCATAGAGCCATCAAAATAAACACACAACACAAAGAAAACAGAATCTGTCAAAAACAGAACAGTCTGTAGTAATCTGGAAGTTTCGAAAACTTCTGGACCTCTAAAAATCTTGAAAAAATAGGGCCACGTGAGAAATTTGTATATTAATCTTCTGCAAAAATGATCAACTAAACATCACTTTTCTATTAAAAATGGGAATTTTTCTCGTAGGCGCAAAGTTTCTGTCCTTTTCAGCAAGATGAAACTACTATCACCCAAGAAGATCCTATCGGTTCTACTTGGCACAAACACTAATTAAACACAAAAAACACAATCATACCAATAGCATAATTGTGTAAACACTCAAGAACATCAAGCAAAAAGCAAAAATAAATTTATTCATTGGGTTGCCTCCCAATAAGTGCTGTCGTTTTACGCCCTTAGCTAGGCATAAGGCATGGATCTAAGTTTTGCCATCTTTATCTTTAAATTCCTTAGGGGTATCCTTATCATGGGGTTTTGTAAAGACAACATAAAACATATTATCCATGGAAATTTTAGCAATCCTTAGTTGGTTTTCATCATAACCCCTTTGATTGCCAGCAACAATCCAAGAGTAATGTTGGCTAACATTATTGAAAACTTGTTGGATTATATCTAAAACGAGACTTCTTTCTTAAGATTCTCACCAAATGTTCTATTATCCCCAAGAAAATGTCTTAAAGCATAATCACTATTGTAAAAAATTTCATCTATCACGGATTTTTCATGATTCATACCATAAAAATCAAAGATTTCTCTAGCTTCCCGTATTATGTAATCAAATTCATTCATAAGGACCAGAGTAGCTAACTTTTTAGCAATAGGATTCTTTACTTCGGGAAGTTCAAAAAACAATCTTTGCAAAGTAGGATGAGTGCGGATAAATTTACTTTCAAGTTTCAGAACTAGTGCTGAAATAGCATCCGCATAAGATCTAGTAGTTTTAAGTATAGGAGCATCATCAAGGCTCAAATTTCCAACACAATTGAAAAATTCTTGGATACATTATTTTCCCATAACGTTACATTGCCCCAAGATAAAAGTTTTAGCATCCAGGTTGCCTGTATGTCCAATTTTAGGAGTAAGGCCATCATCTGTTGGTGCCATGCCAAAATCACTCATGAATGCAAGCAAAGAATAGATCTCACGAGAGACGGCGAACGAAAAAAAGAAATGGCGAATAAAACGGCAAACATTTGTGAAGTGGGGGAGAGGAAAATGAGAGACAAATGGCAAATAATGTAATTGTGAGGTGATGAGATTTGTGATTAGGAACCTGATATATGTTGAAGGTGCTCCCTGGCAACGGCGCCAGAAATTCCCTTTGATGTCGCTTGAAGCTACGTCAGTTTTTCCCCAAAGAGGAAGGGATGATGCAGCAAAACAGTGGTAGGTATTTCCCTCATATGTGAAACCAAGTTTATCGAACCAGTAGGAGAACCAAGCAACACAACGTAAACAACACCTGCACACAAATAACAACTTCTCGCAACCCGGCGTGTTAAAGGGGTTGTCAATCTCTTTCGGGGTACGACACCTCAAGATAGGCAAAACGGACGTGAGAAATTTGTAGTAGATTGATAGATCGAGCGCCAAATAAAATAAATAAGAATAAACTGCAGCAAGGTATTTTTGTATTTTTTGTTTAATAGATCTGAAAATAAAAGCAAAGACAAATAGATCACAAACTCAAATATATGAGGAAGAAGACCCGGGGGCCGTAGGTTTCGCTAGTGGCTTTTCTCGAGAAAATAGCAAATGGTGGGTGAAAAAATTACTGTTCGGAAATTGATAGAACTTCAAATAATCATGAAGATATCTAGGCAATGATCATTACATAGGCATCACATCTAATATTAGTAGACCGACTCCTGCCTGCATCTACTAGTATTACTCCACACATTGACCGCTATCCAGCATGCATCTAGTGTACTAAGTTCATGGAAAAATGGAGTAATGCATTAAGAACGATGACATGATGTAGACAAGATCCGTATATCTATGACGTTAGATCTGAATCTCGTCGTTTTATCCTTAGTGGCTACAATACATACGTGTCAGTTCCCCTTCTGTCACTGGGATCAAGCACCGTAAGATCAAACCCAGTATCGGGCACCTCTTCCCATTGCAAGATAAATAGATCAAGTTGGCCAAACAAAACCCAATATCAGAGAAGAAACACGAGGCTATAAGCAATCATGCATATAAGAGATTAAAGAAACTCAAATAACTTTCATGGATATAAAAAGATAGATCTGATCATAAACTCAAAGTTCATCGGATCCCAACAAACACACCGCAAAAGAGTTACATCATATGGATCTCCAAGAGACCATTGTATTGAGAATCAAAAGAGAGAGAGGAAGCCATCTAGCTACTAACTACGAACCCGAAGGTCTACAAAGAACTACTCACACATCATCGGAGAGGCACCAATGGAGGTGGTGAACCCCTTCGTGATGGTGTCTAGATTGGATCTGGTGTTTCTGGACTCTGCGATGGCTGGATGAATATTTCGTCGACTCCCCTAGGGTTTTGGGAATATTGGGGTATTTATCGAGCAAAGAGGCGGTCCGGGGGGCACCCGAGGTGGGCACAACCCACCAGGGCGCGCCTGGGCCTCCTGGCTTGCCCTGGAGGGTTGTCCCCTCCTCGGGACTTCCTGCAGGTGCCACCAGGGCCCATCAGGTGTCTTGTGGCCCAAAAAAATCTCTAAAAAGTTTCGCGGTGTTTGGGCTCCGTTTGATATTGATTTCTTGCGATGTAAAAAACATGCAGAAAATAGCAACTGACGATTGGCACTATGCCAATAGGTTAGTACCTAAAATGATATAAAATGATTATAAAACATCCAAGAATGATAATATAACAACATGGAACAATAAAAAATTATAGATACGTTGGAGACATAGTAGTGATCTACATGAACAATCTTGCTACCGTCAACACCAACTCTCCCCCCTCATTGCAGCGGTGTATCACCTCTTTCCCCTTGCTGTAATCTCTACTTCAACATGGTGCTCAACTCCATATATTATTTGCCAATGATATATGGTTATCCTATGATGTTTGAGTAGACCCGCTTTGTCCTGTGGGTTAATCGTGATCTTGGTTGGTATGATTGTATATTTTATTTATGGTGTTGTCCTACGGTGCCCTCCATTCTCGCGCAAACGTGAGGGCCCCCCGCTGTAGGGTGTTGCAATATGTTCATGGTTCGTTTAAAGTGGGTTGTGAGAGTGACAGAAACTTAAACCGAAGTAAGGGGGTATGATATATGGGAGTAAAGAGGACTTGATACTTAATGCTATGGTTGGGTTTCACGACCTTAATGATCTTTAGTAGCTGCGGATGCTTGCTAGAGTTACAATCATAAGTGCATATGATCCAAGTAGAGAAAGTATGTTAGGTCATGCCTCTCCCTCATATAAAATGGCAAGAATGATTACCGGTACTTGTTATCGATTACCTAGGGACAAATAACTTTCTTGTTGACAAAAGCTATCCACTTTTATTATATTGCAATGTACTTCTAGTTTTATTCTTGCAAAGTAGTTCTAGCATCACTCCTACAAACTAGTTTCATACTTGTTTCCGGTAAAGCAAACGTCAAGTGTGCATAGAGTTGTATTGGTGGTCGATAGAACTTGATGAAATATTTGTTCTACCTTTAACTCCTCATTGGGTTCGACACTCTTACTTATTGAAAAAGGCTACAAACGATCCCCTACACTTGTGGGTTGTGAAGACCTTTTTCTGGCGCCGTTTCCAGGGAGCAATAGCGTGGGGTGAATATTCTCGTGTGTGCTTGTTTGCTTTATCACTAAGTAGTTTTTTATTTTCTGTTCTAAGTTGTTCTCTATCTTTAGTAATGGATATGGAACACAAAACACCAAAAAAATTAGTGGTACTTGCTGCTCATGGAGATTGGGAACCTCCTAAAACCCTCGATGCTCGCTATGTGAAAAATATTATGCACTACTTTGATAATCCTAAGAAAACCCCATTCAACTTGATAATGGGAGTAACGTTGGATCAACATGAATACTTTATGGATTAGTGTCGGGGAAACTGATCACCCACGAACACCTATGGGACCGGAGCCCCTTTTCGGTACGGCAGGGGGCGGAGGATGCACAAAGAGCAGATTGAGGCATGCACACGAGCAGTTTACCCAGGTTCGGGCCGCATAGATGCGTAAAACCCTACTCCTGCTTTGGTTTGTATTGAGTTCTTGCTCCGGAGCGAAGAGAGCTACAGTAAACTCTAACCGCTAGCAAGACCGAGCGTGAGAATGATCCCCCTTCTCTCTACGTGCGCATGGGCCTCCTTTTATATGCTCAAGGGGTCACCGACAGGTGGCAGCGCAGTTGGGGGTAAAAATGTAAAAAGCTTGGTAGTTGGAACAGTGTTCCATACCTAACCCTGACGGCAGGGGACAAGGGCATTAAATGCCCATCGCCGTCGGCCAAACAGTGCAAAAAGTGACCGTCAGGGGCGCCACCGTCCGCCACGACGGTGGTCTTGTCATCGCTGCTTGCCACCGTGTACCCCTGGCTGCACAGCCTTCCGCCACGTGCGCCTGGAAAGTTCCCAGAGCGACACGCGGGTGGATGAGCTGGAGCGCGGGTACTGAGTGGAAGCTTGCCGCGGCTACTATCTTGTCGCTTCCGGGAGCTTGTCGCTCACCGGGCCTTGCCGGGACGCGTGGCGCGTCGCGGCAAGTTTCTTGAGATGCCTCGGAGGTCCTTCCCGGCAAGCTCTTCTTGCCGGGGCCTTGTCTCCTTGCCTTGGATACTCTGTTCTTGAATGGCTCCAAAGGAATCATAAAGGACTTCGGTGGTCGCCTGGCCGGCCTTGCCGCGGGACGCTGCAACTGCCCGTGCACAAGTTCGGGATACTAAGGTACCCCTACTTTAGTACACCGACAGGAGCCCCCGGGCCTGGGCCATACACGGTGCCGAGCGCTGTTGGGCCACGCCCAAAACAGTGCACGGGCATGCGCGGCCTGGGACGTGCCGTATCTTTCTCCGTATCCACCGCGCCTCCCTTAACGACACGCGTTTAATGCGGCGTCGTGGGAGAGATCGTGGGTGGTTTCTTTAATTGGAAATGCGGAACGTCCGCCTCTTCCCCCCTTATAAGCAGGGGAAACAGGGGCAGTTCATCTATCCGCCCGTTGCTTGCTTCAATCTTGAGAACCTCCGCTTCTCCCCTTCTTCCTGCTTCAATCTTGAGAACCTCCGCTTCTCCCCTTCTTCCTGCTTCAATCTTGAGAACCTCCGCTTCTCCCCTTCTTCCCAAAGCTCGAAAGAGAGCAGAGCTCCGCCTCCCGTCGCCACCAGAACCACCAGCGCCGTCGCCCCCCCTCACCGTTCCCGCCATGGCTCCGAAAGGCGAGAAGGGGAAGACCGTGAAGTCGGCCGAGGCGCTGCGGCTCGCGGCGCTGCGGAAGAAGAAGGCTGTCTCCCCCCCCCCAGCTTGGCGCGAGGGAGCTGAGGGACAAGTTCTACCTTTTCGGGGCGAAGGAGACGCGGGCGCATCCGCGCACCAAGGTACTCCCAACCATTGCTTGCGAGATGTTCCCGGGCGGATATGCATTCTTCGCCCTGTTCTTCTACTACGGGCTCTGCCCGTCCTATTCTGAGTTCTTCTGTGATATCATGAACACCTAAGGGTTCCATCTCCTTGACTTCACCCCCAACGCCGTTCTCACCATGGCAGTTTTTGCACATCTGTGCGAAAATTTTGTCGGAGTCTTCCCCAATGTAGCTCTTTTACGCCATTACTTTACGCCCCGAGTAGAGAGAGGGGAGCCTCTGTCCGGCGGGATCTCCTGGATCTCGAGGACCCACAAGAAAGAGGCGTACCTAAAGGGAGAGCTCCGCGGCAAATGGGATGAGTGGAGAGCCAATTGGTGCTGGATTGTAGAGGAGAACCCGCAGCCATTCACCGCCCGGCGCCAAGCCCTAGTAGTACGCGGCAACGACTGGAGCGACTTGGCCCCGGAGGATAGCAGATTGAAGATCACCACTGCCCGGATTCTTCGCCTTAGGCTTGCCGGGCTGACTGTAGGCGCAGTTGGCGCAGACTTTCTCCGCCGCCGCATCGCCCCCCTGCAGGAGAGGAAGAGGTCCGCCTGGGAGTTTGAGAACGCGGCAGACATCATGAGGCTGCGCCCGGGCCTCAATTATAACTTCACTGTCCTGGAGCTCAACGCGATGCTTCAGGAGCTATTCAAGTACGACCCCGACCATCCTGAATGGTTCAGGTTGCCGCGCGGCGTCGTCCCGTTGTGCAACAATTCTGCGCTCAGCCGCATCCGCGCAATGATGCCGCTGTGCGATTCGCACGGGATCGACCCAACTTGGCAGGAGCCCACCGACGAAGCCGTGTAGCAGTTCTTCGACAATGTAGAAGAAACGCCAGTCAACTCCAACGAGAAGAAAGGCCTCACCCGCGACACCACTGACCAGGAGATGGCGTACATCGCCACCAGGCTGGAAGAGGCGGCGGCAGCCGCTGCCGCGGGCGAGTTCGGATACACCGTGGAGGAGGCGGAGGCAGCGGAGGCGACAAGCCTTGCCGAGCAAGAGGAGTTCTTCAAAGCGAGGAAGCCTGTCGGACAAGACGCTGAGCCAAGCGAACCCGCCGAGCAGGGCGTCGAGTCAAGCAGGCCTGCCGAGCAGGGCGCCGAGTCGAGCGGGCCCGTTGAGGACACGAGCGGCTCGCTAGAGATCGGCTCCTCTTCCTCCTCGTCCTCAGGCAGCTCGCCACCACCGGCAGAGCTTGCAGCTCCACCAAGGAGGCGTCTCCGTAAGGCCGGAGACGTGACGGAGCGGCAGACGTGCCAACAGCCACGCCGCACGACACGCGCCACCGCGACAAGCTCGGTTGCCGCGGGGGCGCCTCGAGCTTCTGCAGCAACTGGAGCGGGGTCTTCTCGGACCTCTGCTTCTGCCCCTGCCGCTCCCCACGCCTCGGCGGCAGCCGGAGCGGGGTCGTCTCAGACCACCGTCCCTGCTCCCGCCAAACGACCAAGGGAGCCTACTCCTCCGCCTCCTTGCACCGGGGTGGGCGAGCCAGACTTCGACTTCTCTGCGCTCAGCTCCGACGAGGAAGAAGAAGAGTAAGACTTCGTTGTTTTTTGTAGTTCTTCAATTCTTTGCTTCCTATCTTGTATCTCTTTTGCCTCACTCTGAACCTGTTTTTTTTTGTTTCAGAACTCTGGCCCAGAGGGCGGCAAAGAGGGCCAAGGTCCCGATGATTGTCATCGAGGATGAGTCCGCCGCGACAGCAGGGGGTGCTCCTGAGACAAGCTTGCCGGACCCGGCGACCGATCTTTAGAGCAGCCCCCAGCGTAGCCCCCAGCGTAAGTGTGGTTCATCTTCTGCTGTCGGGTGCGCGTGGGCGTATCTCCTTTACTGATGTCTTGTTTGTTGACTCGTGTAGGAGCAGAGCAGAAACACCGGGAGCGCCAGGAGACTGTTCCCGACGTGCCGCACGCTTCGACTACCCCGCCAAGGGGAAGCTCTCCGGCAAGGGAGAGCCCCCCGCCAAGGGCGAATACTCCGCCAAGGGCGAGCTCTCCGGCGAGGGATGACACTAGCGGCCCTCCGCCGGCGGGAGCTACAACTACACCGCCGAGGGAGAGCTCCTCGGCAAGGAATCTCACCGAGGAGCCGGCCCCCGCAGGTAATCCCTTGGCTTTTCTCCTTTCGATTCTTCTTTTTGGATATTTGCTTGATTGTTTGTCTTTTCTTTTCTTCTGTCAGACCCATCCGTAGTTGAGCCAATGGAGACGGAGGTCGTTGCTGACGACACCGTCATTGCCGAAGAAGTGGTCGGCGCAGACGATCCTGCTGGCGCAGAGGCCGCCGAGGCTGCCGCCGCAGCAGCCGGCGAAGGGGCTGGCAGTCGCACTGACGGCCCTGAGGCCACAGGAGCGCCAGGCGCTACACCGACCGCCGAGCCCTCCGCTGCCGCCGCAGCCCCCAGCACCGACGAACTCGAGCCAGGCGCCTACTTAAAGGCTGGCGACGATGTCTTCATCCAGCTCCCTTGGGCGTCCATGTCCAGGGCGCCGGTCGAGGGAGAGGTCTTCAACGGAGAGGTGCTTGCCTCCGTCGGGCTGAAACTTGTCGACGCGCTGAGCAGTAGCAGCGGCGAGCCGGAGGAGGAGTGGCTGCTACGCAAACTGCTGACACTCTACCGCGCCCGGCAGGCCAAGCTGGAGTCCCGCGAGGCTCTTGCCGCAAAGGCGGGAGCTGATATCGAGAAGTGCGCGGAGGAGCTCCGGGCCATCAACCAAGCGGCTCTCCTGTCCTTGGCGGAGGAGTGGGAGCAGCTTGCCGAGGCGCAGCAGGCCTTCATCCTCGAGAAGGCCGAAGTGGAGGAACAGCATCGGCTTGCCACTGAGAAACTGTCCATGCTGGAGGGCGAGCTGGCGCAGCGGAAAGTCAACCTCGACGGTCACGAGGAAGAACTTGCCGCGCGCGAGCAGTCGCTTGGCGGAGCTCTCCATGAAGCAAAGGATGCTGCCGCGGCTGCTGAGACCGCCAAGAAGGAGCTAGAAGCAAGGGTGGCGCAGCTCGAAGCCAACCTCAAGACGAGCGGCGAGGAGGTTGCCGCGCTCAAGCTTGAGCGAGAGAAGGATGCCCACAGCCACTCGGAGCTGCAGGTCCGCCTCGCCGATAAGGGCAAGGAGCTCACCGGCGCCAAGGACTCCATCGCCGATCTCGAGCTGAAGCTGGCGACCTTGACCCAAACGCTGGACGGCGCCAGGGAGCGGGAGGCGACCCTGAAGGAGGAGGTCAGGGCCGAGAAGGCACTGCTGGCGAGCGCTGCCGTCACCCAAAACATCTTCAGGGAGAACGTCGAGCACTGGACAGAGGGTCTTGTCAACACCGTCGCGGATATCGACAAGGAGCTGGCGCAGCTGGGGGCGAAGTATCTCGGGTACTCCACCGGTGAGAATCTCCACCCCAGCGCCAAGCTCACTCTGTTCTTCAGAGGCGTGGCGACGGCCCTCCAGCAGCTCCGGGAAAGGATCCCAAGGCAACTGGCGGACGAGTCGCGCAAGCTCTGCGCGGGCGTTCTTCAAAAGGTGCTGATGAAGGTGGCTTTCTGCAATCCAGGCCTCAACCTCACCAACGTCATGAGGAGCTTGCCGTCGGACGTTGATATGGAGGCGCTCAAGGCCCTTGTCGCACCCATTGTGGACAAGGTGAGCGGCATCAAGAGGGTCGAGGGTGACCGCGCGGATTAAGCTTGCCCATTTTCTTCTTTCCTTGTCGCTGCTAACCATGTTATGAACAATAGTCTTTTAGAACTGCGACAAGTCACTTTGTAATATAACTCTATTTTGGGTAGTAATTGCACTGTTATTTCCTCTACTTGATCTCTTGCTTTGTATGTCTTTACCCTACGCTTTTAGGGAACTTGCCGGCGCAGGCACCTTTGCCGCGAGCGCTGAGTGCGGAACTTGAGCAGCCTGCTGGCGGTGTCGCTACCGACAAGAAACCTTGTCGCAACTAGCTGCAGCGCACTTAAGTTGTTGAGCGGGCTCGAAAACAAAGTAAGGGCGCGACACTAGTCGCAGCACACTTAAGCTGTTGAGCAAACTCGAAACAAAGTAAGGGTGCAACTAGCTACGAGTTGGTTCCTCCACGCACAGGTTTTCCATACAAAGCACGGTTGTTCAAGGAAGATAACTCAAAAATTTAAAAATTTAATTGCTCAAACTTTGGTAACTTAGCTTTTGTGTTGTTTGCTTCCCGACAAGGCGGAACTTTCTTGAACGGCGCTTGGTCCATACCACCATCTTCTCCTCCCCCCGGCAAACTTGTGCGCGAGGGAACTTTGCTTTGCTTGAGAAAGAAAGAAGAGAAAATACAGATATGGAGCCTTTGTGCTCGTTATTGCTTACCGGGAATAGGCGCTGCACAAGGTGTCAGATAATACATGCATAAAGTAAAAAGCATGAAACGACAAGATGTGCAATGTACATGCGCTTTACTGATGCACGGGGTCTGCGCCCGGCTTTGTACAAAGGATTACATGCAACAGCGGCAAGACTTGTACAAAAGGTGGTTGCCGGAGCGGGTCACGCCAACCGCACCTTACGGGTAAAACTTACGAAGATGTTCTATGTTCCAGGAGTTGCTCACCGGAAAGCCATCTTCGGTCTCAAGGCGGACATCTCCAGGCCTAGTGACTCGTTTCACCCGATAAGGGCCTTCCCACTTCGGCGTCAACTTGTTAGAATTCTTGGCAGACTGAACGCGCCGAAGTACAAGGTCGCCTTCCTCGAGACTTCTGGCGTTAACTTTGCGGCTATGGTAGCGGCGCAAAGCTTGCTGGTAGCGAGCAGCTCGTACAACAGCCTGAAGACGGTCTTCCTCAAGGAGCAGCACGTCATCTTGTCGCAGCTGCTCTTGCTCGAGCTCATCATAAGCGAGCACTCGAGGTGACCCGTATACGAGTTCCGTGGGGAGAACTGCCTCCGCTCCATAGACTAGTGCGAAGGGTGTCTGTCCAGTGGCTCGATTTGGCGTCGTTCTGATCGACCAAAGAGCCGCCGGCAGCTCCTCGATCCAGTTTCTTCCGCACTTGTGCAGCTTGTCGAAAGTTCTGGTCTTGAGGCCACGCAGCACTTCAGCATTTGCCCTCTCCGCTTGACCGTTGCTTCTCGGGTGAGAAACAGAAGCGAAGCAGACCTTGGCGCCAAGATCTTGGACGTACTGCATGAAGGTGCAGCTCGTGAACTGCGTACCGTTGTCGGTGATGATCCTGTTAGGGATTCCGAAGCGGCAAACAATCGACCTGAAGAACTTGACTGCTGACTGTGCGGTCACCTTTCTCACTGGTTCCACTTCCGGCCATTTTGTGAACTTGTCGATTGCAACGTACAAGTACTCAAAGCCCCCGGCTGCGCGGGGAAAAGGGCCGAGGTTGTCGAGCCCCCAGACCGAAAATGGCCAGGATAAAGGGATCGTCTGGAGAGCTTGAGCTGGCTGGTGTATCTGCTTGGAATGGAACTGGCACGCTTCACACTTGGTTACTTGTGCAGTTGCATCCTGGAGGGCTTCTGGCCAAAAGAAACCTTGCCGGAATGCTTTGCCGGCAAGTGCTCTTGCGCCAATGTGGTGACCACATATGCCTTCGTGTATCTGTGCCAACAGCTTCTGTCCATCTTCCCGGGGAATACACTTCAATTTCACACCGTTGAGTCTTGTTCTATACAGTATGTTGTCGACAAACTTGTACATACTTGACTGCCGGGCTACTCTCTCTGCTTCTTCTTGCTCTTCAGGAAGCTCTCCTGTCTGAAGGAAACGGACAATCTGCTGTGCCCATGCTGGAGCTTGTGGCTCGACAACAAGGACTAAAGGCACGTCTGCTGCTGCGGGAACATCCGCTTCTACGGCGAGAACTTGTGTCTTAGCCGGAGCTTGATGTTCCCCGGCAAGCTTGCTGGAGCAAAACTTGTCGGGAGCGTCTGCTTCAACTGTACAAACCCTAGGGCTTGCAGGAGCAGACTGCTCCTCAGCACTCTTAGTGTTGAGCTTGGGGACCTTGTTGGCGGCGGCTTCGGGAAGCTCTGCCGGAAGATAGTCGCCAGAGATCAACTTCCTCTTCTTGCTCTGCCCAGTCGATGGTGTTACAGATGGTTGAGTTAGCTTGAGCACAAAGATCCCTAGTTCCACAGGTAACTTAAGTGCGGCGCACTTTGACAGGCCGTCAGCGATGTCGTTTTGAGCTCTTGGAACATGCTCCATCTGTAGGCCGTCAAAGTATTCCTCAAGCTTCCTCACTTCATCAACGTAAGCTTCCATTAACGGGCTCTGGTAATTCTTGTTCACTTGACGGATGACAAGCTGCGAGTCTTCCCTGACAATTAGCTTCTTGATCCCAAGGTCTGCCGCGATCCTGAGACCGGCAAGCAAACCTTCATACTCTGCAGTATTGTTTGTCGCTTGCTCCTTGGGAAAGTGCATCTGGACTATGTACTTGAGGTGCTCTCCGGTGGGTGCGACAAGCAGCACACCAGCACCGGCGCCTTGCAGCGAGAAGGCACCATCAAAGTACATCAGCCACTCTTTGCTTGCTTCTTTGACAGGGATGCTCGTTTCTGGAATCTCTTCATCTGGTGTTGGCGTCCACTCTGCGATGAATTCTGCCAATGCTCTGCTCTGGATAGTTGAAGTGCTTTCAAACTTGAGTCCAAAGCTTGACAGTTCCAGTGCCCACTCAACAATCATGCCTGTTGCTTCCGGATTTTGTAATATCCTCTTCAGCGGAAAGCGAGTGACAACTATTATCTCATGTGCTTGGAAGTAATGGCGTAGCTTTCTCGAGGCCATGAGAAGGCCGAAAAGCAGCTTCTGCACACCAGAGTACCTTGATCTAGCCCCCTGGAGAAGGGAGCTGACAAAGTAAACTGGGCGCTGCACCATTTTCTTCCGTACCTCCTCTTGCATCTGCGCAGATCCGACCTTGTCGGGACCAGAGCTTGTCGGGGAAGCCCCCTGCTTGTCGCTGGATGCACTTGCCGCGGTTGCTGGTTCGTCATCTGCCTCCCTCTCCGCTACTAACGCAGCACTAACCACTTGATTTGTTACCGCTAGGTACAGCAGCAACTTCTCTTGTGGTTTAGGTGCGACAAGTATTGGAGTGGAGGACAGGTACCTCTTCAAGTCTTCCAGCGCAGCCTCCGCTTCCAGAGTCCATTTCATTGGACCCGCCTTTTTCAAAATTTTGAAAAACGGCAGGGCGCGCTCAGCTGACTTAGAGATAAACCTGCTGAGAGCAGCCACGCAACCGGCAAGTCTTCGCACATCCTTGACGCGCTTCGGTGCTTCTATCTGCTCAATGGCCTTGATCTTGTCGGGATTGGCTTCAATTCCCCTCTGAGACACAAAGAACCCGAGAAGCTTGCCGGAGGGGACTCCAAAGACACACTTCTCGGGGTTGAGCTTGAGCTGGATCTTGCGCAGATTTGCAAAGGTCTCTTCCAAATCTTGTATCAGGGTTGCTCTGTCCTTGCTCTTGACCACTATGTCATCCATGTATGCTTCTACATTTCTGTGAATCTGTGGCTCAAAAGCTGTATGGACCACCCTTGCGAATGTTGAACCAGCATTCTTCAAACCAAAAGGCATCCTTATGAAGCAGTAAGTGCCACATGGAGTGATGAATGCGGTCTTCTCTTCATCTTCTTCTGCCATGAAGATCTGATGATATCCTGAGTATGCGTCAAGAAATGAAAGCAGGTCGCATCCGGCCGTGGAGTCAACAATCTGGTCAATGCGCGGCAAGGGAAATGGGTCTTTTGGACAAGCTTTATTTACATCAGTGAAGTCAATACAAAGCCTCCATTTCCCGTTTGCCTTACGCACGACTACTGGATTGGCCAACCACGTTGGATGGAGCACTCCTCTGACAAGGCCTGCTGCTTCCAACTTCAGGATCTCTTTTGCTATGAACTCTTGGCGCTCCATTGCTTGTTTCCTGACTTTTTGCTTGACGGGCCGCGCGTGAGGACATACAGCAAGCTTGTGCAAAATCACTTTCCTGGGAACACCGGGGATGTCAGACGGTTGCCATGCAAACACGTCGACGTTCGCCAGCAGGAAAGCAACGAGCGCGCTTTCCTATTTAGGATCAAGCGTGGCACTGATGGTGAAAGTACCACCAGTGCCGTCCTCCTTGGAGGACACCTTCTTTGTCTCCGACGGAGCTGCCATCGTCTTCTTACACTTGCCGGTGGAGCTCGATGGTGCGTCCTCGACGGCAGCGCAGCACTCCGAAGAGGTGCGTTTGCCGGAGTGGGCCCCAGAGCTCTTGCCGGACTTGGTCTTCTCCTTCCCCCCGGGAGCTTCAGCGGCAAGTGTCTTGCTATTTGTTGCGGCTGCTGCTTCCCGGTAGATCTTGTCGGCGCAGATAAGGGCATCTTTCTTGTCGCCAGGGACAGAGATGACGCTTATCGGGCCGGGCATCTTCAACATGTTGTAAGCATAGTGAGAGGCTGCCATGAACTTGGCGAGCGCTGGACGGCCAAGTATTCCATTGTAAGGCAATGGAAAATCGGCAACGTCAAAAGTGACTTTCTCAGTCCTGAAGTTTAGCTCCCCGCCAAACGTCACTGGCAGCATGATCTTCCCTTTCGGCTTGCTCCTTCCCGGGTTGATTCCTTGGAACATGCCGGTTTCTTCGAGCTCGCTGTCGGGGATTTGGATTTTGTGAAGCACAGCGGAGGAGATCAGGTTCAAACCGGCCCCGCCGTCAACTAACATCTTTGTGACTTTGAGGTTGCGGATAGTTGGTGAGACCAACATCGGCAAGCACACGACCGCCGTTGTGCAATCGGGGTGGTCCTCAATATCAAAGACGATAGGCGTGCTAGACCATTTCAGAAGTTTGCGCGATTCAACAGGTGGTTCTGCTGCGTTGACTTCCCGCACCCACTGTTTGAGTTGCTGGTGTGAAGTGTGCAGAGAAGCACCGCCGTCAACGCACACAACTTATGTGGGTTTCTGAAACTCCTGCTCGCTGGTCTCACCATCATCCATGTCCTCCTCGTTGTCGTCGTCTTCGTCCTTGTCGCAGCCGCGGGGAGGTCTGTCTCCTTGCCGCTGCTTGGCCTTGCCGCGGCGTCCTCCCCGGCCGTTGAATGGCCGCTTCTTGCCGGATCCCTCACCACCTCCTTGGGCCTTCTCCTTGTCGCGCCGCTCGTACTCAGCCTTCTGCTGCTCGACGAGCTGCTCGACTCTCTTGCAGTTCTGGAGGTCATGACCCTTGGTGCGGTGGATCTTGCAATACTGCTTGTCGGTGCCGTCCTGCTTGTCGGCGGCCGCCATAGCCTGGCAGTTGGTGCATGCGGCAGTCTCCTTGTCGGAGCTACCAATTTGGGCTTTCTTGGCGCTAGCTTCCTTGCCGGACTGCTCCACGACTAGCACTTCCTTGTTCTTCTTCTTCCTGTTGTTCCGCCGCCGGTTTTTCTTTTCCTGGGTGGCATCCTCACTGTCAGATCCTCCTGCGCCTGTATCCTCTCCGGGGAGTTTCTTCCCCTCCTCAGCGCGTGCACACTTGTCGGCCAGGGCATAAAGCTCACTGACGTCTCGGATCTTGCACATCGCCATCTCCTCCCTCATCCTGTGGTTACGCACGTTCTGATGGAACGCGCTGATAACCGCGGCAGGGTGGACGTCTGGGATGTTCTGTTGGATACGGCTGAATCTTTGGATGTACTTGCGCAGGGGCTCTCCTTCCTTTTGAGCGAGCAAATGAAGGTCACTCTCCTGGCCATGAGGCTTGTGGCCGCCCGTGAAGGCGCCGACAAACTGATGGCACAAGTCTGCCCAAGAAGAAATGGAGTTGTCCGGCAAGTGCATGAGCCAGGACCTGACGTTGGGTTTGAGTACCAGAGAAAAGTAGTTGGCAAGGATCTTCTCGTCTCGCCCCCCGGCAGCTTGCACCGCAATGGTGTAGATGCCGAGGAACTCCTACGGGTGCGTCTTGCCGTCGTACTTCTCCGGCACGTCTGGCTTGAAATTCTTCATGCTGGGCCACTGGACTTGCCGCAGCTCACGAGTGAACACAGGACAACCTACCGCGTACGATAAGTCGCCTGGTCCCCCTGGCGCTTGCATGTCGACAGTGGGCCCAGCGCGCTGGTCTGACTGACGCCGCGCTTCTCTTCGGCGCTCGATGCGAGTACGAGCGTCTTCGTGTCGGCGATCTTGAAGAACTTGGCGCTGATCGCGACGAGCTCGCGGATCCGACGACACGGTGGAGTCGCTGTCGAGGTTGACCCGGCGAGTCGGCGATTTTGCCCTTCGGGGCGGAGAGTGCATGGTGGTTGCACCCCCACAAGTCTTGTCGCCATCAGTCCGTGCCTGGCTGGCTTGCCGCGGCCGCGACGTGCTCGGCTGCTGTGGAGTGTCGCCGTTGGCGAAGGCGATGAGACTCTGAATGGTGGCCCTCCAGCCGTCGGCCTTGTCTGCCGCTGGAGGGAAGTCTAGGAGCAGTTGAGCTCGTGCTAGAGCTTCTGCTGGAGTGGCGGGTAGCGGTGGCGAACGGTGCGAGGAGCGGGACACGCTCGGACTTCTAACCGTGTTAGAAGGAGCAACATCCCGTCCAGGTGACCGTGCCTTGCTCGTGCCGGCATGTTGGTGTGCATGCTGGCCTTGAGCGTCCCGAGATCCGCCGGCTTGGCCTTGGCCCAGCAAACGTATGGTACCGTGGGTACCATGACGCTGCCGGTCCCGCATCTCCTGAGACGGGTGCGGTGCATGTACGGACGCCGAGGTCTTGGAGTGCGCCTGGTCGTGTGCCTTGTCCTTGGACTTGGCGGCGCCGTGAGTTCCCTCGTCGACGCCCGTTCTTCCGCCGGCGTCTACCCCACCAGCCGTTGGCTCCGGCGGTGGTGGGATCGACGCAGACGGACCTGCGGCCTCCGAAGCTTTCTTCTTCGATGGCATGTTGATGAAGAAGTTGAAGATCTGGCCCGTGTGCAGGCCGGATCAGGTTCACACAAACTCGACACACCCCCTACCTGGCGCGCCAAAGATGTCGGGGAAACTGATCACCCACGAACACCTATGGGACCGGAGCCCCTTTTCGGTACGGCAGGGGGTGGAGGATGCACAAAGAGCAGATCGACGCATGCACACGAGCAGTTTACCCAGGTTCGGGCCGCGCGGATGCGTAAAACCCTACTCCTGCTTTGGTTTGTATTGAGTTCTTGCTCGGGAGCGAAGAGAGCTATAGTACACTCTAACCGCTAGCAAGACCGAGCGTGAGAATGATCCCCCTTCTCTCTACGTGCGCATGGGCCTCCTTTTATATGCTCAAGGGGTCATCGACAGGTGGCAGCGCAGTTGGGGGTAAAAATGTAAAAAGCTTAGTAGTTGGAACAGTGTTCCATACCTAACCCTGACGGCAGGGGACAAGGGCATTAAATGCCCATCGCCGTCGCCCAAACAGTGCAAAAAGTGACCGTCAGGGGTGCCACCGTCCGCCACGACGGTAGTCTTGTCATCGCTGCTTGCGACCGTGTACCCCTGGCTGCACAGCCTTCCGCCACGTGCGCCTGGAAAGGTCCCAGAGCGACACGCAGGTGGATGAGCTGGAGCGCGGGTACTGAGTGGAAGCTTGCCGCGGCAAGCGCCTTGCCGCGGCTACTATCTTGTCGCTTCCGGGAGCTTGTCGCTCACCGGGCCTTGCCGGGACGCGTGGCGCGTCGCGGCAATTTTCTTGAGATGCCTCAGAGGTTCTTCCCGGCAAGCTCCTCTTGCCGGGGCCTTGTCTCCTTGCCTTGGATACTCTGTTCTTGAATGGCTCCAAAGGAATCATAAAGGACTTCGGTGGTCGCCCGGCCGGCCTTGCCGCGGGACGCTGCAACTGCCCGTGCACAAGTTCGGGATACTAAGGTACCCCTACTTTAGTACACCAACAATTAGCGCTTGACTCATAAAGGGAAATTGCTATGGGATCCAATTTGTGTGTTGCATTGGTATGCTCGAGATTTATGCTTGAGATATGATTATACTTGTTGCTCTAGGATGAATGCTCCACACCTTCCGTTTTCATGCAAATTTAATGACAATGAAACCTTGCTTCTTATGCTAGAGGTATATATGATTACTATGATGTGGAAATAATAGAGGAATTTGTTGCTTTTAAGGGTGCTTATGAAATTGAATCTTTGTTTGAAAGGTACGAAGCTTTTGATGATGATGTTTATAGACCTGAAATTTTTGCCATCCTCAAATATTGCTATGATAATTACAAATACAATTCAGATATTGATATATTTATTGAGAAAGTCTCCGCTGTCCAGGAAGAGACTAATATTTTTCAGGAGTCTATGGAAGAAGGAATTGATGATATTGTGAGCCCATTGGATGAGAAAGATGAGGAGGAGAGTGACGAACAAAAGGATGAAGAACGGATTAGCTACCCGTGCTCACCTTTTGATGAGAGTAACCCCTCAACTCATACATTGTTTAATTTCCCTTCATTCTTACCGAAGGATGAATGCTATGATAATTGCTATGATCCCGTTGATTCACTTGAAATATCCCTTTTTGATGAACTTGATGCTTGCTATGCTTGTGGCCAAGATGCCAATATGAATTATGCTTATGGAGATGATCTTGCTATAGTTCGTTATGTTAAGAATGAAATTGTTGCTATTGCACCCACACATGATAGTCCTATTATCTTTTTGAATTATCCAAATTACACTATATCAGAGAAATTTGCACTTATTAAGGATTATATTGATGGATTGCCTTTTACCGTTACACAGGATGATTTGGATGAATACAATATGCATGTGCTTTCTGCTCCCACTTGCATTTATTATGAGAGATGAACTACATCTCCGCCTCCTTAGAGAAATTTGCACTTATTAAGGATTATATTGATGGATTGGCTTTTACCGTTACACATGATGATTTGGATGAATACAATATTCATGTGCTTGCTGCTCCCACTTGCATTTATTATGAGAGAGGAACTACATCTCCGCCTCCCTATGTTTCCAACACGATAGAATTGCAAGAAACTTCTTATACTATGCATTGGCCTTTACTTGATGTGCATGAATTGTTCTCGTATGACATGCATATGCATATGAAGAGAGTTAGAATTCGTTGTTGTATGAAAAATATCACTTTGTGCTCACTACTAAATGCCAAATCATTGCTAGTTAAAATTGGCTTTGATATACCTTGGGATTCAGGTGGATTCATTACTTGAGCACTTTATGCCTAGCTTAATGGCTTTAAAGAAAGCGCTGCCAGGGAGACAACCCCGAAGTTTAAAACAAAATTGTCATTAATTTCTGTTGAGTGCTTTTATAAAGTTTTAAAACAAAAAAATATAGAGGGGAACCTAAAACTTTTTCAAAAAGAGAAGCGATTGAAAGGTGGTGCATTGCGGAAATAAGGGTCGACCTTGAACACTGGTGTTCATGCTTATGGAAACAATGTAGAATTTTTCATGGAAGTTTCTCACAGAAATAATTATCCCCTTGTACAATTCCATTGTATTATAAAAATAATGTGCCAAGGTTTGCCTTTAGGATGATTAGATTGCTTGTTGGTTTGTGCGATGCAAAACAGAAACTTTGGCTGTAGTGCATGATTTTTCATTTTTTACCGGAAAGTCAAACGGTTCTGAAACTTTTTTGCACAGTCTTGCTATACAAAATGTTTATTTTTCCTTTTTTTTAGAATTTTTAGAGTTATAGAAGTGTGGTGAATGTTCAAATCTTTACAGACTGCCCTGTTTTCAAAGATTGCTGTTATAGCTTCATTATTTGCATATGTTTGAATTCTTGTTGAAGCCTCCTTGACTTGGGCCATATAATTGTGATAGAATATAGTGGGTAATGTTTGTTTATAATTATACAATAATGTTAGAGCAGTACATGATGAGATTTCATTGATCATAGGCACTAACCCCACCAATAAAAGTTCGGTTAAGTTTTGTGTGGATGAAGTGTTCGAAGATCGAGGAGGTATCGATATGGGGAGAACGAGGAGAGGAAAGAGCTCAAGCTTGGGGATACCTGCTACTTCTCGAGCTTGCGTTGTATTCCCTCGAAGAGGAAAGGGAGATGCAGCACAGTAGTGTAAGTATTTCCCTCAGTTTTTGAGAACCAAGGTATCAATCCAGTAGGAGACCACGCGCGAGTCCCTCGCACCTGCACAAACAAATAAGAACTTCGCAGCCAACGCGATAAGGGGTTGTCAATCCCTTTACGGTCACTTACGAAAGTGAGATCTGATAGAGATGATAGTTGATATTTTTGGTATTTATGATTATAAGAACAGAAAGTAAAAGCGGAAAAAGTAAAGTAGGTGTAGATTGATATGTTGAGAATAGACTCGGGGGCCATAGTGTTCTCTAGTGGCTTCTCTCATGATAGTGATATTCTATGGCGGGTAAACAAATTACTGTCGAGCAATTGATAGAAAGGCGAATAATTATGAGACAATCTAGGCATGATCATTATATATAGGCATCATGTACGAGACAAGTAGACCGAAACGATTCTGCATCTACTACAATTACTCCACACATGGACCGCTATCCAGCATGCATCTAGTGTATTGAGTTCATAAGAACAGAGTAACGCCTTAAGCAAGATGACATGATGTAGAGGGATAAACTCAAGCAATATGATATAAACCCCATATTTTTATCCTCGACGGCAACAATACAATACGTGCCTTGCTGCCCCTACTGTCACTGGGAAAGGACACTGCAAGATTGAACCCAAAGCCAAACACTTCTCCCATTGCAAGAACTATAGATCTATTAGGCCAAACCAAACCAATAATTCGAAGAGACTTGCAAGGATATTATAATCATACATAAAGAGTTCAGAGAAGAACCAAATATTTATCAAAGATAATCTTGATCATAAACCCACAATTCATCGGATCTCGACAAACACACCGCAAAAAGAGATTACATCGAATAGATCTCCTCGAAGACCGAGGAGAACTTTGTATTGAGATCCAAAGAGAGAGAGAAGAAGCCATCAAGATACTAGCTATGGACCCGAAGGTCTGTGGTAAACTACTCACAACTCATGGTGAGATGAAGATGATGATGTAGAAGCACTTCGTGGTAGATCCCCCCTCTGGTGGAGCTCCGGAACAGGCCCCAAGATGGGATCTCACGGTAACAGAAGGTTACGGCGGTGGAACTAGGGTTTTTTCTTCTCCTCTGATGGTTTCGGGGTACGTAGGCTTATATAGGAGGAAGGAGGGCACCGGGGGCCTTACGTGGGACCCACGAGGTAGGGGGGCGCGCCCTGGGGGGGG
>LR738715.1:713085845-713104674 GCA_902687465.1 Secale cereale | reverse complement strand
GGGGGGGGGGCACCCCCCACCCTCGTGGGCACCACATCAGCCCTACTATGTGGTTCTCAAGTCTCCCGTGCGTGTTTTTCTCCAAAAATATCTCTCCCGAAGGTTTCATTCCATTTGGACTCTGTTTGATATTCCTTTTCTGTAAAACCCTGAAACGGGCAAAAAACAGCAATGTGGACTGGGCCTTTGGGTTAGTAGGTTAGTCCCAAAAATAATATAAAAGTGTATGACAAAGCCTATTAAACATCCAAAACATCATAAATAATAGCATGGAACAATAAAAAATTATAGATACGTTGGAGACGTATCAAGCATCCCCAAGCTTAATTCCTGCTCGTCCTCGAGTAGGTAAATGATAAAAACAATTTTTTTTTGATGTGGAATGCTAACCAACATAGTTTTTCAATGTAATTCTCTTAATTGTGGCATGAATGTTCAGATCTGAAAGATTAAAGACAAAAGTCTATATTCACATAAGAAATAATAATACTTCAAGCATACTAACAAAGCAATCATGTCTTCTCAAAATACTATGGCTAATGAAAGTTATCCCCACAAAATCATATAGTCTGGCTATGCTCCCTCTTCATCACACAAAATATTCATATCATGCACAACCCCGATTTCAGCCAAGCACTTGTTTTCAAACTCTATTCTTTCAAACCTTTCAACTTTCACGCAATACATGAGCGTGAGCCATGGACATAGCACTAAGGGTGGAATAGAGAGGTGGTTGTGGAGAAGACAAAAGGGAGGGAGATAGTCTCACGTCGACTAGGCGTATCAACGGGCAATGGAGATGCCCATCAATAGATGTCAATGTGAGTGAGTAGGGATTGCCATGCAATAAATGCACTAGAGCTAAATATGTATGAAAGCACAACAAAAGAAACTAGTGGGTGTGCATCCAACTTGCTTGCTCACGAAGACCTAGGGCATTTGAGGAAGCCCATTGTTGGAATATACAAGCCAAGTTCTATAATGAAAATTCCCACTAGTATATGAAAGTGACTAAACATGCGACTCTCTATCATGAAGAACATGGTGCTACTTTGAAGCACAAGTGTGGAAAAAGATAGTAGCAATTGTCCCTTTTTCTTTTTCTTCTTCTTTTGTGCCTTTCTTTTTTTCTTCTTTGGCCTTTCCTTTTTTTCTGTTTTTTTTCTCTTTTTTTTGTGGAGGGGCTTTATTGATTTAGCCTTTCCTCACATGGGACAATGCTCTAATAATGATGATCATCACACTTTCACTGAATTACAACTCGATACTAGAACAAAGTATGACCTATATGAATGCCTCCGGCGGTGTACCGGGATGTGCAATGAATAAAGAGTGACATGTATGAAAAGTTATGCATGGTGGCCTTGCCACAAATACGATGTCAACTACATGATCATGCATGGCAATATGACAATATGATGCGTGTCATATGAACAGAACGGTGGAAAGTTGCATGGCAATATATCTCGGAATGGCTATGGAAATGCCATGATATGTAGGTATGATGGCTGTTTTGAAGAAGGATATATAGTGGGTGTATGGTACCGGTGAAAATTGTGTGGTAGAAGAGAGGCTAGCAATGGTGGAAGGGTGAGAGTGCGTATAATTCATGGACTCAACATTAGTCATAAGAACTCATATACTTATTGCAAAAATCTACGAGTCATCAAAACAAAGCAATCAACGCATGCTCCTAGGGGGGAGGTTGGTAGGAGTTAACCATCGAGCGCCCCTGACCTCCACACAAAGGTTGACACTTTACAAATACCTCATGCTCTAACTTCGTCACATAGCGGTTCACCATACGTGCATGCTACGGGAATCACTAACCTTGACACAAGTATTTCTCAATTTCATAATAACTCCACTAGCATGAGTCTAATATCACTATCCTCATATCTCAAAACAATTATCAAGCATCCAACTTCTCATCATATTCAATGCACTTAGTGTGAAAGCTTTTACTACATTGATATTGGATGTCTATCATGTGAAGACTAGTTTTATAGCCTAAACACATTACCATGCTGTTTTAATAGACTCTCAAATGGATATAAGTGAAGCATGAGAGTTCAACAATATCTTCAAAATATTATCACCACTGTGCTCTAAAAGATATAAGTGAAGCACTAGAGCAAAAACTATTCAACTCAAAAGATATAAGTGAAGCACATAGAGTGTTCTAACAATTCCTAGGTCATATTTAACTCTCACAAATAGTTGTGTCCATAAAGGATAATTGTGGCAAACTAACAAGCAAACACTCAAATTATACAAGACGCTCCAAGCAAAACACATATCATGTGGTGAATAAAAATATAGCTCCGAGTATTGTTACCGATGGATGAAGACGAAAGAGGGGATGCCTTCCCGGGGCATCCCCAAGCTTAGACTTTTGGTTGTCCTTGATTTTTACCTTGGGGTGCCATGGGAATCCCCAATCTTAGGCTCTTGCCACTCTTTGTTCCATAGTCCATCAAAGCAATACTCAAAACTTGAAAACTTCACAACACAAAACTTAGACAAAAATCTCGTAAGCTCCGTTAGTATAAGAAAGCAAACCACTACTCAAAGGTACTGCAATGAATTCATTCTTTGTTTATATTGGTGTTAAACCTAATGTATTCCAACTTCTCTATGGTTCGTACCTCCCAATATTACTCATAGATGCATTGAAATAAGCAAACAACACACGAAAAATAGAATCTGTCAAAAACAGAACAGTCTGTAGTAATCTACAGGTTTCACATACTTATGTAACTCCAAAAAATTCAAACTAAATTGGTAAAAGTGAGGAATTTGTCTATTAATCATCTTCAAAAAGAATCAACTAAATAGCATGCTCCAGTAAAATCTGATGACCATTCTAGCGAGCGCTAACGATTGTGTTTTTCATAGCAAGATCATATAAACTTCACACAAGTCTTCCCAAAGGTTCTACTTGGCACAAACACTAATTAGAACACAAAACCACATCTAAACAGAAGCTAGATGCAATATATATTCCTAAACAGAAGCAAACAAATTTATAAAATTGGGTTGCCTCCCAACAAGCTGTTTCTTTATAGCCATTAAGATAGGCTTGAGAATTTAATGATGCTCACATGAATGATAAGAATTGAAGCACAAAGAGAGCATCATAAAACATGTGAGAAACACATCTAATTCTAACATACTTCCCATGCATAGGCATTTTATAAGCAAACAAATTATCATAGCAAGCAAGATCTAGTGTATGCAAGGAAGAAGGAAGAAACAAGATCAATCTCAACATGAAGAGAGGTAATTTAGTAACATGAAGATTTTTATGACCATATTTTCCTCTCTCATAATAATTGCATGTAGGATCATAAGCAAATTCAACAATATAGCTATCACATAACATATTCTCAACATGATCTACATGCATGCGAAGTTGGCACTCTTCCAAAATAGTGGGATCAACATTAACTAAAGTCATGACCTTTGCAAACCCACTTTTATCAAAAATTTCATAAGATTGATCAATATATAAACTAGTGGGATCAAAAGTTGACACTCTTTCAAATCCACTTTCAATATTATGGCAAACATTATTATCAATCTCATATTCATGATGGGGTTTAAATAAATTTTCAAGATCGTAAGAATCATCACCCCAATCATGATCATTGCAACAAGTAGTGGGCATAGCAAAATAAGCATCCCCAAGCTTAGGGTTTTGCATGTCATTAACACAATTGACATTAATAGAATTTACAATAACATCATTGCAATCATGCTTTTTATTTAACAAGCTATCATGAATCATTTTTTCTTTTTACAATTCCTCACAATTTCCAGATTCATGAATTTTAAACAAAACCCCATAAAGATAATCTAGTGCACACAGCTCACTAGCAATAGGTTCAACATAATTGGAACTCCTAAAGAGATTAGCAAGCGAAGAAGCAAGCTAATAGAGGGAACATAGTAACACAAGCAAACAAAAAGGCGAATGGAAAAAGGGCAAATAAAATGGCAAGGGTGAAGTGGGGGAGAGGAAAACGAGAGGCAAAGAATGTAATGCGAAGGATAAGGGTTTGTGATAGGTACTTGGTATATGACTCTTGCGTAAGCCTCCCCGGCAACGTCGCCAAAAATTCTTCTTGCTACTTCTCGAGCTTGCGTTGTATTCCCTCGAAGAGGAAAGGGAGATGCAGCACAGTAGCGTAAGTATTTCCCTCAGTTTTTGAGAACCAAGGTATCAATCTAGTAGGAGACCACGCGCGAGTCCCTCACACCAGCACAAACAAATAAGAACTTCACAGCCAATGCGATAAGGGCTTGTCAATCCCTTTACGGTCACTTACGAAAATGAGATCTGGTAGAGATGATAGTTGATATTTTTGGTATTTTTGATTATAAGAACAAAAACTAAAAGCGGAAAAAAGTAAAGTAGGTGTAGATTGATATGTTGAGAATTGATACAGGGGCCATAGTGTTCTCTAGTGGCTTCTCTCATGATAGCGATATTCTACGGCGGGTAAACAAATTACAGTCGAGCAATTGATAGAAAAGCGAATAATTATGAGACTATCTAGGCATGATCATTATATATAGGCATCACGTCCGAGACAAGTAGACCGAAACGATTCTGCATCTACTACTATGACTCCACACATCGACCGCTATCCAGCATGCATCTAGTGTATTGAGTTCATAAGAACAGAGTAAAGCCTTAAGCAAGATGACATGCCATAGAGGGATAAACTCAAGCAATATGATATAAACCCCATCTTTTTATCCTCGATGGCAACAATTCAATACGTGCCTTGCTGCCCCTACTGTCACTGGGAAAGGACACCGCAAGATTGAACCCAAAGCCAAGCACTTCTCCCATTGCAAGAACTATAGATCTAGTAGGCCAAACCAAACCAATAATTCGAAGAGACTTGCAAGGATATTATAATCATACATAAAGAGTTCAGAGAAGAACCAAATATTTCTCAAAGATAATCTTGATCATAAACCCACAATTCATCGGATCTCGACAGACACACCACAAAAAGAGATTACATCGAATAGATCTCCTCGAAGTCCGAGGAGAACTTTGTATTGAGATTCAAAGAGAGATAAGAAGCCATCTAGATACTAGCTATGGACCCAAAGGTCTATGGTAAACTACTCACAACTCATGGTGAGACGAAGATGATGATGTAGAAGCACTCCGTGGTAGATCCCCCCTCCGTCGGAGCTCCAAAACAGGCCCCAAGATGGGATCTCACGGGAACATAAGGTTATGGCGGTGGAACTAGGGTTTTTTCTTCTCCTCTGATGGTTTCGGGGTACGTAGGATTATATAGGAGGAAGGAGGGCACCAGGGGCCTTACGTGGGACCCACGAGGCATGGGGGCGTGCCCTAGGGGGGGGGGGGGCGCCCCCACCCTCATGGGCACCACGTCAGCCCTACTCCGTGGTTCTCAAGTCTCCCGTGCGTGATTTTCTCCAAAAATATCTCTCCCGAAGGTTTCATTCCGTTTGGACTCTGTTTGATATTCCTTTTTTGTAAAACCCTGAAACAGGTAAAAAACAACAACCTGGGCTGGGCCTTTGGGTTAGTAGGTTAGTCCCAAAAATAATATAAAAGTGTATGACAAAGCCCATTAAACATCCAAAACATCACAAATAATAGCATGGAACAATCAAAAATTATAGATACGTTGGAGACGTATCAATACCGAAGGCACCCCAAGTAAATATTCAAGGAGACTCAAGCGTCTAAGCTTGGAGATGCCCCGGAAGGCATTCCATCTTTCTTCAACAAGTATCAATATGTTTTCGGATTCGTTTCGTACACATGATATGCCCAAATTCTTGGAGCTCGTGTGCCTTTTCTTTTTCTTTTAATAATGCACGATGCTGGTATGAGATAGTCCTTGGTTGATTTATAGAATGCTCATTGCACTTCACTTAAATATTTTGAGTCTGGCTTTATAGAATGCTTCATGCGCTTCACTTATATCATTTGATGTTTGGATTGCCTATTTCTCTTCACATAGACAGCCAATGTTCGTAGAATGCTCTCATTCTTCACTTATATTTGTTAGAGCATGATCTTTTGTAGAAAGAATTAAACTCTCATGCTTCACTTATATCTATTTAGAGAGTCAACAAGAATTGGTCAATTGCATGGTTGGTCATAAAATCCTACATAAAACTTATGGATCACTGAATATGATATGTTTGATTCCTTGCAATAGTTTTGCGATATAGGGATGATAATATGTGGGAGGTACTAGTGGATGATCATGTTTAGTAAGATATTGGTGTTAAGGTTTGTGAGCTCTACTTCGGGCACTAGGAAGCTTATATCCAGAAAACAATCATGTTAAAATCTCAGCGCAATCGGAGTTATGGATTGCTACTTCTTGAGCTTGCGTTGTATTCCCTCGAAGAGGAAAGGGAGATGCAACACAGTAGCGTAAGTATTTCCCTCAGTTTTTGAGAACCAAGGTATCAATCCAGTAGGAGACCACGCGCAAGTCCCTCGCACCTACACAAACAGATAAGAACTTCGCAGCCAACGCGATAAGGGGTTGTCAATCCCTTTACGGTCACTTACGAAAGTGAGATCTGATAGAGATGATAGTTTGATATTTTTGGTATTTTTGATTATAAGAACATAAAGTAAAAGCGGAAAAAGTAAAGTAGATGTAGATTGATATATTGAGAATAGACCCGGGGGCCATAGTGTTCTCTAGTGGCTTCTCTCATGATAGTGATATTCTATGGCGGGTAAACAAATTACTGTCGAGCAATTGATAGAAAATCGAATAATTATGAGACTATCTAGGCATGATCATTATATATAGGCATCACGTTCGAGACAAGGACCGAAATGATTCTGCATCTACTACTATTACTCCACACATCGACCGCTATCCAGCATGCATCTAGTGTATTGAGTTCATAAGAACAGAGTAATGCCTTAAGCAAGATGACATGATGTAGAGGGATAAACTCAAGCAATATGATATAAACCCCATCTTTTTATCCTTGATGGCAACAATACAATACGTGCCTTGCTGCCCCTACTGTCACTGCGAAAGGACACCACAAGATTGAACCCAAAGCCAAGCACTTCTCCCATTGCAAGAACTATATATCTAGTATGTCAAACCAAACCAATAATTCGAAGAGACTTGCAAGGATACTATAATCATACATAAAGAGTTCAGAGAAGAACCAAATATTTCTCAAAGATAATCTTGATCATAAACCCACAATTCATCGGATCTCGACAAACACACCACAAAAAGAGATTACATCGAATAGATCTCCTCGAAGTCCGAGGAGAACTTTGTATTGAGATCCAAAGAGAGATAAGAAGCCATCTTGATACTAGCTATGCACCCGAAGGTCTATGGTAAACTACTCACAACTCATGGTGAGACGAAGATGATGATGTAGAAGCACTCCGTGGTAGATCCCCCCTCCGGCGGAGCTCCGGAACAGGCCCCAAGATGGGATCTCAAGGGAACATAAGGTTACGGCGGTGGAACTAGGGTTTTTTCTTCTCCTCTGATGGTTTCGGGGTACGTAGGCTTATATAGGAGGAAGGAGGGCACCGGGGGCCTTACGTGGGACCTACGAGGCAGGGGAGTGTGCCCTAGGGGGGCGCCCCCACCCGCGTGGGCACCACGTCAACCCTACTCTGTGGTTCTCAAGTCTCCCGTGCATGATTTTCTCCAAAAATATCTCTCCCGTAGGTTTCATTCCGTTTGGACTCCGTTTGGACTCCGTTTGATATTCCTTTTCTGTAAAACCCTGAAACAGGCAAAAAACAACAACCTGGACTGGGCCTTTGGGTTAGTATGTTAGTCCCAAAAATAATATAAAAGTGTATGACAAAGCCCATTAAACATCCAAAACATCATAAATAATAGCATGGAACAATCAAAAATTATAGATACGTTGGAGATGTATCAATATCCAAGGCACCCCAAGTAAATATTCAAGGAGACTCAAGTGTCTAAGCTTGGAGATGCCCCGGAAGGCATTCCATCTTTCTTCAACAAGTATCAGTCTGTTTTCGGATTCGTTTCGTTCACATGATACGCCCAAATTCTTGGAGCGTCGTGTGCCTTTTATTTTTTCTTTTAATAATGCACCATGCTGGTATGATATAGTCCTTGGTTGATTACTGCTCATTGCACTTCACTTAAATCTTTTGAGTATGGCTTTATAGAATGCTTCATGTGCTTCACTTATATAATTTGATGTTTGGATTGCCTATTTCTCTTCACATAGAAAGCCAATGTTCGTAGATTGCTCTCGTTCTTCACTTATATTTGTTAGAGCATGATCTTTTGTAGAAATAATTAAACTCTCATGCTTCACTTATATCTATTTAGAGAGTCAACAAGAATTGGTCAATTGCATGGTTAGTCATAAAATCCTACATAAAAACTTATGGATCACTGGATATGATATGTTTGATTCCTTGCAATAGTTTGGCGATATAGGGATGATAATATGTGGGAGGTACTAGTGGATGATCATGTTTAGTAAGATATTGGTGTTAAGGTTTGTGATTCCCGAAGCATGCACGTATAGTCTCTCATTATGCCGGGAAGTTGGAGCACAATTTATCCTTGATTTTCCTATCTTTGTGTGAAGGTCAAGGGCGCACGATGGTTAACTCCTACCAACCTCCCCCCTAGGAGCATGCATAGTATTACTTTGCTTCGAGGGCTAATAAACTTTTGCAATAAGTATGTGACTTCTTTATGACTAATGCGAGTCCATGGATTATACACACTCTCACCCTTTCATAATTGCTAGCCTCTCTTGTGCCGTGCAACTTTCACCGGTGCATATACTTTATTATACCTTCCACAAAACAGCCACCATACCTACCTATTATGTCATTTCCATAGCCATTCCGAGATATATTGCCATGCACTTCCATCATATAGTTGACTTGAGCATTCATTTTCATATTGCTTTGCATGATCGTAAGACAGCTAGCATGATATTTTCATGGCTTGTCCATTTTTTGATATCTTTGCTACGCTAGATCATTGCACATCCTGGTACAGTACCAGAGGCATTCATTTAGAATCGTGCTACGTCATAGGTATCATGTTGTAATTTTTATTTATTTAGAGTTATAAGTAAATAGAAGTGTGATGATCATCATTATCCATTATTAGAGCATGTCCCCATGATGATAGGATGAAGGAGACCATGATTCCCCCGCAAGTCGGGATGAGACTCCGGACTAAAAGAAAAAAAAGGAAAAAAAGAAAAAAAAGAAAAAGAAAAAAATGAATGAAATAAAAAAGAAGGGGGCATGCAAATAGCACATTTGTGCTTCAAAGTAGCACCATGTTTTTCATATAGAGAGTCTCCTATGCTTTCACTTTCATATACTAGTGGGAATTTTTCATAGTAGTTTGATGCATACCCACTTAGTTTCATGTCATACACTTATAGCTCTTAGTGTATCCGTTGCATGGCAATCCCTACTCCTCACATTGATATCGATTGATGGACATCTCCACAGTCCATTAGTCTGAATAGTTGATGTGAGACTTTCTTCCCTTCTTTTGTCTACTACAAGTGCATTCTATTCCACCTATATTGCTATATCCACGGCTTGCGCTCATGTATTGCGTGAGAGTTGAAAATGCTGAAGCGCGTTAAAAAGTATGAACCAATTGCTTGGCTGACACCGGGGTAGTACATGATTTATACTTTGAGCTGGGAAGACAGAGCATGATAAGACTATACGATTTTGTAGGGATAACGTTCTTTAGCATATTATATTCCGAAAGACAAGATTATTTGTTAGGATGCCCGAGTATTGATGTATTTATGTCAAATTATAGACTATTGCTTTGAATCACTCATGTCTTAATATTCATGCCATGACTAGATATATGATCAAGTTTATGCAAGGTAGCATTCCACATAAAAAATAACATTTTTTATCATTTACCTACTCGAGGACGAGCAGGAATTAAGCTTGGGGATGCTGATACGTCTCCGTCGTATCTATAATTTTTGACTGTTTCATGCCAATAGTATACAACTTTCACATATTTTTGGCAACTATTTATATGATTTATTAGACTAACTTACTTATCCAGTGCCCACTGGCAGTTCCTATTTTTTTGCATGTTTTTTGTATCGCAGAAAATCCATATCAAACGAAGTCCAAATGCAATAAAATTTTACGGAGAATTATTTTGGAATATATGTGATTTTTGGGAGTTGGAATCACCGGAAACAGAGGCACACACATCCCACAAGACACCAGGGCGCGCTAGAGGACCCTGGAGCGCGATGGTGGGTTGTGCCCTCCTCGAACGTCGATGAGAGCTCTACTTTGGGCACAAGGAAGCTTATATCCAGAAAACAACCATGTTAAAATCTCAGCGCAATCGGAGTTACGGATTGCTACTTCTTGAGCTTGCGGTGTATTCCCTCGAAGAGGAAAGGGAGATGCAACACAGTAGCGTAAGTATTTCCCTCAGTTTTTGAGAACCAAGGTATCAATCCAGTAGGAGACCACGCGCGAGTCCCTCGCACCTGCACAAGCAAATAAGAACTTCGCAGCCAACGCGATAAGGGGTTGTCAATCCCTTTACGATCACTTATGAAAGTGAGATCTGATAGAGATGATAGTTTTATATTTTTGGTATTTTTGATTACAAGAACAGAAAGTAAAAGCAAAAAAAGTAAAGTAGATGTAGATTGATATGTTGAGAATAGACCCGGGGGCCATAGTGTTCTCTAGTGGTTTCTCTCATGATAGCGATATTCTATGGCGGGTAAACAAATTACTGTCGAGCAATTGACAGAAAAGCGAATAATTATTAGACTATCTAGGCATGATCATTATATATAGGCATCACGTTCGAGACAAGTAGACCGAAATGATTCTGCATCTACTACAATTACTCCACACATCGACCGCTATCCAGGATGCATCTAGTGTATTGAGTTCATAAGAACAGAGTAACGGCTTAAGCAAGATGACATGATGTAGAGGGACAAACTCATGCAATATGATATAAACCCCATATTTTTATCATTGATGGCAACAATACAATACGTGCCTTGCTGCCCCTACTGTCATTGGGAAAGGACACCGCAAGATTGAACCCAAAGCCAAGCACTTCTCCCATTGCAAGAACTATAGATCTAGTAGGCCAAACCAAACCAATAATTCGAAGAGACTTGCAAGGATATTATAATCATACATAAAGAGTTCAGAGAATAAGCAAATATTTCTCAAAGATAATCTTGATCATAAACCCACAATTCATCGGATCTCGACAAACACACCACGAAAAGAGATTACATCGAATAGATCTCCTCGAAGTCTGAGGAGAAGTTTGTATTGAGATCCAAAGAGAGATAAGAAGCCATCTAGATACTAGCTATGGACCCGAAGGTCTATGGTAAACTACTCACAACACATGGTGAGACAAAGATGATGATGTAGAAGCACTCCGTGGTAGATCCCCCCTCCGGGGGAGCTCCAGAACTGGCCCCAAGATGGGATCTCACGGGAACATAAGGTTACGGCGGTGGAACTAGGGTTTTTTCTTCTCCTCTAATGGTTTCGGGGTACGTAGGCTTATATACGAGGAAGGAGGGCACCGGGGGCCTTACGTGGGACCTACGACGTAGGGGGGCGTGCCCTAGGGGGCTCCCCCCACCCTCGTGGGCACCACGTCAACCCTACTCTGTGGCTCTCAAGTCTCCCGTGCGTGATTTTCTCCAAAAATATCTCTCCCGAAGGTTTCATTCCGTTTGGACTCCGTTTGATATTCCTTTTCTGTAAAACCCTGAAACAGGCAAAAAACAACAACCTGGACTGGGCCTTTGGGTTAGTAGGTTAGTCCCAAAAATAATATAAAAGTGTATGACAAAGCCCATTAAACATCCGAAACATCATAAATAATAGCATGGAACAATAAAAAATTATGGATACGTTGGAGACGTATCAATACCCAAGGCACCCCAAGTAAATATTCAAGGAGACTCAAGCGTCTAAGCTTGGAGATGCCCCGGAAGGCATTCCATCTTTCTTCAACAAGTATCAGTGTGTTTTCGGATTCGTTTCGTTCACATGATATGCCCAAATTCTTGGAGCGTCGTGTGCCTTTTATTTTTTCTTTTAATAATGCACCATGCTGGTATGAGATAGTCCTTGGTTGATTCATAGACTGCTCATTGCATTTCACTTAAATCTTTTGAGTATGGCTTTATAGAATGCTTCATGTGCTTCACTTATATAATTTCATGTTTGGATTGCCTATTTCTCTTCACATAGAAAGCCAATGTTCGTAAAATGCTCTCATTCTTCACTTATATTTGTTAGAGCATGATGTTTTTTAGAAAGAATTAAACTCTCATGCTTCACTTATATCTATTTAGAGAGTCAACAAGAATTGGTCAATTGCATGGATAGTCATAAAATCCTACATAAAACTTTTGGATCATTGAATATGATATGTTTGATTCCTTGCAATAGTTTTGCGATATAGGGATGATAATATGTGGGAGCGACTAGTGGATGATCATGTTTAGTAAGATATTGGTGTTAAGGTTTGTGATTCCCGAAGCATGCACGTATAGTCTCTCGTTATGCCGGGAAGTTGGAGCACAATTTATCCTTGATTGTCCTATCTTTGTGTGAAGGTCGGGGGCGCACGATGGTTAACTCCTACCAACCTCCCCCCTAGGAGCATGCATAGTATTACTTTGCTTCGAGGGCTAATAAACTTTTGCAATAAGTATGTGATTTCTTTATGACTAATGTGAGTCCATGGATTATACACACTCGCACCCTTTCATAATTGCTAGCCTCTCTTGTGCCGTCCAACTTTCACCGGTGCATAAACTTTATTATACCTTCCTCAAAACAGCCACCATACCTACCTATTATGTCATTTCCATAGCCATTCCGAGATATATTGCCATGCACTTCCATGAGCATTCATTTTCATATTGCTTTGCATGATCGTAAGACAGCTAGCACGATATTTTCATGGCTTGTCCATTTTTTGATATCTTTGCTATGCTAGATCATTGCACATCCTGGTACAGTACCAGAGGCATTCATTTAGAATCATGCTATGTCATAGGTATCATGTTGTAATTTTTATTTATTTAGAGTTATAAGTAAATAGAAGTGTGATGATCATCATTATCCATTATTAGAGCATGTCCCCATGATGATAGGATGAAGGAGACCATGATTCCCCCACAAGTCGGGATGAGATTCCGGACTAAAAGAAAAAAAAGAAAAAAAAAGAAAAAGAAAAAAATGAATGAAATAAAAAAAGAAGGGGCATGCAAATACCACATTTGTGCTTCAAAGTAGCACCTTGTTTTTCATATAGATTGTCTCCTACGCTTTCACTTTCATATACTAGTGGGAATTTTTCATAGTAGTTTGATGCATACCCACTTAGTTTAATGTCATACACTTATAGCTCTTAGTGCATCCGTTGCATGGCAATCCCTACTCCTCACATTGATATCGATTGATGGACATCTCCATAGTCCATTAGTATGAATAGTTGATGTGAGACTTTCTTCCCTTCTTTTGTCTACTACAAGTGCATTCTATTCAACCTATATTGCTATATCCACGGCTTGCGCTCATGTATTGCGTGAGAGTTGAAAATGCTGAAGCGCGTTAAAAAGTATGAACCAATTTCTTGGCTGACACCGGGGTAGTACATGATTTATACTTTGAGCTGGGAAGACAGAGCATGACAAGACTATATGATTTTGTAGGGATAACGTTCTTTAGCATTTTATATTCTGAAAGACAAGATTGTTTGTTGGGATGCCCGAGTATTGATGTATTTATGTCAAATTATAGACTAGTGCTTTGAATCACTCATGTCTTAATATTGATGCCATGACTAGATATATGATCAAGTTTATGCAAGGTAGCATTCCACATCAAAAATAATCTTTTTTATCATTTACCTACTCGAGGACGAGCAGGAATTAAGCTTGGGGATGCTGATACGTCTCCGTCGTATCTATAATTTTTGACTGTTTCATGCCAATAGTATACAACTTTCACATATTTTTGACAACTATTTATATGATTTATTGGACTAAGTTACTTATCAAGTGCCCACTGCCAGTTCCTATTTTTTGCAGGTTTTTTGTATCGCATAAAATCCATATCAAACGAAGTCCAAATGCAATAAAATTTTACGGAGAATTATTTTGGAATATATGTGATTTTTGGGAGTTGGAATCACCGGAAACGGAGGCCCACACATCCCACAAGACACCTGGGCGCGCTAGAGGCCCCTGGAGTGCGATGGTGGGTTGTGCCCTCCTCGAACGTCGATGAGAGCTCTACTTCGGGCACAATGAAGCTTATATCCAGAAAACAACCATGTTAAAATCTCAGCGCAATCGGAGTTACGGATTGCTACTTCTTGAGCTTGCGGTGTATTCCCTCGAAGAGGAAAGGGAGATGCAACACAGTAGCATAAGTATTTCCCTCAGTTTTTGAGAACCAAGGTATCAATCCAGTAGGATACCACGCGCGAGTCCCTCGCAACTGCACAAACAAATAAGAACTTCGCAGCCAACGCGATAAGGGGTTGTCAATCCCTTTACGGTCACTTACGAAAGTGAGATCTGATAGAGATGATAGATTGATATTTTGGGTATTTTTGATTATAAGAACAAAAAGTAAAAGTGGAAAAGTAAAGTAGATGTAGATTGATATGTTGAGAATAGACCCGGGGGCCATAGTGTTCTCTAGTGGCTTCTCTCATGATAGCGATATTCTATGGCGGGTAAACAAATTACTGTCGAGCAATTGATAGAAAAGCGAATAATTATGAGACTATGTAGGCATGATCATTATATATAGGCATCACGTTCGAGACAAGTAGACCGAAATGATTCTGCATCTACTACTATTACTCCACACATCGACCACTATCCAGCATGCATCTAGTGTATTGAGTTCATAAGAACAGAGTAACGGCTTAAGCAAGATGACATGATGTAGAGGGATAAACTCAAGCAATATGATATAAACCCCATCTTTTTATCCTTGATGGCAACAATACAATATGTGCCTTGCTTCCCCTACTGTCACTGGGAAAGGACACCGCAAGATTGAACCCAAAGCCAAGCACTTCTCCCATTGCAAGAACTATAGATCTAGTAGGCCAAACCAAACCAATAAGTCGAAGAGACTTGCAAGGATATTATAATCATACATAAAGAGTTCAGAGAAGAACCAAATATTTCTCAAAGATAATCTTGATCATAAACCAACAATTCATCGGATCTCGACAAACACACCACAAAAAGAGATTACATCGAATAGATCTCCTCGAAGTCCGAGGAGAACTTTGTATTGAGATCCAAAGAGAGATAAGAAGCCATCTAGATACTAGCTATGGACCCGAAGGTCTATGGTAAACTACTCACAACTCATGGTGAGACGAAGATGATGATGTAGAAGCACTCCGTGGTAGATCCCCCCTCCGGCGGAGCTCTAGAACAGGCCCCAAGATGGGATCTCACGGGAACAGAAGGTTACAGCGGTGGAACTAGGGTTTTCTCTTCTCTTAGATGGTTTCAGGGTACGTAGGCTTATATAGGAAGAAGGAGGGCACCGGGGGCCTTACATGGGACCCACGAGGCAGGGGGGCGCGCCCTGGGGGGGGGGGGGGCGCCCTCCACCCTCGTGGGCACCACGTGGCCCCTACTCCGTGGTTCTCAAGTCTCCCTTGCGTGATTTTCTCCAAAAATATCTCTCCCGAAGTTTCATTCCGTTTGGACTCCGTTTGATATCCCTTTTTCTGTAAAATCCCGAAACAAGCAAGAAACAACAATCTGGACTGGGCCTTTAAGTTAGTAGGCTAGTCCCAGAAATAATATAAAAGTGTATGACAAAGCCCATTAAACATCCAAAACATCATAAATAATAGCATGTAACAATAAAAAATTATAGATACGTTGGAGACGTATCAAGCATCCCCAAGCTTAATTCCTGCTCGTCCTCGAGTGGGTAAATGATAAAAACAGAATTTTTTATGTGGAATGCTAACCAACATAGTTTTTCCATGTAATTCTCTTAATTTTGGCATGAATGTTCAGATCTGAAAGATTCAAGACAAACGTCTATATTGACATAAGAAATAATAATACTTCAAGCATACTAACAAAGCAATCATGTCTTCTTAAAATACTATGGCTAAAGAAAGTTATCTCTACAAAATCATATAGTCTGGCTATGCTCCCTCTTCATCACACAAAATATTCATATCATGCACAACCTCGATTTCAGCCAAGCACTTGTATTCATACTCTATTCTTTCAAACCTTTCAACTTTCACGCAATACATGAGCGTGAGCCATGGACATAGCACTATGGGTGGAATAGAGAGGTGGTTGTGGAGAAGAAAAAAGGAGGGAGATAGTCTCAAATTGACTAGGCGTATCAGCGGGCTATGGAGATGCCCATCAATAGATATCAATGTGAGTGAGTAGGGATTGCCATGCAACGGATGCACTAGAGCTAAATATGTATGAAAGCTCAACAAAAGAAACTCGTGGGTGTGACGCCCCCGATTTGACCGTACACTAATCACGCATGCAAATGTGTACGACCAAGATCAGGGACTCACTGGAAGATATCACAACACAACTCTAGACACAAAATAAAATAATACAAGCTTTATATTACAAGCCAGGGGCCTCGAGAGCTCGAATACAAAAGCTCGAAAACACAAGAGTCAGCGGAAGCAACAATATCTGAGTACAGACATAAGTTAAACAAGTTTGCCTTAAGAATGCTAGCACAAATGTAACAACGATCGAAAAGGCAAGGCCTCCTGCCTGGGACCTCCTAACTACCCCTCGAAGCCGAACTCCACGTAGAAACATCCTCGGGATCTTCTGGCTCCTTGACTCCATCAATCTGGTTGCATCATCCGAGAAGAAGGAACAAAAAGGGGGAAAAGGGGGAGCAAAGCAACCGTGAGTACTCATCCAAAGTACTCGCAAGCAAGGATCTACACTACATATGCAATGATATAGTTGTAAAGGGGTAATATCTGTGGGATAAACTGCAGAATGCTAGAATAAGAGGGGGATAGCTAATCCAGTCGAAGACTACACTTCTAGTAACCTCCATCTTGCAGCAAAAGATGAGGGTAGCTGAAAAGTAACAAGTATTCTCGCTTCTGGCAGCCTCCGTCTTGCAGCAGTAGAAGGGTGTAGATGGTAAGTTCACCAAGTAACAATGCTAGCATAATCCTACCCGACAACCCTCCCGCACATCACCCTGTGAGAGAGCAACCACCGAGTTGTATCTGTCACTCGTAAGGGTGTGTTTTATTAAGTATCCAGTTCTAGTTGTCATGAGGTCGGAGTACAACTCTGGGTCGTCCTTTTACCGAGGGACACGGCTATTCGAATAGATTAACTTCCCTGCAGGGGTGCACCACATAACCCAGCACGCTCGATCCCATTTGGCCGGACACACTTTCCTGGGTCATGCCCGGCCTCGGAAGATCAACACGTCGTAGCTCTACCTAAGCACAACAGAGAGGTCAGCACGCCGGTCTAAACCCTAAGCACACAAGGGTCTGGGCCCATCGCCCAATGCACACCTGTACGTTGCGAGGGCGGCCGGTGAGCAGACCTAGCAACCTCCATTACTAAGGAAGTTACATTATGCGGTCCAACCTGGCGCGCGCCGCTAAGCCGCTGACGTCAAGAAGGCTTCGGCTGATACCACGACGTCGAGTGCCCAGAACTATTCCCACGTAGCTGGTTAGTGCGTATAGGCCAATGGCCAGACTCAGATCAAATACCAAGATCTCGATAAGCGTGTTATTATGAAATCACCACGGACAACGACCCGGGCCAGGCCACCCCTCCACTGGGTATCTCAACCCGCCCTGTCGCTCCGCCACAAAGATCCACTCGGGGGCCGTTAGGAACTCAGGACCATTACTACCTGGATGGAGCCACCTGTCCTTTCAGTCCCCCACATCGAATCACTTGCGGGTACTCAAAGAGCCGACCCGACTTTAGTCACATAATGTGTCATGTAAAGTGTATGTAGTATATACCCGTGATCACACCCAAGTGATCACGGCCCGATAGAATAGCAGGGAAGACGGACAAGGGTGTAGGGCCACTGATGGAATACTAGCATCCTATACTAAGCATTAGGATAGCAGGTAAAAGTATCAACAGTTGTAGCAACAATGGCAGACTATGCAACAGAATAGGAGCTATCGAAACAACAACAATAGCAAATCTAATGCAAGAATAAGAGAGAGGGGAATGGGCGATATCTGGTGATCAAGGGGGGGCTTGCCTGGTTGCTCTGGCAAGAAGGAGGGGTCATCGTCGACGTAGTCGATCACAGTGGCACCGTCAGCAGTCTCAGTCTCGGTGTCCATCGGAGAGAAGTAACGGAGGGGGAACATAATAAATAACAGAGCAATCAAAGCATCACAAAGTGTAACATGGCAAAACGCGGTGCTACGTGTGACCTAACGCGATGTTCGGTGATACAGGCGAAGAGGAATAACATCCGGGAAGGTATTCCCAGTGTTAGGCATTTTCGGGCAGATGAAACGGAGGGGGAATGTTGCATGTTCGGTATGATAGAGGGGGGCTCACGAGGGTTTGCAGGGTACGGGGCAGTGGGGGTCAAGGAGGAGGACGGAGACGACGCGCTAGAGGCGGGGAAGCAGTCAGGCGATGGCGTCCAGCGAGGTGGCGATCCGGGTGGCGGCAGCGTCAGGGGCGTCGGGTCTTTGCCCCCGATCTCGATTCA
>LR738715.1:713063758-713085679 GCA_902687465.1 Secale cereale | reverse complement strand
GGGGAGGCAGGCCTGGGCCAGTTGGCTGGCCTGGCTGTCAGCTGGGCCAGTTGGTCCAGTGGGGGGGGCTTCTTTGTTTTGTTTTGTTTTATTTTCTGTTTTGCCCTTTTCCCTTTTTTTTACTTTTATTACTGATTTAGTTTGTTTCCTATTAAATTTAGTTTTAGTAAAATATACTCGTAGCATCTAAATTAGTATTTCAACTTAGTCCATAGCCAACAAGAGTCTATTCCTCAATCCATTAGTTTGACCTTTCATTAATTACAAAAGGTATTTAATTAATTGTTTTTACTATTGTTTTATATATCTTATAGTACTTAAGAATTTTAAAAAGGTGTGGTTTCTCCACCATAATTACCTAGGCAATATTTGGTTCACTCCGAACATTTTAGTTTTAATATTTAAAAACTTTTATTGTTTGTCTTTATTTTAAATTTGAAGTTTGAACTTGGTTTCGAACTGACACGAGTTTATCCACAGTAATCGAGGTGACGTGGCATCATTAGCGAAGTTTTGCTGTAGCTTGATTACCCGGGCATCACAATTCTCCTCCACTACAAGAAATCTCGTCCCGAGATTTAAGATGTGGAGTAAGTGGGGGGAGTGTTGGTAGCGAAATTCTAACGAGTCTTCTCGGTCTTAGCTGCCCTTTCGAAGAGGTTGATCCCTGTCGTTGATGTCTTCATTTCTCTAGTTCAAGTCATCGTGATCAAGTCGTCATCCTTTCTTCAGGATCTTCATTGTCCTACGAACACGACAAGGGGGAACTTTGGAGGAACATATCTCCACGAAGTCTATGCATCTGACGGCGAATTCAGAATGTGATACACGAAGTACCTACGAGTAGTATTTCAGTGAATGCATTGAGAACAATAAGCGATGGTACCAAAGTTTCAACCGGGTAGGCAGTCATTCGATGCCTAACCAGAAGCTGGAATGGGGTCTTGATCAACGAGAATAATATGGTGTTTGATACCATGATGAAACATGATAGAATTTAGCTCGTGAATTACACACGAAGCCAAGTGCAAAGAATACATTAGAATCAGGGTTGTACAGGAGAGTCAGGTTTCGATCCCGTGGACCTGTGGGTTATGGGCCCACCATGTCGATTGAAAGTAGGAAGGGTGGTGACATCTTGCACAGCCGCGACAGGGAGGCATGTCAGTGGATAGCTTGTCAGCTATGTCGCCAACAATGTCGGTACCAAGGACGGGGAACGAAGAGAACCATTTTCCTGCTCGTTGAAACGAGGCGGACCAATAGGCAAAGTTCTCGCCCATCGGTGGTTACTGGAATGTTATCAACAATAGTAACAGGGTCTTACTGACAGAGTTGTACACCAAGGTGTTTACATAAGCAGAAAATTATTACTGCTTAGATTATATGTAGATCAAAGAAAGGTTAAACAAACAAATGGAAAGGAAATTGCGATTACACACAATTAATAGGAGTATATCCTTCCCATGGTGTCGGGGGAAACTGTCCAACACGAGCACCTATGGGACCGGAGCCCCTTGTTTGTGCGGTGAGGGAGCGGAGGGAGCACAAAGAGCAGATCGTGGTGAGCATGCGGGCAGTTTACCCAGGTTCGGGCCGCGATGGACGCGTAAAACCCTACTCCTGCTTAGATTGTATTGAGTTGGAGAGCTCGGGAGCTTGAAGAACTAGCTACACCGAGCGAATGAGCGATCTAGGTTCCGAACCCTTTCTACGTTGTGCATGGGCCTCCTTTTATAGCTCAAGGGGTCACCGACAGGTGTCAACGTAGGAGAAAGGGTAAAAATGTAATAGTGGTGGTAGTTGTAACAGTGCGGGAACAGTGGACGAACAGTGCATGAACAGTGGTCACCACCTACTTTGACAGTGGGGGACAAGAGCATTAAATGCCCGTCGCCGTCGACCCCAAAAGCGCCCGCCCTTGCGTCTCCGTTTGCCACGGCGATAGCTTTATCACCGTGGAGTGCCACCGTGTCCCCCAGGCTGCACAGCCATCCGCCACGCGTCCCTGGAATGGCCCCAGGGCGACGCGTGGACCGATGAGCTGGAGCGCGGGCACACAGTGCAACTCTCCCCGGCAAGCACCTTGCCGGGGTCTTGACCTTGCCGAGCCCGGGAGCTTGTCGGGCTCTGAAGCTTGTCGCTCCCCGGGCCCTGCCGGGACGCATGCTGCGCCGAGGCATGTCTTCTGTAATGCAATCTTCTAGTCTTCCTGGCAAGTTCCACTTGCCAGGGTCTCGTGTTAGTAAGGTAATCTTGAGCCTGGGACGGCCTTCCCGGCAAGCTCCACTTGCCGGGGCCTTGATCTTCTGTCTCTGTATACTTTGTTTTTGAATGGCTTTATATGGGGCAGAAAGGTCTCCGGCAAGCACGTGGTAGGCCCTGCCGCGGGAAGCTGCTACCGCCCGTGCACAAGTTGGGGTACTGAGGTACCCCTACCTTAGTACACCGACAGGAGCCCCCGGGCCTAGGCCACACACGGTGCCGAGCGCTGTTGGGCCAGGCCCAAAACAGTGCACGGGCACGCGCGGCCCACGGCACGCCGAATCCACTTCCGCATCCGCCGCGTCCCTCCGTAACGGCACGCGTCGATTGCGGCGTCGTGGGAGGGAACGTGGCCACGTTCTTTAAGGGGAAATGCGGAGCGTCCCCCACTTCCCCCTTAAAAGCAGAGGAAGCAGGGGCCGTTACCTTACTTCGCCTTCATTGCTTCTTCTTCCATCTCCAGAAATTCCCCTTTGCGCTCCGACTCCACACCTCCTCCGCCGTCTTTCGCATCTGCGGCGCCGCCGAACTCTTCGCTCTCCCCTTCGCGCCGCCTCCGCCATGGCCCCGAAGACCGAGAAGGCGAAGGCGGAGAAGACCAAGAAAGAGAAATCCGAGCAGGCGGCGAGGCTTGCTCTTATGCGGAAGAGGAACGTCGTCTTCGCGCCAAGGCTCAGCGCGCGGGAGCTCTGGAACAAGTATTACTTGTTCTGGGCCAAGGAGACCAAGGCGCACCCTCGAACCAGAGCCTATCCCGCCGCCGCCAAGGACATCTATCCCGGCGGGTACTTCTTCTTCGCTGTTTTCTTCCACTGCGGCTTTTGTCCCCCCTTTTCTGAATTCTTCTGCGATATCATGAACACCTACAACCTCCACCTTCTAGACTTCACCCCCAACGCCATCCTTACGATGGCGGTTTTGGCACATCTGTGCGAAAACTATATTGGGATCTATCCGAATGTAGCGCTGTTTAGGCATTTCTTTACGCCTAGAGTAGAGGCCGGCGCTCCCCTCTCCGGAGGAATCTCTTGGGTCTTCCGCTTGAACAAGAAGGAGTCCTACCTGCAAGGGGAGCTCCGCGGCAAGTGGGAGGAGTGGCGCGCGGACTGGTGCTGGATAGTAGAGGACGAGCCGCAGCCCTTCACCGCGCCTTGCACAACTGCCATAGTGCGCGGCAGGGACTGGAGCGACCTGGATTCGGACGACATCAAGCTCAACGTCGCCCTTGTCAGAATTCTTCGTCTCCGGGTAGCCAAGCTGACCATGGGAGAAGTGGGAGCAGACTTTCTCCGCCGCCGCATCGCCCCTCTACAGGATAGGAAGAGGCCAGCGTGGGAGTACGGCAACGCGGCGGACATAATGAGACTGCGCCCGGGACTGAACTTCAACTTCACGTCGCTGGAGCTGAAGGGGATGGTCCGGGAACTGTTTAAGCACAACCCGGCCCACCCAGAGTGGTTCAGAGCTCCCCGGGGAGTGGTGCCCCTCTGCAACAGCACGACCCGAGATCCCCTACGCGCAATGATGCCCGCATGCGACTCGCATGGCATGGATCCAACATGGATAGCGCCCAAGCCAGACGCCATCATGAGCTTCTTCGACAACTTGGTGGAGGTGGCGAAGAACAAGGATGAGATCAAGGGGCTCACTCGGGACACCACTGACCGGGAGATTGCTTATATAGCTTCCCGGGTAGAAGAGGCCGCCGCAGCCGCAGCGGCAGGGGAGTTTGGGTTTACGGTTGAAGAGGCAGAGGCTGCGGAAGCGTCCTGCCAAGCAGAGGAGGCAGAGATCCGCAGGCTGCTGAAGCTTCCGCCCGACGAGCTCGTCGGGGTCCCCTCTCTGAGGTATGCTGGGATCCCCGGGATCGTGACTGAGGCCGCCGCGAGGGGCGATGTTGCCGGAGGAAGCAGAGGCGCCGGAGGGAGCGGGGGCGCCGGAGGGAGCACGGCCGCAGGGCAGGGCGCTGGGCCCAGCAAGCCGGCCGAGGAGGAGGAGGAGGACGCCGGGGCCGGCGAGGACTCCGATGGGTCTCTGGGGCTCTACAACGACGACACCTCCTCGTCATCGGGGACCTCCCCGCCTCGGGCAAGTCCCAGGCGATCCCCGCTGAAGCGCCTCCGCAAGGCGACGACGGCGACGAGGGCGCAGGCGCCCCGACAACAACCAGCTCGCCGGGCGGCGCGAGCTACCCGGGGGAGCCAAGCTGCGACGGGAGCGCCCGGCGCACCAACCATGGCGGGGGCGACCCGCACACAGGCCACGGCGGAGGCGCCTCGCACGTCAGTGCCAAGTGGAGGAGGGTCTTCACAGAGCGGAGCAGCTGCTCCGCCCGCTCCCCGGGCCCCGGCGTCCACAGGGGCCGGGTCTTCGCAGCCCCCAGCCCCGGGGACCGCCAAGCGCCCGAGGGAGCCTTCTCCTCCTGCTCCTCACGCGGACGCGCCTCAGGTGGCGTTCGACTTCTCCGCCCTGAGTGACGACGACGACGACGAGGAACAGGAGTAAGGACTTGAAGTTTTGTATCTTCTTTAATCTTTGTCTTGATTCTTTCTTCTTGTTGATGATTCTGATCTTTCTTCTTGCTTTGATTTCAGAACCCTGGCCCAGCGAGTAGCCAAGAAGGCCAAGGTTCCCGTCGTGGAGGTCGAGGATGACTCGCCCGTCGTGGCGACAGGGGACGTGCCGGCGACGAGCTTGCCGGACCCGAGCGCTGCCCCGAGGAGCAGCCCCCAGCGCAGCCCCCAGCGTAAGTCTGGGCTTGATTCTTTCAACTCGTCAGGCGCGCTTGAGGATTTTGTCTTGTACTAACATCTTGTTGTTTTTATTTTGCCTTGATTGTCTTGTGCAGAGGTGGAGCCGCAGTCACAGGGGCGCCCGGAGACCACTCCCGAGGAGCCGCAGGCCCCGCCGTCCCCGCCAAGGACGAACTCTCCGGCGAGGGAGAGCGCACCGCCAAGGGCGGGTACTCCACCAAGGGCGAGTACCCCGCCAAGGGCGAGCAGCCCGGCGAGGGTGGCCACCCCGCCAAGGGAGAGCTCCCCGGCGGGGGAGCCCGCCGTCGACGAAGTCCGTCAAGGTAGGTCTTGTAACTCCGTCTTTTCGGACTTGTCTTTTTTGGATATTTGCTTGAACTTTTCCCTTTCTTCATCTTTTTCTTCTTCTTCTAGATCCTCCTCCCCCAGAGCAGATGGAGACGGAAATCGTCGTTGAGGAGGAGGGCGCGCAGGGCGACGGCGGCAACGCCCCTGTTGTTGAAGACGCGGCGGGAGCCGCCGAGCCTGCCGCGGAGGAGACTGCTCCGACCGCCGACGTAGCGGCCGGGGAGGGGGACGGCGGCCATACTGCCGGCCCGGAGGCGGCAGGAGCGTCGAGCGCTGCGCCGGCCGCCGACCCCTCCACCGAGAAGGAGCAGTCTGCCTACTACCTTGAGGCCCCCAACGGCGTCTTCATCCAAGTGCCGTGGGGATCCTTGTCGCGAGCCCCCGCGGAGGGAGAGGCCTTTGATGGAGAAGTCCTCGCCTCCGCGGGGCTGAAGATTGTCGAGGCGCCTGGCGGAGGTGACGAGCCCGAGGAGGAGAAGTTGCTCCACCGGCTCCTGGCCCTTTACCGGGCCAGGCAGGCGAAGCTCGAGTCTCGGGAGGCCCTCACCGCCAAGGCCTCAGCCGACATGGAGAAGCGCGCCGCAAAGCTCCGCGCCGCCAACCAGGCGGCCCTCCGCGACCTGGCGGAGGAGCGCGAGCGGCTCGCCGGGGAGTACCAGGAATGGCTCCTGGAGAAGGCCGAAGCCGAGGAGCAGCAGCGACTCGCCGGAGAAGAGCTGTCCCGGCGAGAAGGAGAGCTCACCCAACGGAAGGTCAACCTCGACGCTCACGAGGAAGACCTTACCGCCCGGGAGCAGGCCCTTGGCGGAGAGCTGAAGGAGGCGAAGGCCGCCGCCGCTACAGCAGAGACCGCCAAGAAAGACCTTGAGGCTAAAGTGGCGTAGCTGGAGGAGTTCCTTAAGGCGAGCACGGAGAGGGTTACCGCGCTCAACTCAGAGCGCGAGAAGGACGCCCACACCAATTCTGAACTCCAGGTGCGCCTCTCCAAGCAGGGCGACGAGCTGAAAGCCGCCAAGGATTCAATTGCAGACCTGGAACTGAAGGTTTCCACGCTGAAGGACTCTCTTGACGCCGTCCGGGACCGCGAAACCAAGCTGAAGGAAGAGCTCCGCAAGGAGCGAGGCTTGGTGGAGAGCGCCACCACAGCGGCCAACAACTTCCGCCAAACCGTCGAGGTATGGACCGAAGACCTGGTGGCCTCTGCAGCTAGCATCGACATGGAGCTGATGGCGCTGAGGGTTGAGCATCTCATATACTCTCCGGATCCAAACCTCCCCCACAGCGCCAAGCTCAGTTTCTTCTTCAGAGGGATCGCACCGGCTCTTGCAAATCTTCAGAAGAAGCTCCCCGCGCAACTGGCCGAGGAGTCACGCCAGCTCTGCGCGGGAACTCTGGAGCGCGTCTTGACGAAGATAGTGTACCGCAATCCGGGCATAAACCTCGCCAACGTTCTCCGTAGCTTGCCGGCCGACACGGATATGGAGGCACTGAAGGCGCAGGTCGCCCACATTATCGCCAAGGTGAACAAGATCTCCAGGATTGAAGGCGACCGCGTGGATTAGGCCTCCTTTTCTTTATCTCTTTTGCTGCAAAGTGTGCCATGGACACAAACTTATTAGTCATTGCGACAAGCTATCCCTTGTAATATATTATCTTATTTTGATCAATTGATGCAGTGTTATCTCCCTTGTTTTGGTCCTTTACTTTGTATGTTTCCAACCCTACGCTTCTAGGGAACTTGCCGGCAAGGGGCCCTTGCCGCGAGCGCTGAGTACGGGACTCGAGCAGCCTGCTGGCCAAGGTCTTACCGGCAAGCAACCTTGCCGCAACTAGTCGCAACACACTTAGCTCGCTTAGTGAACTCGAAAACGAAGCAAGGGCGCGACACTTGTCGCAGCTCACTTAAGTCGTTGAGCGTACTCGAAAACAAGATAAGGGTGCGGCTAGCCACGGGTAGGTTCCTCCGCGCACAGGTTTTCCATACAAAGTGTGGTTGTTCAAGGAAGACAACTAAAATTTAAAAATTTGAACTGCTCAAATTCTGGTAACTTAGCTTTCACATATTGCTTGTTTCTCCGACAAGGCTTCTCTTTCTTGAACGGCACTTGGTTCATCTTCCATCTCCTTCCCCCCGGCAAATTTGTGCGCGAGGAACATTCCTTCTGCTTAAGAGGGAAAGAAAAGGAAGAGGGAAAAAAGTATATGGCCTTTCGGCGTGCTAATGCTTACCGGATACGTGTGTTGCACAGGATGCCAAATAATGCATGCAAATAGCGAAGAAAAGCATGGGAAGGCAAATAGCGCAAAACACAAAAGCTTTACTGATGCACGGGGTCTGCGCCCGGCTTTGTACAAAGGGTTACATGCAACAACGGCAAAGCTTGTACAAAAGGTGGTTGCCGGAGCGGATCACGGCAACCGCGCCTTATGGGTGAAACTTACGAAGATGCTCTATGTTCCAGGAGTTGCTCACCGGTAAGCCTTCTTCGGTCTCAAGGCGGACAGCGCCAGGCCTTGTGACTTGTCTCACCCGATAAGGGCCTTCCCACTTCGGCGTCAACTTGTTGGAATTCTTGGCGGACGCCGAAGAACAAGGTCGCCTTCCTCGAGACTCCTGGCCTTAACCTTGCGGCTATGATAGCGACGCAAGGCTTGCTGGTATCGAGCAGCTCACACAGCAGCCTGGAGACGTTCCTCCTCGAGGAGCAATGCATCATCTTGTCGCAGTTGCTCTTGCTCGAGCTCATCATAAGCGAGCACTCGAGGAGATCCGTATACGAGTTCCGTGGGGACAACTGCCTCTGCTCCATAGACTAGAGCAAAGGGTGTCTGTCCGGTGGCTCGACTTGGTGTCGTTCGGATTGACCAAAGAGCCGCCGGTAGCTCCTCTATCCAGTTTCTTCCGCACTTGCGCAGCCTGTCAAAGGTCCTTGTCTTGAGTCCGCGCAGCACTTCAGCATTTGCCCTCTCCGCTTGACCGTTGCTCCTTGGGTGAGCAACAGAAGCGAAACAGACCTTGGCGCCAAGGTCTTGGACGTACTGCATGAAGGTGCGACTAGTGAATTGTGTACCGTTGTCGGTGATGATCCTGTTAGGGATTCCGAAACGGCAAACAATCGACCTGAAGAACCTGACCGCTGACTGTGCTGTCACCTTTCTCACTGGTTCCACTTCTGGCCACTTTGTGAACTTGTCGATTGCGACGTACAAGTACTCAAAGCCCCCGACAGCGCGAGGGAAGGGGCCAAGGATATCGAGCCCCCAGACCGAGAAGGGCCAGGACAAAGGGATCGTCTGGAGAGCTTGGGCTGGTTGATGAATTTGCTTGGCATGGAACTGGCACGCTTCACACTTGGTTACTAGTGCAGTTGCATCTTGGAGGGCTTCTTGCCAAAAGAACCCTTGCCGGAACGCCTTCCCGGCAAGCGCCCTTGCGCCAATGTGGTGGCCACATATGCCTCCATGTATCTCTGCCAACAGCTTCTGTCCATCTTCTCTGGAAATGCACTTCAACCTGACACCATTTAGTCTTCTTCTGTACAGCTCGTTATCCACGAACTGGTACATACTTGACTGCCTGGTTATCTTTTCTATCTCTTCTGTGTCGTCGGGAAGTTCTCCAGTTTGCAGAAAACGGACGATCTGCTGCGCCCATGCCGGAGCCCGAGGCTCAACGGCAAGGACTGAAGGCTCGAGGGCCGCTGCGGGAACCTCAGCTTCCACGGCAAGAACCTCTGGTTCCGCCGGAGCGGATGGTCCCACGGCAAGCTCTTCGGGGCGAGGCTTGTCGGGAACGCTTGCTTCAACTGCACAGACCCTTGGATCTGCAGGAGCAAACTGTTCCTCAGTGTTCTGATCGTTGATCTTGGGGACCTTGGCGGCGGTTTCAGGAAGATCCGTCGGCAAGTAGTCGCCGGAGACCAACTTTCTCTTCTTTGACTGCCCAACTAATGGTGCAACGGATGGATGAGTTACCTTGAGCAAGAAGGTCCCTGGTTCCACAGGTAACTTCATCGCAGCACACTTTGAAAGGCCATCTGCAACGTCATTCTGGGCTCTTGGGACGTGCTCCATTTGCAGACCTTCAAAGCGCTCTTCAAGCTTCCTCACTTCATCTACATAAGCTTCCATCAAAGGGCTCTGGTAACTCTTGTTAACTTGTCGGACCACCAACTGAGAATCTACCCGGACAATTAGCTTTCTGATCCCAAGTTCGGCCGCAATTCTGAGGCCGGCAAGCAAGCCTTCATACTCAGCAGTGTTGTTTGTCGCTTGCTCCCTGGGAAAGTGCATCTGGATAACATACTTGAGGTGCTCTCCGGTGGGCGCTATGAGTACCATGCCGGCACCGGCACCTTGCAGCGAGAAGGCACCATCAAAGTACATTACCCATTCACTTGTCGCTTCTTGTACGGGTACACTTGTCTCTGGAACTTCTTCATCGGGCGTCGGGGTCCATTCAGCTATGAACTCTGCCAAAGCTCGGCTCTGTATGGTTGAAGTACTTTCAAACTTGAGTCCAAAGCTCGACAGCTCCAGTGCCCACTCAACGATCCTGCCCGTTGCTTCTGGATTGTGCAATATCCTCTTCAGCGGAAAGTGAGTGACCACTGTTATCTCATGTGCCTGGAAGTAATGGCGCAACTTTCTCGAGGCCATGAGGAGGCCGAAAAGCAACTTTTGCACCCCGGAGTATCTTGATCTAGCCCCCTGCAAGAGGGAACTCACAAAATACACCGGGCGCTGCACCATCTTCTTCCGCACTTCTTCTTGCTCCTACGCAGAGTTGTCCTTGTCGGGGCCAGAGCTTGTCGGAGGAGCCCCCTGCTTGTCGCTGGATTCACTTGCCGGTGGTGCTGACTCCTCGTCGGCCTCCCTCTCCGCTACTAACGCAGCACTAACCACCTGGTTGGTTGCCGCTAGGTACAGCAGCAACTTTTCCTGTGGACTAGGTGCGACAAGTATCGGAGTGGAGGATAGGTACCGTTTCAAGTCCTGCAGCGCTGCCTCCGCTTCCGGAGTCCATTTCATAGGACCTGCCTTCTTCAAGATTTTGAAGAAAGGTAGGGCGCGTTCTGCAGACTTCGAAATGAACCTACTGAGGGCAGCCACACAACCTGCAAGTCTCCTGACATCCTTGACTCGCTTCGGGGCTTCTATCTGCTTGATGGCTTTTATCTTGTCGGGGTTGGCTTCAATCCCCCTCTGTGACACAAAGAACCCGAGAAGCTTGCCGGAGGGGACTCCAAAGACGCACTTCTCGGGGTTCAACTTAAGCTGGATCTTGCGCAGGTTCTGAAATGTTTCTTCCAAATCTTGGATCAGGGTATCCTTGCTCTTGCTCTTCACCACGATGTCATCCATGTAAGCTTCTACATTTCTGTGGATCTGTGGCTCAAAAGCAGTGTGCACTACCCTTGCAAATGTTGAGCCTGCATTCTTCAGTCCAAATGGCATGCGTATGAAGCAATAAGTGCCACATGGAGTGATAAATGCAGTCTTCTCTTCATCTTCCTTGGCCATGAAAATCTGATGGTAGCCTGAATACGCATCAAGGAAAGAGAGCAGCTCACATCCGGCAGTGGAGTCAACAATCTGGTCAATGTGCGGCAAGGGAAATGGATCCTTGCGACATGCTTTATTCACATCAGTGAAGTCTATACACAGTCTCCACTTCCCGTTGGCCTTACGCACGACGACTGGGTTTGCTAATCACGTCAGATGGATCACGCCTCTAACTAGGCCTGCTGCTTCTAGCTTCTTGATTTCTTCGGCAATGAATTCTTGGCGCTCCACGGCTTTCTTTCTGACCTTTTGCTTGACGGGCCGCGCATGAGGACAAACAGCAAGCTTGTGCTCAATTACCTTCCTGGGAACACCGGGGATGTCAGATGGTTGCCAGGCAAACACATCGACATTCGCCCGCAGGAAGGCAACGAGCGCGCTTTCCTATTTGCTGTCAAGTGTGGCACTGATGGTGAAGGTACCACCAGTGCCGTCCTCGTTGGCGGACACCTTCTTGGTTGCCGGAGGAGCGGCCATCCCCTTCTTGCACTTGCCGGTGGAGCTCGATGGAACGTCCTCGACGGCAGCGCAGCACTCCGAAGAGGTGCGGTTGCCGGAGTGGGCCCCAGAGCACTTGCCGGACTTGGTCTTGGTCTTCTTCCCCCCGGGAGCTTCAGCGGCAAGTGTATCCTTCTCTGCTGCTGCTGCTGCATCCCGGTAGATCTTGTCGGCGCAGACAAGCGCGTCCTTCTTGTCGCCATGGACAGAGATGACGCTTATCGGCCCCAGCATCTTGAGTACATTGTAGGCGTAGTGGGAAGCTGCCATGAACTTGGCGAGGGCGGGACGACCGAGTATCCCATTATATGGCAATGGTATATCGGCAACGTCGAATGTGATGCGCTCAGTTCTGAAGTTGAGCTCCCCGCCAAAGGTCACCGGCAAAGTTATCTTCCCCTTGGGCTTGCTCCTCCCCGGGTTTATTCCTTGGAACGAACCGGTCTCTTCGAGCTCGCCATCTGGGATTTGGAGTTTCTTGATCACAGCTGAGGAGATCAAGTTCAGCCCGGCCCCGCCGTCAACCAACATTTTGGTGACCTTGAGGTTGCGGATGATGGGTGAGACCAGCATCGGCAAGCACCCGACCGCAGTGGTGCGGTCAGGGTGATCCTCAAGATCGAAAATGATGGGCGTGCTGGACCATTTGAGGAGCCTGCGCGACTCTACGGGCGGCTCCGCTGCGTTTACTTCCCGCACCCACTGCTTGAGTTGGCGGTGGGAAGTATGCAGAGAGGCGCCACCGTCGACGCACAGGACTTCCGTGGCCTTCTGGAACTCCTGCTCGCTGTTATCCTCTTCCTCCATGTCATCGTCGTCGTCTTCTTCATCCTTGTCGCGGCCCCGGGGAGGTCGGTCACCTTGCCGCTGCTTGGCCTTGCCGCGGCGTCCTCCCCGGCCATTGAATGGCCGCTTCTTGCTTGGCTCTCCTCCGCCACCTTGGGCCTTCTCCTTGTCGCGATGCTCGTACTCAGCTTTCTGCTGCTCGACGAGGTACTCGACGCGTTTGCAGTTGGAGAGGTCGTGGCCCTTGGTGCGGTGGATCTTGCAGTATTGCTTGTCGGAGCCGTCCTGCTTGTCGGCTGCCGCCACAGGGGCGGGCTCCTTGCCGGAGCCGCCAGCCTGTGCTTGCTTGGCGGGAGCCTCCTTGCCGGACTTCTCGACGGCAAGCACTTCCTTCTTGTTCTTTCTTCTGTTGTTCCGCCGCCAGCTCTTCTTTGCCGGGGCGGCATCCTCGCTGTCGCTTCCTCCTGCGCCAGCATCCTCTCCGGGGAGTCTCCTCCCCTCCTCGGCGCGCGCGCACTTATCAGCTAGAGCATAAAGCTCGCTGACATCTCGTATCTTGGTCATGGCCATCTCCTCACGCATGCGGCGGTTACGTACGTTCTGGTGAAACGCACTGATAACCGCAGTAGGGTGGACGTCGGGGATGTTGTGCTGCACGCGACTGAAGCGCTGGATGTACTTGCGCAGAGACTCTCCTTCCTTCTGGGCCAAGATGTGGAGATCGCTCTCCTGGCCGTGGGGTTTGTGGCCGCCCGTGAAGGCGCCGACAAACTGGTGGCAAAGATCCGCCCAAGAAGAAATGGAGCCTTCCGGCAAGTGCATAAGCCAAGAACGGACGTTTGGCTTAAGCACCAGCGGGAAGTAGTTCGCCAGTATCTTCTCGTCGCGCCCCCCGGCAGCCTGCACCGCGATGGTGTATATGCTGAGGAATTCCGAGGGGTGCGTCTTGCCGTCGTACTTCTCCGGTACGTCGGGCTTGAAGTTCTTCATGCTGGGCCACTGGACGCGCCGCAGCTCACGGGTAAACGCAGGGCAACCTGCCGCGTACGGCAAGTCGCCTGGTTCACCGGGCGCGCACGTGTCAACAGCGTTCCCAGCTCGCTGATCCGATTGTCGCCGAGCTTCTCGGCGGCGCTCGATCGTCGTTCGAGCGTCTTCTTGTCGCCGGTCGTCAAGGACTTGGCGCTGGTCCCGACGAGCCCGTGGATCCGACGACGCCGTGGAGTCGTCGTCGACGTTGATCCGGCGGGGTGGCGTCTTCTGCTTCCGCGGCGGGGAGTGCACGGTGGTTGCACCCCCGGCGGTCTTGTCGCCGTCGGCCTTCGTCTTCTCGACTTGTCGTGGCCGCGAGGTCGCTGGCTGCTGCGGAGAGTCGTTGTTGGCGAAGGCGATCAGGCTCTGGATGGTGGCCCTCCAGTCTTCGGCCTTGTCTGCCGCTGGAGGGAAGTCGAGGAGCAGTTGCGCCCTTGCGAGCGCTTCTGCTGGAGAGGAGGGGAGCGGGGGCGAGCAGCGCGAGGAGCAGGATATGCTCGGACTCCAAACAGGGTTAGAAGGAGTAGGGTCCCGCCCCGGCGACCGCGCCTTGCTCGTGCCAGGACGGTGGCCCGGAGCATCCCGCGAGCCTCCGGTTTGCCCTTGGCCCAGCAAGCGGATGCCACCTCCTGCGCCATGGCGCTGCTGGGTAGTTGTTTGCTGAGATGGACGTGGCGCATCTACGGAGACCGAGGCCTTGGAGTTGGTCCGGCCGTCCGCCTTGTCCTTGGATTTAGCGGTGCCGTGAGTTTCCTCACCGGCGACCACTCTTCCGCCGGCGTCTCCTCCACCCACCGTTGGTTCTGGTGGTGGTGGAACAGACGCGGACGGGCCTGCGACCTCCGAAGCCTTCTTCTTCGGGGCCATGTTGCTGACGATGAAGTTGATGTAGCTGGAGAGGTTGATGAAGAATGCGTCCGCGCGAACGCCGGATCAGGTTCGCACAACCTCGACGCCCCCTACCTGGCGCGCCAAAGATGTCGGGGGAAACTGTCCACCACAAGCACCTATGGGATCGGAGCCCCTTGTTTGTGCGGTGAGGGAGCGAAGGGAGCACAAAGAGCAGATCGTGGTGAGCACGCGGGCAGTTTACCCAGGTTCGGGCCGCGATGGACGCGTAAAACCCTACTCCTGCTTAGATTGTATTGAGTTGGAGAGCTCGGGAGCTTGAAGAACTAGCTACACCGAGCGAATGAGCGATCTAGGTTCCGAACCCTTTCTACGTTGTGCATGGGCCTCCTTTTATAGCTCAAGGGGTCACCGACAGGTGTCAACGTAGGAGAAAGGGTAAAAATGTAATAGTGGTGGTAGTTGTAACAGTGCGGGAACAGTGGACGAACAGTGCATGAACAGTGGTCACCACCTACTTTGACAGTGGGGGACAAGAGCATTAAATGCCCGTCGCCGTCGACCCCAAAAGCGCCCGCCCTTGCGTCTCCGTTTGCCACGGCGATAGCTTTATCACTGTGGAGTGCCACCGTGTCCCCCAGGCTGCACAACCATCCGCCACGCGTCCCTGGAATGGCCCCAGGGCGACGCGTGGACCGATGAGCTGGAGCGCGGGCACACAGCGCAACTCTCCCCGGCAAGCACCTTGCCGGGGTCTTGACCTTGCCGGGCCCGGGAGCTTGTCGGGCTCTGAAGCTTGTCGCTCCCCGGGCCCTGCCGGGGCGCATGCTGCGCCGAGGCATGTCTTCTGTAATGCAATCTTCTAGTCTTCCTGGCAAGTTCCACTTGCCAGGGTCTCGTGTTAGTAAGGTAATCTTGAGCCTGGGACGGCCTTCCCGGCAAGCTCCACTTGCCGGGGCCTTGATCTTCTGTCTTGTATACTTTGTTTTTGAATGGCTTTATATGGGACAGAAAGGTCTCCGGCAAGCACGTGGTAGGCCCTGCCGCGGGAAGCTGCTACCGCCCGTGCACAAGTTGGGGTACTGAGGTACCCCTACCTTAGTACACCGACACATGGACAAGCAGAACATGGCATACAGGTTAGGAGAGCAAGTACCCGACCATTCAGATAAAGAGGCAAGGATTAATCAAAATGTTACCGATACAACGGTGTTTGGATAATTGACCAAGAAACATTTAGCATCACGCCTCCAATGTTCTTGTTGATGAGCGGGGTATCATAGTCATGCTTCGAGGTAGAAATGATATGGTGTTTCAATCAAGGGCCAGACTTTGGATACACAAATAATCCATCAGAAGCAACTTATAGAATAAGTCTTACAATTTCCTCCTAGAAGAATGGCTATCCTTGCAAAAGAAATTATAATGATGGGTCCTCCAGCCAGGGGTGCTAGGCATGACATCATATTACCGGGTCATCAAAGGATCAACATTATAACTACTGGAAAGTTGTCACAACCATCAGATCTGACCGAGATTCAGATCCGATTGGTGTCATGATACCTCAGACTGAGGCTGCCTGGGAAGAAGAGGTGCAACACAATAGGCGAGATGACATTGTAAGATTCTCGGGAAATGAACTATTGAAGAGGGTTCCGAAACAATAGTTCATAATTAAACCAAGGAGAGGATGAGGAGGTGGCTGGTGGGCATCAGCGACAATTCATCGAGAATCCCAAACGGATGGATTTCCACAATAATGTGAACAAAAATTTGACACTTGTCAATTCAAATGATATAATGTTGTATGCTCGAGGAAAACATACACCATTAATCACTAATTGAAAGGTGTGCCCGAAATATGACCTTAGGCAGCAAGATCAATGTTAGAGTGATGATTCAATAACCAACAGTCTAAGAATGAACTGTCGATCGTTAACTTCATAGCAATAGGGTTTCTAGAAGTATAGAACTCAAGCAGCATCATTAGCATATTGGTACCCCGGTTAAAAAACACGGGAACCAAGGAAGACTGGTGATGATGAGAAGTAGCATCATACCGAGAATTTATAAGAGGTGGAGCAATCCTCACAACATTCTGGACATAATGACAATAATACTTCAAGGCAGAACAGAATACAAGCTGGATAGCAAGTTGCATCCATAACATGGACAAGCTCGCGATGAAAGGAAGTCAAGGGTGTTGTCGATGATAACAAAAATCATCGAGGGCAAGGAGGGTATTTCTCATCATGAACTCAGTTGACATCTCGGAAGAAGTCAAAGTGTTGAAGGTGATCACGACACATTTGTTGGGAGTTTTCAAGAAAATGCAATCAAATAGCGACGTCATCAAGCAGGGAATGACGACATGTAAGTCATAGGAACAACAGATAAGATGCAAGCTCGGAATCGAAGTTGTCTTTTAGAACAAGCAACAAGAGGTTGAAAGCTCGATGTAAGTCGTGCCCACATTCTGAAGAATTTGTGCACCAAAGAAGGACGAGGTAGCACAGTCAAAGATAGCAAGACAAGGGATGTATCTGATAGTCTAGGAATAACCAGATTGAGTTAAAAAAATTCCCAACATCTACTAGGGGTGTTGAATTTTTAGAGCGGATTTGATTTACTAAACGGTGTCCTCGGTTGATGGCAACATAGAACACGTAGAGTGATTGCGACGAGGAAGTTATTACTTCAACAAGGTTAGTAAGATGAAGTGCAAAGGCATGATATCCTCGAGATACCGGAGGGTAAAACTCGAAGGCAGAACATGATAGTAGTAGAACTGAATCATTGACGTATGACAGTAGATACTTCAACCTTGCCAAAATAGACGAGGCACTGGAATAAATTACCAACAGATATATTAGATCAGGACAGCATGGTCGGAACCATAACTGTAAGGAATCAATTAAAGAATACCGAAAGAATCATACAGGTGGATAATCATTTTGCAAGAAGCTTTCGGGACGGTCTACATCATTTTCATGGGCATGAACACAAAGTTCAAGGTCGACTCCCACTTCTTTAATGCATATCATTTCATTCACCTCTTGCTTTGATAAAACTGTAGTCTTTGAATTTTATCTGGTAGAACACCGGAAGAGTAAGGCTTGTGAGATCTTTCGGGTTCTCATGGATTAGGGGAAGACATAGGTTCAACCCATCGGGCATCTTAGTAACATATACCACAAGTTTCAAAAGTAAATACACCAGCTCGAAAGCAGAGCATGGCTGGCCAAGTAGAGGATACAATTTACCAAAGGCATTATGTATCAGGGGAAGAACTCACAAGGTGATTGAATATGATGGACACTGTCGGATAACAATCCAGCAATGGATCGAGCGATCCACAACAGAGCTGATGTGAGTATCGGTACTCACTCAAAGGAAGAAGGAATGCAGAGGCATCAGATCCAAGAATCAACTTATTAGCCTGATGCTTAAATAGAAAGAAATTATGGTTTCCCAAACGAAGGATCAGAAGCAGACGCTCTAACCAAGGATGGATAAGTTGAAAACTCTTAGTTGGACAATCAATAAAGGTTTGTATTGTCGAGAAACAACTCATGTCCGGAATGACGTCTGAGCTGGAAAGGTAATTTTAAAAAGGATAACCTGATGACTTCGTGCATACGCACACATTGAATCAATAGGCTCAAAACGGCTAAGACAAAGGATGTTGACGAAGACTACTACTAGTCATATGGAATTAACCATAATGCAAGCAGACAAGAATTTCAAGAGTAACCGGCTGCAGAGGATTTTCGAAAGATCGAAAAGTATTCAAAAGATTTTTGTGAGACACATGATCAATTGAGAACAACGGATCCTCGATAAATATGAGGAAATAACCGTAAGGGTTTTCATGTGAAATAAAACTGCAATACAGTAAAATCAAAGGATTCTTGGGACAACGAAGAATATTTCGAGGCACCTTGTAACAATAAGAGCGACAAGGAATGATCATGAGAATGACAAGTGCATGCAGATATCCTTAGGGATATATCGGTGGAAGTGAATTGCAAAGGCGGTGACCACAAGGGCCTCGGGAAAATATCGAGGGATATCCTCAGAATCTTCTGACGAAGCAGGTGATCTTCCGGAATGAGGGCTCTCCGGGAGAAATAGTTACGAGAACCTAGAGTCAGAGTTAGTAAAATCTTTTAACCCGAATAGAAGAGAGATCAGAGTCCCAGAGCATAGAAAGGAATAAAAGATCCTAACACCACCCATTGATGTTGTGGGCCCGTAAGCCACACAACAAGTTAGTAAATTTGTTTTTCAAAGACTAGACTCAACTTCGGCCAAGGAGTTGGAAAGGGGGATTCCTACAGGCAGTCGGCTCTGATACCAACTTGTGACGCCCCCGATTTGATCGTACACTAATCATGCACGCAAATGTGTACGACCAAGATCAGGGACTCACTGGAAGATATCACAAACACAACTCTAGACACAAAATAAAATAATACAAGCTTTATATTACAAGCCAGGGGCCTCGAGAGCTCGAATACAAAAGCTCGAAAACACAAGAGTCGGCGGAAGCAACAATATCTGAGTACAGACATAAGTTAAACAATTTTGCCTTAAGAAGGCTAGCACAAATGTAACAATGATCGAAAAGGCAAGGCCTCCTGCCTGGGACCTCCTAACTACCCCTCGAAGCCGAACTCCACGTAGAAACATCCTCGGGATCTTCTGGCTCCTGGACTCCATCAATCTGGTTGCATCATCCGAGAAGAAGGAACAAAAAGGGGGAAAGGGGGGAGCAAAGCAACCGTGAGTACTCATCCAAAGTACTCGCAAGCAAGGATCTACACTACATATGCAATGATATAGTTGTAAAGGAGTAATATCTGTGGGCTAAACTGCAGAATGCCAGAATAAGAGGGGGATAGCTAATCCAATCGAAGACTACGCTTCTAGTAACCTCCATCTTGCAGCAAAAGATGAGGGTAGCTGAAAAGTAACAAGTATTCTCGCTTCTGGCAGCCTCCGTCTTGCAGCAGTAGAAGGGAGTAGATGGTAAGTTCGCCAAGTAACATCGTATAGCATAATCCTACCCGGCAATCCTCCCGCACATCACCCTGTGAGAGAGCAACCACCGAGTTGTATCTGGCACTGGTAAGGGTGTGTTTTATTAAGTATCCGGTTCTAGTTGTCATGAGGTCGGAGTACAACTCCGGGTCGTCCTTTTACCGAGGGACACGGTTATTCGAATAGATTAACTTCCCTGTAGGGGTGCACCACATAACCCAGCACGCTCGATCCCATTTGGCCGGACACACTTTTCTGGGTCATGCCCGGCCTCGGAAGATCAACACGTCGCAGCCCTACCTAAGCACAATAGAGAGGTCAGCACGCCGGTCTAAACCCTAAGCACACCGGGGTCTGGGCCCATCGCCCAATGCACACCTGTACGTTGCGAGGGCGGCCGGTGAGCAGACCTAGCAACCTCCATTACTAAGGAAGTTATGTTACGCGGTCCAACCCGGCGCGCGCCGCTAAGCCGCTGACGTCAAGAAGGCTTCGGCTGATACCACGACGTCGAGTGCCCATAACTATTCCCACGTAGCTGGTTAGTGCGTATAGGCCAATGGCCAGACTCAGATCAAATACCAAGATCTCGATAAGCGTGTTATTATGAAATCACCACGGACAACGACCAGGGCCAGGCCACCTCTCCACTGGGTGTCTCAACCCGCCCTGTCGCTCCGCCACAAAGATCCACTCGGGGGCCGTCAGGAACTCAGGCCCATCACTACCTGGATGGAGCCACCTGTCCTTTCAGTCCCCACATCGAATCACTTACGGGTACTCAAAGAGCCGACCCGACTTTAGTCACATCATGTGTCATGTAAAGTGTATGTAGTATATACCCGTGATCACACCCAAGTTATCACGGCCCGATAGAATAGCAGGGCAGACGGACAAGGGTGTAGGACCACTGATGGATTACTAGCATCCTATACTAAGCATTAGGATAGCAGGTAAAAGTATCAATAGTTGTAGCAACAATGGCAGGCTATGCAACAGAATAGGAGCTATCGAAACAACAACAGTAGCAAACCTAATGCAAGAATAAGAGAGAGGGGAATGGGCGATATCTGGTGACCAAGGGGGGAGGGCTTGCCTGGTTGCTCTGGCAAGAAGGAGGGGTCGTCGTTGACGTAGTCGATCACAGTGGCACCGTCAGCAGTCTCAGTCCCGGTGTCTATCGGAGAGAAGTAACGGAGGGGGAACATAATAAATAACAGAGCAATCAAAGCATCACAAAGTGTAACATGGCAAAACGCGGTGCTATGTGTGACCTAACGCGATGCTCGGTGATACAGGCGAAGAGGAATAACATCCGGGAAGGTATTCCCAGTGTTAGGCATTTTCGGGCACATGAAACGGAGGGGGAATGTTGCATGTTCGGTATGATAGAGACGTGTGGCGGACGAACGGACCGCGTATTCGGATTCGTCTCGTCGTTCTGAGCAACTTTCATGTACAAAATTTTCCATCCGAGCTACGGTTTATTTTATATTAATTTTAAAAGATTTAATCATTTTTAGAATTTATTTAATTATTTTAAATCAACATTATCCAGAACAGTGTATGCTGACGTCATCATGACGCCAGAATGACATCAGCAGTCAACAGGGGGTTGACTGGGTCAATTGAGGTGTGGGTCCCGCATGTCATTGTCCGCCTAATTAACTAACAGTTTAATTAGGTTAACTAGTGATTTAGTTAAACTAATGATGATTAATTAACTTAATTAATTCTTTAATTAATTAATTAATTAATTATTAATATTCTAGTTATTAATATTTTTTTCTTTTTTTTTCTTTTTATTAAAACATTCTCGGGGTGGGGCCTCTTTGCCATAGGCCCATAGGCGCCTAACGGGCGCTGGGCGCCCGGGTTAACGGGCGAGGGTTCATCACCCCGGGCGTGCGGGCGCCAAAGACCCGAGCTAGGCACCGCGGTGGGACTAGGCCACCGGAGAGGGGCGGCGCCGTCCCGGCCTGCCGCGGCGGGGCCGAGGAGGAAGGCGACCGCAGCGCGTCGGCAGGGGCGAGCCGGGTGGAGGCCGGCGGCAGGGGCGTGCTTAGCGGCTGCGGCGGCCGGAGGGCAGCGAGTCCAGGGGCCGGGGCGAACGGACGGGAGGAGCAGCGCGGGGCCTCGGGGCGAAGTCGACGGTGGAACGGGCGCTGGCAGCGCGCGGCTAGGCCAAGCAGGAGGGGGGCGGGGATGCTGAGCGGTTGCAGCGGCGGTGGTCGCGGCAGAGCAGCGGGGAGACGGGTGCTGGGCGCGCGTGGACGGTCACCGGCGGCCAGTGGTGCGGCGACGCAACCATCGGCGGGAGGCGAAGGCGGGGGCGGAGACGAGCAAGCGGGCGGGGAGCATGGTCCGGGGCAATGGACGGAACGGCCGTGGGCGGCAGCTGCGGCAGGTGGCAATGGCAGCAGCGGGCGGTTAAGGGCCATCACCTCGCGAGCGCGGGCGCTGATATGAAGCTGGGCGAGGCGGGCATCAGTGGCGCACGCGGGCGAGTGGGTTCGCGCGCAGTGCGCGACCACGGGCGCGACAGATGCGGGGTGTGCGGGAAGACGCGTGCGGGTGGAGGCAGAGGAGGAGGGGGCTCACGAGGGTTTGCAGGGTACGGGGCAGTGGGGGTCGAGGAGGAGGACGGAGACGACGCGCCAGGGGCGGGGAAGCAGTCAGGCGATGGTGTCCGGCGAGGTGGCGATCCGGGTGGCGGCGGCGTCAGGGGCGTCGGGACTTTGCCCCCGATCTCGATCCAGATCGGGGGGGAGAGAGGACCGGT
>LR738715.1:713034394-713063635 GCA_902687465.1 Secale cereale | reverse complement strand
CTAGGGTTTCGACGGGGGCGGATAAGGGAGCGTGGGGAGGCAGGCCTGGGCCAGTTGGCTGGCCTGGCTGTCAGCTGGGCCAGTTGGCCCAGTGGGGTGGGGGGCTTCTTTGTTTTGTTTTGTTTTATTTTCAGTTTTGCCCTTTTCCCTTTTTTTTACTTTTATTACTGATTTAGTTTGTTTCCTATTAAATTTAGTTTTAGTAAAATATACTCGTAGCATCTAAATTAGTATTTCAACTTAGTCCATAGCCAACAAGAGTCTATTCCTCAATCAATTAGTTTGACCTTTTATTAATTACAAAGGGTATTTAATTAATTGTTTTCATTATTGTTTTATATATCTTATAGTACTTAAGAATTTTAAAAAAGGTGTGGTTTCTCCACCATAATTACCTAGGCAATATTTGGTTCACTCCGAACATTTTAGTTTTAATATTTAAAAACTTTTATTGTTTGTCTTTATTTTAAATTTGAAGTTCGAACTTGGTTTCGAACTGACACGAGTTTATCCACAGTAATCGAGGTGACGTGGCATCATTAGCGAAGTTTTACTGTAGCTTGATTACCCGAGCGTCATAGTGGGTGTGCATCCAACTTGCTTGCTCACGAAGACCTAGGGCATTTGAGGAAGCCCATCGTTGGAATATACACGCCAAGTTCTATAATGAAAATTCCCACTAGTACATGAAAGTGACTAAACATGAGACTCTCTATCATGAAGAACATGGTGCTACTTTGAAGCACAAGTGTGGAAAAAGATAGTAGCAATTGTCCCTTTTTCTTTTCTTTTTTTTTTCTTTTTTTGGGCCTTTCTTTTTTTCTTTGGCCCTTTTTTGTGGAGGGGCTTTATTGATTTAGCCTTTCCTCACATGGGACAATGCTCTAATAATGATGATCATCACACTTTCATTGAATTACAAATCGATATTACAACTCGATACTAGAACAAGTATGACTCCATATGAATGCCTCGGGCGGAGTACCAGGATGTGCAATGAATCAAGAGTGACATGTATGAAAAATTATGCATGGTGGACTTGCCACAAATACGATGTCAACTACATGATCATGCATGGCAATATGACAATATGATGCATGTCATAAGAACGGAACGGTGGAAAGTTGCATGGCAATATATCTCGGAATGGCTATGGAAATGCCATGATATCTAGGTATGGTGGCTGCTTTGAGGAATAATATGGTGGCTGTTTTGAGGAAGGATATATAGTGGGTGTATGGTACCGGCGAAAGTTGCGCGGTACAAAAGAGGCTGGCAATGGTGGAAGGGTGATAGTGCGTATAATCCATGGACTCAACATTAATCATAAGAACTCATATACTTATTGCAAAAATGTATGAGTCATCAAAACAAAGCAATCAATGAATGCTCCTAGGGGGGGGGGGGTTGGTAGGAGTTAACCATCGTGCGCCCCCGACCTCCACACAAAGGTTGACACTTTACAAATACCTCATCCTCTAACTTCGTCACATAGCAGTTCACCATACGTGCATGCTACGGGAATCACTAACCTTAACACAAGTATTTATCAATTTCATAATAACTCCACTAGCATGACTCTAATATCACTATCCTCGTATCTCAACACATTTATCAAGAATCCAACTTCTCCTCATATTCAATGCACTTAGTGTGAAAGTTTTTACTACATTGATATTGGATGTGTATCATGTGAAGACTAGTTTTATAGCCTAAACACATTACCATGCTGTTTTAATAGACTCTCAAATGGATATAAGTGAAGCATGAGAGTTCAACAATTTCTTCAAAATATTATCGCCGCTGTGCTCTAAAAGATATAAGTGAAGCACTAGAGCAAAAACTATTCAACTCAAAAGATATAAGTGAAGCACATAGAGTGTTCTAACAATTCCTAGGCCATATTTAACTCTCTCAAATAGGTGTGTCCAGCAAGGATAATTGTGGCAAACTAACAAGCAAAGACTCAAATTATACAAGACGCTCCAAGTTAAACACATATCATGTGGTGAATAAAAATATAGCTCTGAGTATAGTTATCGATGGATGAAGAGGAAAGAGGGGTGCCTTCCTGGTGCATCCCCAAGCTTAGGCTTTTGGTTGTCCTTGAATTTTACCTTGGGGTGCCATGGGCATCCCAAAGCTTAGGCTCTTGCCACTCTTTGTTCCATAGTCCATCAAAGCAATACTCAAAACTTGAATAGTTCACAACACAAAACTTAGACAAAAATCTCGTAAGCTCTGTTAGTATAAGAAAGCAAACCACTACTCAAAGGTACTGCAATGAATTCATTCTTTGTTTATATTCGTGTTAAACCTACTGTACTCCAACTTCTCTATGGTTCATACCTCCCAATATTACTCATAGATGCATTGAAATAAGCAAACACCACACGAAAAACAGAATCTGTCAAAAACATAACAGTCTGTAGTAATCTGCAGGTTTCGCATACTTCTGTAACTCCAAAAAATTCAAACTAAATTGGTAAACGTGAGGAATTTGTCTATTAATCATCTGAAAAAAGAATCAACTAAATAGCACACTCCAGTAAAATGTGATGACCATTCTAGCGAGCGCTAACGATTCTGTTTTTCACAGCAAGATCACATAAACTTCACACAAGTCTTCCCAAAGGTTCTACTTGGCAGAAACACTAAACAAAACACAAAACCACATCTATACAGAAGCTATATGCAATATTTATTCCCTAACAGCAGAAAAAATAAAAAAATAAAATTGGGTTGCCTCCCAACAAGCGCCATCGTTTTACGCCCCTAGCTAGGCACGATACATAATATATCTAGGTATTGCCATCTTTAGAAGGCAATCCATAAGTGGCTCTCATAATAGATTCATATGGTAATTTGATTTTATTTCTAGGAAAGTGTTCCATGAAATCCTTAACGGAAATTGGAATCTAATATTTCCTTCCTTCATATCAATAATTGCACCAATCGTTCTAAGGAAAGGTCTACCAAGAATAATAGGACATGAAGGATTGCAATCTATATCAAGAACAATGAAATCTACAGGCACATAATTCCTATTGGCAACAATAATAACATCATTAATACTTCCCATAGGTTTCTTAATAGTGGAATCCGCAAGATGCAAATTTAAAGAACAATCATTAAGCTCATCGAACCCTAGCAAATCACACAAAGTTTTTGGGATAGTGGAGACACGTGCACCCAAATCACACAACGCAAAGCATTCATGATCTTTAATTTTTATTTTGATAGTAGGTTCCCACTCATTATAAAGCTTTCTAGGGATAGAAACTTCTAACTCAAGTTTTTCTTCATAAGATTGCATCAAAGCATCAACTATGTGTTTGGTGAAAGCTTTATTTTGACTATAAGCATGGGGAGAGTTTAGTACGGATTGCAACAAGGAAATACAATCAATCAAAGAGCAATTATCAGAATTGAATCCCTTGAAATCCAAAATAGTGGGTTCATCACTATGCAAAGTTTTAATCTCTTCACTCCCACTTTTAACAATTTTAGCATCAATATCTAAAAACTCCGAATTATTGGGACACCCTAAAGTAGAAACATCTCCAATTCTATCTTCATCAAGATTTATGCTAGAAAACAAGGATCTAATAGGAGACACATCAATTACTTTCAGATCTTCATTTTTATTTTCATGATAACTAGAAGAACTCGCTTTAATATAATCCTCTCTTTTAGCACGCGGCCTAGCGGTTCTTTCTTTGCATTCATCAATGGCAATTCTCATGGCTTTGAGAGACTCATTGATATAATGCTTAGGTGGGATGGATCTAAGTTTCAAAGAATAAACATCAAGAGTAATTGTATCCACACTTCTAGCCAATTCATCAATCTTAAGCAATTTTTCTTCAAGCAAACCTTTAAAATTCCTTTGCGAAATTATAAACTCCTTAACACTAATTACAAATTTAGAAGGCATCTTTCCATAAGAGTTGTTGTAGGAATTACTAGGAAAAGGCCTAGGATTGAAGTTCCCTCTATAAGCATTGTTACCAAAATTATTCCTACCAACAAAATTCACATCCAAAGGTTCATTGTTATTTTCAATCAAAGTGGACAAAGGCATATCATTAGGATCAGAAGAAGCACTCTTAGCAGCAAATAATTTCATAATTTCATCCATCTTTCCACTCAAAACACTAATTTCTTCAATAGCATGCACTTTTTTACTAGTAGATCTTTCGGTGTGCCATTGAGAATAATTAACCATAATATTATCTAGGAGTTTGGTAGCTTCTCCTAAGGTAGTTTCCATGAAAGTGCCTCCTGCGGCCGAATCCAAAAGATTTCTAGAAGCAAAATTCAAGCCAGCATAAAAGTTCTGAATAATCATCCATAGATTCAAACCATGTGTAGGGCAATTACATATCATTAATTTCATTCTCTCCCAAGCTTGTGCAACATTGCTCATGATCTAGTTGCTTAATATTCATAATATCGTTTCTAAGAGAGATGATCTTAGCAGGAGGGAAATACTTAAAGATAAAAGCATCTTTGCACTTATTCCACGAATCAATACTATTTCTAGGCAAAGAAGAAAACCAAGTTTTAGCACGATCTCTAAGTGAAAACGGGAATAAATTCAATTTAACAATATCGTTATCCGTATCCCTTTTCTTATGCATATCACACAAATCAACAAAGTTGTTTAGATGGGTAGGGGCATCTTCACTAGGAAGGCCAGAGAATTGATCTTTCATGACAAGATTCAACAAAGCAGCATTGCTCTCACAAGATTCAGCATCAGTAATAGGAGCAATCAGAGTGCTAATAAAATAATTATTGTTGGTATTGGAGAAGTCACACAATTTGGTATTGTTCTGAGCCATAGTGACAAGCAAGCAATCCAACACACACAAGCAAACAAGAAGCAAGCGAACGATAAACACACGGCAGAAGAAGGGCAAATAAAATGGCAAGGGTGAAGTGGGGGAGAGGAAAATGAGAGGCAAAAACTGTAATGCGAAGGATAAGGGTTTGTGATAGGTACTTGGTATATGACTTTTGCGTAAGCGTCCCCGGCAACGGCGCCAGAAATTCTTCTTGCTACTTCTCGAGCTTGCGTTGTATTCCCTCGAAGAGGAAAGGGAGATGCAGTACAGTAGCGTAAGTATTTCCCTCAGTTTTTGAGAACCAAGGTATCAATCCAGTAGGAGACCACGTGCGAGTCCCTCACACCTGCACAAACAAATAAGAACTTCACAGCCAACGCGATAAGGGGTTGTCAATCCCTTTACGGTCACTGATAACCCACAAGTGTAGGGGATCACAACAGTTTTCGAGGGTAAAGTATTAAACCCAAATTTGTTGATTCGACACAAAGGGAGCCAAAGAATACTCTTAAGTATTAGCAGTTGAGTTGTCAATTCAACCACACCTGGAAACTTAGTATCTGCAGCAAGATAGTTTAGTAGCAAAGTAATATGATAGTGGCGGTAGCAGCAATAAAAGTAAAGATAGTGTTTTGTAGTTTTTGTGATAGTAGCAACGGAAAAGTAAATAATTAGCTAGCAATATAGGTAAAACTCGTAGGCATTGGATCGGTGATGGGAAATTACGTCGGATGCAATTCATCATGTATAAGTTATTGTTGGAAATATGCCCTAGAGGCAATAATAAAAGTATTATTATTATATTTCCTTGTTCATGATAATCATCAGTTATTCATGCTTGAATTGTATTGTACGGAAACAGCAATGAATGTGTGAATATATAGACCACAATGAGTCCCTGGTAGGCCTCTAGTTACTAGCTCGTTGATCAGCAGATGGTCACGGTTTCCTGACCATGGACATAGGATGTCAGTGATAACGAGATCGCATCCTTAGGAGAATGATTTGATGGACAAGACCCAATCCTGAGCATAGCACGAGATCGTATAGTTCGTAATGCATAAGCTTTTTGGTGTCAAGTATTTATTCCTTAGACCATGAGGTTGTACAACTCCCGGATGCCGTAGGAATACTTTGGGTGTGCCAAACGTCACAACGTAACTCGATGGCTATAAAGGTACGCATCGGGTATCTCCGAAAGTGTCTGTTGAGTTGGTACGAACCGAGACTGGGATGTTGTCACTCCGTATGATGGAGAGGTACCTCTGGGATGATGGATTACGGATGATGGATTACGGATCGAGTAAAGAGACTTGCCATGACGAGATTGAACAAGGTATCGGGAATACCGACGATCGAATCTCGGGCAAGTACCGTACCGATGGACAAAGGGAATAACGTACGGGATTGAGTGAATCCTTGACACAGTGGTTCATCCGATGAAGATCATCGAGGAACACGTGGGAACCAACATGGGTATCTAGATCCCGCTGTTGGTTATTGACCGGAGAGTGGTCTCGGTCATGTCTACGTGTCTCCCGAACCCGTAGGGTCTACACACTTAAGGTTCGGTGACGCTAGGGTCGTAGAGATACATCCACGTGGAAACCCGAAAGTTGTTTGGAGTCCCAGATGAGATCCCGGACGTGACGAGGATTTCCGAAATTGTCCGGAGGTAAAGAATGATATAGAGGAAGTCCAGTTTCGGCCATCGGGTGAACTCCGGGGGTCACCGGGAGTGTCCCGGGTCCACCGGAGGGGTCCCGGGGGTCCACCGGGTGGGTCCACCCATCCCGGTGGGGCCCCTAGGCCGCAAGGGGAAGGGGCCAGCCCCTGGTGGGCTGGCGCACCCAACTGGGCCCCCCTCCATGCGCCTAGGGTTGAAACCCTAGGGGGAGGGGGCACCCCCTATGCCTTGGGGGGCAAGTTTGCCTCCCTGGCCGCCGCCCCCCCCCCTTGCAGATGGGATCTGCCAGGGCCGGCGCCCCCCTGGCCCCTATATATAGTGGGGGGGGGGAGAGGGCAGCCGCACCCAAGTCTCTGGCGCCTCTCCCCCTCCCGTCACACCTCATACTCTTCACGCAGGGCGCCGGCGAAGCCCTGTAGGATTTCCCGCTGCATCCACCACCACGCCGTCGTGCTGCTGGATCTCCGACAACCTCTCCTCCCCCCTTGCTGGATCAAGAAGGAGGTGACGTTGCTGTACCAGACGTGTGTTGAACGCGGAGGTGCCGTCCCTTCTGCGCTAGATCATCGATGACGAAGAACGCGAAGAGTACGACTACTTCATCCACGCTTCTTCAAAAGCTTCCACTCGCGATCTACAAAAGGGTATGTAGATGCACTCTAATATGCTCGTTGCTAGATGTCTCCTTAGATGGATCTTAGTGAAAGCGTAGAAATTTTTCGAATTCTGCTGCGTTCCCCAACAGTGGCATCTGAGCTAGGTCTTTTGCGTAGCATCTTGCACGAGTAGAACACAAAGCAGTTGTGGGCATTTGAGTTTGCTCAATTTTCTTGCCGTTACTAGTCTAATCTTGATTTGGCGGTATTGTGGGATGAAGCGGCCCGGACCGACTTTACACGTACGCTTACGTGAGACTGGTTCCACCGACAGACATGCACTAGATGCATAAGGTGGCTGGCGGGTGTCTGTCTCTCCTACTTTAGTCGGATCGGATTCGATGAACAGGGTCCTTATGAAGGGTAAATAGAAATTGACAAATCACATTGTGGTTTTGGCGTAGGTAAGAAACATTCTTGCTAGAAAACCTATAGAAGCCACGTAAAACTTGCAACAACAATTAGAGGTTGTCTAACTTGTTCTTGCAGCATGTGCTATGTGATATGGTATGGCCAAGAAGATGTGATGAATGATATATGTGATGTATGAGATTGATCATGTTCTTGTAATAGGGAATCACGACTTGCATGTCGATGAATTTGACAACCGGCAGGAGCCATAGGAGTTGTCTTAATTATTTTATGACCTGCGTGTCACTGAATAACGCCATGTAATTACTTTACTTCATTGCTAAACGTTAGCCATAGTAGTAGAAGTAATAGTTGGCGTGACAACTTCAAGAAGACACGATGATGGAGATCATGATGATGGAGATCATGGTGTCGAGCCGGTGACAAAGATGATCATGGTGCCCCGAAGATGGAGATTGAAGGAGCAAGATGATATTGGCCATATCATGTCACTTTAATTGATTGCATGTTATGTTTATCATGTTTATGCATCTTGTTTACTTAGAACGACGGTAGTAAATAAGATGATCTATCACTAAAATTTCAAGAATTGTGTTCCCCCTAACTGTGCACCGTTGCTAAGGATCGTTGTTCCGAAGCACCACGTGATGATCGGGTGTGATAGGTTCTAACGTTCGCATACAACGGGTGTAAGCCAGATTTACACAAGCAATACACTTAGGGTTCACTTGACGAGCCTAGCATGTACAGACATGGCCTCGGAACACAGAAGACCGAAAGGTCGAACACGAGTCGTATAGAAGATACGATCAACATGAAGATGTTCACCGTTGCTGACTAGTCCATCTCACGTGATGATCGGACACGGGCTAGTCGATTCGGATCGTGTATCACTTAGATGACTAGAGAGATGTCAATCTGAGTGGGAGTTCATTAAAATTTGATTAAAGATGAACTTAATTATCATGAACATAGTCTAAATTCTTTAAAATAACTCTTGTAGATCAAATGGCCCACGCTCATGTCACCCTCAACTTCAATGCGTTCCTAGAGAAATCCAAGCTGAAAGACGATGGTAGCAACTACATGGACTGGGTCCGTAACCTGAGGATCATCCTCATAGCTGCCAAGAAAACTTATGTCCTAGATCCACCGCTAGGTGACGCTCCCGCCCCGGCAAACCAAGATGTTATGAACGCTTGGCAGTCGCGTTGTGATGATTACTCCCTGGTTCAGTGCGGCATGCTTTACAGCTTAGAATCGGGGCTCCAAAAGCGTTTTGAGCACCGTGGGGCATTTGAGATGTTCCAAGAGCTGAAAATGGTTTTGCAAGCTCATGCCCGAGTCGAGAGATATGACATCTCCGACGCATTCTACAGCTATAAGATGGAGGAAAACAGTTCTGTCAGTGAGCACATCCTCAAGATTTCTGGGTTGCACAACCGCTTGTCTCAGTTGGGAATGAATCTCCCAGACGAAGCGGTCGTTGACAGAATCCTCCAGTCGCTCCCACCAAGCTACAAGAGCTTCGTGTTGAACTTCAATATGCAGGGGATGGAGAAGTCCATTCCCGAGGTGTATTCAATGCTGAAATCAGTGGAGGTGGATATCAAGAAAGAACATCAAGTGTTGATGGTCAATAAAACCACTAAGTTCAAGAAGGGCAAGGGTAAGAAGAACATCAAGAAGGACGGCAAGGGAGTTGCCGCGCCCGTTAAGCCTGTTGCCGGGAAGAAGCCAAAGTATGGACCCAAGCCTGAGACAGAGTGCTTTTATTGCAAGGGAACGGGTCACTGGAAGCAGAACTGCCCCAAATACTTAGCGGACAAGAAGGCCGGCAACGTCAAAGGTATATGTGATATACATGTTATTGATGTGTACCTTACCAGCGCTCGTAGTAGCTCCTGGGTATTCGATACCGGTGCAGTTGCTCATATTTGTAACTCTAAGCAGGAGTTGCGGAATAAGCGGAGACTGGCGAAGGACGAGGTGACGATGCGCGTCGGGAATGGTTCCAAGGTCGATGTGATCGCCGTCGGCACGCTACCTCTACATCTACCCTCGGGATTAGTTTTAAACCTTAATAATTGTTATTTAGTACCAGCTTTGAGCATGAACATTGTATCTGGATCTCGTCTTATGCGAGATGGCTACTCATTTAAATCTGAGAATAATGGTTGTTCTATTTATTTGAGAGATATGTTTTATGGTCATGCCCCGCTGGTCAATGGTTTATTTTTTGATGAATCTCGATCGTGATGATACACATATTCATAGTGTGAATGCCAAAAGATGTAAAGTTGATAATCATAGTCCCACATACTTGTGGCATTGCCGCCTTGGTCATATTGGTGTCAAACGAATGAAGAAGCTTCATGCTGATGGACTTCTGGAGTCTCTTGATTATGAATCATTTGACACGTGCGAACCATGCCTCTTGGGCAAGATGACCAAGACTCCATTCTCCGGAACAATGGAGCGAGCAACCAACTTATTAGAAATCATACATACCGATGTGTGCGGTCCAATGAGTGTTGAGGCTCGCGGAGGCTATTGTTATGTTCTCACCCTAACAGATGACTTGAGTAGATATGGGTATATCTACTTGATGAAGCACAAGTCTGAGACTTTTGAAAAGTTCAAGGAATTTCAGAATGAGGTTGAGAATCAACGAGACAAGAAAATAAAGTTCTTACGATCGGATCGTGGGGGTGAATATTTGAGTCATGAATTTGGCACGCACCTTAGGAAATGTGGAGTTGTTTCACAATTGACACCGCCCGGAACACCTCATCGTAACGGTGTGTCCGAACGTCGAAATCGTACTCTGTTGGACATGGTGCGATCTATGATGTCCCTTACCGATTTACCGCTATCTTTTTGGGGTTATGCTTTAGAGACTGCCACATTCACTTTAAATAGGGCTCCGTCGAAATCCGTTGAGACGACACCGTATGAACTTTGGTTTGGCAAGAAACCGAAGCTGTCGTTTCTGAAAGTTTGGGGTTGCGATGCTTATGTCAAGAAACTTCAACCTGAAAAGCTCGAACCCAAATCGGAAAAATGCGTCTTCATAGGATACCCAAAGGAAACGATTGGGTACACCTTCTATCATAGATCCGAAGGCAAGGTCTTTCTTGCCAAGAATGGATCCTTTCTGGAGAAAGAGTTTCTCTCGAAAGAAGTGAGTGGGAGGAAAGTAGAACTTGATGAGGTGACAATCACCCCTCCTGGACCGGAAAGTAGCGTAGCGCAGGAAATTGTTCTTGAGGTGCCTGCACCGACAAGGGAGGAAGTTAATGATGATGATCATGAAGAAACAGATCAAGTTACTACTGAACTTCGAAGGTCCACAAGGGCACGTTCCGCACCAGAGTGGTACGGCAACCCTGTCATGAATATCATGTTGTTAGACTACGGTGAACCTTCGAACTATGAAGAAGCGATGGCGGGCCCGGATTCCAATAAATGGCTTGGAGCCATGAAATCCGAGATAGAATCCATGTATGAAAACAAAGTATGGACTTTGGTGGACTTGCCTGATGATAGGCATGCCATAGAAAATAAATGGATATTTAAGAAGAAGACAGACGTGGATGGTAATGTGACCATCTATAAGGCTCGGCTTGTCGCTAAGGGTTATCGACAAGTTCAAGGGATTGACTACGACGAGACTTTCTCTCCCGTAGCGATGCTGAAGTCAGTCAGAATCATGTTAGCTATTGCCGCATTCTATGATTATGAGATATGGCAAATGGACGTCAAAACGGCATTCCTTAATGGCTTCCTCAAGGAAGAGTTGTATATGATGCAGCCGGAAGGTTTTGTCTATCCAGAGAATGCTAACAAGGTATGTAAGCTCCAGCGCTCGATTTACGGGCTGGTGCAAGCATCTCGGAGTTGGAATATTCGCTTTAATGATGTGATCAAAGCGTTTGGCTTTATACAGACTTATGGAGAAGCCTGTATCTACAAGAAAGTGAGTGGGAGTTGTGTAGCATTTCTCATATTATATGTGGATGACATATTGCTGATGGGAAATGATATAGAATTCTTGGAAACTGTAAAGGCCTACTTGAATAAGAGTTTTTCAATGAAGGACCTTGGAGAAGCAGCTTACATATTAGGCACCAAAATCTTTAGAGATAGATCAAGACGCCTCATCGGTCTTTCACAAAGTACATACCTTGAAAAGATATTGAAGAAGTTCAATATGGATCAGTCCAAGAAGGGGTTCTTGCCTGTTTTGCAAGGTATGAGATTGAGCAAGGCTCAGTCGCCGACCATGGCAGAAGATAGAGAAAAGATGAGTGTCATACCCTATGCCTCGGCCATAGGTTCTATCATGTATGCCATGCTGTGTACCAAACCTGATGTGAACCTTGCTATAAGTTTGGTAGGGAGGTACCAAAGTGATCCCGGTATGGAACACTGGACAGCGGTCAAGAACATCCTAAAGTACCTGAAAAGGACTAAGGATATGTTTCTCGTTTATGGAGGTGACGAAGAGCTCGTCGTAAAGGGTTACGTTGATGCTAGCTTCGACACAGATCTGGATGACTCGAAGTCACAAACCGGATACACATATATTTTGAATGGTGGAGCGGTCAGCTGGTGCAGTTGCAAGCAGAGCGCCGTGGCGCATTCTACATGTGAAGCGGAGTACATAGCTGCTTGCGAAGCGGCACAGGAAGGAGTCTGGATGAAGGAGTTCATCACCGACCTAGGAGTCATTCCAAGTGCGTCAAGCCCGATGACTCTCTTCTGTGACAACACTGGTGCTATTTCCATTACCAAGGAGCCCAGGTTTCACAAGAATACCAAACACATCAAGCACCGTTTCAACTCCATCCGGAATTATGTTCAAGATGGAGACATTGATATTTGTAAAGTGCATACGGATCTGAATGTTGCAGACCCGTTGACTAAACCTCTTCCACGGGCAAAACATGATCAACACCAGAACTCTATGGGTGTTCGATTCATCACAATGTAACTAGATTATTGACTCTAGTGCAAGTGGGAGACTATTGGAAATATGCCCTAGAGGCAATAATAAAAGTATTATTATTATATTTCCTTGTTCATGATAATCGTCTGTTATTCATGCTTGAATTGTATTGTACGGAAACAACGATACATGTGTGAATATATAGACCACAATGAGTCCCTGGTAGGCCTCTAGTTACCAGCTCGTTGATCAGCAGATGGTCACGGTTTCCTGACCATGGACATCCGATGTCAGTGATAACGGGATCACATCATTAGGAGAATGATGTGATGGACAAGACCCAATCCTGAGCATAGCACGAGATCGTATAGTTCGTAATGCATAAGCTTTTTGGTGTCAAGTATTTATTCCTTAGACCATGAGGTTGTACAACTCCCAGATGCCGTAGGAATACTTTGGGTGTGCCAAATGTCACAACGTAACTGGGTGGCTATAAAGGTACGCATCGGGTATCTCCGAAAGTGTCTGTTGAGTTGGTACGAACCGAGACTGGGATGTTGTCACTCCGTATGATGGAGAGGTACCTCTGGGCCCACTCGGTAAGACATCATCATAATGAGCTCAAGGTGACTAAGGAGTTAGTCACGGGATGATGGATTACGGATCGAGTAAAGAGACTTGCCATGATGAGATTGAACAAGGTATCGGGAATACCGACGATCGAATCTCGGGCAAGTACCGTACCGATGGACAAAGGGAATAACGTACGGGATTGAGTGAATCCTTGACACAGTGGTTCATCCGATGAAGATCATCGAGGAACATGTGGGAACCAACATGGGTATCCAGATCCCGCTGTTGGTTATTGACCGGAGAGTGGTCTCGGTCAAGTCTACGTGTCTCCCGAACCCGTAGGGTCTACACACTTAATGTTTGGTGACGCTAGGGTCATAGAGATACATGCACGTGGAAACCCGAAAGTTTTTCGGAGTCCCAGATGAGATCCCGGACGTGACGAGGAGTTCCGGAATTGTCTGGAGGTAAAGAATGATATATAGGAAGTCCAGTTTCGGCCATCGGGTGAACTCCGGGGGTCACCGGGAGTGTCCCGGGACCACCGGAGGGGTCCCGGGGGTCCATCGGGTGGGGCCACCCACCCGGTGGGGCCCCTAGGCCGCAAGGGGAAGGGGGCCAGCCCCTAGTGTGCTGGCGCACCCAACTGGGCCCCCTCCATGCGCCTAGGGTTGAAACCCTAGGGGGAGGAGGTGCCCCTATGCCTTGGGGGGCAAGTTTGCCTCCCTGGCCGCCGCCTCCCCTTGCAGATGGGATCTGCCAGGGCCGGCACCCCCCTGGCCCGTATATATAGTGGGGGGGGGGAGAGGGCAGCCGCACCCAAGTCTCTGGCGCCTCTCCCCCTCCCGTCACACCTCATACTCTTCATGCAGGGCGCCGGCGAAGCCCTGCAGGATTTCCCGCTGCATCCACCACCACGCCGTCGTGCTGCTGGATCTCCGACAACCTCTCCTCCCCCCTTGCTGGATCAAGAAGGAGGTGACGTTGCTGTACCGGACGTGTGTTGAACGCGGAGGTGCCGTCTGTTCGGCGCTAGATCATCGGTGACGAAGAACGCGAAGAGTACGACTACTTCATCCTCACGATCTACAAAAGGGTATGTAGATGCACTCTAATATGCTCATTGCTAGATGTCTCCTTACATGGATCTTGGTGAAAGCGTAGAATTTTTTTGAATTCTGCTGCGTTCCCTAATAGTTATAACCTAGGGTGACACAGAACTAGCTCCAGTTCATCAATGCAATGTAGGCATGTATTCCGAATATAGTCATACGTGCTTATGGAAAAGAACTTGCATGACATGTTTTGTCCTACCCTCCCGTGGCAGCGGGGTCCTATTGGAAACTAAGGGATGTTAAGGCCTCCTTTTAATAGAGTACCAGACCAAAGCATTAACACATAGTGAATACATGAACTCCTCAAACTATGGTCATCACCGGGAGTGGTCCCGATTATTGTCACTTCGGGGTTGCCGGATCATAACACATAGTAGGTGACTATAGACTTGCAAGATAGGATCAAGAACACACATATATTCATGGAAACATAATAGGTTCAGATCTGAAATCATGGCACTCGGGCCCTAGTGACAAGCATTAAGCATAGCAAAGTCATAGCAACATCAATCTCAGAACATAGTGGATACTAGGGATCAAACCCTAACAAAACTAACTCGATTACATGATAGATCCCATCCAACCCATCACCGTCCATCAAGCCTACGATGAAATTACTCACACACGACGGTGAGCATAATTGAATTGGTGATGGAGGAAGGTTGATGATGATGATGGCGACGATCTCCACTCTCCGGAGCCCCGAACGGACTCCAGATCAGCCCTCCCGAGAGAGATTAGGGCTTGGCGGCGGCTCCGTCTCGTGAAATGCGATAATTCTTTCTCCTTGATTTTTTTCTCCGCGAAGCTGAATATATAGGACTTGGGGATACGTCGGTGGAGCATCGGGGGGCCCTCGAGGCAGGGGGCGCACCCTGGGAAGGGGGGCGCGCCCCCACCCTCGAGGATAGGCCGTGGGACCCCCGGTGTGAATCTTCTTGCAGGTATTTTTTATATTTTCTGAAATAATTCTTCGTTGATTTTCAGGCGATTCCGAGAACTTTTTATTTCTGCACAAAAACAACACCATGGCAGTTCTGCTGAAAACAGCGTCAGTCCGGGTTAGTTCCATTCAAATCATGCAAGTTAGAGTCCAAAACAAGGGCAAACGTGTTTGGAAAAGTAGATACGTTGGAGACGTATCAACTGCCCCAAGCTTAAACCTTTGCTTGTCCTCAAGCAATTCAGTTGATAAACTGAAAGTGATAAAGAAAAACTTGGACAAACTCTGTTTGCTCTTGTTGTTGTAAATATGTAAGCTAGCATTCCGGTTTTCAACAAGATCATGAACTAACCACATTGACAATAACTTTCAGGTCTCAAGACTACTCACATAAATGGCATAATCAATTTGCGAGCAATAATAATAAACCTCGGATGACAACACTTCTCAAAACAATCATGATGTGATATAACAGGATGGTATGTCGCTAGCCCTTTCTGAGACCGCAAAACATAAATGCAGAGCACCTTTAAAGATCAAGGACTCACTAGACATTGTAATTCATGGTAAAAGAGATCCAGTCATGATCATACTCAATGCAAATTAATAGTAATACATGCAACGATAGAGGTGCTCTCTTACTGGTGCTCTTTGATAAGAGGATGATGACTCAGCATAAAAGTAAATAAATAGGCCCTTCGCCGAGGGAAGCAGGGATTTGCAGAGGTGCGAGAGCTCGATTTTTAAATAGAGATTGAATAACATTTTGAGCGGTATACTTTCATTGTCAACATAACAACCAAGAATCTCGATATCTCCCATGATACGCACATTATAGGCGGTTCCCAAATAGAATGGTAAAGCTTATACTCCCCCAACCACCAACAATCACACACCACGGCCAGCCAAATCCACGGGTTACCGTCCAAACAAGCAACAACCCTGGGGGAGTTTTGTTTAATTATTATGATTTTGAGCTAGCAACCCGGTTACCAGCCATTTTCTCGTGAATGATGAGCGGAGTCCACTCATCGTGAGAATAACCCACCTAGCATGGAAGATATAGACAACCCTAGTTGATACTTGAGCTGTTCGAGCATACAAAACAAAATTTCATTTGAAGATTTAGAGTTTGGCACATACAAATTTAATTGGAACGGTAGGTAAATACCGCATATAGGAAGGTATGGTGGACTCAAGTGGAATAACTTTGGGGTTTATGGAAGTGGATGCACAAGCAGTATTCCCGCTTAGTACCGGTGAAGGCTAGAAAGAGACTGGGAAGCGACCAGCTAGAGAGCAACAATGGTCATGAACATGCATTAAAATTAATCAACAATGAATGCAAGCATGAGTTGGATATAAATCACCATGAACATAAATATCGTGAAGGCTATGTTGATTTGTTTCAACTACATGCATGAACATGTGCCAAGTCAAGTCACTTAAATCGTTCAGAGGAGGATACCACCAATCATACCACATCACAACCATTTTAATATCATGTTGGCACGCAAGATAGACCATTATAAAATCTCAGCTAATTAAGCATGGCATAAGCAGCTATGATCCCTTTACGGTCACTTACGAAAGTGAGATCTGATAGAGATGATAGTTTGCTATTTTTGGTTATAAGACCAGAAAGTAAAAGCGGAAAAAGTAAAGTAGATGTAGATTGATATGTTGAGAATAGACCCGGGGCCATAGTTTTCTCTAGTGGCTTCCCTCATGATAGCGATATTCTACGGCGGGTAAACAAATTACTGTCGAGCAATTGATAGAAAAGCGAATAATTATGAGACTATCTAGGCATGATCATTATATATAGGCATCACGTCCGAGACAAGTAGACCGAAACGATTCTGCATCTACTACTATTACTCCACACATCGATCGCTATCCAGCATGCATCTAGTGTATTGAGTTCATAAGAACAGAGTAACGCCTTAAGCAAGATGACATGATGTAGAGGGATAAACTCAAGCAATATGATATAAACCCCATCTTTTTATCCTCGATGGCAACAATACAATACGTGCCTTGCTGCCCCTACTGTCACTGGGAAAGGACACCGCAAGATTGAACCCAAAGCCAAGCACTTATCCCATTGCGAGAACTATAGATCTAGTAGGCCAAACCAAACCAATAATTCGAAGAGACTTGAAAGGATATTATAATCATACATAAAGAGTTTAGAGAAGAACCAAATATTTCTCAAAGATAATCTTGATCATAACCCACAATTCATCGGATCTCGACAAACACACCGCAAAAAGAGATTACATCGAATAGATCTCCTCGAAGACCGAGGAGAACTTTGTATTGAGATCCAAAGAGAGAGAGAAGAAGCCATCTAGATACTAGCTATGGACCCGAAGGTCTGTGGTAAACTACTGACAACTCATGGTGAGGCGATGATGATGATGTCGGAGCACTCCGTGGTAGATCCCCCCTCCGGCGGAGCTCCGGAACAGGCCCCAAGATGGGATCTCACGGGAACAGAAGGTTACGGCGGTGGAACTAGGGTTTTCTCTTCTCTCTGATGGTTTCGGGGTACGTAGGCTTATATAGGAGGACGGAGGGCACCGGGGGCCTTACGTGGGACCCACGAGGCAGGGGGCGCGCCCCCCACCCTCGTGGGCACCACGTGGCCCCTACTCCGTGGTTCTCAAGTCTCCCATGCGTGATTTTCTCTAAAAATATCTCTCCCGAAGGTTTCATTCTGTTTGGACTCCGTTTGATATCCCTTTTCTGTAAAACCCTGAAACATGCAAAAAACAGCAATCTGGACTGGGCCTTTAGGTTAGTAGGTTAGTCCCAAAAATAATATAAAAGTGTATGACAAAGTCCATTAAACATCCAAAACATCATAAATAATAACATGGAACAATAAAAAATTATAGATACGTTGGAGACGTATCACGGATCTCCGGGAATATATGAAATGGTTTTCGGCTAGATATGGGGAACGTGAAACAGAGAGAGACAGAGAGACAGATCCAATCTCGGAGGGGCTCTCTCCCTTCCCATGCCATGGATACCACGGACCAGAGGGGGAACCCTTCTCCCACCTAGGGAGGAGGCCATGGAAGAATAAGAATGAGGGGGGCTCTCTCCCGCTCGCTTCCGGTGGCGCCGGAGTGCCACCGGGGCAACGACCGGGACGGCGATCTACATCAACAATCTTGCTACCGTCAACACCAACTCTCTCCCCCTCATTGCAGCGGTGTATGACCTCTTTTCCCTCGTTATAATCTCTACTTGAACATGGTTCTCAACTCCATATATTATTTCTCAATGATCTATGGTGATCCTATGATGTTTGAGTAGATACGCTTTGTCCTACGGGTTAATCGTGATCTTGGTTGGTATGATTGTATATTTTATTTATGGTGCTGTCCTACGGTGCCCTCCATTCTCGCGCAAACATGAGGGGCCCCCGCTGTAGGTTGTTGCAATATGTTCATGGTTTGTTTACTATGGGTTGCGAGAGTGACAGAAACTTAAACCCGAGTAAGGGGGGGTATGATGTATGGGAGTAAAGGGGACTTGATACTTAATGCTATGGTTGGGTTTCACGACCTTAATGATCTTTAATATTTGCTGATGCTTGCTAGAGTTCCAATCATAAGTGCATATGATCCAAGTAGAGAAAGTATGTTAGCTCATGCCTCTCCCTCATATAAAATTGCAAGAATGATTACCGGTAATTGTTATCGATTACCTAGGGACAAATAACTTTCTTGTTGACAAAAGCTATCCACTTTTATTATCTTGCAAAGTACTTGTAGTTTTATTCTTGAAAAGTAGTTCTAGCATCACTCATACAAACTATTTTCATACTTGTTTCCGGTAAAGCAAACGTCAGGTGTGCGTAGAGTTGTATCGGTGGTCGATAGAACTGTAGCGACCAGACCTCAAACAGTCTGATCTCTATGCATCAGTGTCATCCCTAGATCAGTAATGCTAACACGCACAGTACTTGAAGGATTTATAACAGAGTAGCAATCACACACTTATTACATCGATAGTTCCAACGATGAACTTATTACAATAAAAATGGCTGAAGGCCATCTAACACGATAACAGCGGAAGGCTTGGAAGATAAGTGAGTCCATCAACTCCAGCGGCATCACTGAGTATAGAACCACAACCTAAAAGGCATCTTACTCATCGTCTGAAAAGTCAGCAACATGAAACGTTGCAGCCCGAAAACGGGTCAGCACATGGAATATGCTGGCAAAGTAACACAAGAGAGCAAATTGCAAGTAAAGCTATACTATATGCAATATGGCTGGTGGAAAGTTCTATGGTTATAGTTTTTGCGTAAAGCCAATTTTTCCCTACTTCAAAGGAATAAATTATAATTTAACTATCATGGTAGTTGAAACATTGTTGAGAAGATAGACATCCTCTCAACCCCAATTAAAGTTCATCATCAAACCCAACAAAATTAATTAAAGTAACATGATGAGATTCACATGATATCCAAGTACTAGATACTCAAGACGTCCGTAACCGGGGACACGGCTAATCATGATCAGTTTGTACACTCTGCAGAGGTTTGTGCACTTCTCCCCACAAGACCCGATCTCCTCCGTTTGATTTCTCGCACTGCATGATGTTTGAGAAACGGATGACCGAGACACAGTCTTTCAGAAGCACTAGCACCTACGACCGGGTGAACCGTACCAACCTACATCCCCTACATCTGCTAGTCCACCACTGTAGATCTTCGCACGACTTACTCATACTATGCTAGAGCTCATAATAGCATTGTGGCTGCACACGGAAGTTTCTAGTATGAATAATCTCATGATCCCTTTGAGCCTGGGTGGCGGTCCGAAGAAAAACAGGCAATCCCTAGAATACCCAGATGCCTCAATCCACCCAGATGTGTGTTAAAGTTTCCACCTTAAGTTGAACCATTAATTAACAAACTCACATCTGTCATGGATACACTCACCCAATCCACGTCTACGAGCATAGCATGGCCTAACAGCAAACGTAGAAGTAACTCCCAAAGGTTTGAATGTAATGCAGGTAATAGGTAGTACCTCAATTCTACTTCCCAATCCCACAAGTTAATTGATCCTACCCATGCAATGTGTGAGGGTTGGACTAATGCAATGAAAACTGGGTAATTGGAAAGTATGATCAAAGTGATCCGCAAAACCTAGAGATTCAAAGTAGCAAGCGGCGCACCCCGGGTAATCTATCGCAAACAAACAAGCACACAATAAGTACTTAAACAATGCACGGGTAAAAACTCAAATAAAAGATCTAACCAGAAGGTTCAACTTAAGAACTCCGGTTTGCAAACGAAACGACAAAAGAAGAAACAACGAAAAACACACGACGAAAGAAAAACAACTACCGAACCAATCTGGATCTAAGTCCAAATTTAGCTAAGGCAAACGCTTGAGCGACTAGGTTAAACGGAAAGAGAATTTTGAGATGAAACTCCAGGCGCTTGAATCGCCTGATTCCGATAAGCGAGCGAAAAGTTAAACTAAAACGAAGATCGGATCAGAGATCGCCATCAGAAAATAACTGCGAAAAAGAAAACTAAAACAGCTTAACGAACAGACGTTCATCAGCTGAGACTAAACGGCGAATTCGTTCGTTAGAACGAACGAACGGGTGAACGTTTACTACTTAACTAAACCAGAAAATAAAAACAGAAAACCGATCTAATAAAACCGATTCTCAAAAGACGACCAGGGGTTCTTAAAAAAACAACGGTCTTCTAGAGAAAACGGCGGCGGCTACCTCGTTGGGAACTGCCGCCGCCGGTGGCTGGCGTTGCGGCGGCGGGCGATGGCGGCGGTTGCGGGGTGGCGGCGGGCAGCGGCAACAAGGGCAGCGGCTGGCGGCGGTGTGCTGGCGGCTTGCGGAGAGGGGCGGGGTGCAGCGGCGGTGGTTGGAGGGGGGTGGCTGGCTTTATATAGGAGGGGGGGTGGCTGGCTTGGGGAGGGGGCAACCAAGGCGGCGGCGGAGTCGGAGTTCGACAAGGCCACGGCGGCGGCTGGCGCGGGGAAGGCGGCGACGCGGGGCGGTGGGCCTGCTCGACTGGGCTTCGGCCCAGTCGGGTCGGTCCCCCTATTTTTTTTTAACTTACGCCGGCGCGAAAATAACTCTAGAAACAAAAAGTCTAGAAATTGCCAAAACAAATTTTCACCGTCTAAATAAAATATTTAGAACAAGATGAACTTGCCACTAAAATGCATTTTTGAAAACATGCATTTTTTCCTAATTCAAATAAAATCCAAATAGACTCCAAACAAACTTATTTGATCTTTTTATTAAATCTTCCGTATTTCTTTATTTTGGGAGAGTCATTTTATTCCCTCTCTCATATATTTATGATAGAAATACTTGAAGAAAAATAAATAAAATCAAACGATCCTATTTTCAAAATTTGAGAAACCCTCAAATATGAAAATTTAGAAATCCCCAACTCTCTCCGAGGGTCCTTGAGTCGCTTAGGATTTTCTTGGATCACCAAAAGCAAGAAAAATATGATATGCATAATGATCTAATGTATAACATTCCAAATTGAAAATTTGGGATGTTACAAACCTACCCCCCTTAAGATGAATCTCGCCCTCGAGATTCGGGTTGGCTAGAAAATAGGTGAGGGTGGTCCTTGCGTAGATCATCTTCTCGTTCCCAGGTGGCTTCTTCCTCGGTGTGGTGACTCCACTGAACTTTGCAAAACTTGATAACCTTGCTGCGGGTGACTCTGCTCGAAAATTCGAGGATCTTAACACGCTTCTCCTCGTAGGTCAGATCACTGTCCAACTGAATCGCTTCCAGGGGTACTGTGTCTCTAAGCGGTATATCGGCCATCTCCGCATGGCACTTCTTAAGCTGCGAAACGTGAAACACATCGTGTACTCCTGACAATCCTTCGGGCAATTCCAACTTGTAGGCAACCTCTCCCTTGCGTTCCAAAACTCGGTAAGGTCCCACAAATCTAGGGGCTAGCTTTCCTTTAACTCCGAAACGTTTAACTCCTCGCAGAGGCGATACTCTCAAGTATGCTCTGTCTCCGATCTCATAGGTTATCTCCTTGCGCTTTGAGTCTGCATAACTTTTCTGCCTGGACTGAGCTACCTTTAGTCTATCTCGAATCAACTTCACCTTCTCCTCAGACTCTTTGATCAAATCTGGTCCAAACAACTGTCGGTCTCCAACTTCGTCCCACAACAACGGAGTCCTACATCTCCTTCCGTATAACGCTTCGAAAGGGGCCATCTTCGAACTGGATTGATAACTGTTGTTGTAAGAAAATTCGGCATACGACAAATTATCGTCCCAACTATATCCATAGTCTAGTGCACAGGCTCACAACATATCCTCCAAAATCTGATTGACTCTTTCAGTCTGTCCATCTGTCTGCGGGTGAAAAGATGTGCTAAACTCTAGCCTGGTACCCAAAGTTTCATGTAACTGATTCCAGAACTTTGAGGTAATCTGGGTTCCTCTATCTGATACGATGCTCCTCGGAACTCCATGCAAACATACAATTCGGGTCATGTATATCTTTGCCAACTTTGCACTAGTATAGGTAGTCTTTACGTGGATGAAATGAGCTACCTTTGTTAAACGATCAACTACTACCCAAATCGAGTCATAGCCAGAACGAGTTCTGGGTAGTCCCGTAATAAAATCCATACCTAGCTTATCCCACTTCCATTCGGGTATTGGCAATGGTTGTAACAATCCTGCCGGCTTTTGATGTTCTGCCTTCACTCTCTGACATACATCACAAACTGCTACATACTCCGCAATATCTTTCTTCATACCGGTCCACCAGAAAATATCCTTCAAATCCAAATACATCTTAGTATTTCCTGGGTGAATCGAGTATGGTGAATCATGGGCCTCATGTAGAATCAACTTCCTGATCTCCGGGTCATTAGGCACATAAATGCGGTCCTCAAACCATAAGGTGTCGTGTTCATCCTCATGAAATCCTTTAGATTTTCCTTCGCCCATCCTCTCCTTTATAGAGGCAACCTCCTCGTCAGTTTTCTGAGCTTCTCTGATTTTATCCATCAGGGTAGACTGGATTTCTAGTGTTGCTATGTAGCCTCTCGGAACTATGTCCAAACGTAGTTCTCGCAAGTCCTCGGCTAACTCCTTTGGAAACTCTTCCGTCATTAGGGTATTGACATGGCTCTTGCGGCTTAGCGCATCGGCTACTACGTTAGCCTTTCCGGGATGATAATGCAATCTCATGTCATAATCCTTAATGAGTTCCAGCCATCTCCTTTGCCTGAGATTCAACTCCTTCTGAGTGAATATATACTTCAAACTCTTTTGATCCGTATATACTTCACAATGGTTTCCAATGAGAAAGTGTCTCCACTTCTTTAATGCATGCACTATGGCTGCTAACTCCAAATCATGGGTGGCATAGTTCATCTCATGAGGTTTCAGTTCTCATGAAGCATACGAAACAACTCTTCCTTCTTGCATAAGAACTGCTCCAAGTCCTCGACGTGAAGCGTCGCAGTACACCTCATAATCCTTATGTTGATCTGGCAGAATCAACACAGGTGATGAGACCAAACGTTTCTTTAATTCCTGGAAACTGGCCTCACATTCTTCTGTCCATATGAACTTGGTGTCCTTCTTTAACAACTCCATCATTGGATTTGCAATCTTTGAGAAATTCTCGATAAATCTCCGGTAGTATCCTGTGAGTCCAAGAAAACTCCGGATCTCTCCAACTGTTGTCGGTGCTTCCCAATGGGTCACAGTGTCCACCTTGGCGGGATCTACTGCTATTCCTTCTCCAGATATAACGTGTCTGAGGAATCCGACTTCCTTCAACCAAAATTCACATTTGCTAAACTTGGCATATAACTGATGTTCTTTGAGCTTCTCCAATACCAAACGCAAATGCTCTACATGCTCCTCTTCATCCTTTGAGAAGATCAATATATCATCTATGAACACTACGACGAACTTATCCAAATACTCCATAAACACTTTGTTCATCAGGTTCATAAAATATGCTGGGGCGTTAGTCAGACCAAAAGACATAACGGCATACTCGTACAACCCGTACCTGGTAGTAAAGGCCGTCTTAGGTATATCCTGCTCTTGGATTTTCAATTGATGGTACCCTGATCGCAGATCGATCTTGGAAAATACCTTAGCTCCTTGCAATCTATCAAACAGATCATTGATCATCGGCAATGGGTACTTGTTCTTGATTGTTACTTCGTTCAGCCCTTGGTAATCAACGACCATTCTTAACGATCCATCCTTCTTCTCCACTAGAAATACTGGCAAACCCCAAGGCGAAGAACTTGGGTGTATGAATCCTTTATTCCAGTAACTCCTTAATCTTCTTCTTAATTTCCTCCAAATCCCTTGGCGGGCATCCTATATGGTCTCTTAGAAATTGGCCCGGTGCCTGGCAAAAGCTCAATCAATCTGTCAGGTGGCATTCCTGGCAGTTCTTCTGGAAATACGTCAGGGAAATCCTTCACCACGGGTACTTCCTCCTGAACAACTCCTGATAAGGAATTTAATCTGTTCCTCTTGGGATCATGCCGGGATACATACTTGATCCTTCTTCCTTCTGGCGTAGTAAGCAAAATGGTCTTACTGGCACATTCAATATTCCCTTCATACTTAGATAACTAATCCATGCCTAATATCACATCCAATCCTTGAGATTCCAATACTATTAGGTCCGAAGGGAAAATGTAGTTACCAATCCTTAATGGCAACTGATCACACCATAACTTAGCCATATACTCCGCTCCTGGTGAGGTTACTAACATGGGCGACCTAAGGGCTTGGGTTGGCAGCTTATACTTATCCACAAATCCCCTTGAAATGTATGAATGCGATGCACCAGTACCAAAAAGAACGAGTGCAGTAAAGGACTTAACTAAAAACTTACCTATTACTGCATCTGGCTGAGCTTCAACCTCCTCCACGCTAACGTGATTCACTTGTCCTTTGTTGAAGGGGTTGGGCTTCTTCGCGGCGCTTCCATTGCCGTTCCCATTCTTAGCTTCTGGGCAGTCAGTGGCATAATGTCCATTCTTCCCGCACTTGAAACAAGTGACATGGATGAAATCCTTCTTGGTGGGTGTGGACGGTGTAGGGCGGCTCTGGTTACCATTTGGTCCATTCCCATTTCCATTCTTAGGGCCATTATGATTGTGAGAGCTACCTCCTCCATGGGTATGCTGAAACTGTCCTACCGTTTTAGGGGTAAAACGGAGCTTCTGCTGTGCTCCAGAGGTATACCTTCCTTGCCCATACTTCCTCTTGCGACTTTCAATCTGTTGATGTTTCCTTTCAATCATTAGGGCGCGATCAACCAGCTCCTGGTAGTTATTGAAAGTTGCCACCATCAACTGTACACCCATCTCATCATTCAGCCCTTCCATGAATCTCTCCTACTTAGCGGCATCTGTGGCCACATCATCTGGGGCATAACGAGATAGGGTACTAAACTCATCCACGTACTGAGCCACAGTACAGTTGCCTTGGCGCAAATTGTGAAACTCCTGCTTCTTCATACTCATAGCTCCAGTTGAGACATGGGCGGTATGGAAAGCTTGCTGAAACTGATCCCAAGTCACATTGGCTATGGGGTAAGTGGCTGTGTAATTCTCCCACCATGCTGCGGCTGGTCCAAACAACTGGTGTGTGGCAAATCGCACCTTCTCAGCATCCGAGCAATTGGCGGTGGTCAAATCCCTTCCAATCTTGCGTAGCTAGTCATCAGCCACTATTGGTTCGATGCTGCTAGCAAACACTGGTGGTTGCAACCTTAAGAAACGTGTCAGTTTGTCCACGGGTGGTGGTGCTGGAGGGTTGTTGTTGTTGTTCTGGTTGTTCTGAGTGTTCTGGACAAGAAGTTGCATCAGGGTGTTCTGCTGCTGGATCAACTGGGTGAGCTCAGGGGGAAACTCAAATTCACGTCTTGGAGGCATCTGATGGGTGTAGAGGGAAGATATTAGAATAGAAAAGAGGTCTAAGGGAAAAATCACTACCCATATGCACATGAGGCAAAACACACAATTCATCACACCAAAATCAATTTCAAACAAGGGCTTACACGGATCTAATCGTTACAAAAGTGATCTAAGTCTACTAAATGGAAAAACTACTAGTCAAGGGAAGGTCTTCTAAAATTTTTGATCGATAGAGGATTCCATGATATCTGCTCCAGCTTCATCTTCATAGTCTTCATCTTTGCTGTCATCAGGTTCCGAATCCGTGTCGTCGATGATGATGTAGTCTTTCGGTGGAATCTTCTTGGGTTATTCTTCCTCGTATTCTTCTCCCATGAGTATCCCTAGCTTTCGTGTCAAGTCATCATTCTTCTCCACAAGTATTTGCATCTCCTCCTCATATCCGTCACGTGTAGACTTGAGTTCTTCCTCTAGCTCCAAATTCCTATTTAGGGCTTTCTTCAAATCTATCATTCCTGCACACATCTGGTGCTCCTGGCGACGAATGTGATGGTTCAACTCCTGGATGAAGGCTGCAATGGATCTATCCTTCCGGGTGCTGATCATATCCCAATTCTCATCTCGGCGTCCACAAATCTGGTAGATGGTGTCCTTTAGCTCCTGCTTGTAGACTTCTCCAATCCTTCCCATAGCGATGTGGGCTGCCATGCTCCTGCCTAGGTTCCATGTAGGCGCATTAAAGGAAAATGCTATGAGTGAGGTAACGGGCTTGAACGTCCTTCCTGGAACTTGAGCTTGAATCAACCAACACTCCTCTTCAGGTAGAGTGGTATTGTAGGTTCCGGTGAAACTTGGTAGTCCAATGTTTAGATATCTGGTGACTTCCTTCAGGTGTCATCCAAATGGTGTATCGTCATCCGGCTGCATGAACTTGTTCTTTGCATCCACCATCCTAAAAGAGTAGAAAAGATGAGGAGTCAGAAAAGAGAAGAGTGAAAAGTGATCTAGGGCTTTAGTTTAGTGGTCGTGTCCAACAGTCAGCGTGTGCTCTGATACCATCTTGTAGCGACCAGACCTCAACCAGTCAGATCTCTGTGCATCAGTGTCATCCCTGGATCAATAATGCTGACACGGACAGTACTTGAAGGATTTATAACAGAGTAGCAATCACACACTTATTACATCGATAGTTCCAACGATGAACTTATTACAATAAAAATGGCTGAAGGCCATCTAACACGATAACAGTGGAAGGCTTGGAAGATAAGTGAGTCCATCAACTCCAGCGGCATCACTGAGTATAGAACCACGACCTAAAAGGCATCTTACTCGTCGTCTGAAAAGTCTGCAACAAGAAACGTTGCAGCCCGAAAACGGGTCAGCACATGGAATATGCTCGCAAAGTAACACAAGAGAGCAAATTGCAAGTAAAGGTATACTATATGCAATATGGCTGGTGGAAAGTTCTATGGTTATAGTTTTTGCGTAAAGCCAATTTTCCCTACTTCAAAGGAATAAATTTTAATTTAACAATCATGGTAGTTGAAACATCGTTGAGAAGATAGACATCCTCTCAACCCCAATTAAAGTTCATCATCAAACCCAACAAAATTAATTAAACTAACATGATGAGTTTCACATGATATCCAAGTACTAGATACTCAAGACCTCCGTAACCGGGGACACGGCTAATCATGATCAGTTTGTACACTCTGCCGAGGTTTGTGCACTTTTCCCCACAAGACCCAATCTCCTCCGTTTGATTTCTCGCACTGCATGATGTTTGAGAAACGGATGACCGAGACACGGTCTTTCAGAAGCACTAGCACCTACGACCGGGTGAACAGTACCAACCTACATCCCCTACATCTGTTAGTCCACCACTGTAGATCTTCGCACGACTTACTCATACTATGCTAGAGCCCATAATAGCATTGTGGCTGCACACGGAAGTTTCTAGTATGAATAATCTCATGATCCCTTTCAGCCTGGGTGGCGGTCCGAAGAAAAACCGGCAATCCCTGGAATACCCAGATGCCTCAATCCACCCAGATGTGTGTTAAAGTTGCCACCTTAAGTTAAACCATTAATTAACAAACTCACATCTGTCATGGATACACTCACCCAATCCACGTCTACGAGCATAGCATGGCCTAACAGCAAACGTAGAAGTAACTCCCAAAGGTTTGAATGTAATGCAGGTAATAGGTACTACCTCAATTCTACTTCCCAATCCCACAAGTTAATTGATCCTACTCATGCAATGTGTGAGGGTTGGACTAATGCAATGAAAACTGGGTAATTGGAAAGTATGATCAAAGTGTTACTTGCCTTGCTAATGATCCGCAAAACCAAGAGATTCAAAGTAGCAAGCGGCGCACTCCGGGTACTCTATCGCTAACAAACAAGCACACAATAAGTACTTAACTAATGCACGGGTAAAAACTCAAATAAAAGATCTAACTAGAAGGTTCAACTTAAGAACTCCGGTTTGCAAAAGAAACGACAAAAGAAGAAACAACGAAAAACAAATGGCGAAAGAAAAACAACTACCGAACCAATCTGGATCTAAGTCCAATTTTAGCTGAGGCAAACGCTTGAGCGACTAGGTTAAATGGAAAGAGAATTTCGAGATGAAACTCCAGGCGCTTGAATCGCCTGATTCCGATAAGCGAGCGAAAAGTTAAACTAAAACGAAGATCGGATCAGAGATCGCGATCAGAAAATAACTTCGAAAAAGAAAACTAAAACAGCTTAACAAACGGACGTTCGTCAGCTGAGACTAAACGGCGAATTCGTTCGTTAGAACGAACGAACGGGTGAACGTTTACTACTTAACTAAACCAAAAAATAAAAACGGAAAACCGATTTAATAAAATCGATTCTAAAAAAATGACTAGGGGTTCTTAAAAAAAACAACGGTCTTCTAGAGAAAACCGGCGGCGGCTACCTCATCGGGAACTGCCGGCGGCGGCGACTGGCGTCGCGGCGGCGGGTGAGGTCGGCGGCTGTGGGGTGGCGGCGGCAAGGGCGGCGGCTAGCGGCGGCGAGGGCGGGGGCTGGTGGCGGCGTGCTGGCGTCGCGGCGGCGGGCTTGCGTCGCGGCGGCGGGCGGCTTGCGGCGAGGGGCGGGGTACGGC
>LR738715.1:712982123-713032843 GCA_902687465.1 Secale cereale | reverse complement strand
GCGGGGGCTGGTGGCGGCGTGCTGGCGTCGCGGCGGCGGGCTTGCGTCGCGGCGGCGGGCGGCTTGCGGCGAGGGGCGGGGTACGGCGGCGGTGGTTGGAGGGGGGTGGCTGGCTTTATATAGGAGGGGGGTGGCTGGCTTGGGGAGGGGGCAACCAAGGCGGCGGCGGAGTCGGAGTCCGACAAGGCCACGGCGGCGGCTGGCGCGGGGAAGGCGGCGGCGCGGGGCGATGGGCCTGCTCGGCTGGGCTTCGTCCCAGTCGGGTCGGTCCCCCTATTTTTTTTAACTTACGCCGGCGCTAAAATAACTCTAGAAAAAAAATCTAGAAATTGCCAAAACAAATTTTCACCTTCTAAATAAAATATTTAGAACAAGATGAACATTTTCTTGGCACTAAAATGCATTTTTGAAAACATGCAATTTTTCCTAATTCAAATAAAATCGAAATAAACTCAAAAAAACTTATTTGATCTTTTTATTAAATCTTTCGTATTTCTTTATTTTGGGAGAGTCATTTTATTCCCTCTCTCATATATTTATGATAGAAATACTTGAAGAAAAATAAATAAAATCAAACGATCCTATTTTCAAAATTTGAGAAACCCTCAAATATGAAAATTTAGAAATCCCCAACTCTCTCCGAGGGTCCTTGAGTCGCTTAGGATTTTCTCGGATCACCAAAAGCAAGAAAAATATGATAAGCATAATGCTCTAATGTATAACATTCCAAATTGAAAATTTGGGATGTTACAAGAACTTAAGGGAATATTTGTTCTACCTTTAGCTCCTCGTTGGGTTTGACACTCTTACAAGAACTTAAGGCTACGAACGATCCCCTACACTTGTGGGTTATCATGCCCCGATAGGCATCCCACCTTTATTCATCTATAATTATCGGTTAGTATCGGGTGATCCTAAGTTTTTGCTTCTTCACAAGAGATGTGCTATTCTTGAAATGTCATTTTATTTTGTTTCCTTGCTGTTTTAATAAAATACTTAGATCCGAAAGTTTTTTAAATAAAATAGAGCCCCCAAATAGTTGCCAGGGAGGCTAGGTAAGCGGCACCCACATCCCGTCAATGAAGCACTTTTCTGGCGCCGTTGCTCTAGTGCTTAGCTTATATATTTTTGAGCATGGTATGCTTTAGTATTTTTGAAGAAATTCTCTCCTGATTCACTTAAGTTAATCTAAGAGAAAGAAATATTATGCTCATGATCTTCATTTATATCTTTTTGGAGTAGCTTGTCATTTATTCTTGTGCTTCACTTATATCCTATGGGTAAATTCTTGAATAAATTGAATGTCATGAAGTTTAAATCATATCATGCCTAGTGGTAGCTTCACATTGGGTTTAGAAAGTGAAATCTTTTGAGTCTTGACAATCACAATATTGGTCATACAAGAAATTCACGAATAATTTGTATAAGGAAGAGAACTTTCACATGCAAATACACTATCTTGGAAATCTTTTGTGATTGTGAGCCCCCATCAAAATATTATATGCCAAAATGGTTTATGTTTGTTCATATTCACAAAGAAGTTATATTGTCATAGGTCCTTCAACATGTGGTGCTTGCCCCCAATCTTTGCTAGCTAAAAATTCCGCACCAAGTAGAGATACTACTTGTGCATCCAAAAACCCTTAAACCCAAATCTTATCTTCAAGAGTCCACCATACCTACCTAAGGATTGAGCAAGATCCTTCAAGTAAGGTGTCATCCATGCAAAAAGGCAATAAAAATTGCTTCTTAAAGTGTTAGATCATTTAGTGTAAGGGAAAATTGAGCGTTGTACGAACTTGTGATGGCAAAGTGATAAAAGCGACAGACTGCATAATAAAGGTTGCTATCATAAGGGGAAATATAACGTGACATTCCTTTGCATTAAGGGGTTGAACATACAAACAAATAAGCGCATGGAAACCTATGCTTCCCTCTGCGAAGGGCCTATCTTTTACTTTTCAGTATTTACTTTTATGCAAAGAGTCAAAGTTTTTCTCCCTATTCCTTTTTATTTTTCTCCTTTGGCAAGCATCATGTGGTGAGGAAAGATCTAGGCACATTTGTCCAGCTGAATATGGGTAGCATGAGTTATTATTGTTGACATCACCCAAAGGTGAATACGTCAAGAGGCGAAATTACAAGCCCCTATCTTTCTGTCTGTCCGGTTGAAACGTTTTGCTCATGTGTATCCGGTGAGTGTTAGCAATCATAAAATACTATATGATGGTTGAGTATGTGGAGCTCTTACTTAAACTCTACTGAATAAGTTGAATTACAATCGCTTGGTGACTGAGAACATAGGTTGTTGAGTTTCGAGAGAATTCATTGTTTGAACCTTAACATGTGAATTGGTTGCTACTCTAACATGAGAAGTTTTATAGGAAATAATTGTTGTTATGATGCTAGGAAAAGTGATCGAAATTATCATTGATCAAACTTGTGCACTTTGCTAGCATTCACACTTCATAAATTATTTCTTTTATCATTTACCTATACGAGGATGGGTAGGAATTAAGCTTGGGGATGCTGATACGTCTCCAACGTATCTATAATTTATGAACTATTCATGCTGTTTTATTATCATTCTTGGATGTTTTACAATTATTTTATAGAAACTTTATGTCATTTTTTGGGACGAACCTGTTGACCCAGTGCTGAGTGCCAGTTGCTGTTTTTTGCTTGTTTTTTACATCGCAGGAAATCAATATCAAACAGAGTCCAAACACCGTGAAACTTTTTGGAGATTTTTTATGGACCAGAACACCCAGGATGGGCCAGAGCAGCACCTGGCGGTGCCCCGAGGGGGTCACAACCCCACCAGGGCGCGCCTGGGCCCCTAGGCACGCCCAGGTCGGTTGTGCCCACCTCGGTGGCCTACCGCACCCCCTCTTTACCCTATAAATTCCCAAACATTGCAAAAACCCTCGGTGTGACCCTAGATCAGAAGTTCCACCTCAAGGCTCTGAAGTCCACGAGATCCAATCTAGAGCCCTTTCCGGCACTCCGCCGGAGGGGGAAACCATCACCGGTGGCCGTCTTCGTCATCCCGGCGGCCACCATGATGAGGAGGGAGTATTCCACCTTCGGGGCTGAGGGTTTGTACCAGTAGCTATGTGTTAATCTCTCTCTCTCTCTCTCTCTCTCTCTCTCTCTCTCTCTCTCTCTCTCTCGTGTTCTTGAGATGCACAATCTCGATGTATCGCGGGCTTTGTTAATATAGTCGAATCATATGGTGTGTTCCCCTCTCTATCTTGTTGTGATGAATTGAGTATTCCCTTTGAGATTTCTTTGGATTGAATACTTTTATGGATTTGAGAACACTTGATGTATGTCTTGCAATTGAATACTCATGGTGACAATGGGGTATCGTATTGATTCACTTGATATATGTTTTGGCACTCAACTCGCGGGTTCCCAAGGTGACATTGGGGTAATCTATGCATAGGGGTTGATGCACGTTCTTGTCTTTATTTCTCCGGTAGAAATCTTGGGGCACTCTTTGAGGTTCTTTGTGTTGGATTGAGTATTATGAATCTGAATTTGTTTTGGTGTTATTTTAGTATGAACTCTTGATAGATCGATCAGATAGAATAACTTGTGTTATTTTAGTACGAATCTTGGATAGATCGATCGGAAAGAATAGCTACAAACAATTCCTTCTTATGTTCTGCGCTAGATATGAACTTTGGAGTGATTCTTCATCGCACTTTGAGGGATGGTTATATGCTCCAACTATATTAGCATTGTTGAGAGATTGCACTAGTGAAAGTACGGACCCTAGGCCATATTTCTAAGCATTGTAATATCGTTTGTGATCCGTTTTATCACTTGTTACCTTGCTGGTTTTATTGGTACTATTACAAAAATCAATATCTACTATCCATATTACACTTGTATCACCATCTCTTCGCCGAACTAGTGCACCTATACAATTCCCCATTGTATTTGATGTGTTGGGGACACAAGAGACTTTTTTATTATTTGGTTGCAGGGTTGTTTGAGAGAGACCATCTTCACCCTACACCTCCCATGGATTGATAAACCTTAGGTCATCCACTTGAGGGAAATTTGCTACTGTCCTACAAAACTCTGCGCTTGGAGGCCCAACACGAGTCTACAAGAACAAATTGTGTACTAGACATCACATACCTTGTTCGGTCTCGTTACCGGCAAGTCTCTTTACTCGTTCCGTAACACATGATCCCGTGACTAACTCCTTAGTCACATTCAGCACATTATGATGATGCATTACTGAGTGGGCCCAAAGATACCTTTCCGTCATATGGAGTGACAAATCCTAGTCTCGATTCGTGCCAACCCAGCAGACTCTTTTGGAGATACCTGTAGTGCACCTTTATAGTCACCCAGTTACGTTGTGACGTTTGATACACACAAAGCATTCCTACGGTATCTGGGAGTTGCACAATCTCGTGGTCTAAGGACATGATACTTGACATTAGAAAAACTCTAGCAAACAAACTACATGATCTCGTGCTATGCTTAGGATTGGGTCTTGTCCATCACATCATTCTCCTAATGATGTGATCACGTTATCAGCTACATCCAATGTCCATGGTCAGGAAAGCACAACCATCTGTTAATCAACGAGCTAGTCAACTAGAGGCTCACTAGGGAAAAGTTGTGGTCTATGTATTCACACATGTATTACAGTTTCCGGTTAATACAATTATAGCATGAACAATGGATAATTATCATGAACAAGGAAATATAATAATAACCATTTTATTATTGCCTCTAGGGTATATTTCCAATAGTTTAATTCCCACTTGCACTAGAGTCAATAATCTAGTTACATTGTGATGAATCGAACACCCATAGAGTTCTGGTGCTGATCATGTTTCGCTCGTGGAAGAGGTTTAGTCAATGGATCTGCGACAATCAGATCCGTATGTACTTTACAAATATCTATGTCTCCATCTTCAATATAACCATGAATGGAGTTGAAGCGACACTTGATGTGCTTGGTCTTCTTGTGAAACCTGGGCTCCTTGGCAATGGCAATTGCTCCAGTGTTGTAACAGAAGAGAGTCATCGGGCCCGATGCATTGGGAATCACTCCTAGGTCGGTGATGAACTCCTTCATCCGGACTCCTTCCTGCGGTGCTTCCGAAGTAGCTATGTACTCCGCTTCACATGTAGATGCTGCCACGACGCTTTGCTTGCAACTGCACTAGCTGACTGCCCCACCATTCAAAATATACACGTATCCGGTTTGTGACTTGGACTCATCCGGATCTGTGTCGGAGCTAGCATCAATGTAACCCTTTACAGTGAACTCGTTGGCACCTCCATAAACGAGAAACATATCCTTAGTCCTTTTCATGTAATTCAAGATATTCTTGACTTCTATACAGTGTTACATTCCGGGATCACTTTGGTACCTCCCTACCAAACTTATGGCAAGGTTCACATCAGGTCTGGTACACAACATGGCATACATAATAGAGCCTATGGTTGAGGCATAGGGGATGATACTCATCATTTATCTATCTTCTGCTGAGGTCGGGCATTGAGCTGCGCTCAATCTCACACCTTGCAATACAGGCAAGAATCCCTTCTTGGACTGATCCATATTGAACTTCTTCAATATCTTGTCAAGGTATGTGCTTTGTGAAAGACCAATGAGGCGTCTCGATCTATCTCTATAGATCTTTATACCTAATATGTAAGCATCTTCTCCAAGGTCCTTCATTGAAAACACTTATTCAAGTAGGCCTTTATGCTTTCCAAAAGTTCTATATCATTTCCCATCAACAATATGTCATCCACATATAATATGAGAAATTCTACAGAGCTCCCACTCACTTTCTTGTACATACATGCTTCTCCATTAGTCTGTATAAACCCAAACGCTTTGATCACTTCATCAAACCGAATGTTCCAACTCCGAGATGCTTGCACCAGCCCATAGATGGAGCGTTGGACCTTGCATACCTTGTCAGCATTCATAGGATCGACAAAACCTTCCGGCTACATCATATACAATTCTTCCTAAAGGAAATCGTTAAGGAATGCCGTTTTGACGTCCATTTGCCAGATCTCATAATCATAAAATGTGGCAATTGTTAACATGTTTCGGACGGACTTCAGCATCGCTACGGGTGAGAAAGTCTCATCGTAGTAAACTCCTTGAACTTGTCGATAACCCTTAGCGACAAGCTGAGCCTTATAGACGGTCACATTACCATCCACGATTATTTTTCTTCTCCTTAAAGATGCACTTATTCTCTATGGATTGCCGACCATCGGGCAAGTCCACCAAAGTTCATACTTTCTTCTCATACATGGACCCTATCTCGGATTTCATGGCTTCAAGACATTTGTTGGAATCCGAGCCCACAATCGCTTCTTCATAGTTCGAAGGTTCACTGTTGTCTAACAACATGATTTCCAGGATAGGGTTGCCGTACCACTCTGGTGTGGAATGTGTCCTCGTGGACCTACGAAGTTCAGTAGCAACTCGATCCGAAGTTTCATGATCATCATCATTAACTTCCTCTCCAGTTGGTGCAGGGACCACAGAAACATCTTCCTGTGCTGCGCTACTCTCTGGTTCAAGAGGGGGTACAATTACCTCAACAAGTTCAACTTTCCTCCCACTTACTTCTTTCGAGAGAAACTCTTTCTCCGTAAAGGATCCATTCTTGGCAACAAAGATCTTGCCTTCGTATCTGAGGTAGAAGGTATACCCAATAGTTTCCTTAGGGTATCCTATGAAGATGCACTTTTCCGATTTGGGTTCAAGCTTTTCAGGTTGAAGTTTCTTGACATAAGCATCACATCCCCAAACTTTCAGAAACGACAGCTTAGGTTTCTTCCCAAACCATAATTCATATGGTGTCGTCTCAACGGATTTAGACGGTGCCATATTTAAAGTGAATGCGACAGTCTCTAAAGCATAACCCAAAAATGACAGCGGTAGATCGGTAAGAACATCATAGATCACACCATATCCAATAGAGTGCGATTATGACATTCGGACACACCATTACACTGAGGTGTTCCAGGCGGCGTGAGTTGTGAAACAATTCCACATTTCCTTAAGTGTGTGCCAAACTTGTGACTCAGATATTCCCCTCCACGATCTGATCGTAAGAACTTTATTTTCCTGTCACGTTGATTCTCTACTTCACTCTGAAATTCCTTGAACTTTTCAAAGATCTCAGACTTGTGTTTCATTAAGTAGACATACCCATATCTACTTAAGTCACCAGTGAGGGTGAGAACATAACGATAGCCACCACGAGCCTCAACGCTCATTGGATCACATACGTTAGTATGTACTATTTCCAATAAGTTGGTTGCTCGCTCCATTGTTCCGGAAAATGGAGTCTTGGTCATCTTGCCCAAGAGGCATGGTTCGCACGTGTCAAATGATTCATAATCAAGAGACTCGAAAAGTCCATCTGCATGGAGTTTCTTCATGCGTTTGACACCAATATGACCAAGGCAGCAGTGCCACAAGTATGTAGGACTATCATTATCAACCTTACATCTTTAGGCATTCACACTATGAATATGTGTAACATCATGTTCGAGATTCAATAAATATAAACCATTGACCAATGGGGCATGATACGTCTCCAATGTATCTATAATTTTTGATTGTTCCATGCTGTTATATTACCATTCTTGGATGTTTTACAGTCATTTTATAATCATCTTATATAATTTTTGGTACTAACCTATTGACATAGTGCCAAGTGCCAGTTGCGAAACTTTTTGGAGATTTTTTTGGGCCAGAAGGAACACTATGGGCCCTGGTGGCACCTGGGGGGAGTCCCGAGGAGGGGACAACCTACCAGGACGCGCCATAAGGCCCAGGGGCGCCCTGGTGGGTTGCGCCCACCTCGGGTGCCACCCAAATCGCCTATTTGCTCTATAAATACCCAATATTCCCAAAACCCTAGGGCAGTTGACAAAATATTCATCCAGCCGCCGCAGAGTCCAGAAACACCAGATCCAATCTAGACACCATCACAGAGGGCTTCACCACTTCCATTGGTGCCTCTCTGATGATGCGTGAGTAGTTCTTTGTAGACCTTCGGGTCCGTAGTTAGTAGCTAGATGGCTTCCTCTCTCTCTCTTTTGATTCATAATACAATGGTCTCTTGCAGATCCATATGATGTAACTCTTTTTGCGGTGTGTTTGTTGGGATCCGATGAACTTTGAGTTTATGTTTAGATCTATCTTTTTGTATCCATGAAATTTATTTGAGTTTCTTTCATCCTTATATGCATGATTGCTTATAGCCTCTTATTTCTTCTCCTATATTGGGTTTTGTTTGGCCAACTTGATCTATTTATCTTGCAATGGGAAGAGGTGCCCGGTAGTGGGTTCGATCTTACGGTGCTTGATCCCAGTGACATAAGGGGAACCGACACGTATGTATCGTTGCCACTAAGGATAAAACGAAGAGATTCATATCTAAAGCCATAGATATATGGATCTTGTCTACATCATGTCATCGTTCTTAATGCATTACTCCGTTTTCCCATGAACTTAATACACTAGATGCATGCTGGATAGCGGTTGATGTGTGGAGTAATAGTAGTAGATGCAGGCATGAGTCGGTCTACTAATCTTGGACATGATGCATGTGTAATGATCATTGCATGTACATCGTCATGATTATTTGAAGTTCTATCAATTGCCCAACAGTAATTTGTTCACCCACCGTTTGCTATTTTTCTCGAGAGAAGCCACTAGTGAAACCTACGCCCCCCGGGTCTTCTTCCTCATATATTTGCCTTTGCGATCTATTTGCCTTTACTTTTATTTTCAGATCTACTGAACCAAAAATCCAAAAATACCTTGCTGCAATTTATCTTATTTATCAACCTATCTACCAATATTTATATCTCTCTCACGTTCGTTACCCGAAAGGGATTGACAACCCCTTTAACACGTCGTGTTGCAAGGTGTTGTTATTTGTGTGCAGGTGTTGTTTACGTTGTGTTGCTTGGTTCTCCTACTGGTTTGATAACCTTGGTTTCACATCTGAGGGAAATACCTACCGCCTCTATGGTGCATAATCCCTTCCTCTTTGTGGAAAAACCGACGTAGCTTCAAGAGACATCAAAAGGAATTTCTGGCACCGTTGCCGGGGATCACCTTCAACATATACCATGTTTCTAATCACAAATCTCATCTCCTCGCAATTTACATTATTTTCCCTTTGCCTCTCGTTTTTCTCTCCGCCACTTCACCAATATTTGTCGTTTTATCCGCCCTCTTTTCCATTTGCCGTTTCTCCGGCCGGATCTATCACCACTTGTGTTCTTGTTTACAGTTGCTCAAAAAGGACCCAAGAGAACACTAAGTTGTGTGATTTTTCCAATACCAACAACAATGATTTTATTGGCACTCTGATTGCTCCTCCCGTCACTAGTGCTGAGACTTGTGATATTAATGCTGCTTTGCTGAATCTTATAATGAAAGATCAATTTTCCGGCACTCCTAATGAGGATGCCTCGTCCCATCTTAATACCTTCGTGGAATTATGCGATATTCAAAATAAAAAAAGATGTGGATAATGATATTGTGAAATTGAAATTATTTCTGTTTTCTTTGCGAGATCATGCAAAAATTTGGTTGTCTTCTTTACCTCGCACTAGCATTGATTCTTGGAATAAATGCAAAGATGCTTTTATCACTAAATATTTTCTGCCCGCTAAAATTATATCCCTTAGAACCCAAATCATGAATTTCAAGCAACTTGAACATGAGCATGTTGCACAATTTTGGGAAAGGATGAAAATGACGCTAAAGAATTGCCCAACTCATGGGTTAAATCTTTGGATGATCATACAATTTTTTTTATGCAGGATTGAATTTTGTTTCTCGAAATCTTTTGGATTCCGCCGCTGGTGGCACCTTTATGGAAATCACTTTGGGTGAAGCCACCAAATTGCTTGATAATATTATGGCGAATTATTCGCAATGGCATACCGAAAGGGCGCCTACAAGCAAAAAGATTAATGCAGTTGAGATTGATTCTTTGAATGAAAAAGTTGATGCTCTTATGCAAATGGTTGCTAGTAAAAGTGCTCCTATTGATCCTACTGATATGCCTTTGTCTACCTTGATTAAGCAAACTAGTGATGCTATCGATGTGAACTTTATCTCTAGAAATAATTTTAATAACAATGCTTATAGAGGTAATTTTAATCCTAGGCCTTTTCCTAGTAATTCCTCTAATAATTATGGTAATTCCTATGGAAATCAATCTTACAATAATAATGGGAATACCTCTGATCTAGATATTAATTTTAAAGAATTTATCAATACTCAAAAAGTTTTCAATGCTTCCATAGAAGAAAAATTGAATAAGATCGATGATATGCCTAGGAGTATTAATAGGATTTCTCATGATGTGGAAAATCTCAAGTTGAAAATTTTTGTGCCTAAAGTTGAAGAATAAATTAAAGCTCTTTATGTTTCTATGGATGAAAGTAAGAAAAGAACCGCCATGCTTAGAGCTAAACGAGAATTTCGAGAAAAGGCGTTTACTAATGATTGCTTTCATAAATATGATGAAGACATTAAAATGATTGGTGTTTCGTCCATTGATTCTTTGTTTAGTAAAGTTCAACTTGGTGATAAAGGGACTGAAGAAGAGTCAACTTTAGGTAGAAGGCGTCCCAATATTTCGAAGGGTGAAAATCTTGTTTAAATTTTTGATAAAAGTGGGTTTGGAGAGGTCAAGACTTTAACTAGTGATGCACCCACTACTTTGGATGACAAAGACTTTGATTATGATAGTTGCTCCTTGATTGATTGTATTTCTTTGGTGCAATCCATGATTAATTCACCCCATGCCTATGAACAAAATAAAGCTTTTACTAAACATATTGTTAATGCTATGATAAAAGATTTTGAAGAAAAATTGGAATTGGAAGTTTTAATTCCTAGGAAATTGCATGATGAATGGGAACCTGCCATCAAAATCAAAATTAAAAATTGTGTGTGTTTTGCTTTGTGTGATTTGGGTGCTAGTGTTTCCACTATTCCGAAATCTCTTTGCGATGTTCTTGGTCTTACCAATATTGAAGATTGCTCTCTTAATTTGCATTTGGCAGATTCCACTATTAAAAAGCCTTTGGGAAGGATCAATGATGTTCTTATTCTTCCAAATAGGAACTATGTACCCATTGACTTTATTGTTCTTGATATCGATTGCAATCCGTCTTGCCCTATTATACTTGGTAGACCGTTTTTGCGCACTATTGGCGCGGTGATTGAGATGAAAGAAGGGAATATTAAATTCCAATTTCCCTTGAGAAAGGGCATGGAACAGTTCCCTAGAACCAAGATCAAATTGCATTATGAATCTATAATGAGGGCAACTTATGGAATATCCAACAAGGATGACAATACTTGAAATCTTGGTATTATGCCTAGCTAAGCACGTAAAATGATAACGCTTGTTGGGAGGCAACCAAATGAATAAAATTTCTTTTTTCTTTTTTCTTACTGTTCTTGAGTGTTTACACAATTATGCTATAGGCATGATTGTGTTTTTTGTGTTTTAATTAGTGTTTGTGCCAAGTATAACCGATAGGATCTTCTTGGGTGATAGTAGTTTGATCTTGGTGAAAAAGACAGAAACTTTGCGCTCACGAGAAAAATTCCCATTTTTATTAGAAAAGTGCTTTTTAGTTGATTAGTTTTGCAGAAGATTGATATACGAATTTCTCACGTGGCCCTATTTTTTCAAGATTTTTAGAGGTCCAGAAGTTTATCAAACTTCCAGATTACTACAGATAGTTCTGTTTTTTGACAAATTCTGTTTTTTTTGTGCTATGCGCTTATTTTGATGGCTCTATGGTTTTCTTTGATGAGTTTTTGCCATAGAAAAGTTGGAATAAATTAGATATAATACAAAAAAATATGAATTGGTTTGATACAGTACTTATAGTAGTGGTTTGCTTTCTTTCACTAACGGATCTCACAAAGGTTTTGTTGAACTTTTGTGTGATTGATGTTTTCAAGTTTTGGGTTATCTTACGATGGATGAAGGAAGGATGTAAGAGCCTAAGCTTGGGGATGCCCCGGCATCCCAAGCTATTAATCCAAATATGAGCAACAACTAAGCTTGCGGATGCCCCCGAGTTGCATCCCTGCTTTCTTCCAACAACTATCGGTATTTCACTCAAAACTATATTTTTATTCGTCACATGATATGTATTTTGCTTGGAGCGTCTTGCATGATATGAGTCTTTGCTTGTTTTGCTTTGCTTTTTATGTCATCAATCCTTGATGTACACACCTATTGGAGAGAGCCAAAATTATGCCATGACTTGCTAGAATAGCTCCCTATGCTTCACTTAAATTTGTATGAGCTAGGACTTGCTCTAGTGCTTCACTTATATCTTCTTTAGCACGTTGTGCTTAGTATTTTTGAAGAAATACTCCTTTGCTTCACTTAGATTTATTTGAGAGTTAGTAAATTCTAAAAAAAATCTCTCTTGCTTCACTTATATTACTTTGAGAGAAGAAAGAAAAAATGTGCTCAGGATCTTCACTTATATTTGTTTGAGCTTATGAAAAGCAACACATGAAAATTAGTCTCAAAGTGATAGACATCCAAGAAGGATAAAGCAAAAAAATGTCATGAAGATGATTGGACAAAATAAACTTGATTCTTAGTAATAGTTTTGAGACATGATGATATGATATGTGAGTCGTGTTGATGAGTAATTGTGCTTTAGTAAGAATACTAGTGTTAAAGTTTGTGATTCCCTATGCAAGCATGAAAGTCAATAATTATGCAATGAAATTATATCCTACTTGTGGTGCATTATTCAGTGTTATTTATGCTCAATGTTCGCTTATGAGATTATTTGTTTCATGGTTGGTCGCTTCCCAGTCTTTTGGTAGCCTTCATTTTGCAATAAGTATGACCTCTACTTGTGCATCCAAAATCCTTTATCCTAGTTTTTCCACATGTGTCCACCATACCTACCTATATGCGGTATTTCCTTGCCGTTCGAAGAAAATTTGTATGTGCCATCTCTAATTTTCAAAATAAATTTCCCTTTTGTGTGCCTGTACCGCTCGCGAGGCGGTGAGGGGTGGCCAATATTTTCCATGCTAGATGTGTTATTCTCATGATGAGTGTTTATTCACTTGTCATTGCACGAGAGTACGGCAAAGGTATTAGGGATGCCCAGTCCCGAAATGAAAAAAAAATTACTTTATGTTGTCAAATAATAAATTCCTTGGAAAGTGTTGGTACGGAAGGTTACCGTGGATTTGGCTAGCCATGGCTTGTGAAAGTTTGGTGGAAAAGGAATAAACTTTATTTTCTGTTTGGGAACCACCTATGATATATCTAGCATGGAAAGTGTTGGGAACCTCAAGTCCTTCTCGTTGGTGGGAAAAGTATACCTCTCAAAAAAAGTTATCTCTCAATTTAAGCTTTGAGCTCTCGCACCTCTACAAATCCCTACTTCCCTCTGCGAAGGGCCTTTCTTTTACTTACGCAATTTTTATTTTTGAATTTGAGTCTCCATCTTCTCTTACAAGCACCAACTAGGAAACACTATGATCGTACTTGAGCAGTGGATGTAACTGATATATGAATGTGTTTCATGAATGGATCAATGATATAGCATAATGTGCTTGGGATAACTTATTTTTGCATTGACATTTTGAAAGACATGCTTGCTTGTTGATATGCTTGAGTATCTAAATTATTATGTCAAAACTAGACTATTGCTTTGAACCATAAAAAGTCCAAATGTCCATGCTATAAAGAAAATAATATGATACGACTTGATAAACAACACTCCACATCAAAAATTCCGTTTTTATCACTTACCTACTCGAGGACGAGTAGGAGTTAAGCTTGGCGATGTTGATACGTCTCCAATGTATCTATAATTTTTGATTGTTCAACGCTATTATATTATCATTCTTGGATGTTTACAATCATTTTATAATCATTTATATAATTTTTTGGTACTAACCTATTGACATAGTGCCAAGTGCCAGTTGCTGTTTTCTGCATGTTTTTTACATCGCTGGAAATTAATATCAGACGGAGCCCAAATACCGCGGAACTTTTTGGGCCAGAAGGAACACTATGGGCCTTGGTGGCACCTGGGGGGAGTCCCGAGGAGGGCACAACCCACCTCTGATGCCCCCCGGAACGCCTCTTTGTTCTATAAATACCCAAATATCCCAAAATCCTAGGGGAGTCGACGAAATATTCATCCAACCGCTACAGAATCCAGAAACACCAGATCCAATCTAGACACCATCACAGAGGGGTTCACCACTTGTATTGGTGCCTCTCCGATGATGCGTGAGTAGTTCTATGTAGACCCTCGGGTCCATAGTTAGTATCTAGATGACTTCCTCTCTCTCTTTTGATTCTCAATACTATGGTCTCTTGGAGATCCATATGATGTAACTCTTTTTGCCATGTGTTTGTTGGGATCCGATGAACTTTGAGTTTATGATCAGATCTATCTTTTTATATCCATGAAAGTTATTTGTGTTTCTTTGATCTCTTATATGCATGATTGCTTATAGCCTCGTATTTCTTCTACGATATTGGGTTTTGTTTAGCCAACTTGATCTATTTATCTTGCAATGGGAAGAGGTGCCCGATAGTGGGTTCGATCTTACGGTGCTTGATCCCAGTGACAGAAGGGGAACCGACACGTATGTATCCTTGCCACTAAGGATAAAACGATGAGATTCAGATCTAAATACATAGATAAACGGATCTTTTCTACATCATGTCATCGTTCTTAATGCATTACTCCGTTTTCCATGAACTTAATACACTAGATGCATGCTGGATAGCGGTCGATGTGTGGAGTAATAGTAGTAGATGCAGGCATGAGTCGGTCTACTAATCTTGGACGTGATGCCTATGTAATGATCATTGCCTGGATATCGTCATGATTATTTGAAGTTCTATCAATTGCGCAACAGTAATTTGTTCACCCACCGTTTACTATTTTTCTCGAGAGAAGCCACTAGTGAAACCTACGGCCCCCGGGTCTTCTTCCTCATATATTTGCCTTTGCGATCTATTTGCCTATGGTTTTATTTTCAGATCTACTAAACCAAAAACCCAAAAATACCTTGCTGCAATTTATCTTATTTATCAACCAATCTACCAATATTTATATCTCTCTCACGTTCGTTACCCGAAAGGCATTGACAACCCCTTTAACACGTCGGGTTGCAAGGTGTTGTTATTTGTGTGCATGTGTTGTTTACGTTGTGTTGCTTGGTTCTCCTACTAGTTCGATAAACTTGGTTTCACATCTGACGGAAATACTTACCGCCGCTGTGTTGCATCATCCCTTCCTCTTTGGGGAAAAACCGACGTAGCTTCAAGCAACATCAGGGCATGACCATAAAACATATCTCTCATATAAATAGAACAACCATTATTCTTGGATTTAAATGAGTAGCCATCTCGCATCAAACAAGATCCGAATACAATGTTCATGCTCAAAGTTGGTACAAAATAATTATTATTGAGGTTTAAAACTAACCCCGAAGGTAGATGTAGAGGTAGCGTGCCGACAGCGATCACATCGACCTTGGAACTATTCCCGACGCGCATCGTCACCTCGTCCTTCGCCACTCTCCGCTTATTCCGCAGCTCCTGTTTTGAATTACAAATGTGAGCAACCGCACCGGTATCAAATACTGATTAGCTACTACGAGCGCTGGTAAGGTAGACATAAATAACATGTATATCATATATACCTTTGACATTGCCGGCCTTCTTATCCGCTAAGTACTTGGGGCAGTTCCGCTTCTAGTGACCATTTCCCTTGCAATAAAAGCACTCAGTCTCAGGCTTGGGTCCATTCATTGGCTTCTTCCCAGAAACTGACTTACCGGGCACGGCAACTCCCTTGCCGTCCTTCTTGAAGTTCTTCTTACCCTTGCGTTTCTTGAACTTAGTGGTCTTATTCACCATCAACACTTGATGTTCCTTTTTGATCTCCACCTCCGCTGATTTCAGCATCGAATATAACTCAGGAATGGACTTCTCCATCCCTTCATATTGTAGTGCATTATAAAGATCTTGTAGCTAGGTGGAAGCGACTGGAGGATTCTGTCAATGACCAAGTCATCTGGAAGATTAACTCCCAGCTGAGACAAGCAGTTGTGCAACCCAGACATTTTGAGTATATGCTTGCTGAGAGAACTGTTTTCCTCCATCTTACAACTAAAGAACTTGTCGGAGACTTCATATCTCTCGACCCGGGCATGAGCTTGGAATACCATTCTCAGCTCTTGGAACATCTCATATGCTCCGTGTTGCTCAAAAAGATTTTGGAGCCCTGGTTCTAAGCTGTAAAGCATGCCACACTGAACCTGTGAGTAATCATCACTACGTGACTGCCAAACGTTCATAACGTCTTGAGTTGCTGGGAAAATGGGTGTGTCACCTAGCGGTGCTTCAAGAACATATGCTTTCTTGGAATTTATGTGAATGATCCTCGAGTTACGCACCCAGTCCGTATAGTTTCTTCCATTGTCTTTCAGTTTGGTTTTCTCTAGGAATGCGTTTAAGTTGAGGGCAATATTAGCGTGGGCCATTGGATCTACATGATAGATTGTAAAGACAATTTTAGACCAAGTTCATGATAATTCAGTTCATCTAATCAAATTATTTAATGAACTCCCACTCAGATAGACATCCCTTTAGTCATCTAAGTGATACATGATCCGAATCGACTAGGCCGTGTCCGGTCATCACGTGAGACGGACTAGTCATCAAAGGTGAATATCTCCATGTTGATCGCATCTACTATACGACTCATGTTTGACCTTTCAGTCTCTCGTGTTCCGAGGCCATGGATCGTCAAGTCAACCTAAGTGTTTCACATGTGTAAATCTGGCTTACACCCGTTGTGTGCGAACGTTAGAATCTATCACACCCGATCATCATGTGTTGCTTCGAAACAACGGACCTTCACAACGGTGCACACTTAGGGGGAACATATTTCTTAAAATTTTATAGAGGGATCATCTTATTTATGCTACCGTCGTTCTAAGCAAATAAGATGTAAACATGATAAACATCACATGCAAATCATAAAGTGACATGATATGTCCAATATCATCTTGCGCCTTTGATCTCCATCTTTGAGGCGTAGCATGATCACCATCGTCACCGGCATGACACCATGATCTCCATCATCGTGTCTGCATGAAGTTTCTCGCCAATTATTACTTCTACTACTATGGCTAACGGTTAGCAATAAAGTAAAGTAATTACATGGCATTTTTATTGAATCGCATGTCATACAATAAATTATGACAACTCCTATGGCTCCTGCCGGTTGTCAAACTCGTCGACATGCAAGTCACAATTCCTATTACAAGAACATGATCAATCTCATACATCACATATATAATTCACCACATCCTTTTGGCCATATCACATCACATAGCATACCCTGCAAAAACAAGTTCGACGTCCTCTAATTGTTATTGCATGTTTTACGCGGCTGCTATGGGTTTCTAGCAAGAACGTTTCTTACCTACGCAAAATCCACAATGGTGATATGGCAATTCATATTTCCCCTTCATAAGGACCCTTTTCATCAAATCTGATCCGACTGAAGTTGGAGAGACAAACACCCGCTAGCCACCTTATGCAACAAGTGCATGTCAGTCGGTGGAACCTGTCTCACGTAAGCGTACGTGTAAGGTTAGTCCGGGCCGCTTCATCCCACAATGCCGCCGAATCAAGATAGGACTAGTAACGGCAAGCAAATTGACCAAATCATTGCCCACAACTACTTGTGTTCTACTCGTGCATAGAATCTACATATAGACCTAGCTCATGATGCCACTTTTGGGTAACGTAGTAATAATTAAAAAAATTCCTACGTTTCACCAAGATCAATCTAGGAGATGCTAGCAAAGAGAGAGAGGGAGTGCATCTTCATACCCTTGAAGATCGCTAAGCGGAAGCGTTGCAAACAACGTGGTTGATGGAGTCGTACTCGCGGTCAAATCACGGAAGATCCGATCTAGCGCTGAACGGACGGCGCCTCCGCGTTCAACACACGTACAACCCAGGGAGGTCTCCTCCTTCTTGATCCAGCAAGGGGGGGGGAGGATAAGTTGAGGGAGAGCTCCGGCAGCACGATGGCATGGTGGTGGTGGAGCTCGTGGTTCTCCGGCAGGGCTTCGCCAAGCACTATGGGGTAGGAGGTGTAAGGGGGGAAGGGTTGTGCCGGGGGCAAAGGTGTGGCCACCCTCCCGCCCCCTGTATTTATAGGGAGAAGTGGAGAGGGGGCCGGCCCCCTGGATGCATCTAGAGGGATGGCGGCCCAGGGGAAGACTTGCGCCCCATGTTGGTGGGGGGGCGCCCCCACCCCTAGGGTTTCAACCCTAGGCGCCTTGGGCCCCTTGGGGGGGAGGCGCACCAGCCCACTAAGGGGGCTGGTTCCCACCCATATTCGGCCCACTTGGTACCTCGGGGCAGGTGGCCCCTCCCGGTGGACCACCGGAACCCTTTTGGTGGTCCCGATACAATACCGATAACCCCGAAACCATTCCGACGACTGAAACTGGACTTCCCATATATAAATCTTCACCTCCGGACCATTCCGGAACTCCTCGTGACGTCCGGGATCTCATCTGGGACTCCAAACAACTTTCTGTAACCACATACAATTCCCATTACAACTCTAGCGTCACCGAACCTTAAGTGTGTACACTCTATGGGTTTAGGAACCATGCAGACATGACCGAGACTCCTCTCCAGCCAATAACCAATAGCGTGATCTGGATACCCATATTGGCTCCCACATGTTCCACGATGATCTCATCGGATGAACCATGATGTCGGGGATTCAATCAATTCCGTATACAATTCCCTTTGTCCATCGGTATGTTACTTGCTGATACGTCCAAAACGTATCTATAATTTTTGCTTGCTCCATGCCTCTTTTGAGTGATATTGCTATGATATTTATGCACTTCCATACACTTTTGATCATATTTGGACTAACCTATTAACTCAGTGCACCCCAGTGCTAGTTTCTGTTTTCTGTTGTTTTTGTATTTCAGGTTTTCCCATTACGTAAATTGCCAGAAAAATCCCGGGAAAAATATATAAAAAATCAGCGTTCCGGAAGCTTCCATGTGGCCAAAGTAGGGCCAGAGGGGGGCCACCAGGGCTCCAGGCGACCAGAGGGGGCGGCCCCCCTCCTGGCCGCGCCGCCAGGGCGCCTGGGCCCCCCTGGCCTCTTATGACACCCCCCTTTGGCATATATTTACACCGCGTCCCGAAACCCTCGAGGACGGAACCCTTTTTCACGATCTCATCTCTGTTCCGCCGCCGCCGCGCTTCCAAGATCGGGAGCACCAGGAGAACTCTTCCCGGCACCCTGCCGGAGGGGAGGATCACCACCAGGAGCTTCTCCACCACCATGGACGCCTCCCGGATGAGTTGTGAGTAGTCTCCCTTGGACCATGGGTCCATGACCAGTAGCTATGTGATGTTCTCCTCCCCTCTTTGTTCTTCACCGATTAGACCTCGTGAGCTGCCCTACATGATCGAGGCACATATGTAATCCTTATGCTGTTGCTATGATGAGTTTGCTGGGATCCGATGGATTATGAGATTATGTTCAGATTGTGTGTGAGTAATATATTTGATTCACCTCTTTTATATTTATGTTCTTGAGTAATTCTTGCATGTTCTCCGTTGCTGTTTATTGCTTTGGCCAAGTAGTAGGTAGTAACTCCAAGAGGGAACGTTATGCTTCATTGTGGGTTCATGCCCCTCGATGACTAGCTTGAGTGACAGAAACATGATTCTAGGGGATGTGCTGTTGCCACAAGGGGGACAACAACGGTGCTTGTACTTGCGGGTGCAAGGATTGTTTACTTTACGCAAAGTTCTTTTAATGCAGTTGTCTGTTGCTTTGAGTTTACACTATGGGTGGGACTCGCAACTTAATACCAGCGAGATGTTCTGGATAGATATCTCAAGGTGGATGATTAGTAGTAGATGAAGATGGATTTCGGTCTACTTGCCTTGGCGTACCGCCCATGCTTTTGAGCCTCTACCTTTCTTTGCAGCATAGTTAGCATTGGTTTGCGCACATAATCCTGTCAATTGCCCAGCTGTAATTCGTTTACCTCACTTAGCTGTTTTATCGTCTTTTGGGAAAGACACATCACTAGTGAACATCGTGAGACCCCGGTCCATATTACCATCACTGATCACATCCGCTATTTACCTTCTGTTCTTATTTACTATTTGAAGTCATACCTATCACTATTATCTCTTGTGTTTGATCCTTTGTAAACGACAAGGCCGGAGGGATTGACAACCTCTGTGTACTCATTGGGAGCAAAGTTATTTGTATTTGTGTGCAGGTCCTGTCGATCGCTAAGTTGCGCCGCTAGTAGTTGACACCTTCTTGTTGACCCTCGGAGTCTCAGGGGATTCGATCCTTGGTATCTTTGCCAAGGGAAAACTACCGCTACACTGCATCTCAAACCTTCCACTTGGGGTAACCAACGAGGGGCGAGAAGCCATCAAGCAAAGTTTTCTGGCGCCGTTGCCGGGGACTCCACTCTTCAAGATAGGGGAGTTGCACGCTATCTTTTACCTTTGCTTTTTAGTCTTGTTAGTTTACCTTTCAGTTTTCGCTTTAGTTCCCTCTATCAAAAATCACAAAAATAGTTATCTCATTCTTTAGTTCTCATTATGTCTGGTCCTTTTGTCTTTGGTGAGGCAGAAGTTCTCACCTTTAAACAAAGAGGTGGGGAAAGTCTAAAAGATGCTTGTTATAGAATTAATGATTCTCAAAAAAAGAGCCACCAAGAAGCAATCTACTACTATCCTGCTTAGAAATTTTTATTTTGGAATTACTTCTTGGAATAGGTTTATTCTAGATTCTGCTATCAATGGGAATTTCCTAGAGGCCCCAGTTTGGGAATCTCTTAGTATTATTGAAGATCTTGTTGGAAATCACCCTCTTGTTAGCATTCAAGAGGACATCACCCTAGATCACATTATGAAAAAACTTGAAAAGATAGAGCTAGAGATGCCAAACATTAATAAGATAAATGAGTTGGATCGTAAGATCCAAGGGAATTTGAATAGGCTTGATAGCTCCATGCATAAAATTCTCAAAACTTTGGAGACCATCAAATCCCATGACTTGGATTCTTCTAGGATATACAAGATTGAGGAAATCTTTGATACTCTAGGAACTACTTTCTCCTCAATCAAAACCAAAAAGGTAGAAACTTCGGCAAAGAAGGAGCCTAAGTTCGTTTACGTTCCAAAGGCTCCCCGCTCTAAAAGTAATCCATCTATTGCCAAAGGGGTTGAAACTGTGAAGACTTTGGAAGAAACACCTCTCTTTGATAAATTTATAAATGAATCTTCCCTTGACTTTTTTCCTTTTGATCTTCTCCCCAGAAGTATCTCTATTAGGCCTTTATTTGAAAGTCCTCTTAAGACTAGTTGTACTATTGAAGAGCTTTTTGATGATCTTGATGGTGGTTCAATTGATACAACTTGATCTTTTTGCATTATGCCTAGCTTAAAGGCATAAAAGAAAGCGCTTTTGGGAGGCAGCCCACAATGAATAAAATTTTATTTTTCTTTTGTTGAGTCTTGATGTTTGTTACTACAGTAGCATCATCATTATATCTTTACTTTTCAGCTTTGTGCCAAGTTTAGCCTCTGATTGCAAGAAAGTTCAAAAGTTGTGACGTGCTGTCCAGGAAACAGATTCTGTCCTTGGACAGAAAAATTCGTATAAAATCACCAGATCATCTTTTTGGTCTGAATTTTTTCGACAGTGTGCTCTATACAATTGGCTTTCGGGCGTCTGTTCTGAGTTTTTTGATTTGAGTTGCAGAAGTGCTCCGAAACAATTATTTACTACCTGCTGGTCTGTTTTTCACAGATTCTGTCCTGTTTTGTATTTCCTTCGTTTTGCAAACCTTGAGCTTGCTTTTTTTTGCAAAAACCTTTTGGCAATCTTGAGAAACAGTAGACCTTCAAGATTATCCTTATTTCCAGCAAGGAAAAATTGTTTTATTATGGGTACTAACCTCGCTAATCAGATTATGATGAGTTATGTATGAAGGGAGTTTTCAAGTGTGCGAGGGAAGATGATAAAAAGATTCAGGAGTGTCAAACGCTCAAGCTTGGGGATGCCCCCGTGCACCCCCAAGAAATATTCAAGAAGACTCAAGCGTCTAAGCTTGGGGATGCCCCCAAGCATCCCCTTCTCCATCAACAATTATCAGTTCGTCTTTCGTTCCACTATATTTTAATCACTTCATGTGTTATGTGCTATGCTTGGAGCGTCTTGCTTTTAGTTTCCTTTTTAGTTTTCTTTAGCTTTGCTTGTTGTTCATAACGAGTTGGAACTCAGCTTTCTTTGTGTGGGAGAGAAACACGCTCAACTTCAACCTAGAACATAACATGGGATTTTCATGTTTATCTTTGCTGTGTATGTTCTTTGTCTTTCAATAGCTACTATCATGTTCAGCTCTTAGTTTTCATGCTTTACTTTTTAAAGAGCTTTTGTTTAGTTGGTCGCTGGAACTCTCTTTAGTTATCATGCTTATCTTGTTAAGAGAGTTGGCTTCTGTTGCACTGGTTGATATGTCTATGATAAAAATGCTATGTGCATAATGGTGCTTAGTAGTTCATGTTTTCTTATGGTTAGTCTCAAATAGCTGGGGGGGGGGTCTTAATGTGTTATTGAAGTACCAACATGATTTGTTTGCCTATGATGAGGTATGGTTTAGTGATATCTTCCTCCAAGAATTTATTTTGATTGACTTGGCATATGCTCACGCATATTTAAGACTGTAAAGAAAGTCTATCAAGCCTTGATGATCTTTAATTTCTGAGTAGCGATATAACTTCCATGCCCGATTCAATGTTGCTTTGTCGCTCTGCATGATTATGACCGTCATTGGTCTCTTAGTTGGTCGCTCCCAGTCTTTTGCTAACCTTCGCCTGTACTAAGCGGACTCACTGCTTGTGCATCCAAAATCCTTTAAACCAGTTATGCCATATGAGTCCACCATACCTTCCTATACATGGTATTTACATGCCATTCCTAACGAAGACTTTCGTGTACCATCTCGAAATTAATCAAAAGCATTTCTCTTTTGTGCCTCTGTTTTAGCTCATGAGGAAGTAGTAGTTAATTCATGATCTTTTTAAGTTGGACAAGCTTCACCCCGGGATTGCATGTCTAATGTGCAAACCCCTAATACGAGAAGGAACTGGCAAAGAGTGCGCCCGGCTCATTAAAAAATATAAAACAAACAAACCCTCCTTCATGCTTTGTTCATGAGAAATCAGAAAACTTTGGCAGTGATAAACAAAGGAGATTAAGAGGATGTGATCGTCCTCGTGCGGGAGCCGTTCCTCGAAACTTGTCCAGCTCGAGAAGTAATTGAGTTATCTGCTAGCATTCGTTGACGAAATATGCATCTCTAAAAAAATAATTTTTACTTCTGTTTTTAAAACTAAGAGCTGTGGTACATGTTTAGTTTTTGTTTCCGACCACGGGTTTTCAACCTTGCCATCAAAAGCCACAGTTCAAGAGTCTCCACCTTCTTTCTTTAAAGAACCAACTATTGAGAGCATGATTGTCATTCTGAGTGTAATGTGCATTGTCCCAAAGTACCATTGTCTTTTGCATGATTATGATATCGTTTATTCTGAAATCATTGTATCTAGTCGTCACTTAAACCTTGGAGGTGCCCCAGCATTTATGTTTTGCTTCACTAAAGGGGGCAAGCGAGATATCACTTTGTCATGTTTGCACACCATGCTCACTACAAATCTATTGAGTGTTTCAGTATCATATTGTAAAACTTTCAGTTCTTTGTGATATTCTCATGAGGCAACTTATTTACTACAGATTCATTGTCTCAGTAAGCATTTGTCATGTGACTGTGAAAAGTTCTTATATGGTTGGCAGCATGTCACCACAGAAATTATGCTTGTTATCATTTACCTACTCGAGCACGAGCAGGAATTAAGCTTGGGGATGTTGATACGTCCAAAACGTATCTATAATTTCTGCTTGCTCCATGCCTCTTTTGTGTGATATTGCTATGATATTTATGCACTTCCATACTCTTTTGATCATATTTGGACTAACCTATTAACTCAGTGCACCCCAGTGCCAGTTTCTGTTTTCTGCTGTTTTTGTATTTCAGGTTTTCCCATTACGTAAATTGCCAGAAAAATCCCGGGAAAAATATATAAAAAATCAGCGTTCCGGAAGCTTCCATGCGGCCAAAGTAGGGCCAGAGGGGGGCCACCAGGGCTCCAAGCGACCAGAGGGGGCGGCCCCCCTCCTGGCCGCGCCGCCAGGGCGCCTGGGCCCCCCTGGCCTCTTCTGACGCCCCCCTTTGGCATATATTTACACCACGTCCCGAAACCCTCGAGGACGGAACCCTTTTTCGCGATCTCATATCTGTTCCGCCGCCGCCGCGCTTCCAAGATCGGGAGCACCAGGAGAACTCTTCCCGGCACCCTGCCGGAGGGGAGGATCACCACCGGGAGCTTCTCCACCACCATGGACGCCTCCCGGATGAGTTGTGAGTAGTCTCCCTTGGACCATGGGTCCATGACCAGTAGCTATGTGATGTTCTCCTCCCCTCTTTGGTCTTCACCGATTAGACCTCGTGAGCTGCCCTACATGATCGAGGCACATATGTAATCCTTATGCTGTTGCTATGATGAGTTTGCTGGGATCCGATGGATTATGAGATTATGTTCAGATTGTGTGTGAGTAATATATTTGATTCACCTCTTTTATATTTATGTTCTTCAGTAATTCTTGCATGTTCTCCGTTGCTGTTTATTGCTTTGGCCAAGTAGTAGGTAGTAACTCCAAGAGGGAACGTTATGCTTGATTGTGGGTTCATGCCCCTCGATGACTAGCTTGAGTGACAGAAACATGAGTCTAGGGGATGTGCTGTTGCCACAAGGGGGAAAACAATGTTGCATGTACTTGCGGGTGCAAGGATTGTTTACTTTACGCAAAGTTCTTTTAATGCAGTTGTCTCTTGCTTTGAGTTTACACTATGGGTGGGACTCGCAACTTAATACCAGCGAGATGTTCTGGATAGATATCTCAAGGTGGATGATTAGTAGTAGATGCAGATGGATTTCGGTCTAGTTGCCTTGGCGTACCGCCCATGCTTTTGAGCCTCTACCTTTCTTTGCAGCATAGTTAGCATTGGTTTGCGCACATAATCCTGTCAATTGCCCAGCTGTAATTCGTTTACCTCGCTTAGCTGTTTTATCGTCTTTTGGGAGAGAGACATCACTAGTGAACATCGTGAGACCCCGGTCCATATTACCATCACTGATCACATCCGCTATTTACCTTCTGTTCTTATTTACTATTTGTAGTCATACCTATCACTATTATCTCTTGCGTTTGATCCTTTGTAAACGACAAGGCCGGAGGGATTGACAACCTCTCTGTACTCCTTGGGAGCAAAGTTATTTGTATTTTTGTGCAGGTCCTGTCGATCGCTAAGTTGCACCGCTAGCAGTTGACACCTTCTTGTTGACCCTCCGAGTCTCAGGGGATTCGATCCTTAGTATCTTTGCCAAGGGAAAACTACCGCTACACTGCATCTCAAACCTTCCACTTGGGGTAACCAACGAGGGGCGAGAAGCCATCACTTGCCCGAGATTCAATCGTCGGTACCCCATACCTTGTTCAATCTCATTACCGACAAGTCTCTTTACTCGTTCCGTAACACATGATCCCGTGACTAACTCCCTAGTCACATTGAGCTCATTATGCTGATGCATTACCAAGTGGGCCCAGAGATACCTCTCCGCCATACGGAGTGACAAATCCGAGTCTCGATTCGTGCGAACCCAACAGACACTTTCGGAGATACCTGTAGTACACCTTTATAGTCACCCATTTATGTTGTGATGTTTGATACACCCAAAGCATTCCTACGATATCCAGGAGTTGCATAATCTCATGGTCTAAGAAAATGATACTTGACATTAGAAAAGCTCTAGCAAACGAACTACACGATCTTGTGCTATGCTTAGGGTTTGGGTCTTGTCCACCACATCATTCTCCTAATGATGTGATCACGTTATGAAAAGAATCCAATGTCCATTGCCAGGAAACCACAAGCATCTATTGATCAACGAGATAGTCAACTAGAGGCTCACTAGGAAAAAGTTGTGGTCTATGTATTCACACATGTATTACGGTTTTTGGTTAATACAATTATAGCATGAACAATAGAGAATTATCATGAACAAGGAAATATAATAATAACCATTTTATTATTGCCTCTAGGACCTTTTTTCCAACACAGTCTTTACCTTCGGACCATTCCGGAGCTCCTCGTCATGTCCATGATCTCATCCGGAACTCCGAACAACATTCGGTCACCAAATCACATAACTCATATAACACTATATCGTCAACGAACGTTAAGCGCGTGGACCCTATGGGTTCGAGAACTATGTAGACATGACCGAGACACTTCTCTGGTCAATAACCAATAGCGGAACCTAGATGCCCATGTTAGGTCCTACATATTCGACATAGATCTTTATTGGTCGAACCATTATGACAACATATGTAATTCCCTTTGTCCGTCGGTATGTTAGTTGCCCAAGATTCAATCGTTGGTATCTCCATACCTAGTTCAATCTCGTTATTGGCAAGTCTCTTTACTCGTTCCGTAATACATCATCTCATAACTAACTCCTTCGTCGTTTGCTTGCAAGCTTCTTGTGATGTGTATTACCGAGAGGGCCCAAAGATACCTCTCCGATACACGGAGTGACATGTCCTAATCTCGATACATGCCAACTCAACAGACACCTTCGGAGGTACCTGTAGAGCATCTTTATGATCATCCAGTTACGCTATGGCGTTTGATAGCACACAAGGTATTCCTCCGGTATCTGGGAGTTGCGTGATCTCATAGTCAAAGGAATATGTATTTCATATTAAGAAAGCAATAGAAATAAACTGAATGATCATATGCTAAGCTAACGGATGGGTCTTGTCCATCACATCATTCTCCTAATGACGTGATCCCGTTATCAAATGACAACTAATGTCTATGGTTAGGAAACCTTAACAATCTTCGATCAATGAGCTAGTCTAGTAGAGCCTTACTAGGGACACAATATTTATTTATGTATTCATACATGTTTTTAAGTTTCCAGTCAATACAATTCTAGCATGAATAATAAACCTTTATCATGTATAAGGAAATATAAAATATTAATAACTTTATTATTGCCTCTAGGGCATATTTCCATCAGTCTCCCACTTGCACTAGAGTCAATAATATAGATTACATTTTGATGAATCTAACACCCATGGAGTCTTTGTGTTGATCATGTTTTCCCTGCGGAGGAGGCTGGTACTGTTGGGGAACGTTGCATGGAAAACAAAATAAAATTTTGCGCACACGCAATGATCTATCCATAGAGATGCATAGCGATGTGGGGGGAGAGTGTGTCTACGTACCCTCGTAGACCGTAACCAAAAGCGTTAGACAACACAGTTGATGCAGTCAAACTTCTTCGCGTTCCAACCGACCGAGCGCCGAACGTACGACAGCTCCGCGTTCAACACACGTTCAGCTCGATGACGTCCTCCGCCTTCTTGATCTAGCAAGACGGTAAGGTAGTGGATGTGTTCTGGCAACATGATGACATGGTTGATGGGAGACGTTGCATGGAAAACAAAAACATATTTACGCACACGCAATGATCTATCCATGGAGATGAAAGAAATATGCCCTAGAGCCAATAATAAAGTTGTTCTTCTATATTTCCTTAAATCATGATAAATATTTATTATTCATACTAGAATTGTATTAATCAGAAACTTTATACATATGTGGATACATAGACAAAACACCGTGTCCCTAGTAAGCCTCTACTAGACTAGCTCGTTAATCAAAGATGGTTAAGCACTAGTACGCATCGGTGCAATACAAACGGTCTTTAACCCCTTTCCGCGACGACATTTGGAACCGTCGCCTAGTGAGTGACGGCGATAGGGGGGTCCTTCCCACACGACCCATAAACCGCCTGGGATATGCCCTCCTGGCATACAGGCTCGTCAAAAAGAGGTCGTGTGCGACCGGCGAGTGCTCAAATACGGAAATACGTACAGTAGAGCTAAAAAACAATTATACACGTGAAATTGTTTTCAGTCGCAAGTACATCCTAAACAGTCAGTCCCCGCTAAACCTTTCCGTTCATATGTACATCCCACACAGTCGCTCCAAGGAAAATGTTTCCGTTCACAGGTACATCACACACAACTTTTCCCATTAAATCGTTTGTGATAGCGATGCCATTGCACACGATATTATCAATTTTATCGTTTGCGTTACTGAATGCTTCACACACGTGCGCAGAAGAAACTGTGTGGCAAAGGATGTCCATAACACACAATTTTTATGTGGCAAACATTTGCGCAAGGTGGTCTAACGCAAACAGTTTTCAAGAGAAGGTCGTGTGTAATTGTTCATTGATCCAACACAGTTTATTCCTAGAAACTATGTGCGTTACCTGTGCTCATCACCCATGGTATTTTCTCAATAACCGTTTGCAATAGCAAAACCCAATTAGCAGGCTAATTGCCCTATTATTAATAATCCATTTATTAATCTAATTGACATTCATATTAACCACATAATATATTTCATTTCCATATTAAGGAAGCAGGATTTCATAATTGAAGTACATCAGAGTATAACATGATATAGCTTCAGCACTCAGCTACCCCATTACACAACTACACCAGCACCAAGCTTCACTTGCAACATGTAGAACCTTTCGAAATTAGCATCATAGACGGTATATAGAAAGGTGCATCTCATCTGGAAAACTACTGAAGTGGAAGGCGAACATTGATCCTTCATTCATGTTGAAGGTCTTTGGAACTTTAGGCCAGTGCCTGTGCATGATTGACCGCCCGTCCTTCGACCTCTTCAGAAACACGACAACATTGAGCCGTGGGTGTTGTATGAAAACCTTCCTCGCCTCCTTACTATAGAGGTGGTTTGAGAGGTAATCATCAGCGAACTGCTTTGGAAAGGCCTAGAAACAAGGATGAGCATAAATATCTTCTCTATATTGGAAATGGGGCAAAGGAATAAAAAAAGGCAAGGTATAATAGTTAGTACCATCTTGTAGTGAACTGATGTCTTCTTCATTGTGCAGACAAAGATCTTGTTGTTTTTCGTCGCTAATTTATTTATCCTAACAATCTTTCTGAGTTTCTTGACTCGATTGATATTCATGGACAACTCATTTCCCCATATGCAAAAAGGGTCAAACAGTGAGTCAAAACCTCTGACAGGAGGACCTACATGTGCAAGACCAAATTGTTAAAAACCTAAATATTAGAATGGTTCATGCAATTGCACAATAATGTGCTATTAGACAATAGACCATGCACGTGCAGTTAACTAAACACCACAACAAATAAACCAAACCTTAACTGAGCACCACATTGCACAAAATAACATACACCTAATAGAAGATCAGACAATTAACCAAACCAAGCATGCTTAACAACTTGGAAATATAGCAATTATATTTTTTTCTCATGTATTTAGTATAGCCAAATTCGATTTATTTCTCACATGATATACAATAATAGAATGCAGCCACAACGATTGAACATCGCATTGTAGAATTGAACCATGCAGTTAAGTAAACACCACAACAAATGAACCAAATGTTAACTGAGCACCACATTGCACAATATAACATACTCCTAACAGAAGACCAAACATTTAACCAAACCAAGCATGCTTAACAGTTTGGAAATATAGAAATTGTATTTGGTTTTCATGTATTTAGTACAGCCAAATTCTATTTATTTCTCACATGGTATACAATAACAGAATGTAGCCACAACAATTGAACATCATATTGCATAAATGAACCAAACAGTTAACTAAACACCACAACAAATGAACCAAATGTTAACTAAGCACCACATTGCACAATATAACATACTCCTAATAGAAGATCAGACAGTTAACCAAACCAAGCATGCTTAACAACTTGGAAATATAGCAATTGTATTGGTTTCTCATGTATTTAGTACAACCAAATTCAATTTATTTCTCACATGGTATACAATAACATAATGTAGCCACAATAATTGAACATCACATTGCAGAATTGAACCAAACAGTTAACTAAACACCACAACAAATGAACTAAACATTAACTGAGCACCACATTGCAGAATATAACATACTCCTAATAGAAGATCAGACAGTTAACCAAACCAAGCATGCTTAATAACTTGGAAATATATCAATTGATTTTGTTTCTCATGTACTTCCTCTCTCCCAAAATATAAGAACGTTTTTAACACTACACTAGTGTCAAAAATGTTCATATATTATGGGGCGGAGGGAGTATTTAGTATAGCCAAATTCAATTTATTTCTCACATGGTATCCAATAACATAATGCAGCCACAACAATTGAACATCGCATTGCAGAATTGAACAAACAGTTAACTAAACACCACAACAAACGAACCAAACGTTAACTGAGCACCACTTTGCGTAATATAACATACCCCTAATAGAAGATCAGAAGGATAACCAAACCAAGCATGCTTGACAACTTGGAAAATTGCACCCTGAAGAATTGAACATCACATTTGCAGAATTGAACCAAACAGGTAACCGAACGCCACATTACACGACATATAGAACATATATTCTAGAGCAAAAGATTGCATGGTAATAGTAGATAGCATAATTCACTAGAATTTGTTAAAGAAAGACAGTAGCTAGCAAACTGAACATGGGTCCTTATAGTGAGCTAATTAGACAAGCTACTCCTCATTGTCGGAGATACGAATGACAATTGGCTCCTTGGACAAGGAAGAGGGCGAGGTCTCCGCTTCATGGGTGCCCTCGTTGTAGTGGTGAGTTGCCTGAGCCGCTTCGGGCACCAACCTACTGGCTCTCGAGATGAGGTAACCATGTGCACGCTGAGACAAGCTACTCCTCATTGTTGAAGGCACCGACGGTGGCCCCGAGAAAACGCCACGAACTGTCGTTTAAAGCAGCCAACGACGTCATGACGTCGGTGCGCGAGGCATCAACGGTGGCCTCGTTGGCGAGGTGCTCCTCCAAGATCTGGGGGTCGACACGAATGGCAGCCATCGCGACCTCATCCGTGCGTGCGGCCGCGATTTGCTTCTCCGTTGCCAAATGCTCCTTGAGATCCTGGCTATACTGCGTGAACCATGGCTTAGGGCGGCGCTTATTTGGTGGAGGGGTTGGTGATTTGTGTGGAAGGTGTCACGCTCGCGCTGGCGGTCGGGGCATGTGGGATGTGGAAGGAGGAGGAGGATGCGGGTCGGGTGTGTATTACCTGCCTGGATAGACGAGGCCGAGCAACGTGAAGGAGGGTTGCCAGCGAGGAGGCGACACTACAAGTAAGGAGTGAAGGTTTCAACTTGGAAAGGAAGGCGAAAACAGGGGAAATCTGGCTTTTGGTAAGGGGGAGGAGCGGACAGGTAGATATTTCCAAGAAAGGCGAAAAATTTGGAATCACTTCAGCGAAAAAAGTGGCGCACAAATTGTCATCAGACACGGTCCCTTATTCAGAAATGTGTACAATATGTGAACATCACAAATAATTCAGATAGCTTAACCCGCGTGTGATGAGTTTGAACGTCAAAAATTTTGGTTCGAATTTCCATGGTTAAAGTGGTCATCCATGTCATTGCATAATTTGGGTACACAAAGGAGACTACAGCACACCCAGACTTCTTAATCGAGCAAGTTCAGCAATTGAACTGAGCTAGCTGATCTAAACATTACTCTAACAAATTAAAGACCAGCGCTCTTAATTAAACAAAACAAAGAGTACTACTACAGCTGGTGCTCGTCGATCTCCGCCGCCGCCTCTATATCCAGCTCGCGCCCGGCGGTCTCCTACGGAAGGGGCTCCATGGCATCAATCGCACCATACTCTACAATCATCTCACCACCCGCATCCGCCATATCTTTGGAATATGCCGCCACGAGCTGGGTGTGGGCGGCCGCGATCTGGGCTTTGGCGGGCTCTAGCGTGGCAAGGTATGCCGCACAGGAACAGAAGGCTGCTCGAACGCTCTCGGCGGTTGCCAACTCTTCGGTCGTGGGTTGCCGACCATTATCGGAGAAGCTTCATTCCATTTGTGCGGTGATCACCACGAGCTGGGCGTGGACCGACTCGACATGGTCGTGGGCAGCCTCCAACAGGGCTAAGGCCGCCACTGCGGAATGGACAACTATTGTGCCGCTCTCGCCAGTTGCTATCCCCGAGTGAGATGTTGTTTCCGCCACCCGAGAAGCAACGGCGATCGTTTGGGCTGCCTTGGCCGCCCGGTCGCAGATTGCGGCCGCGCCCACGAAGCTTGTTATCACGCGCATGGCGGCTGCGGCCGCGCTCTCACCGGAGTGGAGCACCGAAGTTGCCCTCATGATGCGGGTCCACGGGACCATCTTTCACCGGCGACGATTGAACAGTGAAATGATATTTGAGGAGCGAGCTAGTGTGCTTGAGACATCGGCTGTGGACTGTAGCTGATGCACCTTCTCGCGTAAGCCATAAGCGTACTATACACAGACGATGCTCCAGGATATTTTGTGCTGCGTCTCACACGGTTGGTGATAAAAAACTGTGTGCGGTCTACTTGTTTTTTCATCTTAATTTTGAATAACACAATGGGGTCACAGCTGCAATGGACGGTGCTTGAATTGCTAGACCTTTTATCTGAAGTGAACATGCAACTATATGTGTGTCGTAAAAGAATTGGAATTATTCATGGTTCGTTTGAACATTTTATACATTAAATTGATTTTTTAGCCATTTCAGGTGCACAATTCAAAATTAAGCTACATGCACATGCTCCGGTGCACCAATATGGGTTGTAAAATCATATATGTTTCCATGGTTTTATGCTTATGTCCCATGCAAGAAATGGGGATGAAATTTGAACACCACGGCACCGTGGCTCTCTGGCAAACGTGGACGTACTTTCTTTTGTAATTCTAGTAAATCCAAAATTTGTCCGAAATTCATGAAACTTGGCATGCTATCATGGAGCGGGATCAACATGTCGTGGTAATATTTTTGTCCCATTTGGGGCAGGTTTGGGTATAAGCTTCTCATAAACCAGAGCTTCTCACAACAAGTGTGATGGTTTCTGTAGGGAACATTTCACCTTTCTGGACGAAATGATATCCGTTGCCTCTTCTCGATTTCAATTTATTTCCTAGTGTCAACATAGAACAACATGAGTGTTGTGTCAGTTTTTAGGATTTTTCAGGGTTCGCTTGGACAATTTTATACATTAACTAAGTTTTCTATGGATTTATGTGCATAATTCAAATTTGTACTACAACCACATGCTGTAATGCATATAAATTAGTTGAAAATTCAAATTTGTGTCCTTGGTTGCATGATCAGGTCCCATGCAAGAAATGGGAATGAATGTCAAACACCCTGCCACGGTCACTCGGTCGCAAACATTGAGATACCTTGTTTTTAAATTCTAGTAAATCCAAAGCTCATCTAAAATTCATGAAACTTGGTATGCTGTCATGGAGCAGCATCAACATGGCGTGGTATTTTTTTGGTCCCATTTGTGGCAAGTTTTGGAGATATGCTTCTCGCAAATCAGAGCTTCTCACAAAAAGTGTGATGGTTTCGGTAGGGAACATTTCACGTTTCTGGACAAAACGATATCCGTTGCCTCTTCTCGATTTCAAATTTTTTCGTAGTGTCAACATAGAACAACAGGAGTGTTGTGTCAATTTTTTTGGATTTTTCGGGGTTCGTTTGGACATTTTATGCATTAATTGAGTTTTAAACACATTTATGTGCATAATTCAAATTTGAACTACATGCACATGCTCTAATGCATATAAATTGGTTGAAAATAAAATATGTGCCCTTGGTTGCATGCTTAGGTCCCATGCAAGAAATGACAATGAATGTCAAACACCCTACCACGATCACTCGGCCACAAACATTGAGATACCTTGTTTTTTAATTCTAGTAATTCCAAAACTTGTCTGAATTTCACGAAACTTGGCATGTTGTCGTGGAGTGGCGTCAACATGTTGTGGTAATAGTTTTGTCCCATTTGGGGCAGGTTTGGGATATGCTTCTCACAAACCAGAGCTTCTCACAACAAGCCTGATGGTTTCAGTAGGGAACGTTTCACCTTTCTGGACGAAATAATGCCCATTGCCTCTTCTCGATTTCAATTTTTTTCTCGTGTCAACATAGAACAATAGGAGTGTTCTGTCAATTTTTGGGGTTCGTTTGGACATTTTATGCATTAATTGAGTTTTCATTGTATTTATGTGCATAATTCAAATTTGAACTACATGCACATGCTCTAATGTATATAAATTGGTTGAAAAATCAAATATGTGCCATTAGTTGCATGCTTAGGTCCCATGCAAGAAATGAGAACGAATGTTAAACACCCTGCCATGGTCACTCGGCCGCAAACATTGAGATACCTTGTTTTTAAATTCTAGTAAATCCAAAGCTCGTCTGAAATTCATGAAACTTGGCATGCTGTCATGGAGCGGTATCAACATGCAGTGGTAATTTTTTTGTCCCATTTGGGGCAAGTTTGGGCATATGCTTCTCACAAACCAGAGCTTCTCACAACAAGTGTGATGGTTTCGGTAGGGAATGTTTCACCTTTCTGGACGAAACGATATCCGTTGCCTCTTCTCGATTTCCATTTTTTCCTAGTGTCAACATAGAACAACGGGAGTGTTGTGTCAATTTTTGAAATTTTTTGTGGTTCGTTTGGACATTTTTATGCATCAATTGAGTTTCCAATGCATTTATGTGCATAATTCAAATTTGAACTAGATGCACATGCTCTAATGCATATAAATTGGTTGAAAAAAAATCAAATTTGTGCCCTTGGTTGCATGCTTAGGTCCGATGGAAGAAATGGGAATGAATGTCAAACACCCAGCCACGGTCACTCGGCCGCAAAGATTGAGATACCTGGTTTTTTACTTCTATTATAAATCCAAAGCTCGTCTGAAATTCATGAAACTTGGCATGCTATCATGGAGCGGCATCAACATGCCGTGGTAATTTTTTTGTCCCATTTGGGGCAGGTTTGGGGATATGCTTCTCACATACCAGAGCTTCTCACAACAAGCCTGATGGTTTCGGTAGGGAACGTCCCACCTTTGGGGATGAAACAATATCCATTGCCTCTTATTGCTTTCAAATTTTTTCTCGTGTCAACATAGAACAACAGGAGTGTTGTGTCAATTTTTGGGATTTTTGGGGGTTCATTTGGACATTTTTATGCATTAACTGGCACATATGCCCGTGCGTTGCAGGGAGAAAAATTGATATTTTATGCAAGCATAATGTCTCACAACACTGGATTCACTATGAAGAAGAGGCTGCAATGCAACATCCTTTTACAAATTGAACATAAGAAAATACGATGCAGATTAGCCGTGTTCATATTTTCTTTGCTGGGCATAATCTCCCACTGATTCCATTTAAGTATAATCCTTCTTTTAGTTATCATGACATCCTCACTTGGTTTAGTCGGGAATCAAATCCTTCCTTTTCTAATTTAGTAGCCCCAACACATTAAAGCCTACATATCCTTATTTTTAATTATCCTACCTTTTTACCTCAATTTCTTCCTTTCATTAGACTCATCTATTTGAATATTCTATTTATTAAGACCACAATCTTTCTTTTAGTTATTCCACCAGTTTATCCATAATCTTTTTTTAATTAGCGACATCAATTTAAATATTTTATTTCAGCCCACACTCCTTCATTTAATTAGCTCGCCCTAAACATGTGGACTGCCACTCGTATATTTAGAGCAAGTTGGGATTACTAAATGTGAATGGCGCATAGGTCGTTGGTTGTTACATCAAAGATCCAGAAATGAGGTCCTATGTTCAATTCCTACAATGTTAATTTATTTTGACCCAACTATTTTTCGCGGTCTCTATGTAAGCCCATAAAAAGCCCATCAACATACAAGTACCTGGCCCACTTAACCTAACGAAAAGGACTAAACCAAACCAAGAATACGTATTCGCTTTAATAGTAGGTATAGATTGAGTTTTCAATGCATTTATGTGCATAATTTAAAATTGAACTACATGCACATGCTCTAGTGCATATAAATTGGTTGAAAAATGAAATATGTGTCCTTGGGTGCATGCTTAGGTCCCATGCAAGAAATGGGAATGAGTTTCAAACACCAAGGCACCGTTGATTGCAGGCTAAATGTTGAGATACTTTATTTTTAAATTCTAGTAAATCCAAAACTTGTCTGAAATTCATGAAACTTGGCATGCTATCATGGAATGGCACCCGACATGCTCTTGTATTTTTCGTGTCCATTTTGAGAGAAGTCGCACTCGAATAATACCTAACAAAGGCATTTTGAAAAAAATAGCTACCACTTTAATATCTCAAACGTTTGTATAATTCAAATCGTGTGCGGTCTGTTAACCATTCACGTGACACCACTTGTCTTTGTTTTAATGACTATAGGAGGTGTCGTGCGGACAACTGCTTGATCTTGACTGAACGGGAGGCGTGCGAGCGGAGTCCGGCGCGCAGGCTGACCAAGAGGCGTGCAAGCTGTCCTCCAATGCACAGGCTCACCGGAAGTGTGCGAGCTGTACGCTGCGCAGTCTCACTGGGAAGCGAGCCCTTGACTTCCATGGCCGCCCTCCTTCCTCTCCATTAATGGCGTCCGAGCGACTATTTAATACGGGCGGCCTTATTGTTCACCTCCCATTCCCCTCCTTCTCACAGACCTCCAGCAATGCCATGGCGCACAATGATCATCTGCCACTAGTCTTCAAGTTTGGTGAAGTTGACTCCGAGCCGGAGGAGATAGGAAATAAGGAGGAATGGGGCCTCATGGACATGGCCCAGAACGAGCTGGCCGCAGCGGTTACTGCCCCCGCTCCCATCCCAGCTCCCATCCCCACGCCAGCGCCAGCGACCATCCTCGTAGCATTGACGGGCTGGTCACCGAGCACTATCGCAGAGCTAGAAGCCGCGGGCGTTAGTGAGGTCTCTGTGGACCCGCGCGAGCTCGTGTACATGCCAGAACCAACGCCTGTGCCCGTCCCCGTGCGCGCCCCTCCGCCCACCGTGGCATCGGCCCCCGTGCGTTTGGCTGCACCCGCCGCGCATGTGCCCCTGCCCATGTGCGCCCCTCCACCCACCGCGGCGCCGATCCCCGTGCGTTTGGCTACACCCGCCGCGCCCGTGCCCGTGCGCGCGCCCCTCTCAGCGGCATGGGACGCTTTTGTTGACCGCTACCTCTCAGCGGTGCCAGTTGCCGTCCTCACGCGCCCCCCGCGTCGATCGCGCGACGACATGATGTTTGATCTGCAAGTGAAGAACATTTTGTGCTGCCTTGAAGACTTCTACAATGGCGTCCCGGAGGATGACAACGACAACGACGGTGCGTCACGCCGCCTCCCCCGTCCCCGGAAATAGGTTTTTTGGGGTTTAATACTGTATCTCGAATTCTCGATCATATGAATATAAATTCGCAGTGTGACTGAATGAAAGACATGGTTTGAACGAACTTGCGTTTCTCTCTCTTAATGTACAGACTTATCAAATGATTTTCTTTTGAAAAAATGTCATTGGTTTTTAAATATAAAACACTCATCGCGAACGTTTTACTTAGGACACCCGTATGCAAACCAATGTTCAAGAAATCTTCTGATTCACCGATTTATCGTCCGTTTTATTGCTACTCTTGGGGTGACCGATAAGATTATGCCTTATCTTCGCCATTTATCGTTTCAGCCGATTTATCGCGATGACAAGCGATTTATCAGGAATCTATCGATAAATCAGGCCTATTCATAGCACTACATTTGAAAAAACTATGTTTATTTGTGTTTTGAGGACCTTGTTACGCGATATGTACTGTTGTCCTCTTTTCTTCGTCATTATACAAGGATTCAAAGGCTAGGAATTAAGGTAACACTTCTATCCAATATTTTTTGGTATTGAATATAGCATATTTTAGTGTTGGAAACCTGAGATTTCAAAAAATGGCCGATTAATAGTCGACCGATAAAATCAATTAATCAGTCGATTTCCGATTAATCTCTAATCAATAGCTGTTCGAGACGATAACGATAAGTGATATCCTCAACATTGATGCAAACCGACAACTTCCCCAGGAAGCCAAGGGAAAATGTGCCGAGCAAGATTTGTGCATCTCTTGATCGCAAACATTTTAGATAGCCCCTATGCAAAGTGAGAGCTATGGAATATTTGCAGTGCATGATTTGTGCATCCCTTTAACGCAAACGGTTGTTTTGAATGACCCGTCTGCAACCACGTAGAAACAATTGGGTAAGATTTGCATCTGTCATATCGGGTATGTTTCCATTTGTCAAACTGGAAAGATTGACATTTGTTTATCTAGTAACGTTGCCATTTGTCAACGTTGTAACACAGCGATTTGTCAAAATATGCAGCTAAAAATCACTAGCACTATCTAATTTTTGCAACTAAAATCACTAGTACTGTTCATATGGACACCAATACGTAGGGAACCATAGCAATGTCCAAGGTATAGATACAGTTGCTTCTCATAAATGGTAGTAATGTTGTGTCAACAGCAACTGGATCGCCTTTCACCATCATTGGATATTTTTGTCCAAGGAAGAGTGAGTTTCCTCCAAGACTATCAATACGGAACCATTCAGAAGGTGCTGGTGCTAGTACACTAGTATCCATCCCGAATACCCTGCAACGGATGTTGGAATAGGTCCGGATAGTGCAACCATGGGAGACAACACCTGCTTCGTTAGTAACATCAACTGTGCCATGTATACATACAAGAAGAGGTGATCCATCGGAATAAGTTGTCAGGCGCCACTGAGTATATGGGTCCTGCTCGTCCTAATGCTCGTGATCATCACCATCGTCATCTCCCTTGGTTATAAAAAATTTCAAGTATAGATGGTGGAATGTTCACAGGACCTTGGAAACACAAGAAGGTTAATTAGTACTGTGATACTAACTAGCATGCATGTGGATGAAACAATTCTAATTACGATGGAAGACAAACGTACCAAAACAATAAGGATCTCATGCAAAAACAGTGCCACGAGTGGTGGCAGCAAACACAAGACGTTCGTATTGAATTGAATCACACTACTCATTTGTGTACATAAATTGATTTTTGAGCAATATCCATCCATCCATGGAAGCAGAGACTGTAACAAGCTTGTCGAAGATAGCAACAACAGCATAGTTCTTGTAATCCCAAGAGCGGTTGGGAACCAGAGAAATTACTATCTTCCGTAGACGACAGTCATGATGATCGAATTTGAACACACTTCGACTATCTGTGTGCTGAACCTCATGGCAGTCTGAGATTTTTGGAAGTGGAACCCGATGACGAGTGTACACATTCACAAGTTCCCACTTGCAGTTGTTGCCAATATAAACAACTCAATATCCATTTGCGTCTGCCCAAGCCTTACCCTTAAGCGATGGCATCTTAACATCACACGTATCATTATCAAGCGGCATCAACTTGCAGAAAGCAAGGCTTATGTCATCCTCGCGACTGCGAGCAGGGCATGGCGAAGAAGATAGGGGAGATCAAACTGCTCCTGAACCCTTGGGTTCTTTGTAATGATCCTATTTGTTGAGTCGAGAATGGTCTTGTACGAACCTACCATGCTAGCCGAGGTGATGACGTCGCATCGATCAATGAATTCCTCCACCACGTCATCTTTCAGATCGAGGCAAGAATAATGGGGTTGTTTCCGATCTGTTCCCACCATGGAGAAGACGGTCGAACAATGGCAGAAGGAAGGGTGAAGGCAAATGGAGGGAGGAAGAGCGTGCGACAGCAGTTCCAAATCGAGAGGGAAAGGCGAAGAGGCGGTGGACGGTTGCCACCGGTACAAGAAGAGGCTAGTGGGGAGCGAACGGTTGCCACAGAGGTCATACACTAATGACAAGAGCGAGTGAACCACATGCCGTATATCGCACACACCTTGATCTGGCTGACCGTTTCTTCTATGTTGCCTAATCACAAACAGTTCACCCGAGCGAACCGTATGTTGTATATCGCACACATATTTATCTGGCTGCCCATTTCTTTTGTATTACCTCATCTCAAGCAGTTAATTGAACTGAACCGTATGCCCTGCATCGCATGCAACTAAAATTTGAACCGTGTTTGATGCATCCGTATCACAAATGTTTTCCACCCTTTTTGACAGGTTTTTTACACCACCGTTTGCGATTATTGCATCGCACACAGTTTCGTCGAAGGGTCTCTAATCGTAGTGTCGTGTTAGCAGAATCCTGCAGTAGTGAAGTTTCCTAACCATAGACATGTGTTGTCATTTGATGAATGGGATCACATCATTAGGAAAATGATGTGATGGAGAAGACCCATCCGTTAGCTTAGCATAATGATCGTTCAGTTTTATTGCTACTGCTTTCATATACGTCAAATACATTTTCCTATGACTATGAGATCATCCAACTCCCGGATATCGGAGGAGTGCCTTGTGTTCTATCAAACATCACAACGTAACTAGGTGATTATAAAGATGCTCTACAGGTATCTCCAAAGGTGTCTTGTTGGGTTGGCGTGAATCGAGATTAGGATTTGTCACTCTGAGTATCAGAGAGGTATCTCTGGGCCCTCTCGGTAATAAATATCCTAAGAAGCCTTGCAAGCAAAGTGACTAATGAGTTAGTTTCAAGATGGTGTATTATGAAACTAGTAAAGAGACTTGCCAGCAACGAGATTGAAGTAGGTATAGAGATACCGACGAACGATTCTCGGGCAAGTAACATACCGACGGACAAAGGGAATTGTGTATGTTGTCATAATGGTTCGACCGATAAAGATCTTCGTAGAATATGTAGGAGCCAATATGGGCATCTAGGTTACGGTATTGGTTATTGATTGGAGAGGTGTCTTGGTCATGCCTACATAGTTCTTGAACCCGTAGGGTCCGCACACTTAACGTTCGATGTCGATTTGGTATTATATGAGTTATGTGGTTTGGTGGCCGAATGTTGTTCGGAGTCTTGGATGAGATCACAGACATGACGAGCAGCTCCGGAATGGTCCATAGGTATTGATTGATATATAAGACGATGCTATTTGGCCTCCAGAATGGTTTCAGGATGCACTGGGAAGTTATCGGAATACCGGAAGGGGTTCCGTAGGCACCGGGAGAGTATTGGGCCTTAGTGGGCCAAGTGGAAGGGAACACACCAGCCCACATGGGATGGTGCGCCTCCTTTATGGAAGCCACGCCTAATACATGTTAAATGAGGGGCGCCACCCCCTCTTACCATATCCCGGAGAAGGAAAGAAGGAAAGAAGGGGGTGCCTCCATCCTTTCCTTCCCCCTTGTGCCATTATTTGGCAGGGGCGCACCAAAGGGAGGAGCCCTAGGGCTGCAACCACACCAGTTGGCGCGCCCTAGGGACTACCTACTCCCCTCCCACACCTATATATATGTGGGGAGGGGTGCCGCATAAGACACAACTTATTCCACGCCGTGTGTCGGCACCCTCCATCTCTAGTTTACTCCTCCGCTCTAGATCGTCGTAGTGCTTAGGCGAAGTCCAGTGGGATTGCTTCACCACCACAGTCACCACACTGTTATGCTGATGGAACTCATCTATTACCTCGCCCCGCTTGCTGTATCAAGATGGCGAGGACGACACCGAGCTGAACGTGTGCAGAACACAGAGGTGTCGTATGTTCGGTACTTGATCGGGCAGATCGTGAAGGTGTATGACTACATCAACCACGTAGAATAATCACGTCTGCTTTCAGTGTAAGAGGGTACGTAGACACACTCTCCCCCTCTCGTTGCTATGCATCTCCTAGATAGATCTTGCGTGAGCGTAAGATTTTTTTTAAATTGCATGCTACATTTCCCAACAATAGCATCATGAGCCAGGTCTATGCGTAGATGATATGCACGAGTAGAACACAAAGAGTTGTGGTCGGTGATAGTCATACTGCTTACCACGAATGTCTTATTTTGATTCGGCGGTATTGTGGGATGAAGCGGACTGGACCAACCTTACATGACCGCGTTCATGAGACCGGTTCCACCGACAGACATGCAACTACTTTTGCATAAAGGTGGTTGGTGGGTGTCTGTTTCTCCTACTTTAGTTGAATTGAATTTGACTACGGCCGGTCCTTTTTGAAGGTTAAAATAGCAAACTTGCCGAAACACAATTGTGGTTTTGATGCGTAGGTAAGAACGGTTCTTGCTAGAAGCCCGTAGCAGCCACGTAAAACTTGCAACAACAAAGTAGAGGACGTCTAACTAGTTTTTGCAGGGCATGTTGTGATGTGATATGGTCAAGACGTGATGAGTTATACGTTATTGTATGATATGATCATGTTTTGTAAATTATCGGCAACTGGCATGAGCCTTATGGTTGTCTCTTTATTGTATGAAATGCAAGCGTCATGTAATTGCTTTACTTTATCGCTATGAGTTAGCAATAGTCGTACAAGCAATAGTTGGCGAGACAACCATGACGCTACGATGGAGATCAAGGTGTCAAGCCGGTGACGATGGGGATCATGAGGATGCTTTGGAGATGGACATCAAAAGCACAAGATGATGATGGCCATATCATGTCACATATTTTGATTGCATGTGATGTTTATCTTTTATGTATCTTGTTTTGTTTAGTATTGCGGTAGCATTATAAGATGATCCCTTAGCTAAATTTCATGGTAAAAGTGTTCTCCCTGAGTATGCACCGTTGCTACAGTTCTTTGTGCTAAGACACCGCATGATGATCGGGTGTGATAGGCTCTACGTTCAAATACAACGGGGGCAAGATAGTTTTGCACATGCGGAATACTCAGGTTAAACTTGACAAGTCTAGCATGTACATACATGGCCACGAAACACTGGAGACCGAAAGGTCAAACGTGAATATATAGTTGATATGATCAACATAGAGATGTTCACCATTAATGACTACTCCATCTCACGTGATGATTGGACATGGTTTAGTTGATTGGGATCACGTATCATTTAGATGACTTGAGGGATGTCTATCTAAGTGGGAGTTCTTAAGTAATTTGATTAATTGAACTTTAATTTATCATGAACTTAGTCCTGATATGTTCCTAGAGAAAACTAAGTTGAAAGATATTAGTAGCAATGATGCGGACTTGGTCCGTGATATGAGGATTATCCTTATTGCTGCATAGAAGTATTCAGCGGCGGAGCCAGCGTATACTTATTGGGTTCAAGTGAACCCAATGGATCTTGCCTGGTACGTGATATATATACGTATTTGATTGGTGTGAACCCAATAGAAAATTCCGGCTGACCCCAACACACTTCATGTACGTGGAACAAAGGGCCCAAAAGGCAAAGCCCACATAATCGTTTTACCATAATTGTGAGTGCGTGAATCATGTAAACGCCTCGCCGAAGACTGTTTCCTTTTCATCGTTCATCTATTCGTTTCTCTGATTCTCATCTCGCATGTTGGTGTCGCTCGACGCCTCCGCCGCCGCCGCACGCCCGCGGCAAGTAGACGGCTTCAGATCGACATCCGTAACAGTGCAACACTAAAACCCAAAAAATGAGGTAATAAGATCATATAGCCGCATATCCTCTTTTTTTTTTATGTTCTATCTACCCTAAAACACCAGTACGGCAGTGACTATTTTGCCCTAGTTTTTTATTTGTTTTTCTCTATGAACTTTGATTGATCTAGGCTATAGAGCTATATTTTTTGAGATATCTTAGCAAGCGTGGATTTATCCTCGAACTGTTAGTTGGAATTGAAATTGTCTCTTAGCAAACATGAAGAGATGCTTTTTAGCTGTGAATGTTGTAAAGAAAAAATTACGCTATAAAATGGGTGATCAATTCATGAGTGATTGCCTAATCTGCAATGTGGAGAAATATATATTTTCTACCATTACCAATGGTGCAGTCTTTAATCTTTTTAAGGCGATGAAAGATCGAAAGGGGACACTCTAAAATGTGAGTGCCTTTACAAGATTATTTCTCTTGTTAGTACTTTTCTAAACTTGTCAAACTAACTTGTCGTTTTTTCAGTGTTCAAGAAAGATGAGAAGCTACACCTGGAGCTACAAAGTTATCTGATTCTACTCTATTCATAATATGTAAACAAGTGATTTTAAAATTTTATTGAACAGGTATGTCTTGCACTCTTCAGTTTTTAATGCGACACAATATGTGATATATGATATTGTACCATATTTCTATTCATCATGTTGTCTGTGGGTGCTATAATTTTGTTGTAAAATTATTTAAAATAAAACATTACACTTCACGTACTAGTAGTAAGTTCTCACGACGACTCACAAAGTGAACCCAATGGCCAAATTTTCTGGCTCCGCCCCTGGAAGTATTATGTCCTTGATGCACCCCTAGGTGATAGACCTATTGCAGGAGAAGATGCAAATGTTATGAACGTTTGGCAAAGCTCATAATGATGTCTACTTAATAGTTTAGTGCGCCATGCTTTACGGCCTAGAACCGGGACTTCAAAACCGTTTTGAACGCCACAGAGCATATGAGATGTTCCAAGAGCTGAAATTGGTATTTCAGACTCATGCCCACGTCGAGAGGTATGAGACCTCTGACAAATACGTTGCCTAAAAGATGGAGGAGCATAGCTCAGCTAGTGAGCATGTGCTCAGAATGTCTGGGTACTACAATCACTTGAATCAACTGGGATTTAATCTTCCAGATAAGATAGTGATTGACACAGTTCTCTAGTCACTATCACCAAGCTACTAGAACTTCGTGATGAACTATAATATGCAAGGGATGACGAAAACAATTCCCGAGGTCTTCGCGATGCTAAAATCAGCGAAGGTAGAAATCCAGAAAGAGCATCTAGTGTTGATGCTTAAACAAGACCGCTAGTTTCAAGAAAAAATGGGCAAGGGAAAGAAAGGTAAATTCAAGAAGAACGGCAAGCAAGTTGCCACTCCCAAGAAGAAGCCCTAAGCTAGACCCAAGCCTGAAACTGAGTGCTTCCACTACAAAGGAAATGGTCACTGGAAGTGGAACTATCCCAAATATTTGGCGGATAAGAAGGATGGCGAAGTGAACAAAGGTATATTTGATATAAATGATATTGATGTGTACCTCACTAGTGCTCGTAGTAGCCCCTGGGTATTTGATACCTATTCGGTTGCTAAGATTAGTTACTCGAAACAGGAGTTGCAGAATAAATGGAGACTAGTAGAGGGTGAGGTGACGATGTGCGTTGGAAGTAGTTCCAATATTGATATGATCATCATCGCACACTTCCTATACTTTCGGGATTAGTGTTAAACCTGAATAAATGTTATTTGGTGTTTGCGTTCAGCATGAACAAGATTGGATCGTGTTTATTGCAATACGATTATTCATTTAAGACGGAAAATAATTGTTATTTTGTTTACATGAATAAAACCTTCTATGGTCATACACACAAGGAGAATGGTTGATTGAATCTCGATTGTAGTAATACACATATTCATAATATTGAAGCCAAAAGATGCAGAGTTGATAATGATAGTGCAACATACTTGTGGCACTCTCGTTTAGTTCATATTGGTGTAAAGCGCATGAAGAAATTTCATGCTGATGGACTTTTGGAGTCACTTGATTATGAATCATTTGATACTTGCAAACCATGCCTCATGGGCAAGATGACTAAAACTCAGTTCTCCGGAACAATGGAGCGAGCCAATGAATTATTGGAAATAATACATACAAATGTATGCGGTCCGATGAGTGTTAAGGCTTCCAGCGGGTATCGTTATTTTCTGACCTTCACAGATAATTTGAGCAGGTATGGGTATATCTACTTGATGAAACACAAGTCTGAAACATTTGAAAAGTTCAAACAATTTCAGAGTGAACTAGAGAATCATCGTAACAAGAAAATAAAGCTTCTACGATCTGATCACGGAGGCAAATATTTGACTTACGAGTTTGGTCTTCATTTGAAACAATGTGGAACACTACTGGGAAAAGGGCTATATATCATATGGCCTCTAATGGCGCACCAGACACATGGTGCGCCACTACTATATAGTAAAGGCGCACCATGTGTTGGTGCGCCATTAGAGTGGTAGACACTAATGGCGCACCAGACCCTCGGTGCGCCATTAGGAACAAATGTTTTTTTTCCAGAAATACTAATGGCGCACCATGGCACAGTGCGCCATTACTAGTTTAACTAGTAATGGGGCACCTCCAACTCAGTGCGCCAGTACTTTTTTTTTGCAAAACTACTAATGGTGCACCAGGGTTACTAATGGCGCATTTGTGAGTGGTGCGCCATTAGTAACCTGGGACCAGCTAGATATTTTGGATAGCCACACCTACACACTCACTTTCCCCCACTTCATTCTCTCCACCTCCTCCAAGCTTGTGTCAGCTGCCTCCTCCTCCTCACCTCATTTTCACCATAGATTCATCAAAATTAAGTGGTTAAATTACCTTTTTTGATAGGTAAGTAAGGGGGGGGGGAAGCTATCTTTATGTTGTAGATCTACATTTTTTCTCCCTCGAGCTCCAACAACCGTGCATATGCACTTTTTATGACCTAGCAAGATCTATGTATGTTTGTGGTGTTGCATATGTTTGTGGTGTTGCATATATGTTTGTGTTTGCAGGTACCGGTATTTGAAATGGGATAGTTGCCAATATTTTGCCGAAATGTTGATTCATTTCCGTTTCGGCGAGAATTTTGGCACTATGCATTCTTTTTGGTCCTATTTTTAGGGAAAGTCATGCCAAATTTTTTCTTGGTTCTAAAATATCGTTTTGCTCTACCCCACAGGCGACCATGGTCCGCACGATGACCGAAGGCATTGTGAATAGGTTTTTGAGCTCCGTGAAGGCCGAGATGCTTCAAAAGAATGAGACGGAGATAAGATGTCTGTGTCGAAGATGCAAGCTGAAGAGCCTTATTGCGGACCCGGATTCCGGGCAGGTGCGGGACCACCTGCTCTTGCGTGCTTTCATGGTTGGCTATCGGTGGCAAGGTGATGAAGATGACTATGAAGTCGTCCATGGCCGGGCAAGAAATGAGGAAGGGCAGCAAGACAACCACCACGGCGAGGGCGCGCGAGAAGATGAAGAATCTCCAGGACATGATCACGACGGTGATGTTGTACACAGTCATCATGTAGAAGATGCCGGACAAGATGATGAGGAAGATCAAGACGAAGGGCATGATCATGATCTAGATGAAGATGCCGGAGCAGACGACGATGGAGGCTGGGTGCAGGACCCTCATATTCAAGAGCTGCTTCTCAAGCAGACGGATAACGCAAGAGCTGCCGCCCAAGAGAAAGCCAAGCTGTATGAACTGGAGATAGACGCGGTTACTCCATTGTATGAAGGATGCGGGCCCGAGGATACCCGCCTGAAGGTAACGCTCATGGCTCTGGAGATGAAGGTAAAACACAAAATGACCGACGCATGCTTCGACGAGAACATGTCATTCTGGCACGAACGTCTTCCCAAGGGGAACAAGTGCCTGACCAGTTTCGAGGAGGCGAAGAAAATTGTGTGTCCTCTGCATTTACCGCACATGAAATAGCATGTGTGCATGAACAATTGCATCATTTATCGGGACGAGTACACGGAGTCTACCATATGTCCGGTGTGCGGCGTCACTCGATAGAAGCGGACGAAAGCTCCTCGAAAAGTGGTGTGGTACTTTCCGATCACTCCTCGTCTGCAACGGTATTTCGCGGACCCTAAGATAGCAAAGCTCCTGCGTTGGCACGCAGATAGGGAGGAGAAGAAGCGAGAAGATGACGGAAATGATCCGGAGATAAATAAAAAAGACAAGATGCTGAGTCACCCTTAGGATGCGAGCCAGTGGCAAGCGTTGAACTTCAAAGACCTAGAATTTGGGAACGATCCAAGGAACATCGTGCTGGGCGCGAGCACCAATGGATTCAATCCGTTTGGCAGCCAGAGAAGCACACATAGCACCTGGCCTATGTTTGTGTGGATGTACAACCTTCCCCCCTGGTTGTGCATGAAGAGGAAGTGCATTCACATGAGTATGCTAATTGAAGGGCCGAAACAACCAGGGAACGACATCAATCTATATCTGGGGCTGCTGAAAGAGGAGCTAGACACGCTGTGGAAAACACAAGCCAATACGTGGGATGCCGCAGAGAAAGAATATTTCCCTATGAGAGCCGCACTACTCACGACGGTGCACGACTATCTCGGTTACGGATATCTCGCGGGGCAGGTGGTCCACAGATTTTCTGGATGCATCAGGTGCATGGATGACACAACGTATCGCCAGCTAGATAGAGATCCCGGGTCTTCGAAAACCATGTTCATGGGACATCGAAGGTGGCTTCGCGATGATGACCCGTGGAGGAAACGCAAGGATCTGTTCGATGGTGAAACCGAACCCCGAAGATGCCCGCGTACGAGGAGCGGCGAGGAAATAGACGAGCTGTTGAAAAATTGGAAAGATTGCCCACTGCAGGGCAAGAAGCAAAAGGCGCAAGAGCCGGGAAAGAAGCGAAAGGCGCCAGAGCCGCTGCTGAAGGTATGGAAAACGAGGTCTGTTTTCTGGGACTTGCCGTATTGGAAGATCCACCGTGTGCCTCACAGACTTGATGTCATGCATATCACGAAGAACGTGTGTGAGAGTCTGCTTGGTACCCTGCTCAACATGCCAGAGAGGACCAAAGATGGGCCGAAAGCAAGGGCAGACTTGAAATTAATGGGCATTAGGCAGGAGCTTCACGCTAATGATGATGATGATGATGATGATGATGATGATGAGGCGAAGGAGGACACGGAAAGTCGTCGCAAAGGCAAAAAGGCCAAGAAGACCGGAAATGACTACCCTCCCGCGTGCTTCACTCTAAGTCAGGAGGAGATTGAGCAGTTTTTCACCTGCCTCGTAGGAGTAAAAATTCCTTACGGTTACGCGGGGAAGATAAGCAGATACCTAGACCCAGCGAAGCAGAAGTTCAGCGGGATGAAGTCTCACGACAGTCATGTGCTGATGACGCAGATACTTCCAGTTGCAATCCGTGGGATCATGGACGCGCACATCCGTGAAACGCTATTTGGCCTATGCAACTTTTTCGACGTCATCTCTCGGAAGTCGGTTGGCGTGAGGCAACTCAGAAGGCTACAGGAAGAGATCATGGTGATACTATGCGAGCTTGAGATGTACTTCCCGCCCGTATTCTTCGACATTATGGTGCATCTTCTAGTCCATATCATGGAGGATATCATACAACTCGGGCCGACATTCCTGCACAGCATGATGCCGTTCGAAAGGATGAATGGTGTCATCAAAGGATACGTTCGCAACATGTCACATCCAGAGGGAAGCAAAGCCAGGGGCTTTCTGACCGAAGAGTGCATCTCCTACTGCACGAATTATCTAGGCATTGAGAACACTATTGGTCTGCCCGTCAACAGGCACCTCGGCAGGCTCGCTAGATGGGGTCACCGCGAGGGTCGCCGTGAAATGCATGTCGACTTTGACGGTCGACTCACCGACTTTGAAAGAGCAAACCTAGTCGCGCTACAACACATAGACGTGGTCGATCCTTGGGTGGTAGAGCACAAAACCTTTATTGAGAAGACGTACAATGACCGAGGCCAACAGAGGACGAACGGAGATATAATCAAAGAACACAACTCATGTTTCACGCATTGGTTCAAGCAGAAGCTTCTGTCGTACCCTTTACATGAGGATTCTTCCACGGAAGAACAACTCATATTCGCCTTGTCACAGGGCGCCGAGCACAACCTGATGACCTATGAGACGTACGATATCAACGGCTACACATTCTACATCAAGGACAAGGACATGAAGAGTGATGGTTATCAGAACTCTGGGGTAACAATGGAATCCTACACCGGTAATGACAAGGACAGATACTACGGAAGGATCAACGAGATCTGGGAGCTGAGCTACGCTGGAGAGAAGGTCCCAATGTTCCGTGTCAGATGGGCCAAGAGCGTCCTAAAAGAGGACCGGTATTTCACCACCATGGTTATACCCGAAGCCAAATCCAAGACCGTGGGCGCAAACGTCAGCGCGAAAAATGAGCTATCGGTACTGGCTTCCCAAGTGGACCAATGCTTCTTCATTACCGACCCGTCAAAGCCTAGTCGTGTTGTCGTGAGGAGAGGCAAAAGGAAGATCATCGGAATGGATGGAGTCGCCAATGAGCAAGACTTCGACAACTACGGCGACCCGAAGATGGAACATGACGACGACGATGAAGTAGCAGCATACACCACAAGAAGAAACAGGATCACCCTACCTAAAGGACGTCCGTTCCATAGAAGAACTCCATTTCCAAAAAAGAAGGGCAAGAAGATTGTGAACAGATAGCTAGCTAGCTAAGATCGATTGTATTTAAATTGTAGTCTTCATTTCTCGATTGTATTTCATGGGCACTTTTTGAACTATCATGAATATTTTTAAATTTCATGGGCACTTTTTGAATTCATGAAAAAATATTGAATATTCATGAGGACACTCGATCTCGATCCCCCTCCATCTCGATCGCTATCCCCCC
>LR738715.1:712933669-712982088 GCA_902687465.1 Secale cereale | reverse complement strand
CGATCGCTACCCCCCCTCGCCAGATCCCCCTCGCCGCCGAGCACCCCCCGCACCCTCCCCCGCTCCACCACCGCCGACGACCCCCGCACCCTCCCCCGCTCCACAGTCACAAATGAATGCAACTAAAAATAAAAAAACAAATTTGATTATATTTTCAAAAAAAAATTGATTATATTTTCAAATAACAAATTTGATGGTATTTTCAAATAACAAATTTGATGATATTTTTTTATATTCATAAATATTTTCAAATAAAAAATCTGATGATATTTTAAAAAAATTATTACTGTTTTTATAAAAATTTATTACTGTTTCATATTCATATTCATTTTCTAAAAAACTATTAGATGCAACAAAAAAATTACTTATGGTGCACCGCTGGCTGGTGCGCCATTGCTATCTAAAAAAAAGATTACTTATGGCACACCGTCCTGCTGGTGCGCCATTGCTATAAAAAAAACATTCTAATGGCGCACCGCCAGGGGGTGCGCCATTAGTATTCTCCCCCCTATAGCTAGTCCTCCCTCGTCCCTCCCTCGCCAGATCAGTTCAATCCCTCGCATACTCTTCTCCACCGCGCCGCCGCCGCCGCTGCCCCGACCCACTACGCCGGCCGTGCTCGCTGCACCTGCCGCACCCGACCACCACCGCCCCCAACGCCCCTTCCCCAAGTCGAGCGTCGCCTCCCTCGCCGTCCCCCCTCTGCCCGCGCCCGCGCCCTCGACATCCTCCCGCCCATCGCCGTGCCCTAGCGCTGGCGCGGCCTCGCCACCGACGCCTCCCCACCCCCCGGACGAGCCCCTCGCCTCTGCCGCCATCGACGTTCCCGTTCTACCTCGCTCGACGCTTGCAATGGTCGGCGGCGGCTGCCTCGTTCCCTGCACGAGCCAAAGCCGCACCCCCTGTCCCCTCTCCTCCGCGGTCGCGCACCCCCCAGTCAACAGCAAGGTGAGGCCATTCTCTCCCTTCCTGTCGTGGTTGCAATATCTTGTAGTGAAATTAGAGCATAGGATCTTGCAATGAGCAGTGAGGCCATTCTCTCCCTTCGTGTCATGGTGCCCCCTCTCTGCTCCGTCCACGTGGTCAGTTTAATAAAAAGTTTGATTGATGTGTAAATTCTTGATGCGATGATAAAATTAATGAAATGTTTCCATATCTGCGTGGTTGCAATCTTTTATCCACTTAGCCATACTTAGCCACTGTTCATTAACAGCAAGTCAATAACAACATCGGTAAAATTCAGTTAACAACAACATCAGTAAAATTCAGTTAATTAACTGAAGAAGAGAAGAGATAAAGTAGAGAGCAAGAGGAGTACTTGCATTAACTGAAACATTTTACTTTAAACTTGCAAAATTGCTGTACTCCCTAAAACTACTGCAAGCAAGAACTACTATTGGAGGGCACTACTGTAGGGATATTCTCTGGTCTACTGAAACTTGTTGGATGTATGTTCAGAAATGTGTTAACAGGTGTATTATTTATAGTAGTAGTTGCAGATGGTTTCTCTTGTCTTAACTGAATAATCATGTATTACATAATGTTCTTGTTTTTCTTCATAGTTTGCAGCATTTTCAGATGTACACTGTTTTCCTATGTCTCAAAATGTTCCTAATTTGATATTTGAAAGTAAGTGTGTGGTTTGAAATTTTGATCCGATTATGGCATCTAGAATTATGTCAGTTTTGTTTTGTAACTAGAAGACCAAAGTGTGTTACTCACCTGGGATCTTAACTGTTAAGTTTGTAATATTCCTTATATTGAAATCGAACATGATGGTGCTACTTGATATTTTTGAGACATGGCATCTCCCATGACTGAATCAGCAACAAGGGGAGTTGATTCCATTTCTTGGTTTCTGTAAGAATTTAATGGACCTGGGCCTAGTTAAGTATAGGCTTGGGCTTGTGGTTGAATGCTACCGTTGTCCTAGCCATGTATTTTCAGAATTGAGCTAATGATTTGGGGGTAGTATTTCTGGTTTTAGAGCACCTTTGTTGGTTGTATTTTACAGCAGCTGTTGGAACCAAAACAATGCTTGTGGGTTGTCTTGTTAAGTTCAGTGTGTCATTAGAGGACAGATAGAGTCGCCCACAACAATTAATGTTTATGAAGAAGAAGAATAAACCTGCTGCTGCTGCTGTTATGCCTGTATTCACTGCTGCTGATGTTGTACTTGTGATGATGCTACTTGTGATCTTCTGAAATGACCCATTGGTGACTTCATTACGCGGGGATAATGATTTTGCAGGTACCCCGAGAGGCCCTTGAGTTTGCCGGAATGTCAATTAACTTCCGTTCCGGCAAATTCTGGTACTACATATGTCCTATTTTCAGCAAGGGTCATGCTGAAATTTTCCGTGAATTTTAGCATGACTTTGCTAAAAATCGGACATATGGGGTACTTCCGACTAATGCATGGGCCGGGGTATCTTAGTACTTAATTAAGCAGGATCAACTGCCTCTTGTGTTATGCATGGGCCTCAGCGTCGACAAACCATAAATTGTAAAACCTTGGCTTTTAGGGTGCCTTGGTGTCGATAAAAACCTAAATGATGAAAGCTTAGGCTTTTAGGGTTCCTCGGTGTCGACAAGCCCTAAATGATAAAAGCTTAGCTTCTAGAATGCCTCGGTGTCGACAAACCCTAAATGATGAGACCATGATCTTGTTCCTTGACAAAAACCAACTTTTTGACCAATTTTTTTTTCCTATTTAGAGAGAAACATGGCCCACAACGATGAGGTCGGCGGTTCGGGCGGCAAGGCATTCTGGGAGCTATCCCAGGAGATGGAGGAACAACCTCACTGCTATGAGAACGCCGCGAAAGACACCGTTCCTGACACCACTGATGGTGCCGCCGAGGATGACACCACTGATGGTGCCGTCGAGGAAGACACCACTGATGGTGCCGCCGAGGATGCCACCACTGATGATGGCAGCGCACGCACAGATGACGGCCAACCGAAGAGGCAACGGAAGGACCGGCGCCCGACCGTGCTCCGCACCGTCAAGGAGGAATTTACTAAAGTGACATCCGACGGGCATCCAACGGCGCCCAAAGAAATAGTCAAGGGGTACTCGGTTCAGCTCGGGTGCATTCTCCGGAGCACCGTCTCGATCAACACCAAGAACCTAAGGCATAAGGACCGAGGGAATTTGCGGAACCTCCTCTTCACGAAGCTGCACGAACGATACAAGTTCCCCGCTGAATTTGAAAACACACGCCTCACAGGGAATAAAGTGAACAATGCCGCCCTCACGAGGATGAGCACGGCCCTATCTACTTGGAGAAGCTCGGTGAAGAGAATGATTGGCAATGGTTTTAGTTATGAGAAGATCAAGGAGAAAAGTACTTCGATCAGCCAAGATGATTACAAGGAGTTCAAGATCAAGTGCGAGAGTAGCGCAACCTCTGAATCAAGTCAGTGGGGGAAAGAAATGCGGGAGTTGAACTTAGGGGAACACACACTCGGTCCCGGTGGTTATAGAGTGGCGGAGCCTATATGGGACGAGGAGGACACGGAGCGTGCCGAGCAAGGCCTACCGCCCCTCTTCGATAATTACCGTGACAAGCAGACCAGGAACTATGTCAGGGCCCGGTACAAGGAGGGCCAGGGGACAAAGGAGCTTACCACGGATCCGAAGACCAGGGCCCTCGAGGTTGTTCTGGTAAGGAATACACCCTCGCGTAATTAGCTCCATATGGTTGCATTCTAATTAATGAAGACAAATTTCTAAATGGTTCACATTCCTTCCGCAGGCGACTGGAAGCAGTAGCGCGGGGTCGACTCAGAGCACCCCTTGGGACACCACTCTAAATAGGGCGTTGAACGTATGAAAAAAAGGATAAGCTCAGTAAGCCATCGTCAGCTGGTCGTGTGGCCGGTAAAGGCTTGTCCACAAAATGGTCATCATACTATAACGCTGGTGGGCGAGAGGAGAAAAAGACTAGCTCGGAAAGCCAGTCGCGCGAGGTTCAAGAACTCAAGGCACAAGTGGCGCGGATTCCGGAGATTGTCCAACAGCAAGTGCAACAACAACTGGGATCGACGCTCACCGGCATTATGCCTACCTTGATTCATGGGCTGACGACGTGGATTGCGGGCGGCCAACAGGGGCCGCCCACGATTCCCAGCTTCACGGCCGGCAACTCGCAGAACGCGCAGGCGGGGCCATTGGTGTCTCCGGCGGAGGCGGCATTGGTGTCTCCGACGCCGGCACAGGCATTGGAGCTTAATGCACCCGAGTGTACACCGGCCGGCACCTCTGCAGCAAGCGGCCCCTCCGTCAATTGCACGCCCGCCGTTGGCGGTGCCTCGACATTAGCCGAGCTTGACGCCATCATCACGGTAACTAATTAAGCCTCTCGGCCGAGGACTTCATCTCCTTGCCTTTGACTGGGCATCCCTGACGCCCTACATGTTTTCGCAGGGCGCCGCCGACTTTCCGTGCACTCTCCTGCACTTCGTGAACGACGAGTTGGTCGATGTCGCCAAGGGCAGAATCGTTCAACCGGGCAACCCCATGTTCCACGGTAATCCGATGCCACCCGCGTGTATAGGGTTCAACTGGTTCGGGTGCTGCCAGGCTGCGACGAGTTGTTACCTCCGATTCGACCCGCCGGGGCCGACGAAGATGATGTGATGACCCTTAGCACCTGCCTAAGCTGGCCCCTACTTTGGCCGAAGAGCCAGATTGATTTGGGGGCGGGGGACACCAGCCCAAAGACAACACCGCGAGTCGTGCCGGCGCCAAGCCATGGCAAGACCGCCGCAATGCTACCGGACATGCCGGACATCCCTATGGCACAGGATCCGAACATGCATATGGCACAGGATCCAGACGACGACGACGACGGTACATTTTCCAACGTCGATAAGTACTTTGCCGATCATGGGTACGATGGCGAATTCATGGGGCCTCCTTCTCAAGAACCCAACCCTACAAAAGACGATCGCGATCTAGCTGGTACCGCGAAGAAACCGAGTTGCAACAGGCGTCGTCTGGCGTTCAGTTCTCAGGAGACGCCTTCAGCTGCTGACTTCACAGAGCCTCAGATATCCGAGGTGCAAAATATTATCAGCCCCAACACACTCAAGAAGGCGGTCTATGAGCAAAACTCGGTCCCATTACAGCAGAACAAGAATGGACGGAAAAGAAAGAGTAACAAGGATGCGAGCCAGCTGGCACTGAGTACGATCCGTGCTCAGGACGGGCCACCTTCACCTAAGGATATAATGAGGAGGGTGCATGTGGCGGGTAGGCCGATGCTACCAACTAATATGCTCAATGCTGCAACCGGTGCTATGCGGAGTCTGCATGACAGTGTTCTTTCTTTGGAGAAGTGGCGTCTCAGAGAGAAGGATGCGGCATACCCGGTTTTTGTGGACAAGGTGCCAGAGGGAAAGGGCTTTGTGGATAACTCCATCGGGGGTACGATCGTCCTGCGGTTTGATGACATCTTCGCTATGTTTAACTTTCATCCGCTGCACTACACCTTCGTTCGGCTATTTTCGCTGAGTATGGTGATGTGGATCATGAGAGACAAGACCCCGGACATCGTGATAGTCGACCCCTTGTACATGCGTGCCAAGATCTTGGGCAGCGCTGGGGACCGGCAAGTCGCGAGTTCTTACCTAGAAGGCGTCATTCTGGCAAACCGAGATAAGGATAACTTCCTCGTGCCTTACTTTCCCGATTAAGTCGTCCCCTCAACCGCCCCATAACATATGATTTCTTAGATTTTGATCTTTTTTTAACATTTCGTGTTTTGTGCAGTGACACACATTGCACAGTCATCCTCTTAAGACCGAAATATTCCATGGCCACGTATTTCGACTCAGACCGTCAGTCGAAGAGAGACTACACAAATGTCAAGAAAGTTCTTGATGATGTTCTCCCCGGCTACGCCAAATCTGGAGGCACCTTCACCAGGCCAGTTCGTAAGTACGGCAAGCACGTGTTCGCCCACAATACGACGTTCTGCTGCGTCAAGCAGCCGCCTGGTGGTCAGAAGGGTGCCTACTACGCCATCCATCACATGCGGGCGATGGTACGGGACCATAATCACCTTCTGCTACCAGATAAACTCAAAGATTGGGCCGCGAGCTTGTCGGCAATCCAGGATGCGGACATCAGACAAGAATTCTTTCGCATCCAGTCAGAGTTTGCGGAAATCATCCATCAAGATGTCCTTCGTACCTCGGGGCAGTTCAACCTCAGAAATCAAACGTCCAATACTGACATAGACACAACGCTACAAATGCAGGCTCACAACGCCCGCGATTTCATGACTCCCACGATAGACGACGGCTTCATCCATGCTCTGGTCCCTTGAGTCGAGTCGAAAGTAGTGATGCTATGTCTAGTTCTGAAACATCGATTGGCTCATGTTGTAATTAAACTTTAATGAACTTGTATGTCTCTTTGGTTTGGACAGTCGTTCAACTTAGATGTAATCGATGCTATTAATGTCTTGCTTTTCTCTTTCAATCCTTTTGTTGCATACTTATATATTGCTTATGTATTGTCTGTGAATTGGTACTAACGTTTCGTTTGGCTAGTGCATAGAGATTCGTATGTCGTGTACAAGGGTAAGGTTCCCGGAGTCTACGACGACTGGGAGGAGTGTCGGAGACAGGTTCACCGTTTTAGCGGTAACAGTTACAAAGGGTACACCACTAGGGCGGAGCCGGAATCTAGATACGCGCGCTATCTAGCGGGAGAGAGGAGGGAGCGTTGGAGGAACCAGATGAAGACGAGTTTCATCGCGATGATGCTCATCGTGATGACCGCAGCTCTCTTCTATGTGACGGTAGTTTAGATGATCGATATCGACTTGTAATGTGAAGACAAACTCGCTACTCGCGGTCTCGAGACTTGTAATGTTCTATGTTTGTTCGGTCTTTTGAATTCGGAGACTAATATGATGAATTGTATTCAGACTAATCTTCTATTGTATTTGATGAATCTGCTGTTGCTGTGTGGTGTTGTCTAAATTCTGTCCAATAATATATTTTGTATCCTGTGAAAATATCATAAAAGAAAAAAATTCCCTAATATTCATACTAGTGGAGCACCACCCATGACTCTAATGGCGCACGGTACTAATGAAACTAATGGCGCATCACCCTCTAGTGCACCATTAGTATGCCAAAGCACATGGGTACATATGCCCCCCTGGGAGGCATACTAATGGTGCACGGTGGGCTATACTAATGGCGCACTATGTTGTGCGCCATTAGTACACAAGATACCCATTAGTATTTAATTCTAATGGCGTGGTGCTAGTGGCGCACCACTAGTGCGCCATTAGTAGGCAAAAGTGGTGCGCCACTAATATGCCTTTTCCTAGTAGTGGAATAATTTCACAACTCACGCAACCTGGAACACCACAGCGTAATGGTGTGTCCGAACGTCGTAACCGTACTTTATTAGATATGGTGCGATCTATGATGTCTCTTACCGATTTACCACTATCGTTTTGGGGTTATGCATTAGAGACAACTGCAATCATGTTAAATAGGGCACCATCTAAATCCGTTGAGATGACACCGTATGAACTATGGTTTGGCATGACACCAAAGTTGTCATTTCTTAAAGTTTGGGGTTGCGATACTTATGTGAAAAAGCTTCAGACTGATAAGCTCGAACCTAAATCAGAGAAGTGCATCTTCATAGGATACCCAAAAGAAACTGTTGGGTACACCTTCTACCACAGATCCGAAGGTTGCTAAGAATGGATCCTTTCTAGAGAAGGAGTTTCTCTCAAAAGAAGTGAGTGGGAGGAAAGTAGAACTTGGACGAGGTAATTGTACCTTCGCTCGAATTGGAAAGTAGATCATCCGATAAAATTGTTCTCGTGATCCCTACACCGACTAGAGAAGATGATAATGATAATGATCATGAAACTTTGGATCAAGTTACTATCAAAACTCGAAGGTCGACCAGAAAACATACCACACCAGAGTGGTATGGTAACCCTGTCCTGGAAGTCATGTTGTTAGACAACGGCGAACCTTCGAACTATGAAGAAGCTATGATGAGCCCAGATTCCAATAAATGGCTTGAGGCCATGAAATCTAAGATATGATCCATGTGTGAGAACAAAGTGTGGACTTTGGTGCACTTGCCCGATGATCGGTAAGCCATTGAGAATAAATGGATCTTCAAGAAGAAGACAAACGCTGATGGTAATGTCACTGTCTACAAAGCTCGACTTGTTGCGAAAGTTTTTTGACAAGTTCAAGGTGTTGACTATGATGTGATTTTCTCACTCGTAATGATGCTTAAGTCTACCCGAATCATGTTAACAATTGCCCCATTTTATGAAATCTGCCAAATGGATGTCAAAACTGCATTCCTTAATAGATTTCTTAAAGAAGAGTTGTATATGATGCAACCAGAAGGTTTTGTCAATCCTGAAGGTGCTAACAAAGTGTGCAAGCTCCAGCGATCCATCTATGGACTGGTGCAAGCATCTCAGAGTTGGAATATACGCTTTGATGAGGTGATCAAAGCATATGGGTTTATACAGACTTACGGTGAAGCCTGTATTTAGAAAAAAAGTGAGTGTGGATGGCATATTATTTATCGGAAATGATGTAGAATTTCTGGGTAGCATAAAAGTATACTTGAATAAGAGTTTTTCAATGAAAGACCTCGGTAAAGCTGCTTACAAATTGGGCATCAAGATCTATAGAGATAGATCAAGTCGCTTATTAAGACTTTCGATAAGTACATACCTTGATTTTGAAGTAGTTCAAAATGGATCAGTCAAATAAGGAGTTCTTGCCTGAGTTGTAAGGTGTGAAGTTGAGAAAGACTCAAAGCCTGACCACGACATAAAAATATAGAGAGAATGAAAGTCATTCCCTATGCCTCAGCCATATGTTCTATAAAGTATGCCATGTTGTGTACCAAACATGTTGTGTACCTTGCCATGAGTTTGGCAAGGAGGTATAATAGTGATCCAGGAGTAGGTCACTGGACAGAGGTCAAATTTATCCTTAGTTGCCTTGAAAAGGACTAAGGAAATGTTTATCGGTTATGGAGGTGATAAAGAGTTCGTCATAAAGAGTTATGTCGATGCAAGCTTTGACACTGATTTAGATGACTCTAAGTCTCAATCTAGATACGTATTGAAAGTGGGAGCAATTAGCTAGAGTAGCTCCATGTAGAGCATTGTAGACATAAAAATTTGTGAAATACATACGGATCTGAATGTGACAGACCCGTTGACTAAACTTCTCTCACAAAGCAAAGCATGATCACACCTTAGTGCACTTTTGGTGTTAATCACATGGCAATGTGAACTAGATTATTGACTCTAGTAAACCCTTTGGGTGTTGGTCACATGGCGATGTGAACTATGGGTGTTAATCACATGACGATGAACTATCGGTGTTAAATCACATGGTGATGTGAACTAGATTATTGACTCTAGTGCAAGTGGAAGACTGAAGGAAATATGCCCTAGAGGCAATAATAAAGTTGTTATTTTATATTTCCTTAAATAATGATAAATGTTTATTATTCATGCTAGAATTGTATTGATCAAAAACTTGATACATGTGTGGATACATAGACAGAACACCGTGTCCCTAGTAAGCCTCTACTAGATTATCTCGTTAATCAAAGATTGTTAAGTTTCCTAACCATAGACATGTGTTGTCATTTGATGAACGAGATCACATCATTAGGAGAATGATGTGATGGAGAAGACCCATCCGTTAGCTTAGCATAATGATCGTCCAGTTTTATTGCTACTGCTTTCATATATGTCAAATATATGTTCCTATGACTATGAGATCATCCAACTCCCGGATACCGGAGGAGTGCCTTGTGTGCTATCAGACGTCACAACGTAACTTGGTGATTATAAAGAGGCCCTACAGGTATCTCCAAAGGTGTCTTGTTGGGTTGGCGTGAATCGAGATTAGGATTTGTCACTCCGAATATCAGAGAGGTATCTCTGGGCCCTCTCGGTAATACACATCATAAGAAGCCTTGCAAGCAAAGTGGCTAATGAGTTAATTGCAAGATGATGTATTACGGAACGAGTAAAGAGACTTGCCGATAACGAGATTGAACTAGGTATAGAGATACCGACGATCGAATCTCGGGCAAGTAACATACCGACGGACAAAGGGAATTGTGTATGTTGACATAATGGTTCGACCGATAAATATCTTCATATATTATGTAGGAGCCAATATGGGCATCCAGGTTCTGCTATTGGTTATTGACCGGAGAGGTGTCTCGGTCATGTCTACATAGTATCGAACCCACAGGGTCCGCACGCTTAACATTCGATGTCGATTTGGTATTATATGAGTTATGTGGTCTGGTGACCGAATATTGTTCGGAGTCCCGGATGAGATCATGGACATGATGTGGAGCTCCGGAATGGTCCGGAGGTAAAGATTGATATATAGGACGATGCTATTTGGTCTACGGAATGGTTTCAGGATGCATTGGGAAGTTATCGGAATAGCGGAAGGGGTTCCGTAGGCACCGGGAGAGTATTGGGCCTTAGTGGGCCAAGTGGAAGGGAACACACCAACCCACATGGGATAGTACACCCCCTTTAGGGTAGCCACGCCTAATACATGGTAAAGAAGGGGCGCCACCCACTCTTACCATATCCCGGAGAAGGGAGGAAGGAAAGAAGGGGGTGCCTCCACTCTTTCCTTCCCCCTTGTGCCATTATTTGATTTTTTTAAAATTGCATGCTACGTTTCCCAGCAGGAGATGCATAGCAACAAGGGGGAGAGTGTGTCTACGTTCCCTGGTAGACCGAAAGAAGAAGCGTTAGACAACGCAGTTGATGTAGTCGAACTTCTTCGCGTTCCAACCAATCGAGCACCGAACATAAGGCACCTCCGCGTTCAGCACATGTTCAGCTCGATGATGTCCTCCGCCTTCTTGATCTAGAAAGACACCAAAGTATTGGATGAGTTCCAGTAGCACGACAACATGGCGACGGTGATGGTGATGCGATCTCCGCATGGCTTCGCCTAAGCACAACGAAAATATGTCCGGGGGAGTAAATGGTGGACGGGGGCGCCGCACACGGCTAAGATAGTGTTGTGTGTGCTTGTGTGGTTCCCCCTCCCCACATATTTATAGGTGGGATGGGAGGGGAGGCAGCCAGGGCGCCCTAGGGCCTGGCCGCCGCCCCCTAGGGACCCTGCCTTGCCCTGCGCCCTCCCTTTCCTTGTATACGGAACGGGAAGGAAAGAGGGGGGAGAGGGAAGGAATGGGGAGGTCCTACTCCACACTTTCCTTTCCCTCCTCTCTTTCCTTCTCCTCCACATAGGTCGGCCTCTATAGGGGGTACACCAGCCCCTTGTGGGCTGGTTTGTTCCCTCTCTTGGCCCATAAGGCCCATAGCTTTGCCGGGGGTGCCCGAAACTCCTTCCGATAACCCAATAAGTACCCGGTACCCTCCGAAACACTTCCCGTGTCCAAATACCATCATCCTATATATCAATCTTTACCTCTCGACTATTTCGAGATTCCTCATCATGTCCATGATCTCATCCGGGACTCCGAACAACATTCAGTCACCAAATCACATAACTCATATAACACTGATACGTCTCCGTCGTATCTACAATTTTTTATTGTTCCATGCCAATATTCTACAACTTTTACATACTTTTGGCAACTTTGTATACTATTTTTGGGACTAACATATTGATGCAGTGCCTAGTGCCAGTTCTTGTTTGTTGCATGTATTTTGTTTCGCAGAGAATCCATATCAAACGGAGTCCAAACGGGATAGAAACTTACGGAGATTTTTTGGAATATATGTGATTTTTGGGAAGAAGAATAAACACGAGACGATGCCCAAGGGGGCCACGAGGTAGGGGGCGCGCCCCAGGGGGGTGGGCGCACCCCTGATCCTCGTGACCACCCCGTAAGGCGGTTGGTGCCCTTCTTTCACCGCAAGAAAGCCAATATCCGAATACAAACCGTGTTAATATTTCAGCCCGGTCGGAGTTACGGCTCTCCGAAAATAAAAGAAATGGTGAAAGGCCAGAATCGGGGAACGCAGAAATAGAGAGAGACCGAGAGATGGATTCAATCCATGCCATGGAAGCCAAGGACCAGAGGGAGAACCCTTCTCCCACCTAGGGAGAAGGCCAAGGAAGAAGGAGAAGGAGGGGGGCTCTCTCCCCCTTGCTTCCGGTGGCGCCGGAGTGCCATCGGGGCAACGATCGTGTGATGGCGATCAACACCAACACCTCCATCATCTTCAACAACATCTTCATCACCTTCCCCCATGTATCTACAGCAGTCCACTCTCCCGCAATCCGCTGTACCCTCTGCTTGAACATGGTGCTTGCTACTTCTCGAGCTTGCGTTGTATTCCCTCGAAGAGGAAAGGGTGATGCAGCACTGTAGCGTAAGTATTTCTCTGAGTTTTTGTGAACCAAGGTATCAATCCAGTAGGAGACCACGCGCGAGTCCCTCGCACCTGCACAAACAAATAAGAACTTCGCAGCCAACGCGATAAGGGGTTGTCAATCCCTTTACGGTCACTTACGAAAGTGAGATCTGATAGAGATGACAGTTTGATATTTTTGGTATTTTTTATTATAAGAACAAAAAGTAAAAGCGGAAAAGTAAAGTAGATTGTAGATTGATATGTTGAGAATAGACCCGGGGCCTATAGTGTTCTCTAGTGGCTTCTCTCATGATAGCGATATTCTACGGCGGGTAAACAAATTACTGTCGAGCAATTGATAGAAAAGCGAATAATTATGAGACTATCTAGGCATGATCATTATATATAGGCATCACGTCCGAGACAAGTAGGCCGAAACAATTCTGCATCTACTACTATTACTCCACACATCGGCCGCTATCCAGCATGCATCTAGTGTATTGAGTTCATAAGAACAGAGTAACGCCTTAAGCAAGACGACATGATATAGAGGGATAAAATCAAACTTAGTGATATAAACCCCATATTTTTACCCTCGATTGAAACAATACAATACATGCCTTGTGCCCATACTGTCACTGGGAAAGGACACCGCAAGATTGAACACAAAGCCAAGCACTTCTCCCATTGCATGAACTATAGATCTAGTAGGCCAAACCAAACCAATAATTCGAAGAGACTTGCAAGGATATTATAATCATACATAAAGAGTTCAGAGAAGAACCAAGTATTTCTCATAGATAATCTCGATCAAAAACCCACAATTCATCGGATCTCGACAAACACACCGCAAAAAGAGATTACATCGAATAGATCTCCTCGAAGACCGAGGAGAACTTTATATTGAGATCCAAATAGAGAGAAGAAGCCATCTAGATACTAGCTATGGACTCGAAGGTCTGTGGTAAACTACTCACAACTCATGGTGACGCGATGATGATGATGTAGAAGCACTCCGTGGTAGATCCTCCCTCCGACAGAGCTCCGGAACAGGACCGAAGATGGGATCTCATGGGAACAGAAGGTTACGGCGTTGGAACTAGGGTTTTATCTTCTTCGCTGATGGTTTCGCGATACGTAGGTATATATAGGAGGAAAGAGGGCACCGGGGGCCAAACGTGGGCCCCATGAGGCAGGGGGCGCGCCCTATAGGGGGGACGCTGTAATGCCCAGGATGGGATTATACCTCCTACGTGTCGAGGCACGACTTAAAGGTATAAGCCCATTCTAGAATGATCTCAAGTTTGGTATCTTTGCACGACTCATGTAAAAATAGGGATGAAATTGCAAAAGGATAGTTGGCTTACACTCGCCACGTCACACAATACATTACATAAGCAAATCATCATCCAAAACATCACAACCCGACTATGGGCGATGATCCAAAAGAAAGATACCAAATACATAAAGCCACAGGTCCGAATCGCCCCTAGTAGAAACCACTACTGATCGTCGAAAACGTCACACACATACGGCTACGCTCTTCATCAAACTCACACTGAAGTACTAATCCATCTCCTGCGCTGATCTTAGCAGTACCTGCATCTGGTGTTGTAGTATCTGTGAGCCACGAGGACTCAGCAATCCCATAACCATGGGTATCAAGACTAGCAAAGCTTTATGTGTATGGAAGAGGTAAAGTGGTGAGGTTGCAGCAGCGGCTAAGCAATATATGGTGGCTAACTTACGAGTACAATAATAAGTTGAGCATCTACGCAAACGGTCGCAACTAGTAGTGATTGCTAAAGATCCTAAACTACCTACGAGTCAAACATAACCCCACCGTGTTCTCTTCTCAAAGTGAAAAGAGACAGTCACGGTTACTCACACAGTTGTGTGTTTTACTTTGGATCCTCTGTCAAGTTTTCTACAACCGGACATTAACAAATTCCAATCTACCACATAACCACGGGCACGGCTTTCGAAAGATCATAACCCTGCAGGGGTGTCCCAACTCAGCCCATCACAAGCTCTCACGATCAGCTGAAGTAATAATAATTATTACCCCTTATCTTAGGGAAATCCGATCAGGCTCGGTATCCCGGTGCACAAGACATTTCGACAATGGTAAAACAAGTCCAGCAAGACCTCCCGGCGTGCCGACACCCTGATAGTAGCCGCACGTATCTCGTCTCAGGCCACGTCCGGATGGGCGATGCTACAGGTAAAACCAGCCCTCGGGTTTCCCCAAGGTGGCCCTGCAGGACCCCCGTTTGGGACCAACACCATCAGCATTGGCCCCCTGCTATGTAGAAAAGAATGTCGAGGGCGCGACCCCCTATGCAAATTTAATTAAATAATTAAGTTGTTATTATGAGGCAAATTAAAACCAATGTTGGGCCTTTCTGGATGAGTTTTATTCAAAGACAAAGTGTCAAGGGGTCCCCATATACCCAACCGTGTAAGGAACGCAAAATCAAGGAACATAATGCCGGTTTATCGGCTCCTAAGGTGGCATGAGTGGAACAAAACACCGAGCAAAATGCCAAGCCTTCAACCCATGCCCAGTATATAGGTGTGTTAGTAATAATAATAGATAATGTGATATTCCCAAAGCATCAAGTTCCAACAAGGAACAAACTTCATCTTCACCTGCAACTAACAACGCTATAAGAGGGGCTGAGCAAGCGGGTAACATAGCCAAACAATGGTTTTGCTAGGAAGGTGTCAAAAGTAAGAGGTTTCATGGCAACAAGGAGAGGGGCTGGCAATAAGATGGGTAGCGCGACATATAACGATAGCATCGAGACAACTAAGCATGGAAATGGTAGTAAAGGTATCCAAGGGTATGGTCATCTTGCCTGGGATTCCGCAAGGAAGAAGAACAGGTCCATGAAGAAGACGAAGAAGAAGCCTTGAAGAAGAACCACGAGAAGTCGAACGAATCCTCATGATCGCAACGGAACAAGCACTAACGAGAAGAAGCAAGCAATACGGTAAACACACAACACGAGACACGACAATATGCTCAACCAAGTATGATGCAAGACAGTTCTATATAGGATGCACCACAAGTCTATAGAAGAAGCAAAACATGGCAAGGTAGGAAGCACATAAAAACAACACAAGTCTATACATGATGCAATACATGGCAAGGTATGATGCAAGACAAGTCTATACAGGAAGCAATACATGGCAAGTTAGGAAGCACAGAAAAACAACACAAGCAACATGACAATATGCTCAACCAAGTAGGATGCAAGACAAGTCTACATATGATGCACAGCAAGTCTATATATGAGGAAATACATGGCAAGGTAGGAAGCACACAAGAACAACACAAGTCTACATATGATGCAATACATGGCAAGGTATGATGCAAGACAAGTCTATACAGGAAGCAATACATGGCAAGGTAGGAAGCACGGAAAAACAACACAAGCAACATGACAATATGCTCAACCAAGTAGGATGCAAGACAAGTCTATATATGATGCTAAACATGGCAAGGCAGGAAGCACTCAAAAACAACACAAGTCAACAAGTTTAAATGAGGCCGGAAACTACAACAACAATTCCGGAAAATCCCCATATGCATGTTTAGCAATTTTAAGCAAACAACAATTCACACATTTTAATGTTGTTAACATGATGCGGATGACATGATCAAGTTTTATGCAATTTTTAGTAAAAGTTAACATGAAGAGATATGAAGTATTTGTCACTGTGATGGATAGAAAGGGGCCACGGCGGCAAATCCGAAAATGATGCCACGCAACATATCGTGACCGTAGCTCGTCGAGAGACTGGTGCAAAAGAAAGGTGGCGTGAGCGAGTCGAACAAGATGAAAGGTGGGGTGATCCCGTCGCCGGGTTCCCACGGGTTGCCGCAAAGGCAAACCAGGGCACAACGGACATGATGCAAACATCCGATTCATCTCATACAACACATGCAGTCCACGGGTCATCATCTCGGGGTTATACCTTCGGAACGTTCGTTTCGAGGAGGATCGAGATCGTCGAGGAAAGTAGTGGAAGTAGTCGTGCATGTTTCGTTTCGGAGAGGGAAGTAGTCGTTCTCACGGCGGTAGTGGTACATGCCCGTAGTTGAACTTGACGGGTCGACGCGGTCGTCGTGGGAGGTAGTGGTACACGTTTTGTAGCCGTTCATGTTTTCAAAGATGTTCGAGGTCGACGGTAGAGGTACTTGGCGAATCGAACGTCTTCGGGGCGACGGTAGTGGTGCATGCACGTAGTGGTACTTGGCGTCGCGGTCCGAAGGGGTACTTGGCGCATCCACGGGTCTTCGAGGGTAGTCGTATACGTTTTCTTCACCAAAGGTAGTCGTTCGGGCGTCGAGCGTCGAGGTACGTGCGGTCTTGGTCACACCGGCAGAGGCACTTGGCAAAACCATTCACCGATGGAACATTGGTGCTACTCCTTGTTCGGTAGTGTGTGACTGGATGTCAATGGCAATAGCAAGCAGAGGTGAGGCGCTTGCCTCGAGCGACGCTAGCGACACCAGGAACTTCGGCCGGCGAGCGCACGGCTTTGGGAGGCAGAGAGGAAGGTCAGCGAGAGGAGCGGCGAGGAGGCGGCGAGCTGCTGGTCCTGGAGGTCGCGTGCGGTAGCGCGCGAGGAAGTCCTGCTGGACTCCGATGGTGGCGAGGGACGACGGAGGAGACAGGCGCGGGGTCGGGGTTCGTCGGAGGAGTCGATGTCGTGCACCATGGGGATGCAGCCAGCCAAGAGGCGTGGATGGGACGGCGCCGGACGCCGACGTCAGGCCCCGTGGAGGCGCAGGCGAGGCTGAGGCTGGCCCCGCGGGAGGAGGTCGGGCGCGAGGTGGCCTCGGCCTCCTCGCATGATGGGGACGCGGCGGAGGACGGCCGCAGGTGGCTGAGGCAGGGACTTGCTGGATCCCGCAGGGAACGGGCGACGGCGGTGGCTGGAGGTGGCTGGGCGTGGCGAAGGCGCTGGGTCGCCAACGCGGCGACGGGGAGGACCGGCGGCGCGCTGCAGGCCGGCCAGGTAAGGAGGCGCGGCAGGGACAAGCGGGGAAGGGGTTGCGCGAAGGGGAAGTGGGGCTCGCGCGGCGAGCTAGAGGAGGAAGGAGCGCGGGGTCGATGGGAGGAGGACGAAGGGGTCGAGAGGGAGATGGGGTGCGGCGGCTGAGGAAGAGGAACGAGGAGAGAGGCTCGCACGGCTAGGGTTAACGGCGCCTCTGTCCTAATGGGCCAGTGGGCCGAGGGGAGCAGCAGGCCGGCGGCTGGCCTGGCTGCTGTGGTGCGGCTTGGGCCAGAAGGGCCAGCTAGGCTGGGCTGGCTCCTCTCCTTTTTATTAAAAACCCTTTTTTACTGCTTAAAAAATAAACAGAGGGTCTAATAAAAAATAGAGAGGGTGGGTCTAGAGGAATAATTGGAGCAGAAGGCCATTTTTCTTGGACTCATAAAAATATGAGGAATATAACAAAAATGGCCTGAGGCTTTCTAGAGGAAGTAAAATCCAAACATGTTGAATTTAACTCGGCATGTTTGAATTTGGAAACCAATTCAAATGAACTCCAAATGAGTTGAAATTATAGGAGGTCACCCTACACACTAGATGTGATTTATGGGCAGATTTCGAACATTTATGGAGAAGTAAAAATTGCAGCTCAATTTTACTTAAAAGGCCGAAAGGAAGGATAGGAAGTAGAGTCGGATAAAAGAAGAGTTGAAGAATAATGCAAATGTGTTAAAGGCGATTCCAAGTTAATGGAATATTTATTATAGCTCCCTAATACCGGGAGGATATGTTATAAAGAGAAGTCACTCTTCCCTCGATTTAAATGGATCGAAGATCCATACAATTTATTTAGTTGAGAAGCAAAAGATTTATGACATGATGGCAAGATGACATGATGCAATGCACAATTAAAAACAGAGCAAGCAAAACTGAAACACGTGGGAAACCCCGGAACATCTGGAATCTTCTGGAGCGTCGGTCTTCGGGCGTCACAACTCTCCCACACAAACAGAGGATCTCCACCCGAGATCCTGGAGAAGGCACCGGATAAAACGGAAAAATGAAGAGGTAAAACAAGTTGCTTCTTTGACCAACGAGTGAAACCACGAACCTTGAGAGGTTGAACAATCTTGAAATAAAGAATACAACAGAGATGAATGAACTTAAGAGCACTCCGGTAAAATGGGGAACAAGGAATACCACGAGAACCTTGCAGGTTGAAAGACATGAAAAAAGAGCTCACGGATGGCGAAAGAATTTCAAAACCACTCCGGTTAACCAAGATTGAGAAGGAATAAGAACGAAATAATTTGGACAGCACTCCGTCTGAAAATGGAAGGAATTAACATGAGCTTGAGGAGATGGAATGATACTTGATGAAATCAACAACACATTGCCTCCGAAACAATTAAAAGAAAGGCACAAGTTTAAGAAAGATTTCAGATAGCACTCCGGTTGAAAAGATAGGCAAAACTTGATAAGATGGGAGAATTAGAATGAAGGTCACGACACTCCTGTTAAATGGACTAGAAAAGAAAAGAACATGATCTTGATATGACAAGATGATGGTTCGAAGAGAGCAATATCACAAAGCCTCCGGAACGGATAATGGAGTGAAGAGATCGAAGAAGAAGAACATCTTCGACTATAAATGATTTTGAAAGCATTTTTACGAAGAAGGGTTGAATGGGGTTGATGGAAAATTAACAACGAAAACGAATAAGCTTGATGTGGGCTTATGGAAAACATCTCAAAATTAAGAGGTGACAACCAGCCACTAACGAAAACATTTGATTGGACTGCGATCAACAAGGAGACGAAAAACTTTCACTGGGAGGATAAATGAAGAACTTGGGTCATTTATAAGCACCATAATAGCAACAATTCTCAGGGAAAGCTTTTAGGTGAGATACAACCCAAGATTACTTCAACGACTAAATTGAAGGGTTGAAAGATTTCATGAACGAAGAATAAGATGGTTTTAAATATCTCATTCTTGATAACTCGTGAATCATAAAACATGAAGGAAAAATTAACAAGAATGACATAACACCATCTCAAAGATACGGTAGAAATAATTACACTTCAAAATGCAAGATGGAGAATACTTGAGCTCCAACAAGAATCTTGATGAAAACTTCGAGGATGAATTAAAACATGATGAACCACAATGAGAACTCCGGTAATGAAAGCATGAGAAGTGAAAGATGAAAAGAATAAGATTCAAGGCCTGCGATGAATTAGATCGAGGTTTGAAATGATATAATAGAAATAACTTGGAACTCCGGAAAACAAGATGAACAACTAAGAACCGAGAATATATTCCTTCTGAACAAACTCCGAAGGAAGGGATTAACCTCTTGGAAGAAACTAGAATAAGATTTATGTTATGCATATCCTTCACCAATTTAAATTGGCGACAAGCAATGGATTTGGCACACTACTTATTCTCGTTGCAAGGAATTAAAGAGAGATCTAGCACAACCTTGGATAAATATTCAACAAAGCACCGGTAGGATTATGAAAAGAACAAATGAATTGGTACGATAACAACGGAAGATTAATCTTAAATGAACCATCGTAAAAATTGAAACCGGGTGATGAAAGAGAATAATCACCAGGAAGAATAAGCACTTGAGGAAATTTAGATACAAGAGAACGAAGAGATCGCGGACTGATTAAAGAATACTTGAACAAAGCACCGGAAGAATATGGAGATGAACGAAGAGGCATCAATAAAGAAGAGTTGGAGGGAGAAGTTGAAACTGAGAATGAAGAATACTCTGAAATGATGGCCTTTGGAGGATCACAATGGAAAGAATTCATGAAACACTTCGGATGGGTATAAAAAGAATTCCTCACAATCGTAACAATAATGAGGATGGCATGAAGCTAGAACCATGAATCTTCAAGAGGACGAGCCAAGATTTATGAGAAACTCTTCTCCGGTCTTCAAATGTTCAGAATGAATACGAGAAATGCCATGAAGAATTTCGAGATGCTCCAGACGAATGACAAGAGGAAGGTGGAGCTAAAGATGGAAATAATTGAAAACAAGCTTGGAGAAGGCATGTGACTGATAGAAATCATTCTTACGTCACGCTTTGAAAAGAATTCTCCGAAAAAAGAAGAGCAGGTAAGATCCTGGAAAAAAAACTTGTGCGTTAGGGCCCACTCAAAAGAAATCACCGTTGAAAAAGATTGCTTAAGAGATATTGCACCGGTTGAATTAAATGGCTTGATCGAGATAACCACCTCAAAATAGTTTGAACGTATTAAGAATGGAATTATGAATCATCTAAGTTGTCTTGTACACTCCGGATAAGAAAAGGAGAGTTGAATAAATAAGAGAGCCTTCGGATAATAATTTTCAACATGTGAAAACATGTGAAACAAAAAGGAAGATATATGATCAACACCGAAGCTTGAATTAATCCACCGGAGAAGAAACGAGAAAGGAGAATGATAAACTTGAAGCTCTTGAGCATCTTCACGATAAATCCCCGGATAAGAACATTGAAGGAAAAGAATGAAGAAACCTCACATGAATAAAAGGACACTTGATTAAGAATTCCAGCTCCATAAAGAAAACGGGTGGGAGGGTGGGGAAAACAAAGACAACTTGGGACGAATGAAACAGACACCGTTGAGAAAAGATTGAGAATTGATCTTGCAAATGATGAAGAGATCGGATTAACTTGAAGCGAAGCACGCCGGTTGAAAAGAATTTAACATAACAATCTCGATGATCAAGAAGGATTAGCACTCTCATAGAAATATGAGAACACCGCTTAGGAAAGGTATGGAATCAACACTTGACATCAAAGCAACTCGAATACCAGAATCGAAACAAAAGCAAAGGATAGATATGTTGCAACATAATCTTCACAATAATATTCGAGCAGAGAATTGAACGAATGAATTCCATAGCTTAATGGTACAACACTTGTCGAGAATCCACTTAGGAGAACAAAAGGTAAATAAAAAAACAACAAGGAGCAGATAGAACAAATACAAGATAGAAGTTTCGTTCCACATGTTCGTGTTGAAAGCTTATGGAACGTGTTACAAAAGGGTTTTGCAATCTCCGGATCAGCATAGCCAAGGACCCTTTAAGATGCAACTCCCGATCGGAACAACGCCCATAAAACCCCTTCACTAAATGTTGAACCCCGAACTTCATATCATGCACTCGTTGGAAGAATGCCTACGAGCTACTAGATGAACCCACCTATTAATTTCCGAAAGTTTCCAGTTATGCAATCAGGTGTTGGGGATACAGGGGAAGCATCGCGCACTCAACTCTAATCCTACATCCAGCTGTATCCATCCTTCAACACATAACCAGTTATTTTCGGAAACCGTTTACCTCGGACCTTCGAAACACATCCTCTATACAAGCTATGGCAATACTCCCGAACTACCTCCCCGGTACTGGGTGATGTCGGGGTTATCTTGCCACTAACCGCATAGGAGAGTTTTCGATGTCGACCGTCTTAAGTATTCCAGAACTGCTGCGATATATTTGTGACGACAACACCTCGGAGCTCAACTCCCCGGGACACTGCCACAACCCCTAAATGACAGGAGGCATCGAGAACAATGTTCTCGTCACAAAGACATCGGAACAATCCAAATAATACTCGCGTGATCCTAAAAAAAATTTGGTGCATTTTGAGAGTAGAAGAGATAAGCAATCGTCGGGCGTCCTCACCAGAGTGAAAAGGGATGAGGAGTAAAAAGAAATCCTACTCTTCGATATATATATAGGACTCAAAACATTTTCAAGTGTGTGCCTAGACTCAACCATCAACGATTCGATCAATCAGTGGGGGCTCCTAGGTCGGAGAAGGCTCTGATACCAAATTGTAATGCCCAGGATGGGATTATACCTCCTACGTGTCGAGGCACGACTTAAAGGTATAAGCCCATTCTAGAATGATCTCAAGTTTGGTATCTTTGCACGACTCATGTAAAAATAGGGATGAAATTGCAAAACGATAGTTGGCTTACACTCGCCACGTCACACAATACATTACATAAGCAAATCATCATCCAAAACATCACAACCCGACTACGGGCGAAGATCCAAAAGAAAGATACCAAATACATAAAGCCACAGGTCCGAATCGCCCCTAGTAGAAATCACTACTAATCGTCGAAAACGTCACACACATACGGCTACGCTCTTCATCGAACTCCCACTGAAGTTCTGATCCATCTCCTGCGCTGATCTCAGCAGTACGTGCATCTGGTGTTGTAGTATCTGTGAGCCACGAGGACTCAGCAATCCCATAACCATGGGTATCTGTGGGGACCCCGACTTAGAAGTCAAGATCACCGAATGCACGTGTACAGTGATCCCAGAGATCAATGCTCACTGAAGACACAGAAGCTGAATAACAAGAGTCTTACATCCAAACATACCGTCTTACACAAATTAAGGCCATTATGGCCAAGTCTTACATAGATAGAGCCTCAAGGGCTGAATAGCAAATAACTCAAATAGCGGAAGTCTTCGATGATAGGTAGAATCCATGCCATCTGCCTTAACCCTACAGGCATTCTGACTGGGATAGCTTCCTAGTTCGCATGTTCGTCTCCATAAAACTCTTCTTCATATTCCTGTTCCTACATGCCTGGCCAATTAAATAACCAGTGGCAAGCCAATGAGTACTTTGAATGTACTCGCAAGCAACCCATGAATTGGTTCAAAGTAACAATGCAATTGAACAACAATGAGCAATCTAGCTACGAGCTAGAATAAATATTCTACCATCAAGTATATGCATCAATGAACCCACGTAACCTCGAAGACAGGTTACCGATATCAACATGAATATGATTCAGCTCAACGAGTCAAGTCACCACCTTGACTCAACATACACACACACACAAGGTTTCGCAAACATTGGACGTAGCCCAAGAGCTGTTACCCAACTGTCCTTGACCGTGGACATGGCTATTCGAATAGTTTTACACTCTGCAGAGGTTGTGCACTTTACCCACAAGATCCGGGAAGCTTTCGTGTCACCCACGATCCCGTAGTACCTCAAGTACTCGGGGGAAGCACCCGGTCATTATCTTTCCTTAGACGACACTAACATAGAGTCCACTCGTTGGTACACGGCCCTCGAGTACAAACAATAGATCACGGGACTTGCCCTAATTTCAATGTCACGCGTACCCGAAGGGACCAACGGTGTGTCCGGTGCCCTGTAAAAACAGTCATGGTCGTCTATCCAAGCACGACCCCGTCCCGGGAAAGACCTCAAGTCTTCCCGTCACTAGTAATGCGGGCACCATGCTAGTATCAGCCTAAGTAATCAATAAAGCCCCGTCCCATAAGGGGTAGAGTGGTTGCACATGTATGGTTGGAATAACGGTCGCAACTTAAACCAATCCATTTGAAAAACATCACACACACTTGTCTTGGTACACCACTTCGTCATCAAGTGGTTACCCATCTCACCATCTCCCTCGGGCATAAATGGCACCCGACGGGGTTTTCGAAAAGAATGCAACCACGAAGGTATCATGGCACACATGCATCTCTGAGCATCACTACTAATCATATGCATGACATCTAGCACATAGCAAGATCATGAGTAAGCATGCATCATGTGGTGGTTCTTAACTAGGTCACCACCGTAACTCTTATCATCATGCATTCGAAAACAAACGGGTTCCGAAGAACACAAGTGTATCATGGTCAAAGGGCTGCTTGCCTGGATTGGCTTGGTCTTCAAAGTCTTCAAATCCTTCTCCACCTTCTTCCTCAGCAACCTCGTCAAATACGGTATCTAATCGTCGCAAAATAACAACGGGAAAATAAGACCACAATAAAAACAGAAAAATCAAAGTGCTCAGAAAAATGTCAACTTATTTTTGTTAAATACTAGAGGGAAAACTAAGATGGCAAAAATTCTTAGTTGGAGTTTTGGAGTTGCAGAATGAGATCTAAGGATTTTTGAACAAAAGTTTTAATGTTCAAATATGAATTTAAATTTGAACATAACAGAAAAGTTTCATGGATATGTGTGAAAGTGACACCATTAAATAGGTTGGAATTTTACAAGATTTTAGGAGTTGGAATTAATTCATTTGGACAAATATTTATTTCTGTGAAATTATTTGAAATAGTCACAAAAAAGAAAAAGAGAAAAGGTCCTGTGCCACTGGGCCAGAACGGCCACAGTGCACGGCCCAGGGCGAATAGCCCACCGCTCGGGCGCCAGCGCGCGCGTGTCAGGGTTTTCAAACCTGACGGGTGGGGCCCGGCGGTCGGTGGCTGCGAGGGGAGAGAGAGAGCGGTGAGGATGATAGGCGGGGCCCGCCTGTCATCTTCAACCTCACGGCCAAAGGGACGGCGAGCTCACCGACGGCGATTCCGGGCACGGTGGGGCAAACGGAGGGCAGGAACGGGCTCAGCGAGGAGTCGCCGTTCCGGTGGTGGTGGTGCGGCTCGCCGGAGAGGCCTGGTTCGCCGGCGGCGAGGACACACGGCGGAGGAACGTCGGGAAGATCCTGGCTGGCTCGCTCCGGGCTGCAATAGGGGTGGAGGAAGGAGGGGAACGAGTCAGTGAGGTCTGCTGGCTCCAGATCGAGCGAGAGTTGGGGCGGAGAGGGGCTGTACCGCGAGATCTCCGGTCGCCCGACGCGGCGGAGCTCCGGTCGATCCCGAGCACTGAGGCCCTCTGAGGGTGAATGGGTGGTGCTACTGGGAGTGTGGGGAGGCTATTGGTGAAGAGAGGAGGGGCTAGGGGGGCCCTATTTATAGGGGAACGGCGAGGTCCCGTGGACCTGTGCGCCGGCGAGCTTCCGCTCGACGCCACAGTGCATGGGAGGCGATGGGATTGCGACTGGGGTGTTGCTGGACAAATTCCAGGGTGGAGGGAAGGAAGAGGGGGAGCGGGGGATGCTCCAGAGGGCGCGCGCGTGTGAGGCCGACGAGTGGAGCTTGCGGGCGGCCGACGCACGTGAGAGGGAGGTCACTGGAGGGAGAAGGAGGGGGACAGCGCCGGGGGGAGTCGCAGACGTCGAGGCGCATCGGTAGGCGCGAGGGGGGAGCACGAGGTGGTCGGAGGCGAGCGATTGGGTGAAGCTACAGTGCGGGTGCGCACTGTAGCGCACTCTGGAGCGTGCTTATCGCATGCCATGGCATGCCATTGGCTCTCTGGGCGTGTCCGCCGTGTCTGGGGGGTCCAGCACGAAGTAATCAACCCAGCTGTGGCTTTGGATGCTCTGGATGATCAGTGAGAGAGGAGTGAAGCTGGTAAATGGGTAGAAATGGGCTGTCCAGCAAGGTGAATTGGGGTTTTCACCCCTCAATCATGGAGCTATGGACATGGGGGAGTTACTGGTGGTAGAATGTAACTAGATGAAGCTGTGGTAAAAAGTTGAGGCAAAAGTAAATAGTAAAAGAGGCCAAGATGATGGTTTTGGTAAAATGCCAGAAGGTGTTTGATCAAGTTTTGGACAAGCAAATGATCTCCACTAGCCATGGCACTTAACAGGATTGAATGCCATATGGAAATAGGGTGTTTCACCAAATTTGGGCTTATTTGAAGAAACTAGCCAATGTAACTTTGGTGAACCCTAGAAAACAACAGAAATGGCTTCATCTTGTTTAAGTCAGGCTAATCATCTCCCCTTGATGCACCACTTGGTGTAGTTTCATCATTTGGGGTTATGATCATGCCCACAAAGTTTGAAGCTCCAGATAAAAAGTTGATAATGTAAAGTTGTTCAAATTTGAATTTGAACAGAAATGGTTTTGGGGTATTCTGATCAAGTTACCCTACTCCAAATCTTGTGCCATTTGGTCTAGATGCCTTATTAGGCCTTTCTAGCATGTGCACCAAGTTTGAGAGCATTAGGATAAGTTTGGCAATGTAAAGTTGCTCAAACTTCAAATATGGACAAAATGGTTATGAAGGGTTTTGAGGATGTTATCTTGCTTCCCAAGGCATGGGACTTGGCAAGATCATCAAATATGTCATATATGACATGATAGAATTTCCCTGGAATTTTTGGAGAATATTTCCTTTGTAAATATTTCAAAAGCTTGAAATATCCAGAAAGGGTTTTAGAGGGATTAGCCCATTATTTTGAACATTACCAAGAGTTGAAACTCTTATATATGGACAATATATGTCCTATGAGTCTCCCTGAATTTTGGTAAATATTTTTGAAACACTTAAATAATTTTCCCCTATTAAAGACCATTTCTGGCCTTAAGAAAAAGATTTTAAATAAAATAGGAAAATAACTTTTAAAATTATACTTTTGTGGTTTCTGGGAGTCCTATGACTACTAGGTCTCAAATATACTTTTTGAAATAATTTTCTCACCCTAAATCAAGCACTTGCAGTGCAAACCTCAATTCAGGGGTTTTTGGAATACTAAATTTTAAAAATACATTTTGGCCAAAATAATTTTATAAGAAAATACTATACTGCTATATAACACTTGGCATGATCATTGGGCAGAAGTTTTGGGTATGGAGATGAATTCTACAAGAGGTAATAGTTGACTTTAATGAGCACAAGAAAAACACATGAGGCAAAAAGCTTAATTCAAATAAAAGCCAAATGATGCCAAAAACTTTTGCTAGCCCAAATTTTCATGTTTCATTGATGCAAAAGACATGTTACAAAATGCAGGGTGTGACAGACCTATCCCCCTTACAAGAATCTCGTCCCCGAGATTCCTAAACTAGGTCTTAAAAGAGATTGGGATACTCGGATCTAAGATAGTCTTCACGCTCCGAGGTTGCTTCTGCTTCCGTGTGGTTGCTCCACTGGACCTTGAAGTACTTGATGGTGCGGCTTCGTGTCCGTCGTTCTGCTTCATCCAGAATGCAAATGGGCTTCTCGCGGTAGGTCAAATCAGGCTGGAGATCAATGGCTTGGTGATCAACATCCTTGTAGAGATCAGGTTTGTTCAGAACTTGGAGACATCTCCGGAGTTGTGACACGTGGAATACGTTGTGCACATCGGATAGCTCAGGTGGTAGTTCCAACTGGTAAGCCACTTCTCCTCGTCGGTCGGCGATCTTAAAAGGGCCAATAAATCTTGGAGCAAGTTTCCCTTTAACGTGGAAACGCTTGGTTCCCTTTAGAGGGGTTACTCGCAGGTACACATGGTCTCCGACACGGAAACTCATGTCCCGACGGTGAGTGTCAGCATAACTCTTCTGCCTTGACTTGGCTGCCTTCAAACGTTCTCTGACTAGTTGGACTTGCTCTTCTGCTTCGCGGAGAATATCTGGTCCAAAGACTAGTCCTTCTCCAGTCTCTGACCAGTTGAGGGGTGTGCGACATCTGCATCCGTACAATACCTCAAATGGTGCCATCTGAAGGCTCGACTGGTAACTGTTGTTATAGGAGAACTCGGCAAAAAAAGGAGGCAATCTTTCCACTTGGCTCCATACGCCAAGACACAGGCTCGGAGCATGTCTTCGAGAATTTGATTTACTCATTCTGTCTGTGTAATGCCCAGGCTGGGACTATACCTCCTACGTGTCGAGGCACGACTTAAAGGTATAAGCCCATCCTAGAATGATCTCAAGTTTGGTATCTTTGCACGACTCATGTAAAAGAGGGATTATATAGCAAAAGGAGATAGTTGGCTTACACTCGCCACTTCACACAATACAATACATAAGCAATACATCATTAAAACATCACAACCCGACTACGGGTGAAGATCCAAAAGAAAGATACCAAAACAACATAAAGCCACAGGTCAGGATCGAATCCTAGTAGAAACCACTACTGATCGTCGAAACGCCACAAACAAACGGCCACTCTCTTCATCGAGCTCCTGGTGATGAACTTGAACCAGCTTCTGCTTCAAACTCAGCTGAACCTGCATCTGGTGTTGTAGTATCTGTGAGCCACGAGGACTCAGCAATCCCATAACCATGGGTAACAAGACTAGCAAAGCTTTATGGGTAGGAAGAGGTAAAGTGGTGAGGCTGCAGCAGCGACTAAGCATAATATGGTGGCTAGCTTACGAGTACCAGAATAAGATGAGAAGCTACGCAAACGGTCGCAAAAGAGGTGATCGCTAAAGATCCTAACTACATACGAGTCAAACATAACCCTACCGTGTTCTCTTCTCAAAGTGAAAAGAGACAGTCACGGTTACTCACACAGTTGTGTGTTTTACTTCGGATCATCTGTCAAGTTTTCTACAACCGGACATTAACAAATTCCAATCTGCCACATAACCGCGGGCACGGCTTTCGAAAGATCATAACCCTGCAGGGGTGTTCCAACTTAGCCCATCACAAGCTCTCACGATTAGCTGAAGTGATAAATATAATATCATCACTCCTTATCTTAGGGAAAACCGATCAGGCTCGGCATCCCGGTAGCACAAGACATTTCGACAATGGTAAAACAAGTCCAGCAAGACCTCCCGGCGTGCCGACACCCTGATAGTAGCCGCGCGCATCTCGTCTCAGGCCATGTCCGGATGAGCGCTACGTACAGTACCGAAGACCCCAGATAACTGGGTGGTACCGCAAGTGACTCTAGTTTGGGACCAACACCATCAGCACTGGCCCCCCTGCTATGTAGAAAAGAATCTCCAAGGAGCGTCCCCCTTATGCAAATTAATTTATTAATTAAGTTATTATTATGAGGCAAATAAAACCAATGTTGGGCCTTGCTGGAGGAGTTTTATTCAAAGTCGAACTGTCAAGGGGTCCCCATCCACCCATCGTGTAAGGAACGCAAAATCAAGGAACATAATGCCGGTTTATCGGCGCCTAAGGTGGCATGAGTGGAACAAAACACTGAGCAAAAGGCCAAGCCTTCCACCCATGCCCAGTATATAGGTGTGTTAATAATAATTATAGATATTGTGATATATCCAACAACAAGTTCCCTCCTGGAATAGACTTCATCTTCACCTGCAACTAACAACGCTATAAGAGGGACTGAGCAAGCGAGGCTGAGCAAGCGGGTAACATAGCCAAACAGTGGTTTTGCTAGGAACGTGTCAAGGTTAGAGGTTTCATGGCAACAAGGAGAGGCTGACATAAAAAGATGGGTATCGCGACATGTAACGATAGCATCGAGATAACTAAGCATGGCAATGGTAGTAAAGGTATCCAAGGGTATGATCATCTTGCCTGGGATTCCACAAGGAAGAAGAACGGATCCATGAAGCAGAAGGAGCAACAGTCGAGCGAAACCTCGCAACTCCGGAACGAAACCGAAGCTAGCAAGAGAAGTAACCGGAAAGAAGCAAACACTCGGTAAACACACATATCATAAGCATGGCATGATGCACAAGCAAGCATGATGCATGTCCGGTTTAAATATGCACGGCATGGCAAAATGCACAAACAACACTACAAGTTAAGCGGAGCTCAATATGCAACGAGTTGCATATTGACGAAACACCAGATTTAATTATTTAGTTGACTCTCATTTAATTACAAGACAAGATTAATTGTTTTTAACATGGCAAGAGGTGAAGCAAAAAACAAACTACCTATTAAGACATTTTATATGAGGCCGGAAATAACAACATCATATCCGGAAAATCCCCATATGCATGTTTAGTGATCTTAAGCAAACAACAATTCACACATATAATGTTGTTAACATGATGCGGATGCCATGATCAAGTTTTATGCAATTTTATTAAAAAGGTTAACAAGAAGATGACATGAAGTGTTGTCACCGTGGGGGAATGAAAGGGTGCCACGGCAACGATCCGAAAATGATGCAACGCAACATCTCGGTTCCGGTAACTCGTTGAGAGTCCGGAGCAAAAGATAGATGGCGTGGGTGAGACAAACGAGATGAAAGGTGGGGCGATCCCGTTACCGGGTTCCCACGAGTCGGTGACGAGGCAACCGAGGAACATGACAACGGACGAAAACGGCACGAAGCACACACGGAAAACATTTCATACAACACAACAAGCATGCATCTCACGGGTCAACGACTCGAGGTTATACCTTCGAAACATGCGTTTCGGGACGGTTCGAGTTCGTAGTGGAAGTAGTGGAACACGGTTCGTAGAGGAAGTAGACGTTCTCATTTCTTCACCGAAGGTAGTCGTTCTCGTAGCGGTAGTTGTACTCGGGCGACGGTAGTGGTACTCGCGGTCATCGAGCGGCGGTAGTGGTACACGCCGTAGAGGGAAGTAGTTGTTCTCGTTCATCGGAGAGGAACTAGTTGTACACGAGGTCGCCAACGAGTAGTCGTTCCGTTCGTAGAGGTACTTGAGGGTCTCGGCGACGGTAGTGGTACTTGTCGCGTCGGAGTTATCGTCGGGGTACACGTTCATGTAGTCGTTCTCGAGGTCGTCGACGTCGTGGTACTTGGTGTCTTCGGACTCGCCGGTCTTGACAAAATGAAGGGGTACTTGATGATTCCTCGTGTAGTCGAGCTAGCCGAAACTTGGGGTCCTCGTGCATTTGGCGAAAAAAAACAAAAAAAAAACAGCAGCAACAAAGGGGCGACGAGGCCATGGCAGCGGCTAGCTGTGCGCCATGGCGAGGAGGTGCTTCTTGTGCTGCTTGGCGAGGAAGCGGCGAGGAGGCAGCACGGAGGCACGGCGCAGGACAGGACTGGCGAGGCTGGAGGCTCCTGGAGAAGGCCCCGGCGCTGACCTTGGACGGTCGGCGGACGGCTCGCTCCTGGAGGTGAGGCAGGGGCGCCGGCTTGGCGATTGAAGAAGGAGGAGGGCGCTGGACGGGCGGCTCGAGGACGAAGGGAGGCGAGAGCAGGCCGCGGGGCTCCGGCGCGGAGGGAGCCGCGAACCGGCGGGGTCGCGGGCGCTTGGCGCTCGCCTGGAGAGGAGGCGCTGCAGGTCCTCGGGCGCGGAGGCAGGGCGAGGAGACGGCCTCGGTGGCCGGCTCAAGGACGGGCGCGGAGGAGGGAACCGCGCTGGGGCATCGGGAGACGGCTCGCGCGCGAAGGAGAGAGCGAGAGGCGGCAGGCGAGGAGATCGGGGCGCGATGCGGTCGGGGAGAGGGACAGAGAGGTGAGCGAGGTAGCGAGGGGAGACGCTGCGGGCGAACGAGGGGGGTTGGGGTCGAGGGAAACGAACGAGGGAACGGGGTGGCGGCGGTCGGGCGGAAGGAGAGGGAGTGCGAGGGGGGTTGCATCGGGCTAGGGTTAGTTCGGCCGGAGTGGGCCAGGAGGCCTGGGCCTCTGGGATGGACCGAATGGCTGGAGGGAGATAGGGAACGGCTGGGCCAGGAGAAGGCGGCTGGGGCTGCTGGGCTCTCTTCCTTTTTTATTTCTTTAACAGAAATAATTAGAGAGAGTGCAAAAAAATAAGAAAAGAGGCAAAGAACAAGAATAAAATGATGGACATTTTTGTAAGGCTTTATGGAATAATTCCAACCCCAAAAAAATAGTTCCAACAAAAAGGGAAGTGCAAACTAAAAATAAATAGCTTGCCTCAAGGAGTTTGACAAGAGTCTAGATAATTGGAGGAGCCTCGATAATTGGGAAAAGAAATACATGGAAGGTTTTAAGGAGTAACTCGAAGTGGAAAAGACATGGGGAAATATTGCAAGTGTGTTGCGGGTAATTCCAAACAATGGAATATTTATTATATAGCTTCCTAATAATATTGAGAGGCTTTTATATGTTATAAAGAGAAGTTGTTCTTCCCTCGATTTAAATGGACCGAAGGTCCACACGATTTATTTAAGTTGAGATGCAAAAGAAAATATGACATGATGGCATGATGACATGATGCAATGCAAAAAAATAAATAAATAACACAAACACAAAAGAACACACGGGCAACTCGAAACATCTGGAATCTTCTGGAATCTTCTGGGACGTTGGTCTTCGGGCGTCACAACTCTCCCACACTAACAGAGGATCTCGACCCGAGATCCTAGAGATATCACCGGGTAAAACGGAAGAGGAAGAGGTAAAACAAAGTTGCTTCTTCGACAGACGAGTGAAACCACGAACCTTGAGAGGTTAAACAAGATGAAAGAGGAATACAACGGAGATGAACGAAGTTAAGATCACTCCGTTAGAAAAGAGGAACAAGGAACACTATGAGAACCTTGAAGGTTAAAAGACATGAAGCAAGTTCTTACGAACCAAAAGAATATAAACCGAAATGGTATAGCCAAGGAATAAGAATGACAGAATTTGGACAGCACTCCGTCTGAAAATGGAAGGAATTAACAAGAACTTGAGAAAATTGAATGATACTTGATGAAATCAACAGCATATTGCCTCTGAAACAATTAAAAGAAAGGCACAAGGGATAAGAAAGATTCAGACAGCACTCCGGTTGAAAAGAGAGGCAAAACTAGATAAGATGAGAGAACTTAAATGAAGAATACAACACTCCGGTTAAATGACAAGCAAGAGAGAATATGATCTTGATAAGAAACGAGATGATGGTTTGGAGAGAGCAACATCACAAAGCCTCCGGAATGAAAGAATAGAATAAAGATCCATGAAAGAAATGAACGGAGAAAAGTATGACAACTTCTCTCAAAATGAATTGAAAGAGCATCCTTACGAAGAAGGGTTGAACGGAGTTGTTGGAAAATCAACCATGAAAAGAATAAGCTCGTTGTGGGCTTATGGAAAACATCTCAAAATTATGAGGTGACAACCAGCCACTAATGGAAAACAATTTGATTGGATTGATATCAACAAGGAGACGAAAAAAAACTTATTACACCGGAAGGATAAATGAAGAACTTGGGTCATTTATAAGCACCATGATAGTAACAATCCTTAGGGAATGCTTTTAGGTGCAATACGACCCACGATAACTCCAACGAATAAATTGAAAGGTTGGAAAGATCTCCTGAACAAAGAAAATGATGGTTTTGAATATCTCAATCTTGATAACTCGTGAATCATGAAACATGAAGGAATTGTCAAGAATGACATAACACCATCTGAAAAGATAAGGTAGAAAGAATTGCAATTGGAATGCATGATGAAGAATGCTTGAGCTCCAACAAGAATCTTGATGAAGGCTTCAAGGATGAATTAAATGATGATGAACCACCATGAGAACTCCGGTAATGAAAGCATGAGAAGTGAAAGATGAAAAGAATAAGATTCAAGGCCTGCGATGAATTAGATGCAGCTTGAAATGATATAATTGAAATAACTTGGAGCTCCGGAAAAGAAGATGAAAAACTTAGAACCAAGGATATGATATGATGAACAAGCTCTAGACAAAAGAATTAAATCACCTTGAAGGAATAAGAATAAGAATTATGTCATGCATAACCTTCACCAATTTAAATTGATGACAACCAAAGGATTTAGCATACTACTTATTCTCGTTGGAAAGAATTAAAGAGAGATCTAGCACAACCTCGGATAATTATTTAACGAACCACCGGTAGGATTATGAAAAGAACAAATGAATTAAAACGATAACAACGGAAGAGTAAACTTGAAAGAACCACCGTAAGAATATAGAGACGAACGAAGAGACATCAATGAAGAATATTTGGAGGACGAAGTTGAAAAATGAGAACGAAGAGATATTCTGAAAAGATGGCATTCGGAGGAACACAAAGAAAAGAATTCATGAAATGCTTCGGATGGTATAAAAGAATTCCTCACAAACGGAACAATAATGAGGATGGCATGAAGCTAGAACCACGAATTTTCAAGAAGACGGCCAAGATTGAAGAGAAACACTTTTCCGGTCTCCAAATGTTGAGAATGAAGACGAGAATTGCCATGAAGAATTTCGAGATACTCCGGACGAATGACAAGAGGAAGGTGGAGCTAAAGATGGAAATAATTGAAAACAATTTTGGAGAAGGCATGTGACTGATGGAGATCATTCTTACGTCACACTTTGAAAAGAATTTCAAAATAACTCCGGGAAATAGAAGAGTCAGGTAAGATCCTGGAAAAAGACCTGTGGGTTAGGGCCCACTCAAAGAAAATCACCGTTGGAAAAGATTGCTTAAGAGATATTGCACCGGTTGAATTAAATGGCTTGAATAAGATGATAATCCTCAAAATAATTGAACGGATTAAGAATGGAATTATGAATCTTTAGCACTCCGGATATGGATAGCAAGAGGAGAATGAATAATTGGTGCACCGGAATAAGAAAGCATTGTGAAAAGAGGAAAAGGGTAAGATCAACACTGAGATCTTGAATTACATCCACCGGCAGAATCTGAGAACAAAAGAATGATGAACTTGGAGTTTCCTGAGCATCTTCACGATAAATCACCGGATAAGAACATTGAAGGAAAAGAATGAAGGAATATCACATGAATAAAATGGATACTTCATTAGAGAATTGCTGGCTCCAAGAAGAAGAAGGGTGGGAGGGTGGGGAAAAACAAAGACAACTTGGGATGAACAAAATGGACACCGGTTGAAAAAGAATTTAACATGACCATCTTGATGATCAAGAAGAAATAGCACTCCCATAGAAGTATGAGAACACCGATTAGGAAAGGTATGGAATCAACATTTGACATCGAAGCAACTCGAATACCAGAATCAAAACAAGAACAAAGGATAGATGTGTAGCAGCCTAATCTTCACAATATCATTTGAACAGAGACTTGAACGAATGAATTCCGCAGGTACATCAACTTGTCGAAAAGCCACTTGGAGAACAAAATGAAAAAAGGAACAAGAAACAGATAGAACAAATACAAGATAGAAGTTTCGTTCGACATCTTCGTGCTGAAAGCTCATGGAACATGTTACAAAAGGGTTTTGCAATCCCCGGATCAGCATAGCCAAGGACCCTTTAAGATGCAACTCCCGATCAGAACAAGTCCATAAAACCAGTTCACTCAATGTAGAACCCCAAACTTCATATCGTGCATACGTTGGAAGAATGCCTAGAACTACTGGATGAACCCACCTATAGATTTCCGAAAGTTTCCAGTTATGCAATCAGGTGTTGGGGATACACGGGAAGCACCGCGCAATCAACTCTAAACCTACATCCAGGTGTATCCATCCTTCAACACATAACCAGTATTTCTCGGAAACTGTTTACCTCGGACCTTCGAAAAGCATCCACTATACAAGCTATGGCAATACTCTCGAACTACCTCCCCAGTACTGGGTGATGTCGGGGTTATCTTGCCACTGGCCGTATAGGAGAGATTTCGATGTCGGCCGTCTTAAGTATTCTAGTACTGCCGTGATGGATTTGTGACGACAACACCTCGGAGCTCAACTCCCCGGGACACTGCCACAACCCCTAATGACAGGAGGCATCGAGAACAATGTTCTCGTCACAAAGACATCGAAACAATCCAAACAATACTCGCGAGATCCTAAAAAAAATTTGGTGCAATTTTTGAAAGTAGAAGAGACAAGAGTAATCGTCAGGAGTCCTCACCAGAATGAAAAGAGATGAGAAGCAAAAGAAATCCTACTCTCCGATATATATATATATATAGGACTCAAAACATTTTCAGTGTGTGCCTAGACTCAACCGTCAACGAATCGATCAATCAGTGGGGGCTTCTAGGTCGGAGAAGGCTCTGATACCAACTTGTAATGCCCAGGATGGGACTATACCTCCTACGTGTCGAGGCACGATTTAAAGGTATAAGCCCATCCTAGAATGATCTCAAGTTTGGTATCTTTGCATGACTCATGTAAAAGAGGGATTAAATAGCAAAAGGAGATAGTTGGCTTACACTCGCCACTTCACACAATACAATACATAAGCAATACATCATTAAAACATCACAACCCGACTACGGGTGAAGATCCAAAAGAAAGATACCAAAACAACATAAAGCCACAGGTCAGGATCGAATCCTAGTAGAAACCACTACTGATTGTTGAAACGCCACAGACAAACGGCCACTCTCTTGATCGAGTTCCTAGTGAAGAACTTGAACCAGCTTCTGCTTCAAACTCAGCTGAACCTGCATCTGGTGTTGTAGTATCTGTGAGCCACAAGGACTCAGCAATCCCATAACCATGGGTAACAAGACTAGCAAAGCTTTATGGGTAGGAAGAGGTAAAGTGGTGAGGCTGCAGCAGCGACTAAGCATAATATGGTGGCTAGCTTACGAGTACCAGAATAAGATGAGAAGCTACGCAAACAGTCGCAAAAGAGGTGATCGCTAAAGATCCTAACTACATACGAGTCAAACATAACCCCACCGTGTTCTCTTCTCAAAGTGAAAAGAGACAGTCACGGTTACTCACACAGTTGTGTGTTTTACTTCGGATCATCTGTCAAGTTTTCTACAACCGGACATTAACAAATTCCAATCTGCCACATAACCGCGGGCACGGCTTTCGAAAGATCATAACCCTGCAGGGGTGTTCCAACTTAGCCCATCACAAGCTCTCACGATTAGCTGAAGTGATAAATATAATATCATCACTCCTTATCTTAGGGAAAACCGATCAGGCTCGGCATCCCGGTAGCACAAGACATTTCGACAATGGTAAAACAAGTCCAGCAAGACCTCCCGATGTGCCGACACCCTGATAGTAGCCGCGCGCATCTCGTCTCAGGCCACGTCCGGATGAGCGCTACGTATAGTACCGAAGACCCCAGATAACTGGGTGGTACCGCAAGTGACTCTAGTTTGGGACCAACACCATCAGCACTGGCCCCCCTGCTATGTAGAAAAGAATCTCCAAGGAGCGTCCCCCTTATGCAAATTAATTAATTAATTAAGTTATTATTATGAGGCAAATAAAACCAATGTTGGGCCTTGCTGGAAAAGTTTTATTCAAAGTCGAACTATCAAGGGGTCGCCATCCACCCATCGTGTAAGGAACGCAAAATCAAGGAACATAATGCCGGTTTATCGGCGCCTAAGGTGGCATGAGTGGAACAAAACACCGAGCAAAAGGCCAAGCCTTCCACCCATGCCCAGTATATAGGTGTGTTAATAATAATTATAGATATTGTGATATATCCAACAACAAGTTCCCTCCTGGAACAGACTTCATCTTCACCTGCAACTAACAACGCTATAAGAGGGACTGAGCAAGCGAGGCTGAGCAAGCGGGTAACATAGCCAAACAGTGGTTTTGCTAGGAAGGTGTCAAGGTTAGAGGTTTCATGGCAACAACGAGAGGCTGACATAAAAAGATGGGTATCGCGACATGTAACGATAGCATCGAGACAACTAAGCATGGCAATGGTAGTAAAGGTATCCAAGGGTATGATCATCTTGCCTGGGATTCCACAAGGAAGAAGAACGGATCCATGAAGCAGAAGGAGCAACAGTCGAGCGGAACCTCGCAACTCCGGAACGAAACCGAAGCTAGCAAGAGAAGCAACCGGAAAGAAGCAAACACTCGGTAAACACACATATCATAAGCATGGCATGATGCACAAGCAAGCATGATGCATGTCCGGTTTAAATATGCATGGCATGGCAAAATGCACAAACAACACTACAAGTTAAGCGGAGCTCAATATGCAACGAGTTGCATATTGACGAAACACCAGATTTAATTATTTAGTTGACTCTCATTTAATTACAAGACAAGATTAATTGTTTTTAACATGGCAAGAGGTGAAGCAAAAAACAAACTACCTATTAAGACATTTTATATGAGGCCGGAAATAACAACATCATATCCGGAAAATCCCCATATGCATGTTTAGTGATCTTAAGCAAACAACAATTCACACATATAATGTTGTTAACATGATGCGGATGCCATGATCAAGTTTTATGCAATTTTATTAAAAAGGTTAACAACAAGATGACATGAAGTGTTGTCACCGTGGGGGAATGAAAGGGTGCCACGGCAACGATCCGAAAATGATGCAACGCAACATCTCGGTTCCGGTAACTCGTTGAGAGTCCGGAGCAAAAGATAGATGGCGTGGGTGAGTCAAACGAGATGAAAGGTGGGGCGATCCCGTTACCGGGTTCCCACGAGTCGGTGACGAGGCAACCAAGGAACATGATAACGGACGAAAACGGCACGAAGCACACACGGAAAACATTTCATACAATACAACAAGCATGCATCTCACGGGTCAACGACTCGAGATTATACCTTCGAAACATGCGTTTCGGGACGGTTCGAGTTCGTAGTGGAAGTAGTGGAACACGGTTCGTAGAGGAAGTAGACGTTCTCATTTCTTCACCGAAGGTAGTCGTTCTCGTAGCGGTTGTTGTACTCGGGCGACGGTAGTGGTACTCGCGGTCATCGAGCGACGGTAGCGGTACACGCCGTAGAGGGAAGTAGTTGTTCTCGTTCATCGGAGAGGAAGTAGTTGTACACGAGGTCGCCAACGAGTAGTCGTTCCGTTCGTAGAGGTACTTGAGGGTCTCGGCGACGGTAGTGGTACTTGTCGCGTCGGAGTTGTCGTCGGGGTACACGTTCATGTAGTCGTTCTCGAGGTCGTCGACATCATGGTACTTGGTGTCTTCGGACTCGCCGATCTTGACAAAATGAAGGGGTACTTGATGATTCCTCGTGTAGTCGAGCTAGCCGAAACTTGGGGTCCTCGTGCACTTGGCGAAAACAAAACAAAAAAAAAACAGCAGCAACAAAGGGGCGACGAGGCCATGGCAGCGGCTAGCTGTGCGCCATGGCGAGGAGGTGCTGCTCGTGCTGCTTGGCGAGGAAGCGGCGAGGAGGCAGCACGGAGGCACGGCGCAGGACGGGACTGGCGAGGCTGGAGGCTCCTGGAGAAAGCCCCGGCGCTGGCCTTGGACGGTCGGCGGACGGCTCGCTCCTGGAGGTGAGGCAGGGGCGCCGGCTTGGCGATTGTAGAAGGAGGAGGGCGCTGGACGGGCGGCTCGAGGACGAAGGGAGGCGAGAGCAGGCCGCGGGGCTCCGGCGCGGAGGGAGCCGCGAACCGGCGGGGTCGCGGGCGCTTGGCGCTCGCCTGGAGAGGAGGCGCTGCAGGTCCTCGGGCGCGGAGGCAGGGCGAGGAGACGGCCTCGGTGGCCGGCTCAAGGACGGGCGCGGAGGAGGGAACCGCGCTGGGGCGTCGGGAGACGGCTCGCGCGCGAAGGAGAGAGCGAGAGGCGGCAGGCGAGGAGATCGGGGCACGATGCGGTCGGGGAGAGGGACAGAGAGGTGAGCGAGGTAGTGAGGGGGAGACGCTGCGGGCGAACGAGGGGGGTCGGGGTCGAGGGAAACAAACGAGGGAACGGGGTGGCGGCGGTCGGGCGGAAGGAGAGGGAGTGCGAGGGGGGTTGCATCGGGCTAGGGTTAGTTCGGCCGGAGTGGGCCAGGAGGCCTGGGCCTCTGGGATGGGCCGAATGGCTGGAGGGAGATAGGGAACGGCTGGGCCAGGAGAAGGCGGCTGGGGCTGCTGGGCTCTCTTCCTTTTTTATTTCTTTAACAGAAATAATTAGAGAGAGTGCAAAAAAAATAAGAAAAGAGGCAAAGAACAAGAATAAAATGATGGACATTTTTGTAAGGCTTTATGGAATAATTCCAACCCCAAAAAAATAGTTCCAACAAAAAGGGAAGTGCAAACTAAAAATAAATAGCTTGCCTCAAGGAGTTTGACAAGAGTCTAGATAATTGGAGGAGCCTCGATAATTGGGAAAAGAAATACATGGAAGGTTTTAAGGAGTAACTCGAAGTGGAAAAGACATGGGGAAATATTGCAAGTGTGTTGCGGGTAATTCCAAACAATGGAATATTTATTATATAGCTCCCTAATAATATTGAGAGGCTTTTATATGTTATAAAGAGAAGTCATTCTTCCCTCGATTTAAATGGACCGAAGGTCCAGACGATTTATTTAAGTTGAGATGCAAAAGAAAATATGACATGATGGCATGATGACATGATGCAATGCAAATAAATAAATAAATAACACAAACACAAAAGAACACACGGGCAACTCGGAACATCTGGAATCTTCTGGAATCTTCTGGGACATCGGTCTTCGGGCGTCCCAACTCTCCCACACTAACAGAGGATCTCGACCCGAGATCCTAGAGATATCACCGGGTAAAACGGAAGAGGAAGAAGTAAAACAAAGTTGCTTCTTCGACAGACGAGTGAAACCACGAACCTTGAGAGGTTAAACAAGATGAAAGAGGAATACAACGGAGATGAACGAAGTTAAGAGCACTCCGTTAGAAAAGAGGAACAAGGAACACTATGAGAACCTTGAAGGTTAAAAGACATGAAGCAAGTTCTTACGAACCAAAAGAATATGAACCGAAATGGTATAGCCAAGGAATAAGAATGACAGAATTTGGACAGCACTCCGTCTGAAAATGGAAGGAATTAACAAGAACTTGAGAAGATTGAATGATACTTGATGAAATCAACAGCATATTGCCTCTGAAACAATTAAAAGAAAGGCACAAGGGATAAGAAAGATTCAGACAGCACTCCGGTTGAAAAGAGAGGCAAAACTAGATAAGATGAGAGAACTTAAATGAAGAATACAACACTCTGGTTAAATGACAAGCAAGAGAGAATATGATCTTGATAAGAAACGAGATGATGGTTTGGAGAGAGCAACATCACAAAGCCTCCGGAATGAAAGAATAGAATAAAGATCCATGAAAGAAATGAACGGAGAAAAGTATGACAACTTCTCTCAAAATGAATTGAAAGAGCATCCTTACGAAGAAGGGTTGAACGGAGTTGTTGGAAAATCAACAACGAAAAGAATAAGCTCGTTGTGGGCTTATGGAAAACATCTCAAAATTATGAGGTGACAACCAGCCACTAATGGAAAACAATTTGATTGGATTGATATCAACAAGGAGACGAAAAAAATCTTATTACACCGGAAGGATAAATGAAGAACTTGGGTCATTTATAAGCACCATGATAGTAACAATCCTTAGGGAAAGCTTTTAGGTGCAATACGACCCACGATAACTCCAACGAATAAATTGAAAGGTTGGAAAGATCTCCTGAACAAAGAAAATGATGGTTTTGAATATCTCAATCTTGATAACTCGTGAATCATGAAACATGAAGGAATTGTCAAGAATGACATAACACCATCTGAAAAGATAAGGTAGAAAGAATTGCAATTGGAATGCATGATGAAGAATGCTTGAGCTCCAACAAGAATCTTGATGAAGGCTCACGATTCGGTTGATATAGAGAGTTGCCAACTGGTTGCCTGAATAGGTAGTCTTGACAGGAATGAAATGGGCCACCTTGGTCAAATGGTCGACTATGACCCAGATGGAGTCATGTCCTCTATTTGACCTTGGTAATCCAGTGATGAAGTCCATTCCGACTTTATCCCACTTCCACTCAGGAACCTTGAGTGGTTGGAGCAATCCAGCGGGTCGCTGATATTCAGCCTTGACCCTTTGGCACACATCACACTTTGCAACATAGGTTGCAATCTCTCTTTTCATCCCGTGCCACCAGAATCTTTCCTTCAAGTCTTGATACATCTTGGTTCCTCTAGGGTGGATGGAATACTGAGTGTCGTGCGCTTCTTGCAGGATCAGGTTCTTCAGCTCCATCTTGTTTGGTACGCAGATGCGACCTTTGTACCAAACAATCCCGTGCTCGTCTTCGGAGAATCCTGGGGCCTTGCTTAGCTTCATCTTCTTCTTGATGCCTTCAATGCTTGCGTGCCCACTGATACGTCCAAAACGTATCTATAATTTATGCTTGCTCCATGCCTGTTTTGTGTGATATTACTATGATATTTATGCACTTCCATACACTTTTGATCATATTTGGACTAACCTATTAACTCAGTGCACCCCAGTGCCAGTTTCTGTTTTCTGCTGTTTTTCTATTTCAGGTTTTCCCATTACTTAAATTGCCAGAAAAATTCCGGGAAAAATATATAAAAAATCAGCGCTCCGGAAGCTTCCACGCGCCAGAAGTGGGGCCAGAGGGGAGCCAGGGGCAGCCCAGGTGGCCTGCCCACGCGGACCCCCTCCTGGCCGCGCCGGGGGGGCGCCTGGGCCCCCCTTACCTCCTCTGGTGACCCCCTTTGGCATATATTTACATCGCGTCCCGAAACCCTCGATTCCAGACCCCTTTTCTCCAGAAGCTATTCCGATCTCCGCCGCCATCGCCACCAAGTTTCGGGGGACCAGAATTCCTGTGTCGGCACCCTGCCGGGACGGGGAAGTGCCCCCGGATTCATCTCCATCGACGTTGCTTCCTCCCTCCATGATGCGGGAGTAGTTCCTCCTCGGGGCTAAGGTTTCTACTAGTAGCTATGTGGTCAATTCTCTCTCCCATGATGTGATCTTCGTTGTGATCATAGGCTATGTTAATCTAGGGTGATCCCATGATATTTCCCCTTCCTCTATGTATTGGATTGATGTACTCACTTGTCTTTATCTAGTATAATCTCCGAGACCAAGGTGACAGCGGTCTATTGGACATGGATTAGAAGAATATTTTCATGAGTGATTTCCTCTTTTGTGTGTGGATTGAAGATTGAGAGTCTCTTGGTGCTTGTCTTTGACTATCCTTGAGATATGTTGTGGTGATTGTGGTACTCTCTTTGGATGGCCGAGGTGACATTGGGAAATCCATAGATTGAGAACTACGAACTTTGAGGTGTGCTTTTGTAGCCCTACATAACTCTCGTCCTCTCTTGACCACAAAGGAATGACCTCCGGGTGTGTCTCCATTGCATGTTTTATGGGAAATATCATGTGATTCGATTATGATAATGTTGTTGGGAGTTGCCACTAGTGAAAGTATGAAGCCTAGGCCTTGTTTCCACCATTGCAATACCATTTGTGCTCACGTTTACCACTTGTTTGCTTGCTGCACTTTTTATTACAGATTTATATTACTTTGTTTTGCCATCCATATCACTTGCCATTTAACATCTCTTCGCCGAACTAGTGCACCTATACATCTGACAAGTGTATTAGGTGTGTTGGGGACACAAGAGACTTCTTGTATCTTGATTGTAGGGTTGCTTGAAAGGGGTACGTTCAACCTCCACTTCCCTGAGTTCGATAAACCTTGGGTTACTCACTTAAGGGAAATTTGCTGCTGTCCTACAAACCTCTGCTCTTGGAGGCCCAACACTGTCTACAGGAATAGAAGCGTGTAGTAGACATCAAGCTATTTCTGGCGCCGTTGCCGGGGAAGTGAGGTAAGTGAAGGTACCTTCTCTAGATCTTGCAATTAAATCTTTTTGTTTCTTGTTTTTAGTTTCATTAGTTATGTTTATGGAAAACCGCACTCTTAGTTCGCTGCTTGGGGAAGGCCGCTTTACCACACCCGTGGTAGAGAAGTCTCCTCCACCTACTGAATGTATCCCATTCCAAATACCACTTGGGATAATTGAAATAATTTTGAATGATTGTTATGGTGGGACGGTCAATTGTTGAAACTTAGAGAACTTTGTGAGTTTTTTAAGATTTCAGGTTTGACAAGAGATGGAGTCATGAGGAAATTATTTGCCTTGCTGAAAGGAAAAGCATTGGAATGGTATAGGCTACTAGATGACTCTCACCTGCTGGATTGGGAAGAGATCCAGTCTCTCTTTTACTCCAAGTTTTATCCTCTTCATGAAGTCCATGAGAATAGGAATTATGTTTATAATTTCTATCCTCATGACGGAGAGAGCATAGCTCAAGCTTGGGGGAGACTGAAAACGTTAATGCTAAAATGTCCTAACCATGGGCTCCCCAAAGATATGATTATTACTCATTTCTATGCGAGGCTTTCTCAACAGGATAAATATTTGCTCGATGCTTCTTCTATGGGTTCTTTCACAAACGAAAAGATTGATGCTAAATGGGAACTCCTTGAAAGAATTCAACACAACACTGAAGATTGGGAGATCGACGAAGGATATGTGGAGAAGCTTCATCTCCGACCACTCCCTCCTAAGGGGAAGAAGGAGAAAAAGAAGAGGAGGAGGAAGAGGAGCAAGAATGAAGAAGAATGGGTATCAACCTGGCCTGAGCATATTCCTCCCATCAACTTTTATCCTAACGGTTGTAAGTTTAAAGAAGAAGGTGAAGTTTATTACCTTAATTATCATCTTGATGATACGTCCGTAGGTACTATTGAAGATGATTTTGATTATGATATGCATGTTACTTATTGTGATTGGGAAAATGATGATAATGCTACTTATGATCTTGAAAATCTTTTTGGTACCAACTCTGAAAGTGATGATATGGAAAGCTCTAAGCTTGGGGATGATAGGATTGCAAATCCTTTACCCACTAGTGACGTGACAATTGATAATTCTTTTGCTAGTAAGAATAAAGACAACATGTTTACAAATATAGTTGCTAACAATGATAATGCTCTTCTCTACTATGATGATGTTATAACTCCAATCTATAGTGATTATAAATGTACCTATGACATAAGGAGAAATTATCCTTATGAAACTTGTCATGATCATGGAGGGAATTACTCCCTTGTTGAACACCATCTTCCTAATACACATTTAATCTATAGTGTTCAAGTTGTTTATGATAGTCCTACTCCCACTATTACCAATGAGAAAGATTATGCTTATGTGGAGAGTAAAAGTACCTTTTTGCATGTGGATCATGATAACAATGCTTTATGTGATGCTTATATTGTTGAGTTTATTCGTGATCCCACTAAAAATTATTATGAGAAGGGAACATATGCTTATAGATATTTCAATAATATCAAGTTCCCTCTCTTTATGTTGAAGGTTTTGAAGCTGCACTTGTTTTGTCTTCCTATGCTTATTGCTTTGTGCTTCAATGAATTATTCTATTGCAACATTCCTATGCATAGGAAGCATGTTAGGCTTAAATGTGTTTGGTATTTGCTTCTTGATGCTCTCTTTTGTTCTTCAACTCTTATTCCTACGAGAGCATCATTAAAGTCTTAAGCCTATCTTTATGGCTATAAAAAAGAGCTCTAGGGAGACAACCCTTGTTATCTTTGCTTTCAGTTTGTTCTTTCAGTTTTTAGTGGTCTTGATGTTTGTTACTACTGTAGCAACATCATTGTATCCTTATTTTTCAGCTTTGTGCCAAGTTTAGCCTCCGATTGCAAGAAAGTTCAAAAGTTGTGACGTGCAGTCCAGAAAACAGATTCGGTCCTTGGACAGAAAAATTCATATAAAATCACCAGATCACCTTTTTGATCTGAATTTTTTTGACAGCGTGCTCTATACAATTGGCTTTCGGGCGTCTGTTCTGAGTTTTTTTATTTGAGTTGCAGAAGTGCCCCGAAAAAATTATTTACTACCTGCTGGTCTGTTTTTCACAGATTCTGTCCTGTTTTGCTTTTTCTTCGTTTTGCAAACCTGCAAAAACCTTTTGGCAATCTTGAGAAACAGTAGCTCTTCAAGATTATCTTTATTTCCAGTAGGGACAAATTATTTTATTGTGGGTACTAACCTCGCTAATCAGATTATGATGAGTTATGTATGAAGGGATTTTTCAAGTGTGCGAGGGAAGATGATAAAAGAAGACTCGGGAGGGTCAAACGCTCAAGCTTGGGGATGCCCCCGTGCACCCCCAAGAAATATTCAAGAAGACTCAAGCGTCTAAGCTTGGGGATGCCCCCATGCATCCCCTTCTCCATCAACAATTATCAGTTCGTCTTTCGTTCCACAATATTTTAATCACTTCATGCGTTATGTGCTATGCTTGGAGCGTCTTGCTTTTAGTTTCCTTTTTAGTTTTCTTTAGCTTTGCTTGCTGTTCATAACGAGTTAGAACCCAGCTTTCTTTGTGTGGGAGAGAAACACGCTCCACTTCAACCTAGAACACAACATAGGATTTTCATGCTTATCTTTGCTGTGTATGTTCTTTGTCTTTCCATAGCTACTGTCATGTTTAGCTCTTAGTTTTCATGCTTTTCTTTTTAAAGAGCTTTTGTTTAGTTGGTTGCTGAACTCTCTTGAGTTTTCATGTTTATCTTGTTAAGAGAGTTTGCCTGTTGCACTGAGTTGTGTGCCTTAACTTAAAGTAGGTAACTGAGGTTGCTATTTAATTTTAGTAGTAACTTGCAATAGTTTTGAGGTATTGCCACGAGTAATGTCTGAACTTTTGGTGTCAAGAGCTTTAGCCTATTAGTGATAGATGTCGTATTTTGGGCAATCCGTGTTTATTTTCGAAAACCTACAAAATAGTTGAGAACTTTAGCTACTAAATGGATCACTAATCTTTGGAGGGTTCGAATATTAGAGTACACTCACATACCATGGGTCGAGGATGAGCAAGGGTAACCAAACCCCCATACACACCTCCTCGGGGTACTTGTCTGTTTGTGAACCTCCCAATTAGATTGAGAGTTACCGATAATAAGTGCATGAGTTCTTCGGACTAATGTGAGTATTCGAAGGTTGACACTTCCACCTATCCATATTTTTCTAGCCTCTTCGGTACCGTGCATTGCCCTTTCTCACCTCGAGAGTTGGCGCATACTTCGCCGGTGCATCCAAATCCTTGGCACGATACGCTCTGTCATCATAAGCCTCATTATATCCTTCCTCAAAACAGCCACCATACCTACCTATTAAGGCATTTCCATAGCCTTTCCGAGATACATTGCCATGCAACATCCATCCTCTCATGACTTGATCTTCATGTCATACATGCGTTTTGCTTGATCGATGAGCCGCATGCTAGTTGGGTCTTGCCCTAATCATTGCTACACAACGCGCTAGTATCATTGCATATCCTGCTACACTGGCAGAGGCATACATTTGCATACATCATGATAGTTTCATTTTCTTTATGTTGAGTACTTTTGTAAAGTGTGAAAGATCTTCTATACTTCTTGTAATACATAGAGTGTTGCCCCTAAAGTGAGGAAAAGATCCCAAAGAGGACAAATCAAAAGATCCCAAAGAGGACAAAATCAAAAGGTCCCAAAGAGGACAAATGAGAGATAAAAAGAAAGAGCCATTGAGGCCACAAAAAAATAAAAAAAAAAGAGAAAAAAGAGAAAAAGAAATAAAAAGAGAGAAGGGGGCACACTACTATTTCTTTTGAGAGATCCACACTCGTACTCCATCTTATACCTTGTACTCCATAGAGATTATCATTTATGCATATAGCTATGTGGGGACCTTTACACTATAGAACTTGGCTTGTATATTCCAATGATGAGCCTCCTCAAAAGAGCTCTAGGTCTTCTTGAGCAAGCAAGTTGGATGCACCCCCACTAGTTCCATTGGAGATCTTACCTTAGCTCATATGTGCATCCGTTGCATGGCAATCCCTACTCCTCGCATCATATCTATCATTTGGCTTTCTCTCGCCGATGATTGTCCTCATTGATGTGAGCCTTTCACACCTTTTTGTCTTCCCCCTTCATCATTTTTCTCTCTTTGCCATCCTAAGTGTCGACTTTCTTGCTTACGCTCATCCATTGCATGAGTGCTCAAAATATCGAAAGGGAGTGGATCATTTTGACTTGTACCTGGCTGACGGTCTGGGGATGAGTCAAGATAAGATTCCAAAGAAGACCAAGTGTGAAACTTTAGTAGATTAAGTTCTCAACAATACAAAAACTATGTTTTACTCTCTCTCATATATCCCTATCTTCTTTCTTTCACGCAAACACCATTTGGAGACATTCGAGTCACGGACAGCGAGAGCTCTTACACCTTTATGTTCTTATGTTACTTGTTACAATGCTAATATAGACTCTTGCTTGTTATGACTTGAATTGGATTATATGCCTTGATTACTTTACTTAAAAGTTCTTATATGGTTAATAGCATGTCACCATAGAAATTATGCTTGTTATCATTTACCTACTCGAGGACTAGCAGGAATTAAGCTTGGGGATGTTGATACGTCCAAAACGTATCTATAATTTCTGCTTGCTCTATGCCTCTTTTGTGTGATATTGCTATGATATTTATGCACTTCCATACACTTTTGATCATATTTGGACTAACCTATTAACTCAGTGCACCCCAGTGCCAGTTTCTGTTTTCTGCTGTTTTTCTATTTCAGGTTTTCCCATTACTTAAATTGCCAGAAAAATTCCGGGAAAAATATATAAAAAATCAGCGCTCCAGAAACTTCCACGCGCCAGAAGTAGGGCCAGAGGGGAGCCAGGGGCAGCCCAGGCGGCCTGCCCACGCGGCCCCCCTCCTGGCCGCGCCGGGGGGGGGGGG
>LR738715.1:712848640-712933659 GCA_902687465.1 Secale cereale | reverse complement strand
GGGGGGCGGGGCGCCTGGGCCCCCCTTACCTCCTCTGGTGACCCCCTTTGGCATATATTTACATCGCGTCCCGAAACCCTCGATTCCAGACCCCTTTTCTCCAGAAGCTATTCCGATCTCCGCCGCCATCCCCACCAAGTTTCGGGGGACCAGAATTCCTGTGCCGGCACCCTGCCTGGACGGGGAAGTGCCCCCGGATTCATCTCCATCGATGTTGCTTCCTCCCTCCATGATGCGGGAGTAGTTCCTCCTCGGGGCTGAGGTTTCTACCAGTAGCTATGTGGTCAATTCTCTCTCCCATGATGTGATCTTCGTTGTGATCATAGGCTATGTTAATCTAGGGTGATCCCATGATATTTCCCCTTCCTCTATGTATTGGATTGATGTACTCACTTGTCTTTATCTAGTATAATCTCCGAGACCAAGGTGACAGCGGTCTATTGGACATGGATTAGAATAATATTTTCATGAGTGATTTCCTCTTTTGTGTGTGGATTGAAGATTGAGAGTCTCTTGGTGCTTGTCTTTGACTATCCTTGAGATATGTTGTGGTGATTGTGGTACTCTCTTTGGATGGCCGAGGTGACATTGGGAAATCCATAGATTGAGAACTACGAACTTTGAGGTGTGCTTTCGTAGCCCTACATAATTATCGTCCTCTCTTGACCACAAAGGAATGACCTCCGGGTGTGTCTCCATTGCATGTTTTATGGGAAATATCAAGTGATTCGATTATGATAATGTTGTTGGGAGTTGCCACTAGTGAAAGTATGAAGCCTAGGCCTTGTTTCCACCATTGCAATACCATTTGTGCTCATGTTTACCACTTGTTTGCTTGCTGCACTTTTTATTACAGATTTATATTACTTTGTTTTGCCATCCATATCACTTGCCATTTAACATCTCTTCGCCGAACTAGTGCACCTATACATCTGACAAGTGTATTAGGTGTGTTGGGGACACAAGAGACTTCTTGTATCTTGATTGCAGGGTTGCTTGAAAGGGGTACGTTCAACCTCCACTTCCTTGAGTTCGATAAACCTTGGGTTACTCACTTAAGGGAAATTTGCTGCTGTCCTACAAACCTCTGCTCTTGGAGGCCCAACACTGTCTACAGGAATAGAAGCGTGTAGTAGACATCACCCACCTTGCGCCTTCTTGACTTCGTCCATCAGGGTTGGTTTGATTTCCTAATGATCCAGAAATCCAGGGGTGACCAATTCCAGACTGAAATGTTCGAACTCCTTAAACAAGGCTGGCTGCCTCTCTTGAATAATGGCATTCAAGGAGCAAGCCTTCCTGCTTAAGGCATCGGCCACCACGTTAGCCTTCCCGGGGTGATATTGAACACTAAGGTCATAGTCTTTGATGAGTTCCAACCATCTTCGCTGCCTCATGTTCAATTCCTTTTGGGTGAAAATGTACTTCAGACTTTTGTGGTCCGTGTATATCTCACATCGTTTCCCTAGGAGGTAATGCCGCCATGTCTTCAAGGCATGAACTACTGCTGCTAACTCAAGATCGTGAGTAGCGTAGTTCTCTTCATGAGGTCGTAGCTGCCTGGAGAGGTAAGGTATGACTCGGCCTTCTTGCATCAGAACGCTTCCCAATCCGGTTCGAGAGGCATCACAATATATCACGAACTCCTTGTGAATATCAGGTGTTGCCAGAACTAGGGCGGTGGTCAATCTCTTCTTGAGCTCTTGGAAGCTCTCTTCGCATTTTGGCGTCCACTCGAACTTCTTGTCCTTTTTGAGGAGCTGAGTCATCGGCCGGGCAATGCTAGAGAATCCTTCCATGAATTTGCGGTAATAGCCCGCAAGTCCGAGGAAGCTTCTGACTTCCTCGACGGTCGTTGGAGATTGCCATTGGGTCACAGTTTCGATCTTCGCGGGATCAACTGACAATCCTTCTTCGGTCAAGACATGACCCAAGAATCCAACTTTATGCAGCCAGAACTCACACTTGGTGAACTTGGCGTATAGTTGGTGTCCCGAAGCTTGTCTAGGACCATCCTCAAATGTTGCTCGTGCTCTTCCTCCGTCTTCGAGAAGACAGGAATGTCATCGATGAAGACAACAACAAACTTGTCCAAATATTCCATGAAGACTTTATTCATGAGATACATGAAGTAAGCTGGGGCATTGGTTAACCCAAAGGACATGATCGTGCACTCGTACAGGCCATATCTGGTCACGAATGCCGTCTTTGGAATATCTTGGGGTCTGATCTTCAGCTGGTTGTACCCAGATCTGAGATCGATCTTGGAGAACACCTTGGCTCCGCTGAGCTGATCAAACAGGTCTTCAATCTTGGGAAGTGGATACTTGTTTTTGATTGTAACTTCATTGAGGGAACGATAGTCAATGCATAAGCGGATGGTACCGTCCCTCTTTGCCACAAACAGAACGGGTGATCCCCAAGGGGAGGCACTTGGGTGGATAAATCCCTTCCTTAGCTGCTCTTCCAGCTGCTTCTTCAACTCGGCTAATTCTTCTGTCCCCATTCTATAAGGCTTCTTAAAGATGGGTCCTGCCCCGGGCACGAGCTCGATGATGAACTCAATGTCACGGTCAGGGGGCATTCCCGGTAGCTCATCCGGAAAAACATCAGGATACTCGCATACCACCGGTACTTGCTCTAGCCCAACTTCAGACAAACAGTTGACTTGAATGGCTTGAGCGGAAGAGGAGTTGGGAACAAACTTGACTTCGACTCCTTGGTCATTGGTCACAGTGACTGTCCGATTGGCACAGTCTAACAAGCCTTGGTGCTTGCTGAGCCAATTCATGCCTAGGATCACATCCAAGCCTTGTGATCTCAGGACGATGAGGTCTGCTAGGAAATCTACACCGTTAATGGTAATACTGACTCCCTTACAGCCTATCTTGGCTCTCATCTCTGCTCCGGGGGTTTGTACCACCATGGGGTTATTCAGGGGTGTAGGGGTCATGCCACTTTTTAATGCAAATCTTTGAGTGACAAATGAATGCGTGGCTCCAGAATCAAACAAGATAGTTGCAGGTGCTGAGTTGACGAGGAACGTACCCAGCACGACGTCCGAGTCTTCCTGGGCTTCTTCAGCAGTGACGTGATTCACATGCCCCTTCCCATGGTTAGGCGGGTTGCGAGGAGCTGGGTTCCTTGGTGGCATCCCGCGGCCTTGTCCTGGGTTCTGTGCATTGGGGCGCGGGGCATCAGGCTTCTTGTTGGGGCACACCCTTGAGATGTGTCCCGACTGACCACATCCAAAGCAAGTGACTTGGTTTGGATTGATGACCTTGTCGCCACCACTGTTATTGGGGTTGAAAGCTGGCCTTGGGTTGTGATACGTCCAAAACGTATCTATTATTTGTGCTTGCTCCATGCCTCTTTTGTGTGATATTGCTATGATATTTATGCACTTCCATACACTTTTGATCATATTTGGACTAACCTATTAACTCAGTGCACCCCAGTGCCAGTTTCTGTTTTCTGCAGTTTTTGTATTTCAGGTTTTCCCATTACGTAAATTGTCAGAAAAATCCAGGGAAAAATATATAAAAATCAGTGTTCCGGAACCTTCCGTGCGGCCAAAGTAGGGCCAGAGGGGGGCCACCAGGGCTCCAGGCGACCAGAGGGGGCGGCCCCCCTTCTGGCCGCGCCGCCAGGGCGCCTGGGCCCCCCCTGGCCTCTTCTGACGCCCCCCTTTGGCATATATTTACACCACGTCCCGAAACCCTCGAGGACGGAACCCTTTTTCACGATCTCATCTCTGTTCCACCGCCGCCGCGCTTCCAAGATCGGGAGCACCAGGAGAACTCTTCCCGGCACCCTGCCGGAGGGGAGGATCACCACCGGGAGCTTCTCCACCACCATGGACGCCTCCCGGATGAGTTGTGAGTAGTCTCCCTTGGACCATGGGTCCATGACCAGTAGCTATGTGATGTTCTCCTCCCCTCTTTGTTCTTCACTGATTAGACCTCGTGAGGCACCCTACATGATCGAGGCACATATGTAATCCTTATGCTGTTGCTATGATGAGTTTGCTGGGATCCGATGGATTATGAGATTATGTTCAGATTGTGTGTGAGTAATATATTTGATTCACCTCTTTTATATTTATGTTCTTGAGTAATTCTTGCATCTTCTCCGTTGCTGTTTATTGCTTTGGCCAAGTAGTAGGTAGTAACTCCAAGAGGGAACGTTATGCTTGCTTGTGGGTTCATGCCCCTCGATGACTAGCTTGAGTGACAGAAACATGAGTCTAGGGGATGTGCTGTTGCCACAAGGGGGAAAACAACGGTGCTTGTACTTGCGGGTGCAAGGATTGTTTACTTTACGCAAAGTTCTTTTAATGCAGTTGTCCATTGCTTTGAGTTTACACTATGGGTGGGACTCGCAACTTAATACCAGCGAGATGTTCTGGATAGATATCTCAAGGTGGATGATTAGTAGTAGATGCAGATGGATTTCGGTCTACTTGCCTTGGCGTACCGCCCATGCTTTTGACCCTCTACCTTTCTTTGCAGCATAGTTAGCATTGGTTTGCGCACATAATCCTGTCAATTGCCCAGCTGTAATTCGTTTACCTCGCTTAGCTGTTTTATCGTCTTTTGGGAGAGAGACATCACTAGTGAACATCATGGGACCCCGGTCCATATTACCATCACTGATCACATCCGCTATTTACCTTCTGTTCTTATTTACTATTTGCAGTCATACCTATCACTATTATCTCTTGCGTTTGATCCTTTGTAAACGACAAGGCCGGAGGGATTGACAACCTCTCTGTACTCGTTGGGAGCAAAGTTATTTGTATTTGTGTGCAGGTCCTGTTGATCGCTAAGTTGCGCCGCTAGCAGTTGACACCTTCTTGTTGACCATCGGAGTCTCAGGGGATTCGATCCTTGGTATCTTTCCCAAGGGAAAACTACCGCTACACTGCATCTCAAACCTTCCACTTGGGGTAACCAACGAGAGGCGAGAAGCCATCAAGCAAAGTTTTCTGGCGCCGTTGCAGGGGACTCCACTCTTCAAGAGAGGGGAGTTGCACGCTATCTTTTACCTTTGCTTTTTAGTCTTGTTAGTTTACCTTTCAGTTTTGCTTTAGTTCCCTTTAGCAAAAATCACAAAAATAGTTATCTCATTCTTTAGTTGTCATTATGTCTGGTCCTTTTGTCTTTGGTGAGGCAGAAGTTCTCACCTTTAAACAAAGAGGTGGGGAAAGTCTAAAAGATGCTTGGTATAGAATTAATGATTCTCAAAAAAGAGCCACCAAGAAGCAATCTACTACTATCCTGCTTAGAAATTTTTATGTTAGAATTACTTCTTGGAATAGGTTTATTCTAGATTCTGCTATCAATGGGAATTTCCTAGAGGCCCCAGTTTGGGAATCTCTTAGTATTATTGAAAATCTTGTTGGAAATCCCCCTCTTGTTAGCATTCAAGAGGACATCACCCTAGCTCACATTATGAAAAAACTTGAAAAGATAGAGCTAGAGATGCCAAACATTAATAAGATAAATGAGTTGGATCGTAAGATCCAAGGGAATTTGAATAGGCTTGATAGCTCCATGCATAAAATTCTCAAAACTTTGGAGACCATCAAATCCCATGACTTGGATTCTTCTAGGATAGACAAGATTGAGGAAATCTTTGATACTCTAGGAACTACTTTCTCCTCAATCAAAACCAAAAAGGTAGAAACTCCGGCAAAGAAGGAGCCTAAGTTCGTTTACATTCCAAAGGCTCCCCGCTCTAAAAGTAATCCATCTATTGCCAAAGGGGTTGAAACTGTGAAGACTTTGGAAGAAACACCTCTCTTTGATAAATTTATAAATGAATCTTCCCTTGACTTTTTCCTTTTGGTCTTCTCCCCAGAAGTTTCTCTATTAGGCCTTTATTTGAAAGTCCCCTTAAGACTAGTTGTACTATTGAAGAGCTTTTTGATGATCTTGATGATGGTTCAATTGATACAACTTGATATTTTTGCATTATGCCTAGCTTAAAGGCATAAAAGAAAGCGCTTTTGGGAGGCAGCCCACAATGAATACAATTTTATTTTGCTTTTGTTGTGTCTTGATGTTTGTTACTACAGTAGCATCATCATTGTATCTTTAGTTTTCAGCTTTGTGCCAAGTTTAGCCTCTGATTGCAAGAAAGTTCAAAAGTTGTGACGTGCTGTCCCAGAAGCAGATTCTGCCCTTGGACAAAAAAAATCGTATAAAATCACCAGATCATCTTTTTGGTCTGAAGTTTTTTGACAGCGTGCTCTATACAATTGGCTTTCGGGCGTCTGTTCTGAGTTTTTTGATTTGAGTTGTAAAAGTGCCCCGAAAAAATTATTTACTACCTGCTGGTCTGTTTTTCACAGATTCTGTCATGTTTTGCCTTTTCTTCGTTTTGCAAACCTTGAGCCTGCTTTTTCTTTGCAAAAACCTTTTGGAAATCTTGAGAAACAGTAGACCTTCAAGATTATCCTTATTTCCAGCAAGGAAAAATTATTTTATTATGGGTACTAACCTCGCTAATCAGATTATGATGAGTTATGTATGAAGGGAGTTTTCAAGTGTGCGAGGGAAGATGATAAAAAGATTCAGGAGTGTCAAACGCTCAAGCTTGGGGATGCCCCCGTGCACCCCCAAGAAATATTCAAGAAGACTCAAGCGTCTAAGCTTGGGGATGCCCCCATGCATCCCCTTCTCCATCAACAATTATCAGTTCGTCTTTCGTTCCACTATATTTTAATCACTTCATGCGTTATGTGCTATGCTTGGAGCGTCTTGCTTTTAGTTTCCTTTTTAGTTTTCTTTAGCTTTGCTTGCTGTTCATAACGAGTTGGAACCCATCTTTCTTTGTGTGGGAGAGAAACACGCTCCACTTCAACCTAGAACATAACATGGGATTTTCATGTTTATCTTTGCTGTGTATGTTCTTTGTCTTTCAATAGCTACTATCATGTTCAGCTCTTAGTTTTCATGCTTTACTTTTTAAAGAGCTTTTGTTTAGTTGGTCGCTGGAACTCTCTTGAGTTATCATGCTTATTTTGTTAAGAGAGTTGGCTTCTGTTGCACTGGTTGATATGTCTATGATAAAAATGCTATGTGCATAATGGTGCTTAGTAGTTCATGTTTTCTTATGGTTAGTCTCAAATAGCTGGGTTTTTTTTAATATGTTATTGAAGTACCAACAAGATTTGTTTGCCTATGATGTGGTATGGTTTAGTGATATCTTCCTTCAAGAATTTATTTTGATTGACTCGGCATATGCTCACGCATATTTAAGACTGTAAAGAAAGTCTATCAAGCCTTGATGATCTTTAATTTCTGAGTAGCGATATAACTTCCATGCCCTATTCAATGTTGCTTTGTCGCTCTGCATGATTATGACCGTCATTGCTCTCTTAGTTGGTCGCTCCCAGTCTTTTGCTAACCTTCGCCTGTACTAAGCGGACTGACGGCTTGTGCATCCAAAATCCTTTAAACCAGTTATGCCATATGAGTCCACCATACCTTCCTATACATGGTATTTACTTGCCATTCCTAATGAAGACTTTCGTGTACCATCTCGAAATTAATCAAAAGCATTTCTCTTTTGTGCCTCTGTTTTAGCTCATGAGGAAGTAGTAGTTAATTCATGATCTTTTTAAGTTGGACAAGCTTCACCCCGGGATTGCATGTCTAATGTGCAAACCCCTAAAACGAGAAGGAACTAGCAAAGAGTGCGCTCGGCTCATTAAAAAATATACAACAAACAAACCCTCCTTCACGCTTTGTTCATGAGAAATCAGAAAACTTTGGCAGTGATAAACAAAGGAGATTAAGAGGATGTGATCGTCCTCGTGCGGGAGCCGTTCCTCGAAACTTGTCTAGCTCGAGAAGTAATTGAGTTATCTGCTAGCATTCGTTGACGAAATATGCATCTCTAAAAGAATAATTTTTACTTCTGTTTTTAAAACTAAGAGCTCTGGTACATGTTTAGTTTTTGTTTCCGACCACGGGTTTTCAACCTTGCCATCAAAAGCCACGGTTCGAGAGTCTCCACCTTCTTTCTTTAAAGCACCAACTATTGAGAGCATGATTGTCATTCTGAGTGTAATGTGCATTGTCCCAAAGTACCATTGTCTTTTGCATGATTATGATATCGTTTATTCTGAAATCATTGTATCTAGTCGTCACTTAAACTTTGGAGGTGCCCCTGCATTTATGTTTTGCTTCACTAAAGGGGGCAAGCGAGATATCACTTTGTCATGTTTGCACACCATGCTCACTACAAATCTATTGAGTGTTTCAGTATCATATTGTAAAACTTTCAGTTCTTTGTGATATTCTCATGAGGCAACTTAATTACTACAGATTCATTGTCTCAGTAAGCATTTGTCATGTGACTGTGAAAAGTTCTTATATGGTTGGTAGCATGTCACCACAAAAATTATGCTTGTTATCATTTACCTACTCGAGGACGAGCAGGAATTAAGCTTGGGGATGTTGATACGTCCAAAACGTATCTATAATTTCTGCTTGCTCCATGCCTCTTTTGTGTGATATTGCTATGATATTTATGCACGTAAATTGCCAGAAAAATCCCGGGAAAAATATATAAAAATCAGCGTTCCGGAAGCTTCCATGCGGCCAAAGTAGGGCCAGAGGGGGGCCACCAGGGCTCCAGGCGACCAGAGGGGGCGGCCCCCCTCCTGGCCGCGCTGCCAGGGCGCCTGGGCCCCCCTGGCCTCTTCTAACGCCCCCTTTGGCATATATTTACACCGCGTCCCAAAACCCTCGAGGACGGAACCCTTTTTCGCGATCTCATCTCTGTTCCGCCGCCGCCGCTCTTCCAAGATCGGGAGCACCAGGAGAACTCTTCCCGGCACCCTGCCAGAGGGGAGGATCACCACCGGGAGCTTCTCCACCACCATGGACGCCTCCCGGATGAGTTGTGAGTAGTCTCCCTTGGACCATGGGTCCATGACCAGTAGCTATGTGATGTTCTCCTCCCCTCTTTGTTCTTCTCCGATTAGACCTCGTGAGTTGCCCTACATGATCGATGCACATATGTAATCCTTATGTTGTTGCTATGATGAGTTTGCTGGGATCCGATGGATTATGAGATTATGTTCAGATTGTGTGTGAGTAATATATTTGATTCACCTCTTTTATATTTATGTTCTTGAGTAATTCTTGCATGTTCTCCGTTGCTGTTTATTGCTTTGGCCAAGTAGTAGGTAGTAACTCCAAGAGGGAACGTTATGCTTGATTGTGGGTTCATGCCCCTCGATGACTAGCTTGAGTGACAGAAACATGAGTCTAGGGGATGTGCTGTTGCCACAAGGGGGAAAACAACGGTGCTTGTACTTGTGGGTGCAAGGATTGTTTACTTTACGCAAAGTTCTTTTAATGCAGTTATCTGTTGCTTTGAGTTTACACTATGGGTGGGACTCGCAACTTAATACCAGCGAGATGTTCTGGATAGATATCTCAAGGTGGATGATTAGTAGTAGATGCAGATGGATTTCGGTCTACTTGCCTTGGCGTACCGCCCATGCTTTTGAGCCTCTACCTTTCTTTGCAGCATAGTTAGCATTGGTTTGCGCACATAATTCTGTCAATTGCCCAGCTGTAATTCGTTTACCTTGCTTAGTTGTTTTATCGTCTTTTGGGAGAGAGACATCACTAGTGAACATCATGGGACCCCGGTCCATATTACCATCACTGATCACATCCGCTATTTACCTTCTGTTCTTATTTACTATTTGCAGTCATAGCTATCACTATTATCTCTTGCGTTTGATCCTTTGTAAATGACAAGGCCGGAGGGATTGACAACCTCTCTGTACTCATTGGGAGCAAAGTTATTTGTATTTGTGTGCAGGTCCTGTCGATCGCTAAGTTGCGCCGCTAGCAGTTGACACCTTCTTGTTGACCCTCGGAGTCTCAGGGGATTCGATCCTTGGTATCTTTGCCAAGGGAAAACTACCGCTACATTGCATCTCAAACCTTCCACTTGGGGTAACCAACGAGGGGCGAGAAGCCATCAGGTTGGCATACTGCTGAGGCTGATAGTTGGTGCGAGGTGCAGGAGCTCTTGGTTGCTGATAGGTTGGCTTGGCCGGGGCTAACTGCCACGGACGAGGCTTCTGGTTGCTGGAACTTCCCTTGCTGACCATCTTGCGCTTGCGAGTGTCTTCCAAAGCACGCCGCTTGTCTTCAAGCATGAGTGCTTTGTTCACCAGGTCAGGGAAGGTTGGGCAATCGCACACGACAAGCGAGTATTGCAGGGTCTGATTGAGGCCTTCCATGAAGCGCTCCCTTTTTGCAGCATCAGTGCTGACATCTTCAGGGGCATACCTTGACAGAACACTGAACTTCTGCATGTACTCCTTGACAGTGCCACTTCCTTGCTTCAGGGCTCGGAACTCACGCTTTTTAATAGCCATGATTCCGGAAGGAATGTGGGCTTTGCAGAATTCTGCCTTGAAGTTGTCCCAAGTGATGTCTTGTCCAGCATGCATGACCTTGAATCCATCCCACCAAGCTCTAGCAGTCCCCCCGAGGCAGTGGGCTGCATAAGCCACTTTCTCGCGGTCTTCAATGCATCCGACTAGTTCCAGCAAGTCCTCAATGGTGCGGACCCAGTCGTCTGCATCCAGGGGTTCAACAGTCTCGATGAAAGTTGGCGGTGCATGCTTCTTGAACTCTGCCAACGTGGAACATCCATTGCCATTCCCCATCGGATGGCGGTTGTTGGTGACAGCTTGAGCAATCAACTGAAGGGCTGCAGTGTTGGCTTGGCGTTCCTCTCGGAAAGCTTGGAGAAGCTGACCCATGTCCATGTTCGGAGGAGGTGGTGGTGGAGCTTGGTCGTTGGTTTGGTCGTGGCCTGCCTCTGACTGAGCGGATGCTCCGGCTTCTGGCTGCTGGGTAGAGGTACCAGTACGAGTTACAACAGGCATCCTGTTGGAGCGGTAAAAGGTCTCATGACTTGGAAGAGGAAAAGCAAGATAGATGGGTGCCTAGTAAGGGGGTGGGTGTGACACTAATCAAATCATGCAAGGGCCGAAAGGCCAAACACATTCATTAAAATCAAAATGGGTGATGCAGTCATTTACATATTCCCGAAGGAAGAATACGACATACATCCAAACACAACAAAAGCAACACTAGATGGTTTCATATGAACCATACAAGGACTCGACTGCGCATAGGGGTTACACGACCTATCCTACCGTAGAGGTCACGAACTGGCATATCCGAGTAGCGAATAATGCCTAAGCGGCGGAATGCTCGGTCGTGTATTCTGGCTCTTCTGGGTCTTCCTCCTTGTCTTCATCTGTCTGGGCCCCCTTGTCACTTGAGGGCGTGGGGGAGTGGAGGAGTTGGATACGACGGTGCTTTGTCAGTGGTGCAGGGAAAAGCTTGCGATATTCCCTTGCCATCATCCGGCGTCGCCGAGGTGGTTCTTCATTCTTGGAAGATACATCTACGGAGGGCCTTCTGCCTCGGTATGCGATAGCAGACTGTCCGGAAGGCGCTCCTTCTTTCTTGATCCTATTTGTCCTATTTGTCTTCTCTTGAGATCGACGAAGAAGTGCTTTGGTCTTGTGAAGTTCTTCTCGGAGCTTCATCAATTCCGAGGCCAAGTCTTGTGCCAAGCTGTCGGCACATAGACTGAAGTAGGTCTGGAACCGAAGCGAGAGTCCTTCCTTCAGTGGAGGGGCTAGTGCGCTGCTTTCATCTTCACCTTCCTTCCGGTAAGGCAAGAAGCGGGTTGTCATCTTGGCTGCCATCTCCGGAAGAAGCTCACGGAGACGGGTTAGTGCCTTGAGTGCAGCAACCTCGACAGCGAGAGGTAGTGTTGCCATTTGGGGTCCCTCGAAGAACCAACTTGTGGGAGGATCGTTCGCCTTCACGATCACTTCCACATGGTACTCCACCTCAGTGTCGCTAACCCAATGCTCAAGGTAGGTGAGGATGGGTGCTCGGTGGAACTGGCACTCCCGGAGGCTATCCTCGAGAAGCAAGGGAAACCCAGTGGTCAGGTGCTCTTCAGGTACAGCGGCCATCTACAAAGGTTGAATAGGAGAGGTTAATAAGCTGATGATATCTCAGGTTTAGAAAAGAAGAGAGGTTCAGAAGGTTTTCGAAAAAAGGGGTCTCATCTAACTAACGCCCATGCTAACTAAGGCTTCCTACAGTCAGGATGGCTCCGATACCAGCTCTGTAGGGACCCCGACTTAGAAGTCGAGATCACCGAATGCACTTGTACAGTGATCCCAGAGATCAATGCTCACTGAACACATAGAAGCTGAATAACAAGAGTCTTACATCCAAACATACCGTCTTACACAAATTAAGGCCATTATGGCCAAGTCTTACATAGATAAAGCCTCAAGGGCTGAATAGCAAATAACTCAAATAGCGGACGTCCTCGATGATAGGTAGAACCCATGCCATCTGCCTTAACCCTACAGGCATTCTGACTGGGATAGATTCCTAGTTCGCATGTTCGTCTCCATAAAACTCTTCTTCATATTCATGTTCCTCCATGCCTGGCCAATTAAATAACCAGTGGCAAGCCAATGAGTACTTTGAATGTACTCGCAAGCAACCCATGATTTGGTTCAAAGTAACAATGCAATTGAACAACAATGAGCAATCTAGCTACGAGCTAGAATAAATATTCTAGCATCAAGTATATGCATCAATGAACTCACGTAACCTCGAAGACAGGTTACCGATATCAACATGAATATGATTCAGCTCAACGAGTCAAGTCACCACCTTGACTCAACATACACACACACAAGGTTTCGCAAACATTGGACGTAGCCCAAGAGCGGTTACCCAACTGTCCTTGACCGTGGACACGGCTATTCGAATAGTTTTACCCTCTGCAGAGGTTGCGCACTTTACCCACAAGATACGGGAAGCTTTCATGTCACCCACGATCCCGCAGTACCTCAAGTACTCAGGGGAAGCACCCGGTCATTATATTTCCTTAGACGACACTAACATAGAGTCCACTCGTTGGTACACGGGCCTCGAGTACAAACAATAGATCACGGGACTTGCCCTAATTTCAATGTCACGCGTAGCCGAAGGGACCAACGGTGTGTCTGGTGCCCTGTAAAAACAGTCATGGTCGTCTATCCAAGCACGACCCCGTCCCGGGAAAGACCTCAAGTCTTCCCGTCACTAGTAATGCGGGCACCATGCTAGTATCGGCCTAAGTAATCAATAAAGCCCCGTCCCATAAGGGGTAGAGTGGTTGCACATGTATGGTTGGAATAACGGTCGCAACTTAAACCAATCCATTTGAAAAACATCACACACACTTGTCTTGGTACACCACTTCGTCATCAAGTGGTTACCCATCTCACCATCTCCCTCGGGCATAAATGGCACCCGACGGGGTTTTCGAAAAGAATGCAACCACGAAGGTATCATGGCACACATGCATCTCTGAGCATCACTACTAATCATATGCATGACATCTAGCACATAGCAAGATCATGAGTAAGCATGCATCATGTGGTGGTTCTTAACTAGGTCACCACCGTAACTCTTATCATCATGCATTCGAAAACAAACGGGTTCCGAAGAACACAAGTGTATCATGGTCAAAGGGCTGCTTGCCTGGATTGGCTTGGTCTTCAAAGTCTTCAAATCCTTCTCCACCTTCTTCCTCAGCAACCTCGTCAAATACGGTATCTAATCGTCGCAAAATAACAACGGGAAAATAAGACCACAATAAAAACAGAAAAATCAAAGTGCTCAGAAAAATGTCAACTTATTTTTGTTAAATACTAGAGGGAAAACTAAGATGGCAAAAATTCTTAGTTAGAGTTTTGGAGTTGCAGATTGAGATCTAAGGATTTTTGAACAGAAGTTTTAATGTTCAAATATGAATTTAATTTTGAACAGAACAGAAAAAGTTCATGGATATGTGTGAAAGTGACACCATTAAATAGGTTGGAATTTTACAAGATTTTAGGAGTTGGAATTAATTGATTTGGACAAATATTTATTTCTGTGAAATTATTTGAAATAGTCACAGAAAAAGAAAAAGAGAAAAGGTCCTGTGCCACTGGGCCAGAACGGCCACAGTGCACGGCCCAGGGCGAATAGCCCACCGCTCGGGCGCCAGCGCGCGCGCGTCAGGGTTTTCTAACCTGACGGGCGGGGCCCGATGGTCAGTGGCTGCGAGGGGAGAGAGAGAGAGCGGTGAGGATGACAGGCGGGGCCCGCCTGTCATCTTCAACCTCACGGCCAAAGCGACGGCGAGCTCACCGGCGGCGATTCCGGGCACATCGGGGCAAACGGAGGGTAGGAACGGGCTCGGCAAGGATTCGCCGTTCCAGTGGTGGTGGTGCGGCTCGCCGGAGAGGCCTGGTTCGCCGGCGGCGAGGACACACGGCGGAGGAACGTCGGGAAGATCCTGGCTGGCTCGCTCCGGGCTGCAATAGGAGTGGAGGAAGGAGGGGAACGAGTCAGTGAGGTCTGCTGGCTCCAGATCGAGCGAGAGTTGGGGCGGAGAGGGGCTGTACCGCGAGATCTCCGGTCGCCCGACGCGGCGGAGCTCTGGTCGATCCCGAGCACTGAGGCCCTCTGAGGGCGAATGGGTGGTGCTGGAGTGCTACTGGGAGTGTGGGGAGGCTGTTGGTGAAGAGAGGAGGGGCTAGGGGGGCCTATTTATAGGGGAACGGCGAGGTCCCGTGGACCTATGCGCCTGCGAGCTTCTGCTCGACGCCACAGTGCACGGGAGGCGATGGGATTGCGACTGGGGTGTTGCTGGACGAATTCCAGGGCGGAGGGAAGGAAGAGGGGGAGCGAGGGATGCTCCAGAGGGCGCGCGCATGTGAGGCCGACGAGTGGAGCTTGCGGGCGGCCGGCGCGCGTGCGAGGGCGGTCACTGGAGGGAGGAGAAGGAGGGGGACAGCGCCGGAGGGAGTCGCAGACGTCGAGGCGCATCGGTAGGCGCAAGGGGGGAGCACGAGGTGGTCGGAGGCGAGCGATTGGGCGAAGCTACAGTGCGGGTGCGCACTGTAGCGCGCTCTGGAGCGTGCTTATCGCATGCCATGGCATGCCATTGGCTCTCTGGGCGTGTATGTTGGGGAACGTAGCATAATTCAAAAAATTTCTACGTCTTCACCAAGATCCAACTATGGAGACATCTAGCAACGAGTAACTGAGAGTGCATCTACATACCGTTATGAAGATTGCGTGCGGAAGCTTTCAACAAAGCAAGGATGAAGTAGTCGTACTCTTCACGTTCTTCGTCACCGATGATCTAGCGCCGAACGGACGGCACCTCTGCGTTCAACACACGTACGGTGCAGCAACGTCACCTCCTTCTTGATCCAGCAAGGGGGGAGGAGAAGTCGTCAGAGATCCGGCAGCACGACGGCGTGATGACGGATGCAGTGGAAATCGCAGCAGGGCTACGCCGGGCGCCCTGCGAAGGAGTTGGGAGGTGTGACGGGAGGGGGAGAGGCGCCAGGGCTTGGGGTGCGGCTGCCCTCTCCCCCCCCCCCCACATATATATAGGGGGCCAGGGGGGGCGCCAGCCCCCTGCAGATCCAATCTGCAAGGGGGGGCGGCGGCCAGGGAGGAGTCCCCCTCCCCCAAGGCAAGTGGTGGCCCCCCCTCCCCTTAGGGTTTATCCCTAGGCGCAGGGGAGGTGGGCCTCCCTTGGTGGTGCGCCAGCCCTGAGGGCTGGACACATCCCCTCGCGGCCTAGGGGCCCCACCTGGAGGGGTGGCCCCACCCGGTGGACCCCCGGGGCCCCTCCGGTGGTCCCGGGACGCTCCCGGTGACCCCCGGAGATCACTCGTTGGCCGAAACTGGACTTCCCATATATCAATCTTTACCTCCGGACCATTCCGGAACTCCTCGTGACGTCCGGGATCTCATCCGGGATTCCGAACAACTTTCGGGTTTCCACGTGCATTAATCTCTACGACCCTAGCGTTACCGAACCTTAAGTGTGTAGACCCTACGGGTTCGGGAGACACGTAGACATGACCGAGACCACTCTCCGGTCAATAACCAACAGCGGGATCTGGATACCCATGTTGGTTCCCACATGTTCCTCGATGATCTTCATCGGATGAACCACTGTGTCAAGGATTCACTCAATCCCGTATGTTATTCCCTTTGTCCATCGGTACGGTACTTGCCCGAGATTCGATCGTCGGTATTCCCAATACCTTGTTCAATCTCGTTATGGCAAGTCTCTTTACTCGATCCGTAATCCATCATCCCGTGACTAACTACTTAGTCACACTGAGCTCATTATGATGATGTCTTACCGAGTGGGCCCAGAGGTACCTCTCCGTCATACGGAGTGACAACATCCCAGTCTCGGTTCGTACCAACTCAACAGACACTTTCGGAGATGCCCGATGCGTACCTTTATAGCCACCCAGTTACGTTGTGACGGTTGGCACACCCAAAGCACTCCTACGATATCCGGGAGTTGTACAACCTCATGGTCTAAGGAATAAATACTTGACACCGAAAAGCTTATGCATTACGAACTATACGATCTCGTGTTATGCTCAAGTTTGGGTCTTGTCCATCACATCATTCTCCTAATGATGTGATCCCGTTATCAACGACATCTCATGTCCATGGTCAGGAAACCGTGACCATCTGTTGATCAACGAGCTGGCTACTAGAGGCCTACCAGGGACTCATTATGATCTATGTATTCACACATGTATCGCTGTTTCCGTACAATACAATTCAAGCATGAATAACAGACAATTATCATGAACAAGGAGATATAATAATAATACTTTTATTATTGCCTCTAGGGCATATCTCCAACAGTCTCCCACTTGCACTAGAGTCAATAATCTAGTTACATTGTGATGAATCGAACACCCATAGAGTTCTGGTGTTGATCATGTTTTGCCCGTGAAAGAGGTTTAGTCAACGGGTCTGCGACATTCAGATCCGTATGCACTTTACAAATATCTATATCTCCATCCTGAACATAATTCCGGATGGAGTTGAAACGGCGTTTGATGTGCTTGGTCTTCTTGTGAAACCTGGGCTCCTTGGTAATGGCAATAGCACCAGTGTTGTCACAGAAGAGAGTCATCGGGCTTGACGCGCTTGGAATGACTCCTAGGTCGGTGATGAACTCCTTCATCCAGACTCCTTCCTGCGCTGCTTCAGAAGCAGCTATGTACTCCGCTTCACATGTAGATGCTGCCACCACGCTTTGCTTGCAACTGCACCAGCTGACTGCCCCTCCATTCAAAATATACACGTATCCGGTTTGTGACTTAGAGTCATCCAGATCTGTGTCGAAGCTAGCATCGACGTAACCCTTTACGACGAGCTCTTCGTCACCTCCATAAACGAGAAACATATCCTTAGTCCTTTTCAGGTACTTCAGGATGTTCTTGACCGCTGTCCAGTGTTCCGTACCGGGATCACTTTGGTACCTCCCTACCAAACTTATGGCAAGGTTCACATCAGGTCTGGTACACAGCATGTCATACATGATAGAACTTATTGCCGAGGCATAGGGAATGACACTCATCTTTTCTCTATCTTCTGCCGTGGTCGGCGACTGAGTCTTACTCAATCTCATACCTTGCAAAACAGGCAAGAATCCTTTCTTTGACTGATCCATATTGAACTTCTTCAATATTTTGTCAAGGTATGTACTTTGTGAAAGACCAATGAGGCGTCTCGATCTATCTCTATAGATTTTGATGCCTAATATATAAGCAGCTTCTCCAAGGTCCTTCATTGAAAAACTTTTATTCAAGTAGGCCTTTACATTTTCCAAGAATTCTATATCATTTCCCATCAGCAATATGTCATCCACATATAATATGAGAAATGCCACAGAGCTCCCACTCACTTTCTTGTAAATACAGGCTTCTCCATAAGTCTGTATAAATCCAAACGCTTTGATCACCTCATCAAAGCGAATATTCCAACTCCGAGATGCTTGCACCAGCCCGTAAATCGAGCGCTGGAGCTTGCATACCTTGTTAGCGTTCTCTGGATCGACAAAACCTTCCGGTTGCATCATATACAACTCTTCCTTGAGGAAGCCGTTTAAGGAATGCTGTTTTGACGTCCATTTGCCATATCTCATAATCATAGAATGCGGCAATAGCTAACATGATTCTGACTGACTTCAGCATTGCTACGGGAGAGAAAGTCTCGTCGTAGTCAATCCCTTGAACTTGTCGATAACCCTTAGCGACAAGCCGAGCCTTATAGATGGTCACATTACCATCCGCGTCTGTCTTCTTCTTAAATATCCATTTGTTTTCTATGGCGTGCCTATCATCAGGCAAGTCCACCAAAGTACATACTTTGTTTTCATACATGGATTCAATCTCGGATTTCATGGCTCCAAGCCATTTATTGGAATCTGGGCCCGCCATCGCTTCTTCATAGTTCGAAGGTTCACCGTTGTCTAACAACATGATTTCTAGGACAGGGTTGCCGTACCACTCTGGTGCGGAACGTGCCCTTGTGGACCTTCGAAGTTCGGTAGTAACTTGATCTATTTCTTCATGATCATTATCATCAACTTCCTCCCTTGTCGGTGCAGGCACCTCAGGAACAGTTTCCTGCGCTGCGCTACTTTCCGGTCCAGGAGGGGTGACTGTCACCTCATCAAGTTCTACTTTCCTCCCACTCACTTCTTTCGAGAGAAACTCTTTCTCCAGAAAGTATCCATTCTTGGCAACAAAGACTTTGCCTTCGGATCTGTGGTAGAAGGTGTACCCAAAAGTTTCCTTTGGGTATCCTATGAAGACGCATTTTTCCGATTTGGTTCGAGCTTTTCAGGTTGAAGTTTCTTGACATAAGCATCGCAACCCCAAACTTTCAGAAACGACAGCTTCGGTTTCTTGCCAAACCAAAGTTCATACGGAGTCGTCTCAACGGATTTTGACGGAGCCCTATTTAAAGTGAATGCGGCAGTCTCTAAAGCATAACCCCAAAAAGATAGCGGTAAATCGGTAAGGGACATCATAGATCGCACCATGTCCAACAGAGTACGATTTCAACGTTCGGACACACCGTTACGTTGAGGTGTTCCGGGCGGTGTCAATTGTGAAACAATTCCACAGCTCCTAAGGTGTGTGCCAAATTCATTACTTAAATACTCACCCCCACGATCCGATCGCAAGAACTTTATTTTTCTGTCACGTTGATTCTCAACCTCATTCTGAAATTCCTTGAACTTTTCAAAGGTCTCAGACTTGTGTTTCATCAAATAGATATACCCGTATCTACTCAAGTCATCCGTGAGGGTGAGAACATAACGGTAGCCTCCGCGAGCCTCAACACTCATTGGACCGCACACATCGGTATGTATGATTTCCAACAAGTTGGTTGCTCGCTCCATTGTTCCGGAGAACGGAGTCTTGGTCATCTTGCCCAAGAGGCATGGTTCGCACGTGTCAAATGATTCATAATCAAGAGACTCTAGAAGTCCATCCGAATGGAGCTTCTTCATGCGTTTGACACCAATATGACCAAGGCGGTAATGCCACAAGTATGTGGGACTACCATTATCAACTTTACATATTTTGGCATCTACACTATGAATATGTGTATCACTACGTTCGAGATTCATCAAAAATAAACCATTGACCAGCGGGGCATGACCATAAAACATATCTCTCAAATAAATAGAACAACCATTATTCTCCGATTTGAAAGAATATCCATCTCGCATAAGACGAGATCCAGAAACAATGTTCATGCTCAAAGCTGGTACTAAATAACAATTATTCATGTTTAAAACTAATCCCGAGGGTAGATGTAGAGGCAGCGTGCCGACGGCGATCACATCGACCTTGGAACCATTCCCGACGCGCATCGTCACCTCATCCTTCGCCAGTCTCCGTTTATTCCGCAGCTCCTGTTTTGAGTTACAAATGTGAGCAACTGCACCGGTATCGAATACCCAGGAGCTACTACGAGTGCTGGTAAGGTACACATCAATAACATGTATATCATATATACCTTTGACGTTGCCGGCCTTCTTGTCTGCTAAGTATTTGGGACAGTTCCGCTTCCAGTGACCCGTTCCCTTGCAATAAAAGCACTCAGTCTCTGGCTTGGGTCCATACTTTGGCTTCTTCCCGGCAACAGGCTTGCCAGGCGCGGCAACTTGCTTGTCGTCCTTCTTGAAGTTCTTCTTACCCTTGCCTTTCTTGAACTTAGTGGTTTTATTGACCATCAACACTTGATGTTCTTTCTTGATGTCAACCTCCGCTGATTTCAGCATCGAATACACCTCGGGAATGGACTTCTCCATCCCCTGCATATTGAAGTTCAGCACGAAGCTCTTGAAGCTTGGTGGGAGCGACTGGAGGATTCTGTCAACGACCACTTCATCTGGGAGATTCATTCCCAGCTGAGACAAGCGATTGTGCAATCCTGAAATCTTGAGGATGTGCTCACTGACAGAACTGTTCTCCTCCATCTTACAGCTGTAGAATGCGTCAGAGACATCATATCTCTCGACTCGGGCATGAGCTTGGAAAACCATTTTCAGCTCTTCGAACATCTCATATGCTCCATGGTGCTCAAAACGCTTTTGGAGCCCCGATTCTAAACTGTAAAGCATGCCGCACTGAACCAGGGAGTAATCATCACAACGCGACTGCCAAGCGTTCATAACGTCTTGGGTCGCCGGGAGAACGGGAGCATCACCTAGCGGTGCTTCTAGGACATAGGTTCTCTTGGCAGCTATGAGGATAATCCTCAGGTTACGGACCCAATCCGTATAGTTGCTACCATCGTCTTTCAGCTTGGTTTTCTCTAGGAACGCGTTGAAGTTGAGGGAAACTGGAGCGTGGGCCATTTGATCTACAAGAGATATTGTAAAGAATTTAGACTAAGTTCATGATAATTAAGTTCATCTTAATCAAATTTTAATGAACTCCCACTCAGAATGACATCTCTCTAGTCATCTTAGGTGATACACGATCCGAATTGAGTAGTCCGTGTCCGATCATCACGTGAGACGGACTAGTCAAAAACGGTGAATATCTTCATGTTGATCGTATCTTCTATACGACTCGTGTTCGACCTTTCGGTCTTCCGTGTTCCGAGGCCATGTCTGTACATGCTAGGCTCGTCAAGTGAACCCTAAGTGTATTGCGTGTGTAAATCTGTCTTACACCCGTTGTATGTGAACGTTAGAACCTATCACACCCGATCATCACGTGGTGCTTCGGAGCAACGAACTTTAGCAACGGTGCACAGTTAGGGGAAACACATTACTTGAAATTTTAGTGAGAGATCATCTTATTTACTACCGTCGTTCTAAGTAAACAAGATGCAAAAACATGATAAACATCACATGCAATCAATTATAGTGACATGATATGGCCAATATCATCTTGCTCCTTGCATCTCCATCTTCGGGGCACCATGATCATCTTGTCACCGGCTCGACACCATGATCTTCATCATCATGATCTCCATCATCGTGTCTTGAAGAAGTCGTCACGCCAACTATTACTTCTACTACTATAGCTAACGTATAGCAATGAAGTAAAGTAATTACATGGCGTTATTCAGTGACACGCAGGTCATACAATAATTAAGACAACTCCTATGGCTCCTGCCGGTTGTCAAGTTCATCGACATGCAAGTCGTGATTCCGTATTAAAAAAACATGATCAATCTCATACATCACATATATCATTCATCACATCTTCGTCTTGGCCATACCACGTCACAAAACACATGCTGCAAAAACAAGTTAGACGTCCTCTAATTGTTGTTGCAAGTTTTACGTGGCTTCTATAGGATTTCTAGCAAGAACGTTTCTTACCTACGCCAAAACCACAACGTGATTTTTCAACTTCTATTTACCCTTCATAAGGACCGTTTTCATCGAATCCGATCCGACTAAAGTAGGAGAGACAGACACCCGCCAGCCACCTTATGCATCTAGTGCATGTCTGTCGGTGGAACCAGTCTCACGTAAGCGTACGTGTAAGGTCGGTCCGGGCCGCTTCATCCCACAATACCGCCGAATCAAGATTGACTAGTAACGGTAAGAAAGTTGAACAAGATCATACGCCCACAACTGCTTTGTGTTCTACTCGTGCCAAGATGCTACGCATAAAACCTAGGCTCTGATACCACTGTTGGGGAACGTAGCATAATTCAAAAAATTTCTACGTCTTCACCAAGATCCAACTATGGAGACATCTAGCAACGAGTAACTGAGAGTGCATCTACATACCGTTATGAAGATTGCGTGCGGAAGCTTTCAACGAAGCAAGGATGAAGTAGTCGTACTCTTCACGTTCTTCGTCACCGATGATCTAGCGCCGAACGGACGGCACCTCCGCGTTCAACACACGTACGGTGCAGCAACGTCACCTCCTTCTTGATCCAGCAAGGGGGGAGGAGAAGTCGTCAGAGATCCGGCAGCACGACGGCGTGATGACGGATGCAGTGGAAATCGCAGCAGGGCTACGCCGGGCGCCCTGCGAAGGAGTTGGGAGGTGTGACGGGAGGGGGAGAGGCGCCAGGGCTTGGGGTGCGGCTGCCCTCTCCCCCCCCCCCACATATATATAGGGGGCCAGGGGGGCGCCAGCCCCCTGCAGATCCAATCTGCAAGGGGGGCGGCGGCCAGGGAGGAGTCCCCCTCCCCCAAGGCAAGTGGTGGCCCCCCCTCCCCTTAGGGTTTATCCCTAGGCGCAGGGGAGGTGGGCCTCCCTTGGTGGTGTGCCAGCCCTGAGGGCTGGACACATCCCCTCGCGGCCTAGGGGCCCCACCTGGAGGGGTGGCCCCACCCGGTGGACCCCCGGGGCCCCTCCGGTGGTCCCAGGACGCTCCCGGTGACCCCCGGAGATCACCCGTTGGCCGAAACTGGACTTCCCATATATCAATCTTTACCTCTGGACCATTCCAGAACTCCTCGTGACGTCCGGGATATCATCCGGGATTCCGAACAACTTTCGGGTTTCCACGTGCATTAATCTCTACGACCCTAGCGTTACCGAACCTTAAGTGTGTAGACCCTACGGGTTCGGAAGACACGTAGACATGACCGAGACCACTCTCCGGTCAATAACCAACAGCGGGATCTGAATACCCATGTTGGTTCCCACGTGTTCCTCGATGATCTTCATCGGATGAACCACTGTGTCAAGGATTCACTCAATCCCGTATGTTATTCCCTTTGTCCATCGGTACGGTACTTGCCCGAGATTCGATCGTCGGTATTCCCAATACCTTGTTCAATCTCGTTATGGCAAGTCTCTTTACTCGATCCGTAATCCATCTTCCCGTGACTAACTACTTAGTCACACTGAGCTCATTATGATGATGTCTTATCGAGTGGGCCCAGAGGTACCTCTCCGTCATACGGAGTGACAACATCCCAGTCTCGGTTCGTACCAACTCAACAGACACTTTCGGAGATGCCCGATGCGTACCTTTATAGCCACCCAGTTACGTTGTGACGGTTGGCAAACCCAAAGCACTCCTACGGTATCCGGGAGTTGTACAACCTCATGGTCTAAGGAATAAATACTTGACACCGAAAAGCTTATGCATTACGAACTATACGATCTCGTGTTATGCTCAAATTTGGGTCTTGTCCATCACATCATTCTCCTAATGACGTGATCCCGTTATCAACGACATCTCATGTCCATGGTCAGGAAACCGTGACCATCTGTTGATCAACGAGCTGGCTACTAGAGGCCTACCAGGGACTCATTATGATCTATGTATTCACACATGTATCGCTGTTTCCGTACAATACAATTCAAGCATGAATAACTGACAATTATCATGAACAAGGAGATATAATAATAATACTTTTATTATTGCCTCTAGGGCATAACTCCAACAGTGTCCGCCGTGTCTGGGGGGTCCAGCACGAAGTAATCAACCCAGCTATGGCTTTGGATGCTCTGGATGATCAGTAAGAGAGGAGTGAAGCTGGTAAATGGGTAGAAATGGGCTGTCCAGCAAGGTGAATTGGGGTTTTCACCCCACAATCATGGAGCTGTGGACATGGGGGAGTTACTGGAGGTAGAATGTAACTAGATGAAGTTGTGGTAAAAAGTTGAGGCAAAAGTAAATAGTAAAAGAGGCCAAGATGATGGTTCTGGTAAAATGGCAGAAGGTGTTTGATCAAGTTTTGGACAAGCAAATGATCTCCACTAGCCATGGCACTTAACAGGATTGAATGCCATATGGAAATAGGGTGTTTCACCAAATTTGGGCTTATTTGAAGAAACTAGCCAATGTAACTTTGGTGAACCCTAGAAAACAACAAAAATGGCTTCATCTTGTTTAAGTCAGGCTAATCATATCCTGTCGGTGTACTAAGGTAGGGGTACCTCAGTACCCCAACTTGTGCACGGGCAGTTGCAGCTTCCCGCGGCAGGGTTTACCGCGTGCTCGCCGGAGACCTTCCTGCTCCATATCAAACCATTCAAAAACAAAGTATACAAGACAGAAGATCGAGACCCCGGCAAGCTCCGTTCTAGGCTCAAGGTTACCTCACTCATGCAAGGCCCTGGCAAGAGGAGCTTGCCAGGAAGACTAGAAGATTACATCATAGAAGACACGCCTCGGCGCTATATGCGTCCCGGCGAGGGTCCGGGGAGCGGCAAGCTCCCGGGCCCGGCAAGATCAAGACCCCAGCAAGGTGCTTGCCGGGAGAGTTGTGCTGTGTGCCCGCGCTCCAGCTCATCGGCCCACGCGTCGCCCTGGGGCCATCACAGGGACGCGTGGCGGATGGCTGTGCAGCCTGGGGGACACGGTGGCACTCCACGGTGGTGAAGCCATCGCCGTGGCGAACGGAGACGCGAAGGCGGGAGCTTTTGGGGTCGACGGCGACGGGCATTAAATGCCCTTGTCCCCCACTGTCAAAGTAGGTAGCGACCACTGTTCGCGCACTGTAGCTCCACTATTCCCGCACTGTTACAACTACCACCTCTTTTATGTTTTGACCCCTTTCTCCTACGTTGACACCTGTCGGTGACCCCTTGCACTATAAAAGGAGGCCCATGCACAACGTGAGGGGGGTTCGGAACCTAGATCGCTCATACGCTCGGTGTAGCTGCTTCTTCAAGCTCCCGAGCTCTCCAACGCAATACACAACTAAGCAGGAGTAGGGTTTTACGCGACCACCGCGGCCCGAACCTGGGTAAAATTGTCCGCGTGCTCGCTACGATCTGCTCTTCGTGCTCCCTCCGCCCTCGTACCGCACAGACAAAGGGGCTCCGGTCCCATAGGTGTTCGTGGCGGACAGTTTCCCCCGACATCTTTGGCGCGCCAGGTAGGGGGCGTCGAGGTTGTGCGAATCTGATCCGGCGTTCGCGCGGGCGCATTCTTCACCAACCTCTCCAGTTTCGTCAGCAACTTCATCAACAACAGCACCATGGCCCCGAAGAAGATGGCTTCGGAGGTCGGAGGCCCGTCTGCGTCTCATCCGCCGCCACCGGAACCAACGGTGGGCGGGGGAGACGCCGTCGGAAAAGTGGTCGCCGGCGAGGACACTCGCGGCGCCACTAAATCGAAGGATAGGACGGATGACCGAGCCTCGGTCTCCGTGGACGCGCCGCGTCCATCTCAGCACACGACAACCCAGCCGCGCCATACCACGGGAGGTGGTATCCGCTTGCTGGGACAATGGGCAAACCGGAGGCTCGCGGGACGCCCCGGACCACCGTCCGGGCACAAGCAAAGCGAAGGCGCCGACGCGGGACCCTGCTCCTTCTAACGTTGTTAGGAGTCCGAGCATATCCCGCTCCTCGCACCGTTCGCCCCCGTTCCCCTCCACTCCAGCAGAAGCGCTCGCAAGGGCGCAGCTGCTCCTCGACTTCCCTCCAGCGGCAGACAAGGCCGAAGACTGGAGGGCCACCATCCAGAGCCTGATCGCCTTCGCCAACAACGATTCTCCACAGCAGCTGGTGGCCTCGCGGCCGCGGCAAGCTGAGAAGACGAAGGCCGACGGCGACAAGACCGCCGGGGGTGCGACAAGCGTGCACTCCCCGCCGCGGAAGCAGAAGACGCCGCCCCGCCGGAACAACGCCGACGACGGCTCCACGGCATCGTCGGATCCGCGGGCACGTCGGGACCAGCGCCAGGTCCTCGACGACCGGCGACAAGAAGACGCTCGAACAACAATCGAGCGCCGCCGATAAGCTCGGCGACAATCGGACCAGAGGGCTGGGGACGCTGTCGGCGCGCGCGCGCCCGGTGAACCAGGCGACTTGCCGTACGCGGCAGGCTGCCCTGCGTTTACCCGTGAGCTGCGGCGCGTCCAGTGGCCCAGCATGAAGAATTTCAAGCCCGACGTACCGGAGAAGTACGACGGCAAGACGCACCCCTCAGAATTCCTCAGCGTTTACACCATCGCGGTGCAGGCTGCCGGGGGGCGCGACGAGAAGATCTTGGCGAACTACTTCCCACTCGTGCTTAAGCCGAACGTTCGTTCCTGGCTTATGCACTTGCCGGAAGGTTCCATCTCTTCTTGGGCCGACCTTTGCCACCAGTTTGTTGGCGCCTTCACCGGCGGCCACAAACCCCACGGCCAGGAGAGCGATCTCCACATTCTGGCCCAGAAGGAAGGAGAGCCCCTGCGCAAGTACATCCAACGCTTCAGCCGTGTACAGCACAACATCCCTGATGTCCACCCTGCCGCGGTTATTAGTGCGTTCCACCAGAACATGCGTAACCGCCGCATGCGTGAAGAAATGGCGATGACCAAGATTCGGGATGTCAGCGAGCTCTATGCTTTGGCTGACAAGTGCGCACGCGCAGAAGAGGGGAGGAGACTCCCCGGGGAGGATGCTGGCGTAGGAGGAAGCGACAGCGACGACGCCGCCCCGGCAAAGAAGGGCCGGCGGCGGAACAACAGAAGGAAGAACAAGAAGGAGGTGCTTGCCGTCGAGAAGTCCGGCAAGGAGGCTCCCGCCAAGCAAACACAGGTTGGCGGCTCCGGCAAGGAGCCTGCCCCTGTAGCGGCAGCCGACAAGCAGGACGGCTCCGACAAGCAGTACTGTAAAATCCACCGCACCAAGGGCCACGACCTCTCCAACTGCAAGCGCGTCGAGTACCTCGTCGAGCAGCAGAAGGCTGAGTACGAGAGGCGCAACAAGGAGAAGGCCCAAGGTGGCGGAGGAGAGCCAAGCAAGAAGCGGCCATTCAATGGCCGGGGAGGACGCCGCGGCAAGGCCAAGCAGCGGCAAGGTGACCGACCTCCCCGGGGCCGCGACAAGGATGAAGAAGACGACGACGAAGACATGGAGGACGAGGATAACAGCGAACAGGAGTTCCAGAAGGCCACGGAGGTCCTGTGCGTAGACGGTGGCGCCTCTCTGCACACCTCCCACCGCCAGCTAAAGCAGTGGGTGCGTGAGGTGAATGGAGCGGAGCCGCCCGTGGAGTCGCGCAGGCTCCTCAAATGGTCCAGCATGCCCATCATTTTCGATCTTGAGGATCACCCTGACCGCACCACTGCGGTCGGGTGCTTGCCGATGCTGGTTTCCCCCACCATCCGCAACCTCAAGGTCACCAAAATGTTGGTTGACGGCGGGGCCGGGCTGAACTTGATCTCCTCTGTTGTGATCAAGAAACTCCAAATCCCAGATGGCGAGCTCGAAGAGACCGGTTCTTTCCAAGGAATCAACCCGGGAAGGAGCAAGCCCAAGGGGAAGATCACTCTGCCGGTGACCTTTGGCGGGGAGCTCAACTTCAGAACTGAGCGCATCACTTTCGACGTCGCCGATATTCCATTGGCATACAATGGAATACTCGGCCGTCCTGCCCTCACCAAGTTCATGGCAGCTTCCCATTATGCTTACAACGTACTCAAGATGCCGGGGCCGATAAGCGTCATCACTGTCCACGGCGACAAGAAAGATGCGCTTGTTTGCGCCGACAAGATCTACCGGGATGCGGCAGCTGCGGCAGAGAAGGACACACTTGCCGCTGAAGCTCCCGGGGGGAAGAAGACGAAGACCAAGTCCGGCAAGTGCTCTGGGGCTCACTCCGGCAACCGCACCTCCTCGGAGTGTTGCGCTGCCGTCGAGGACGTCCCATCGAGCTCCACCGGCAAGTGTAAGAAAGGGATGGCCGCTCCTCCGGCAACCAAGAAGGTGTCCGCCAAGGAGGACGGCACTGGTGGTACTTTCACCATCAGTGCCACGCTTGACAGCAAATAGGAAAGCGCGCTCGTTGCCTTCCTGCGGGCGAATGTCGATGTGTTTGCCTGGCAACCATCTGACATCCCCGGTGTTCCCAGGAAGGTAATTGAGCACAACCTTGCTGTCTGTCCTCATGCGCGGCCCATCAAGCAGAAGGTGAGGAAGCAAGCCGTGGAGCGCCAAGAATTTATCAATGAAGAAATCAAGAAGCTAGAGGCAGCAGGCCTAGTTAGAGGTGTGATCCATCCGACGTGGTTAGCAAACCCAGTCGTCGTGCGCAAGGCCAACGGGAAGTGGAGACTGTGTATAGACTTCACCGATGTGAATAAAGCATGTCCCAAGGATCCATTCCCTTTGCCGCGCATCGACCAGATCGTTGACTCCACTGCCGGATGTGAGCTACTCTGTTTTCTTGATGCATATTCAGGCTACCACCAGATCTTTATGGCCAAAGAGGATGAAGAAAAGACTGCATTTATCACTCCATGTGGCACTTATTGCTTCATACGCATGCCATTTGGACTGAAGAATGCAGGATCGACGTTTGCAAGGGTAGTGTACACTGCTTTCGAGCCACAGATCCACAGAAATGTAGAGGCTTACATGGATGACATCGTGGTGAAAAGTAAGAGCAAAGAAACCCTGATCCAAGATTTGGAAGAGACATTCCAGAACCTGCGCAGAATACAGCTCAAGTTGAACCTCGAGAAGTGCGTCTTCGGGGTCCCCTCCGGCAAGCTTCTCGGGTTCTTTGTGTCACAAAGGGGGATTGAAGCCAACCCCGACAAGATTAAAGCCATTGAGCAGATTGAGGCCCCGAAGCGCGTCAAGGATGTCAGAAGGCTTGCAGGTTGTGTGGCTGCCCTCAGTAGGTTCATTTCGAAGTCTGCAGAACGCGCCCTACCTTTCTTCAAAATCTTGAAGAAGGCAGGTCCCATGAAGTGGACTCCGGAAGCGGAGGCAGCGCTGCAAGATTTGAAACGGTACCTATCCTCCACTCCAATACTTGTCGCACCTAGACCACAGGAAAAGTTGTTGCTATACCTAGCGGCAACCAACCAGGTGGTTAGTGCTGCGTTAGTAGCGGAGAGGGAGTCCGACGAGGAGGCTACACCACCGGCAAGCGAATCCAGCGACAAGCAGGGGGCTGCTCCGACAAGCTCTGGCCCCGACAAGGACAACTCTGCGCAGGAACAGGAAGAGGTGCGGAAGAAGATGGTGCAGCGCCCAGTGTATTTTGTAAGTTCTCTTCTCCAGGGGGCTAGATCAAGATACTCTGGTGTGCAAAAGTTGCTTTTCGGCCTCCTCATGGCCTCGAGAAAGCTGCGCCATTACTTCAAAGCACATGAGATAACAGTGGTCACTCGCTTTCCGCTGAAGAGGATATTGCACAACCCAGAAGCAACAGGCAGGATCGTTGAGTGGGCACTGGAGCTGTCGAGCTTTGGACTCAAGTTTGAAAGTACTTCAACCATACAGAGCCGAGCTTTGGCAGAATTCATAGCTGAGTGGACCCCAACGCCCGATGAAGAAGTCCAAGAAACAAGTGCACCCGTACAGGAAGCGACAAGTGAATGGGTAATGTATTTCGATGGTGCCTTCTCGCTGCAAGGCGCCGGTGCTGGCGTGGTACTCATCGCGCCCACCGGAGAGCACCTCAAATATGTTATCCAGATGCACTTTCCCAGGGAGCAAGCGACAAACAACACTGCAGAATATGAAGGCTTGCTTGCCGGCCTCAGGATTGCGGCCGAACTTGGGATCAGAAAGCTGATTGTACGAGGAGATTCTCAGTTGGTGGTCCGGCAAGTCAACAAGAATTATCAGATCCCTTTGATGGAAGCTTATGTAGATGAAGTGAGGAAGCTTGAGGAGCACTTTGAAGGTCTGCAGATGGAGCACGTCCCGAGAGCTCAGAATGAAATTGCAGATGGCCTTTCAAAGTGTGCTGCGATGAAGTTACCTGTGGAACCAGGGACCTTCTTGCTCAAGCTGACTCAACCATCCGTTACACCGTCAATTGGGCAGTCCAAGAAGAGAAAGTTGGTCTCCGGCGACTACTTGCCGGCGGATCTCCCTGAAACCGCCGCCAAGGTCCCCAAGATCAACAATCAGAACGCTGAGGAACGGTTTGCTCCTGCAGATCCTCGGGTCTGTGCAGTTGAAGCAAGCGTTCCCGACAAGCCTCGCCCCGGCGAGCTTGCCGGGGGACCTTCAGCTCCGGCAGAGCCAGAGGTTCTTGCCGCAGAAGCTGAGGTCCCCACAGCGGCCCTCATGCCTTTAGTCCTTGTCGTTGAGCCCCAAGCTCCGGCATGGGCGCAGCAGATCGTCCGTTTTCTGCAAACTGGAGAACTTACCGACGACCCAGAAGAAATAGAGAAGATAACCAGGCAGTCAAGTATGTACCAGTTCATGGATAACGAGCTGTACAGAAGAAGGCTCAATGGTGTCAGACTGAAGTGCATCTCCAGGGAAGATGGACAGAAGCTGTTGGCAGAAATACACGGAGGCATATGCGGCCACCACATTGGCGCAAGGGCGCTTGCCGGGAAAGCTTTCCGGCAAGGGTTCTTTTGGCAAGAAGCCCTCCAAGATGCAACTGCACTAGTAACCAAGTGTGAAGCGTGCCAGTTCCATGCAAAGCAGATTCATCAACCAGCTCAAGCTCTCCAAACAATTCCTTTGTCCTGGCCCTTCTCGGTCTGGGGGCTTGATATCCTCGGCCCTTTCCCCCGAGCAGTCGGGGGCTTTGAGTACTTGTACGTTGCAATCGACAAGTTCACAAAGTGGCCAGAAGTGGAACCAGTGAGAAAGGTGACAGCATAGTCAGCAGTCAGGTTCTTCAGGTCGATTGTTTGCCGTTTCGGGATCCATAACAGGATCATCACCGACAACGGTACGCAATTCACTAGTCGCACCTTCATGCAGTACGTCCAAGACCTTGGCGCCAAGGTCTGTTTCGCTTCTGTTGCTCACCCGAGGAGCAACGGTCAAGCGGAGAGGGCCAATGCTGAAGTGCTGCGCGGACTCAAGACAAGGACCTTTGATAGGCTGAGCAAGTGCGGAAGAAATTGGATAGAGGAGCTACCGGCGGCTCTTTGGTCAATCAGAATGACACCAAGTCGAGCCATCGGACAGACACCCTTTGCTCTAGTCTATGGAGCAGAGGCAGTTCTCCCCACGGAACTCGTATACGGATCTCCTCGAGTGCTCGCTTATGATGAGCTCGAGCAAGAGCAACTGCGACAAGATGATGCGTTGCTCCTCGAGGAGGGACGTCTCCAGGCTGCTGTATGAGCTGCTCGATACCAGCAAGCCTTGCGTCGCTACCATAGCCGCAAGGTCAAGGCCAGGAGTCTCGAGGAAGGCGACCTTGTTCTTCGGCGTGTTCAGTCCGCCAAGAATTCCAACAAGTTGACGCCGAAGTGGGAAGGCCCTTATCGGGTGAGACAAGTCACGAGGCCCGGCGCTGTCCGCCTCGAGACCGAAGAAGGCTTACCGGTGAGCAACTCCTGGAACATAGAGCATCTTCGCAAGTTTCACCCATAAGGCGCGGTTGCCGTGATCCGCTCCGGCAACCACCTTTTGTACAAGCCTTGCCGCTGTTGCATGTAACCCTTTGTACAAAGCCGGGCGCAGACCCCGTGCATCAGTAAAGATTTTGTGTTTTGCGCTATTTGCCTTTTGCATGCTTTTCTTTGCTATTTGCATGTGTTATTTGGCATCTTGTGCAACAAACATATCCGGTAAGCATTAGCACGCCGAAAGGCCATATACTTGTTTCCCTCTTCTTCTTTTTTCCTTGCCTCTTAAGCAAAAGGGATGCTCCTCGCGCACAAGTTTGCCGGGGGGGGAAGGAGATGGAGGAGGAACCAAGTGCTGTTCAAGAAAGAAAAGCCTTACCGAGAAGGAAGCAATATATGAAAGCTAAGTTATTAGAATTTGGCCAGTTCAAATTTTTAATTTTTAGTTGTCTTCCTTGAACAATCACACTTTGTATGGAAAACCTGTGCGCGGAGGAACCTACCCGTAGCTAGCCGCACCCTTATCTTGTTTCCGAGTACGCTCAACGATCTAAGTGAGCTGCGACAAGTGTCACGCCCTTACTTCGTTTTCGAGTTCGCTCAGTAAGCTAAGTGCGTTGCAACTAGCTGCGGCAAGGTTGCTTGCCGGTGAGACCTTGGCCAGCAGGCTGCTCAGAGTCCAGCACTCAGCGCTCGCGGCAAAGGCCCCTTGCCGGCAAGCTCCCCGGGAGCGTAGGGTGAAAAGCATACAAAGTAAATGACTAAGACAAGGAAGATGACATTGCACTGATTGATCAAAATAAGATAAATATCTTACAAAGGATAACTTGTCGCAATGATTAATGAGTTCACAAACATCTTATGCAGCAACAAAAAGAGATAAAGATAATGGAGGCCTAATCTACGCGGTCGCCCTCGATCCTGGAGATCTTGTTCACCTTGGCGATGATGTGGGCGACCTGCTCCTTCAGCGCCTCCATGTTCGCGTCGGCCGGCAGGCTGCAGAGGACGTTGGTGAGATTTATACCGGGGTTGCGGTATACAATCTTCGTCAGCACACGCTCCAAGGTTCCCGTGCAGAGCAGGCGCGACTCCTCGGCCAGCTGCGCGGGAATCTTCTTCCGAAGATTCGCAAGAGCCGGCGCGATTCCCCTGAAGAAGAGGCTGAGCTTGGCGCTGTGGGGGAGGTTCGGATCCGGGGAGTAGATGAGGTGCTCGACTTTCAGCGCCAGCAGCTCCTGGTCGATATTGGACGCAGAAGATACCAAGTCTTCGGTCCATACCTCAACGGTACGGCGGAAGTTCTCGGCCGCTTTGTTGGCGCTGTCCACCAAGGTTCGCTCCTTGCGGAGCTCCTCCTTCAACTTGGTCTCCCGATCCCGGACGGCGTCAAGCGAGTTCTTCAGTGTAGAAACCTTCAGCTCCAGATCCTCGATGGAGTCCTTGGCGGCCTTCAACTCGTCGCCCCTCTCAGAAAGACGCACCTGGAGTTCTGAGTTAGTGTGGGCGTCCTTCTCGCGCTCTATATTGAGCGCGGCGACCTTCTCCACGCTCGCCTTCAGCGACTCCTCCAGCTGCGCAACCTTGGCGGCAAGCTCCTCCTTGGCGGTCTCCGCGGTAGCCGCGGCAGCTCTCGCCTCCTTCAGCTCTCCGCCAAGGGCCTGCTCTCGAGCGGCAAGTTCTTCCTCGTGGGCGTCGAGGTTGACCTTCCGCTGGGCGAGCTCTCCTTCTCGCCGGGACAGCTCCACCCCGACGAGCCGCTGCTGCTCTTCGGCCTAGGCCTTCTCCAGCACCCACTCTTGGTATTCTCCGGCGAGTCGCTCGCGCTCCTCCGCCACCTCGTGGAGGGCCGCCTAGTTGGCGGCGCTGAGCTCCGCCGCGCGCTTCTCCATCTCCGCGGCGGCCTTGGCGGCGAGGGCCTCCCGAGAAGCTAGCTTCGCCTGCCTGGCCCGGTAAAGGGCCAGGAGTTGGTGAAGCAGCTTCTCCTCCTCGGGCCCGTCGCTTCCGCCGGGCGCCTCGACGATCTTCAAGCCCGCGGAGGCGAGGACCTCCCCGTCAAAGACCTCGCCCTCCGCGGGAGCTCGCGACGAGGAACCCCATGGCACCTGGATGAATACGCCGTTGGGGGCTTCAAGGTAATAGCCGGCCTGCTCCGTTCCGGCGGAGGGGTCGGCGGCCGGCGCAGCACTTGATGCTCCCGCCGCCTTCGGGCCGGTGGTGCGGTCGCCGTCCCCCTCCCCGGCCGCTGCATCTGCAGCCGGAGCGGTCTCCTGCGCGGCCGGCTCGGCGGCTCCCGCCGTGTCCTCGGCGACAGGGGCGTCGCCGCCGCCGCCCTGCGCGCCCTCCTCCTCGAGATTGATGACTTCCGTCTCCATCTGCCCGGGGGGACGAGGATCTAGAAGAAGAAGAAGCAAAAGAAGCTCAAGCAAATATCCAAAAAGAAACAACGCCAAGAAGACAAAGTTACAAGACCTACCTTGGCGGACGTCGTCAGCGGCGGGCTCCCTCGCCGGGGAGCTCTGCCTTGGCGGAGTCGCCGCCCTCGCCGAGCTGCTCGCCCTTGGCGGGGTACTCGCCCTTGGCGGAGTACCCGCCCTTGGCGGAGCACTCTCCCTTGCCGGAGAGTTCGGCCTTGGCGGGGACGGCGGGGCCTGCGGCTCCTCGGGGGCGGCCTCCGGACGCTCCTGCGGCTGTGGCTCCACCTCTGCACAAGTCAAGACAAAATAATCAGGATATTAGCACAAGGACAGATGCTCAAGCGAACCCGACAAATGGAAATACAGAACCCAGACTTACGCTGGGGGCTGCGCTGGGGGCTGCTCCTCGGAGCAGCGCTCGGGTCCGGCAGGCTTGGCTCCGGCACGTCCCCAGTTGCCGCGGTGGGTGAGTCATCCGCGACCTCGACCACGGGCACCTTGGCTTTCTTCGCCGCGCGCTGAGCCAAGGTCCTGAAATCAACGCAAGAAACAAGATCAGCATCTACAATAACCAAGATGAAATTTGAGAAGATGATGGATATCGAGTTCTTACTCCTGTTCCTCCTCGTCGTCGTCGCTCAAGGCGGAGAAGTCGAACTCCACCTGGGGCGCGTCTGCGCGAGGAGCGGAAGGCGAAGACTCCCTCGGGCGCTTGGCGGTCCCCGGGGCTGGGGGCTGCGAAGACCCAGCCCCCGTGGTAGCCGGGGCCCGAGGGGCGGGCGGAACCGTCGCTCCGCCCTGCGAAGACTCCTGTCTGCTCGGCGCCGGCCTGCGAGGCGCCTCTGCCGTGGCCTGCGCGCGGGCCGCCTCCGCTGTGGCTGGTGCGCCGGTCGCCCCCGGCGCGGCTTGACTTCCCCGGGGAGCTCGCGCTGCCCGGCGAGCTGGTTGTTGCCGGGGGGCCTGCGCCCTCTCCCCCGTCGCCGTCTTGCGGATGCGCTTAAGTGGAGACCGCCTAAGGCTTGCCCGGGGCGGGGAGGTCTCCGACGAGGAAAGGTCGTCAGCGTAGAGCTCCATGGACCCGCCGGAGTCCTCGGCGGCCTCGGCGTCCTCCTCCTCCTCCTCCTCCCCGGCTGGCTTGCTGGACCCAGCGCCCTGCGCTGCGGCCTCTTTTCCTCTGGCGCCTCCGCTTCCTCCAGCGCCTCCGCTCCCTTCGGCGCCCCTGTTCCCTCCGGCGGCGTGTCCTCTTGCCGCGGCCTCGGCCACGATCCCGGGGATCCCGGAGTGCCTCAAAGAGGGGACCCCGGCGAGCGCGTCGGGAGGGAGCTGCAGTAGTCTGCGGATCTCCGCCTCCTCCGCTTGGCAGGACGCGTCCGCAGCCTCTGCCTCAGCGGGTGTATAGCCAAATTCTCCTGCCGCTGCGGCTGCAGCGGCCTCTTCAGCCCGAGAAGCTATGTATGCAAGCTCTTGCTCGGTGGTGTCCCGTGTGTGCTCCTTGATATCATCCTTGTTCTTCGCCACCTCCACGAGGTTGTCGAAGAAGCTGAGGATGTCTATTGACTTGGGCGGAATCCATGTGCGGTCCACGCCGTGCGAATCACACGTGGGCATCATGGCGCGAAGAGGATCACAGGCTGTGCTGTTGCAAAGGGGCACCACTCCCCGGGGGGATCTGAACCACTCTGGGTGGGCCGGGTCATGTTTAAAGAGTTCCCGGACCATCCCTTTCAGCTCCAGCGTCGTGAAGTTGAAGTTCAGCCCGGGGCGCAGCCTCATTATATCCGCCGCGTTGCCGTACTCCCATGCCGGCCTTTTCCTGTCTTGGAGAGGGGCGATGCGGCGGCGGAGGAAGCGCCTACTTCTGCGACGGACAGCCTGGCGGTCCGGAGACGCAGAATCCTGATGAGGGCGACGTTGAGCTTGCCGTCGTCCGAATCCAGCTCGCTCCAGTCTCTGCCGCGCACGATGGGCGTTGTGCGCGGCGCGGTGAAGGGTTGCGGCTGGTCCTCGACAATCCAGCACCATTCCGCACGCCACTCCTCCCACTTGCCGCGGAGCTCCCCCGGCAAGTAAGACTCCTTCTTGTTCAGACGAAAAACCCAAGAAATTCCTCCGGAGAGGGGGGCGCCGGCCTCTACTCTAGGGGTGAAGAAGTGCCTAAACAGCGCTACGTTTGGGTGTATTCCTATATAGTTTTCGCACATATGTGCGAAAACCGCCATTGTGAGGATGGCGTTGGGGGTGAAGTCAAGAAGGTGGAGGCCATAGGTGTGCATTATGTCACAGAAGAAATCAGAAAAAGGAGGGCAAAGACCGCAGTGGAAGAAGGCTGCGAAGAAATAGTACCCGCCGGGATAGTTGTCCTTGGCGGCGGCCGGATAAGCTCGAGTGCGGGGGTGCGCCTTGGTTTCCTTGGCCCAGAACAAGCAATACTTGTTCCAGAGCTCCCGCGCGCTGAGCTTCAGCGGGAAGACGAGGTTCCGCTTCCGATACGCGGCGAGCTTCGCCGCTTGCTCCGACTTCTCCTTCTTGGCCTTCTCCGCCTTCGCCTTCTCGGTCTTCGGGGCCATGGCGGAGGCGGCGGGGGAAAGGGGAACGAAGAGCCCGGCGACGCCGGAGATGCAGACGGCGGCGGCGGAGGTGTGGAGGCGGAGCGCAAAGGGGATCTCTGAAGGAAGAAGAGGATGCAATGAAAGCGTAAGGAGGGGAACCGCTCCTGCTTCCTCTGCTTTTATGGGGAAGTGGGGGGCGTTTCGCCCTTTCCATTGAAGGAACATGGGCACGTCCCATCCCACGACGCCGCAATCGACGCGTGCCGTTACGGGGGGACGCGGCGGATGCGGAAGTGGATTCGGCGCGCCGTGGGCCGCGTGTGCCCGTGCACTGTTTTGGGCCTGGCCCAACAGCGCTCGGCACCGTGTGTGGCCCAGGCCCGGGGGCTCCTGTCGGTGTACTAAGGTAGGGGTACCTCAGTACCCCCAACTTGTGCACGGGCAGTTGCAGCTTCCCGCGGCAGGGTTTACCGCGTGCTCGCCGGAGACCTTCCTGCTCCATATCAAACCATTCAAAAACAAAGTATACAAGACAGAAGATCGAGACCCCGGCAAGCGGAGCTTGCCGGGAAGGCCGTTCTAGGCTCAAGGTTACCTCACTCACGCAAGGCCCTAGCAAGAGGAGCTTGCCAGGAAGACTAGAAGATTACATCATAGAAGACACGCCTCGGCGCTATATGCGTCCCGGTGAGGGTCCGGGGAGCGGCAAGCTCCCGGGCCCGGCAAGATCAAGACCCCGGCAAGGTGCTTGCCGGGAGAGTTGTGCTGTGTGCCTGCGCTCCAGCTCATCGGCCCACGCGTCGCCCTGGGGCCATCCCAGGGACGCGTGGCGGATGGCTGTGCAGCCTGGGGGACACGGTGGCACTCCACGGTGGTGAAGCCATCGCCGTGGCGAACGGAGACGCGAAGGCGGGAGCTTTTGGGGTCGACGGCGACGGGCATTAAATGCCCTTGTCCCCCACTGTCAAAGTAGGTAGCGACCACTGTTCGCGCACTGTAGCTCCACTATTCCCGCACTGTTACAACTACCACCTCTTTTACGTTTTTACCCCTTTCTCCTACGTTGACACCTGTCGGTGACCCCTTGCACTATAAAAGGAGGCCCATGCACAACGTGAGGGGGGTTCGGAACCTAGATCGCTCATACGCTCGGTGTAGCTGCTTCTTCAAGCTCCCGAGCTCTCCAACGCAATACACAACTAAGCAGGAGTAGGGTTTTACGCGACCACCGCGGCCCGAACCTGGGTAAAACTGCCCGTGTGCTCGCTACGATCTGCTCTTCGTGCTCCCTCCGCCCTCGTACCGCACAGACAAAGGGGCTCCGGTCCCATAGGTGTTCGTGGCGGACAGTTTCCCCCGACATATCCCCTTGATGCACCACTTGGTGTAGTTTCATCATTTGGGGTTAAGATCATGCCCACAAAGTTTGAAGCTCCAGATAAAAAGTTGATAATGTAAAGTTGTTCAAATTTGAATTTGAACAGAAATGGTTTTGGGGTATTCTGATCAAGTTACCCTACTCCAAATCTTGTGCCATTTGGTCTAGATGCCTTATTATGCCTTTCTAGCATGTGCACCAACTTTGAGAGCATTAGGATAAGTTTGGTAATGTAAAGTTGCTCAAACTTCAGATATGGACAGAATGGTTATGATGGGTTTTGAGGATGTTATCTTGCTTCCCAAGGCATGGGACTTGGCAAGATCATCAAATATGTCATATATGACATGATAGAATTTCCCTGGAATTTTTGGAGAATATTTCCTTTGTAAATATTTCAAAAGCTTGAAATATCCAGAAAGGGTTTTAGAGGGATTAGCCCATTATTCTGAACATGACCAAGAGTTGAAACAATTATATATGGACAATATATGTCCTATGAGTCTCCCTGAATTTTGGCAAATATTTTTGAAACACTTAAATAATTTTCCCCAATTAAAGACCATTTCTGGCCTTAAGAAAAAGCTTTAAAATAAAATAGGAAAATAACTTTTAAAATTATACTTTTGTGGTTTCTGGGAGTCCTATGACTACTAGGTCTCAAATATACTTTTTGAAATAATTTTCTCACCCTAAATCAAGCACTTGCAGTGCAAACCTCAATTCAGGGGTTTTTGGAATACTAAATTTTAAAAATACATTTTGGCCAAAATAATTTTATAAAAAAATACTATACTGCTATATAACACTTGGCATGATCATTGGGCAGAAGTTTTGGGTATGGAGATGAAATCTTCAAGAGGTAATAGTTGACTTTAATGAGCACAAGAAAAACACATGAGGCAAAAAGCTTAATTCAAATTAAAGCCAAATGATGCCAAAAACTTTTGCTTGCCCAAATTTTCATGTTTCATTGATGCAAAAGACATGTTACAAAATGTAGGGTGTGACAGTATCAAGACTAGCAAAGCTTTATGGGTATGGAAGAGGTAAAGTGGTGAGGTTGCAGCAGCGGCTAAGCAATATATGGTGGCTAACTTACGAGTACAAGAATAAGTTGAGCATCTACGCAAACTGTCGCACCTAGTAGTGATCGCTAAAGATCCTGAACTACCTACAAGTCAAACATAACCCCACCGTGTTCTCTTCTCAAAGTGAAAAGAGACAGTCATGGTTACTCACACAGTTGTGTGTTTTACTTTGGATCCTCTGTCAAGTTTTCTACAACCGGACATTAACAAATTCCAATCTGCCACATAACCGCGGGCACCGCTTTCGAAAGATCATAACCCTGCAGGGGTGTCCCAACTTAGCCCATCACAAGCTCTCACGATCAGCTGAAGTAATAATAATTATTACCCCTTATCTTAGGGAAATCTGATCAGGCTCGGTATCCCGGTGCACAAGACATTTCGACAATGGTAAAACAAGTCCAACAAGACCTCCCGGCGTGCCGACACCCTGATAGTAGCCGCGCGTATCTCGTCTCAGGCCACGTCCGGATGGGCGATGCTACAGGTAAAACCAGCCCTCGGGTTTCCCCAAGGTGGCCTTGCAGGACCCCCGTTTGGGACCAACACCATCAGCACTGGCCCCCCCTGCTATGTAGAAAAGAATCTCGAGGGCGCGACCCCCTATGCAAATTTAATTAATTAATTAAGTAGTTATTATGAGGCTAATTAAAACCAATGTTGGGCCTTTCTGGAGGAGTTTTATTCAAAGTCGAAGTGTCAAGGGGTCCCCATATACCCAACCGTGTAAGGAACGCAAAATCAAGGAACATAATGCCGGTTTATCGGCTCCTAAGGTGGCATGAGTGGAACAAAACACCGAGCAAAAGGCCAAGCCTTCCACCCATGCCCAGTATATAGGTGTGTTAATAATAATAATAGATATTCCCAAAGCATCAAGTTCCAACAAGGAACAAACTTCATCTTCACCTGCAACTAACAACGCTATAAGAGGGGCTGAGAAAGCAGGTAACATAGCCAAACAATGGTTTTGCTAGGAAGGTGTCAACAATTAGAGGTTTCATGGTAACAAGGAGAGGGGCTGACAATAAGATGGGTAGCGCAACATATAACGATAGCATCAAGACAACTAAGCATGGCAATGGTAGTAAAGGTATCCAAGGGTATGGTCATCTTACCAGGGATTCCGCAAGGAAGAAGAACAAGACCATGAAGAAGACGAAGAAGAAGCCTTGAAGAAGAACCACGAGAAGTCGAACGAATCCTCACGATCGCAACGGAACAAGCACTAATGAGAAGAAGCAAGCAATACGGTAAACACACAACACGAGACACGACAATATGCTCAACCAAGTATGATGCAAGACAGTTCCATATAGGATGCACCACAAGTCTATACAGGAAGCAAAACTGTGTCAAGGTAGGAAGCACAGAAAAACAACACAAGTCTATACATGATGCAATACATGGCAAGGTATGATGCAAGACAAGTCTATACAGGAAGCAATACATGGCAAGGTAGGAAGCACAGAAAAACAACACAAGCAACATGACAATATGCTCAACCAAGTAGGATGCAAGACAAGTCTACATATGATGCACAGCAAGTCTAAGTATGATGCAATACATGGCAAGGTAGGAAGCACACAAGAACAACACAAGCCTACATATGATGCAATACATGGCAAGGTATGATGCAAGACAAGTCTATACATGAAGCAATACATGGCTAGGTAGGAAGCACAGAAAAACAACACAAGCAACATGACAATATACTCAACCAAGTAGGATGCAAGACAAGTCTATATATGATGCTAAACATGGCAAGGCAGGAAGCACTCAAAAACAACACAAGTCAACAAGTTTAAATGAGGCCGGAAACTACAACAACAATTCCGGAAAATCCCCATATGCATGTTTAGCATTTTTAAGCAAACAACAATTCACACATTTTAATGTTGTTAACATGATGCGGATGACATGATCAAGTTTTATGCAATTTTTAGTAAAAGTTAACATGAAGAGATATGAAGTATTTGTCACCATGATGGAAAGAAAGGGGCCACGGCGGCGAATCCGAAAATGATGCCACGCAACATATCGGTACCGTAGCTCGTCGAGAGACCAGTGCAAAAGAAAGGTGGCGTGAGCGAGTCGAACAAGATGAAAGGTGGGGTGATCCCGTCGCCGGGTTCCCATGGGTTGCCGCCAAGGCAAACGAGGGCACAACGGACACGATGCAAACATCCGATTCATCTCATACAACACATGCAGTCCACGGGTCATCGTCTCGGGGTTATACCTTCGGAACGTTTGTTTCGAGGAGGATCGAGATCGTCGAGGAAAGTAGTGGAAGTAGTCGTGCACGTTTTGTTTCGGAGAGGGAAGTAGTCGTTCTCGCGGCGGTAGTGGTACATGCCCGTAGTTGAACTTGACGCGTCGACGTGGTCGTCGTGGGAGGTAGTGGTACACGTTTTGTAGCCGTTCACGTTTCCGAAGATGTTCGGGGTCGATGGTAGAGGTACTTGGCGAATCGAACGTCTTCGGGGCGACGGTAGTGGTACATGCACGTAGTGGTACTTGGTGTCTCGGTCCGAAGGGGTACTTGGTGCATCCACGGGTCTTCGAGGGTAGTCTTATACGTTTTCTTCACCGAAGGTAGTCGTTCGGGCGTCGAGCATCGAGGTACTTGCGGTCTTGGTCACACCGGTAGAGGCACTTGGCGAAACCATTCACCGATGGAACATTGGCGCTACTCCTTGTTCGGTAGTGTCTGACTGGATGTTAACGGCAACAGCAAGCAGAGGTGAGGCGCTTGCCTCGATTGATGCTGGCGACACCAGGAACTTCGGTCGGCGAGCGCACGGCTTTGGGAGGCAGAGAGGAAGGTCGGCGAGAGGAGCGGCGAGGAGCCGGTGAGCTGCTGGTCCTGGAGGTCGTGTGCGGCAGCGCGCGAGGAAGTCCTGCTGGACTCCGATGGTGGCGTGGGACGACAGAGGAGACAGGCGCGGGGTCGGGGTTCGCCGGAGGAGCCGAGGTCGTGCACCATGGGGATGCAGCCAGCCAAGAGGCGCGGATGGGATGGCGCTGGACGCCGACGTCAGGGCCCGTGGAGGCGCAGGCGAGGCTGAGGCTGGCCCCGCGGGAGGAGGTCGGGCGTGAGGTGGCCTCGGCCTCCTGGCATGATGGGGACGCGGCAAAGGACGGCCGCAGGTGGCTGAGGTAGGGACTTGCTGGATCCCGCAGGGAACGGGCGACGGCGGTGGCTGGGCGCGGCGAAGGCGCAGGGTCGCCAACGCGGGCGACGGGGAGGACCGGCGGCGCGCTGCAAGCCGGCCAGGTAAGGAGGTGCGGCAGGGATGAGTGGGGAAGGGGTCGCGCGAAGGGGGAGTGGGGCTCGCGCGACGAGCCAGAGGAGGAAGGAGCGCTGGGTCGATGGGAGGAGGACGAAGCGGTCGAGAGGGAGATGGGGTGCGGCGGCTGAGGGAGAGGAATGAGGAGAGAGGCTCGCACGGCTAGGGTTAACGGCGCCTCTGTCCTAATGGGCCAGTGGGCCGAGGGGAGCAGTAGGCCGGCGGCTGGCTTGGCTGTTGTGGTGCGGCTTGGGCCAGAAGGGCCATCTGGGCTGGGCTGGCTCCTCTCCTTTTTATTAAAAATCCTTTTTTTACTGCTTAACAAATAAACAGAGGGTCTAATAAAAAATAGAGAGGGGGGTCTGGAGGAATAATTAGAGCAGAAGGCCATTTTTCTTGGACTCATAAAAATATGAGGAATATAACAAAAATGGCATGAGGCTTTCTAGAGGAAGTAAAATCCAAACATGTTGAATTTAACTCGGCATGTTTGAATTTGGAAACCAATTCAAATGAACTCCAAATGAGTTGAAATTATAGGAGGTGACCCTACACACTAGATGTGATTTATGGGCAGATTTCGAACATTTATGGAGAAGTAAAAATTGCAGCTCAGTTTTACTTAAAAGGTCGAAAGGAAGGATAGGAAGTAGAGTCGGATAAAAGAAGAGTTGAAGAATAATGCAAATGTATTATAGGCGATTCCAAGTTAATGGAATATTTATTATAGCTCCCTAATACCGGGAGGATATGTTATAAAGAGAAGTCACTCTTCCCTTGATTTAAATGGATCGAAGATCCATACAAATTATTTAGTTAAGAAGCAAAAGATTTATGACATGATGGCAAGATGACATGATGCAATGCACAACTAAAAACAGAGCAAGCAAAACTGAAACACGTGGGAAACCCCGGAACATCTGGAATCTTCTGGAGCGTCGGTCTTCGGGCGTCACAGGCGCCCCCTACCCTCATGGGCACCACGTATGCCCTACTCTGTGGTTCTCAAGTCTCCCGTGCGTGATTTTCTCCAAAAATATCACTCCCGAAAGTTTCATTCCGTTTGGACTCTGTTTGATATTCCTTTTCTATAAAACCCTGAAACAGGCAAAAAAAACAACAATCTGGACTGGGCCTTTGGGTTAGTAGGTTAGTCCAAAAAATAATATAAAAGTGTATAACAAAGCCCATTAAACATCCAAAACATCATAAATAATAGCATGGAACAATCAAAAATTATAGATACGTTGGAGACGTATCAAGCATCCCCAAGCTTAATTCCTTCTCGTCCTCGAGTAGGTAAATGATAAAAACAGAATTTTTGATGTGGAATGCTAACCAATATAGTTTTTCAATGTAATTCTCTTAATTGTGGCATGAATGTTTAGATCTGAAAGATTCAAGACAAAAGTCTATGTTGACATAAGAAATAATAATACTTCAAGCATACTAACAAAGCAATCATTTTTTCTCAAAATACTATGGCTAAAGAAAGTTATCCCTACAAAATCATATAGTCTGGCTATGCTCCCTCTTCATCACACAAAGTAATCATACCATGCACAACCCCGATTTCAGCCAAGCACTTGTTTTCATACTTTATTCTTTCAAACCTTTCAACTTTCACGCAATACATGAGCATGAGCCATGGACATAGCACTATGGGTGGAATAGGGAGGTGGTTGTGGAGAAGACAAAAGGAGGGAGATAGTATCACATCGACTCGGCGTATCAACGGGCTATGGAGATGCCCATCAATAGATATCAATGTGAGTGAGTAGGGACTGCCATGCAACGGATGCACTAGAGCTAAAAATGTATGAAAGCTCAACAAAAGAAACTAGTGGGTGTGCATCCAACTTGCTTGCTCATGAAGACCTAGGACATTTGAGGAAGCCCATGGTTGGAATATACAAGCCAAGTTCTATAATGAAAATTCCCACTAGTATATGAAAGTGACTAAGCATGAGACTCTCTATCATAAAGAACATGGTGCTACTTTGAAGCACAAGTGTGGAAACAGATAGTAGCAATTGTCCGTTTTTCTTTTTTTCTTTCTTTTTTTCATTTTTGGGCCTTTCTTTTTTTCTTTGGCCTTTCTTTTTTTTTTCTTTTGTTGGAGGGGCTTTATTGATTTAGCCTTTCCTCACATGGGACGATGCTCTAATAATGATGATCATCACACTTTCATTACAACTCGATATTACAACTCCATACTAGAACAAATTTTGACTCTATATGAATGCCTCCGACGGTGTACCGGGATGTGCAATGCATCAGGAGTGACATGTATGAAAAAGTATGCATGGTGGCTTTGCCACAAATACGATGTCAACTACATGATCATGCATGGCAATATGACAATATGAAGCGTGTCATATGAACGGAATGGTGGAAAGTTGCATGGAAATATATCTCGGAATGGCTATGGAAATGCCATGATAGGTAGGTATGGTGGATGTTTTGAAGAATATATATGGTGTCTGTTTTGAGGAAGGATATATAGTGGGTCTATGGTACCGGCGAAAGTTGCGCGGTACAAGAGAGGCTAGCAATGGTGGAAGGGTGAGAGTGCGTATAATCCATGGACTCAACATTAGTCAAAAGAACTCATATACTTATTGCAAAAATCTACGAGTCATCAAAACAAAGCAATCAACACATGCTCCTAGGGGGAGATTGGTAGGAGTTAACCATCACGCGCCCCCAACCTCCACACAAAGGTTGACACTTTACAAATACCTCATGCTCTAACTTCGTCACATAGCGGTTCACCATACGTGCATGCTACAGGAATCACTAACCTTAACACAAGCATTTCTCAATTTCATAATAACTCCACTAGCATGACTCTAATATCACTATCCTCATATCTCAAAACAATTATCAAGCATCCAACTTCTCATCATATTCAATGCACTTAGTGTGAAAGTCTTTAATACATTGATATTGGATGTCTATCATGTGAAGACTAGTTTTATAGCCTAAGCACATTACCATGCTGTTTTAATAGACTCTCAAAAGGATATAAGTGAAGCATGAGAGATCAACATTTTTATCAGAATATTATCACCACCGTGCTCTAAAAGATATAAGTGAAGCACTAGAGCAAAAACTATTCAACTCAAAAGATATAAGTGAAGCACATAGAGTGTTCTAACAATTCCTAGGCCATATTTAACTCTCTCAAATAGGTGTGTCCAGCAAGGATGATTGTGGCAAACTAACAAGCAACGACTCAAGTTATACAAGACGCTCCAAGTAAAACACATATCATGTGGTGAATAAAAATATAGCTCCGACTATAGTTACCGATGGATGAAGACGAAAGAGGGGATGTCGTCCCGGGGCATACCAAGCTTAGTCTTTTGGTTGTCCTTGAATTTTACCTTGGGGTTTCATGGGCATCCCCAAGCTTAGGCTCTTGCCACTCTTTGTTCCATAGTCCATCAAAGCAATACTCAAAATTTGAAAACTTCACAACACAAAACTTAGACAAAAATCTCGTGAGCTCCGTTAGTATAAGAAAGCAAACCAATACTCAAAGGTATTGCAATGAATTCATTCTTTGTTTATATTGGTGTTAAACCTACTGTATTCCAACTTATCTATGGTTCATACTACCCAATACTACTCATAGATGCATTGAAATAAGCAAACAACACACGAAAAACAGAATCTGTCAAAAACAGAACAGTCTGTAGTAATCTGCAGTTTTCGCATACTTATGTAACTCCAAAAAAATTCAAACTAAATTGATAAACGTGAGTAATTTGTCTATTAATCATCTGCAAAAAGAATCAACTAAATAGCACGCTCCAGTATAATCTGGTGACCATTCTAGCGAGCGCTAACGATTCTATTTTTCACAGCAAGATCATATAAACTTCACACAAGTCTTCCCAAAGGTTCTTCTTGTCACAAACACTAAACAAAACACAAAAACACATATAAACAGAAGCTAGATGCAATATTTATTCCTAAATAGAAGCAAAAACAAAAAATATAAAATTGGGTTGCCTCCCAACAAGCGCTATTGTTTTACGCCCCTAGCTAAGCACGATACATGGATAGATCTAGGCATTGCCATCTTTGGAAGGCAATCCATAAGTGACTCTCATAATAGATTCATAAGGTAATTTGATTTTCTTTCTAGGAAAGTGTTCCATGCCTTTCCTTAACGGAAATTGGAATTTAATATTTCCTTCCTTCATATGAATAATTGCACCAATCGTTCTAAGGAAAGGTCTACCAAGAATAATAGGACATGAAGGATTGCAATCTATATCAAGAACAATGAAATCTACGGGCACATAATTCCTATTGGCAACAATAAGAACATCATTAATCCTTCCCATAGGTTTCTTAATAGTGGAATCCGCTAGATGCAAATTCAAAGAACAATCATCGAGCTCATGGAATCATAGCAAATCACACAAAGTTTTTGGGATAGTGGAGACACTTGCACCCAAATCACACAAAGCATAGCATTCATGATCTTTAATTTTTATTTTGATAGTAGGTTCCAACTCATCATAAAGCTTTCTAGGGATAGAAACTTCTAACTCAAGTTTTTCTTCATAAGATTGCATCAAAGCATCAACTATGTGTTTGGTAAAAGCTTTATTTTGACTATAAGCATGCAGAGAGTTTAGTACGGATTGCAACAAGGAAATATAATCAATCAAAGAGCAATTATCATAATTGAATCCCTTGAAATCCAAAGTAGTGGGTTCATCACTATGCAAAGTTTTAATCTCTTCACTCCCACTTTTAACAATTTTAGCATCAAGATCTAAAAACTCCGAATCATTGGGATATCTTAAAAGTAGAATCATCTCCAATTCTATCTTCATCAAGATTTATACTAGAAAACAAGGATCTAATAGGAGACACATCAATAACTTTCAGATCTACATCTTTATTTTCATGATAACTAGAAGACCACGCTTTTATATAATTCTCTCTTTTAACACGCATCCTAGCGGTTCTTTCCTTGCATTCATCAATGGAAATTCTCATGGCTTTGAGAGACTCATTGATATCATGCTTAGGTGGGATAGATCTAAGTTTCAAAGAATTAACATCAAGAATAATTCTATCCACTCTTCTAGCCAATTTATCAATCATAAGCAATCTTTCTTCAAGCATAGCATTGAAATTCTTTTACAAAATCATAAACTCCTTAACACTTGTTTCAAATTCAGAAGGCATCTTTCCATAAGAGTTGTTGTAGGAATTACCATAATTATTAGAGGAACTACTATGAAAAGGCCTAGGATTAAAGTTCCCTCTATAAGCATTCTTACCAAAATTATTCCTACCAACAAAATTCACATCCAAAGATTCATTATTATTTTCAATCAAAGTGGACAGAGGCATATCATTAGGATGAGAGGAAGCACTCTTAGCAGCAATTAATTTCAAAAGTTCATCCATCTTTTCACTCAAAACACTAATTTCTTCAATAGCATGCACTTTTTTACTAGTAGATCTTTCGGTGTGCCATTGAGAATAATTAACCATAATATTATCTAGGAGTTTGGTAGCTTCTCCTAAGGTAGTTTCCATGAAAGTGCCTCCTGCGGCCGAATCTAAAAGATTTCTAGAAGCAAAATTCAAGCCAGCATAAAAGTTTTGAATAATCATCCATAAGTTCAAACCATGTGTAGGGCAGTTACGTATCAGTAATTTCATTCTCTCCCAGGCTTGTGCAACATGCTCATGATCTAGTTGATTAAAATTCATAATATCGTTTCTAAGAGAGGTGATCTTAGCAGGAGGGAAATACTTAGAGATAAAAGCATCTTTGCACTTATTCCACGAATCAATACTATTTCTAGGCAAAGAGGAAAACCAAGTTTTAGCACGATCTCTAAGTGAAAACGGAAATAACTTCAATTTAACAATATCGTTATCCGTATCCCTTTTCTTTCGCATATCACACAAATCAACAAAGTTGTTTAGATGGGTAGCGACACCTTCACTAGGAAGGCCGGAGAATTTATCTTTCATGACAAGATTCAACAAAGCAGCATTAATCTCACGAGATTCAGCATCGGTAATAGGAGCAATCGGAGTGCTGATAAAATCATTATTGTTGGTATTGGGGAAGTCACACAATTTGGTATTGTTCTGAGGCATAGTGACAAGAAAGCAATCCAACACACACAAGCAAACAAGAGGCAAGCAAACGATAAACACACGACAGAAGATGGGCGAATAAAACGACAAGGGTGAAGTTGGGGAGAGGAAAACGAGAGGCAAAAAATGTAATGCGAAGGATAAGGGTTTGTGATAGGTACTTGGTATATGACTTTTGCGTAAGCCTCCCCGCCAACGGCGCTAGAAATTCTTCTTGCTACTTCTCAAGCTTGTGTTGTATTCCCTCGAAGTGGAAAGGGTGATGCAGCACAGTAGCGTAAGTATTTCCCTCAGTTTTTGAGAACCAAGGTATCAATCTAGTAGGTTACCACGCGCGAGTCCCTCGCACCTGCACAAACAAATAAGAACTTCACAGCCAACACGATAAGGGGTTGTCAATCCCTTTACGGTCACTTACGAAAGTGAGATCTGATAGAGATGATAGTTTGATATTTTTGGTATTTTTTATTATAAGAACAGAAAGTAAAAGCAGAAAAGTAAAGTAGATTGTAGATTGATATGTTGAGAATAGACCCGTGGGCCATAGTGTTCTTTAGGGGCTTCTCTCATGATAGAGATATTGTACGGTGGGTAAACAAATTACTGTCGAGGAATTGATAGAAAAGCGAATAATTATGAGACTATCTAGGCATGATCATTATATTTAGGCATCACGTCCGAGACAAGTAGACTGAAATGATTATGCATCTACTACTATTACACCACACATCGATCGCTATCCAGCATGCATCTAGTGTATTGAGTTCATAAGAACAGAGTAACGCCTTAAGCAAGATGACATGATGTAGAGGGATAAACTCAAACTTAGTGATATAAACCCCATCTTTTTACCATCGATGGCAACAATACAATACGTGCCTTGATGCCCCTACTGTCAGTGGGAAAGGACACCGCAAGATTGAACCCAAAGCCAAGCACTTCTCCCATTGCAAGAACTATAGATCTAGTAGGCCAAACCAAACCGATAATTCAAAGAGACTTGCAAGGATATTATAATCATACATAAAGAGTTCAGAGAAGAACCAAATATTTCTCATAGATAATCTTGATCATAAACCCACAATTCATCGGATCTCGACAAACACACCGCAAAAAGAGATTACGTCGAATAGATCTCCTCGGAGTCCGAGGAGAACTTTGTATTGAGATCCAAAGAGAGAGAAGAAGACATCTAGATACTAGCTATGGACCCGAAGGTCTGTGGTAAACTACTCACAACTCATGGTGAGGCGATGATGATGATGTAGAAGCACTCCGTAGTAGATCCCCCCTTCGGCGGAGCTCTGGAACAGGCCCCAAGATGGGATCTCACGGGAACAGAAGGTTACGGCATTGGAACTAGGGTTTTCTCTTCTCCTCTGATGGTTTTGGGGTATGTAGGTATATATAGGAGGAAGGAGGGCACCAAGGGCCAAACGTGAGGCCCACGAGGCAGGGGGCGCGCCCTATAGGGGGCGTGCCCTCCACCCTCGTGGGCACCACGTATGCCCTACTCCGTGGTTCTCAAGTCTCCCGTGCGTGATTTTGTCCAAAAAATATCTCTCCCGGAGGTTTCATTCCGTTTGGACTTCGTTTGATATTCCTTTTCTGTAAAACCCTGAAACAGGCAAAAAAAACAGCAATTTGGACTGGGGCTTTGGGTTAGTAGGCTAGTCCCAAAAATAATATAGAAGTGTATAACAAAACCCATTAAACATCCAAAACATCATAAATAATAGCATGGAACAATCAAAAATTAAAGATACATTGGAGACGTATCAGTGCTTTATGCTTCATATTATTATCCAATGATGTGTTGCCATCCTATGATGTCTGAGTAGATTTTCGTGGTCCTATTGGTAATCGGTGAATTGCTATGATTGGTTTAATTTGCTTGTGGTTATGTTGCTGTCCTTTGGTGCCCATCATATGAGCGCGCACGTGGATCACACCATAGGTTAGTGTTATGTTGTGTAGCTACCAGACCTCAAACAGTCTGATCTCTGTGCATCAGTGTCATCCCTGGATCAGTAATGCTGACACACATAGTACTTGAAGGATTTATAACAGAGTAGCAATCACACACTTATTACATCGATAGTTCCAACGATGAACTTATTACAATAAAAATGGCTTAAGGCCATTTTACACGATAACAGTGGAAGGCTTGGAAGATAAGTGAGTCCATCAACTCCAACGGCATCACTGAGTATAGAACCACGACCTATAAGGCACCTTACTCGTCGTCTGAAAAGTCTGCAACATGAACTTTGCAGCTCGTAAACGGGTCAGCACATGGAATATCCTGGCAAAGTAACACAAGAGAGCAATGAAAGTAAACCTATACTATATGCAATATGGCTGGTGGAAAGCTCTATGGTTGCAGTTTTTGCGTAAAGCCATTTTTCCCTACTTCAAAGGAATAGATTTTAATTAACTATCATGGTAGTTGAAACATTGTTGAGAAGATAGACGTCCTCTCAACCCCAATTAAAATCATCATTAAACCCAACAATATTAATTAGAGTAACATGATGAGATTCACATGATATCCAAGTACTAGATACTCAAGACGTCCGTAACTGGGGACACGGCTAATCATGATCAGTTTGTACACTCTGCAGAGGTTTGTGCACTTTTCCCCACAAGACTCGATCGCCTCCGTTTGGTTTCTCGCACTGCATGGTGTTGGAGAAATGGATGACCGAGACACAGTCTTTCGGAAGTACTCGCACCTTACAAACGGGTGGACCGTACCAACCTACATCCCCTACATCTGCTAGTCCACCACTGTAAGAGTTCGCACAACTTAGTCAACTATGCTAGAGCCCATAATAGCATTGTGGCCGCACACGGAAGTTTCTAGTATGAATAATCTCATGATCCCTTTGAGCCTGGGTGGCGGTCCAAAAGAAAAACAGGCAATCGCTGGAATACCCAGGTGCCTCAATCCACCCAGATGTGTATTAATGTTGCCACCTTAAGTTGAACCATTAATTAACAAACTCACATCTTTCATGGATACACTCACCCAATCCACGTCTACGGGCATAGCATGGCCTAACAGCAAACATAGAAGTAACTCCCAAGGTTTGAATGTAATGCAGGTAATAGGTACTACCTCAATCTACTTCCCAGTCTCACAAGTTAATTGATCCTACTCATGAAATGTGTGAGGGTTTGATTAATGCAATGAAAACTGGGTATTGGAAAGTATGATCAAAGTGTTACTTGCCTTGCTGATGATCCGCAAAACCTAGAGATTCAAAGTAGCAAGCGGCGCACTCCGGGTACTCTATTGCAAACAAACAAGCACACAATAAGAACTTAACTAATGCATGGGTAAAACTCAAATAATAGATCTAACCAGAAGGTTCAACCTAAGAACTCCAGTTTACAAAAGAAACGGCAAAAGAAAAAGCAACGAAAGACAAACGGCGAAAGAAAAACAACTACCGAACCAATATGGATCTAAGTCCAAATTTAGAAGAGGCAAACACTTGAATGACTAGGTTAAACGGAAAGAGACTTTGGAGATGAAACTCCAGGCGCTTGAATCACCTGATTCCGATAAACGCGCGAAAAGATAAACTAAAACAAAGATCGGATCAGAGATCGCGATCAGAAAATAAACTAGAAAAAAGAAAACTAAAACACCTTAACGAACGGACGTTCGTCAGCTAAGACTAAACGACAAATTCGTTCGTTAGAACGAACGAACGGGTGAACATTTTCTAATTAACTACATCGGAAAAAAACAGAAAACCGATCTAATAAAACCGATCTAATAAAAACCGATCTAAAGAAAAACCGACTAGGGTTCTTAAAAAAACAACAGTCTTCTAAAAGAAAACTGGGCGGCTACCTCGTCGACGACCGGCGGAGGCGGCGGCGACGGTGGCAAGATGGCGGGGCGGCTGCGGCGGCAGTGGTGGCAGGGCGGGCGGCAGCAGCGGCGGCGCCGGCGGCAGCAGCGGCGGCGGCGGGCGGCAGCAGCGGCGGCGGCGGGCAGCAGCAGCGGCGGACCACGAGGCGGCGGCTGCGGCGTCGCGTCGGCGGGGCGGCGGCTGGCGGCGGGCGGTGGCGGCGGCGGGCGGTGGCTTGTGGCAGGGGGTAGCTATATATATAGGGGGAGAAGGGGGTAGAAGCTTGGGGGAGGGGGCAAGCCACGGCAGCGGCGGCCGGAGTCCGACGCGGGCGCGGGCGCGTGGCGCGGGGGAAGGCGGCCGGCGGCGGTTGGGCTGGCTCTGCTGGGCTTCGGCCCAGTCGGGTCGGGTCCTCTTCTTTTTTTTTAATTAACTAACGCCGACGCTTATGAAAAGAAATCTAGAAAAATAAAATAAAATTCTAAAATTGCCAAAACAAATTTTCACAGTCTAAATGGAATATTTATAACAAGATGAACATTTTCTTGGCACTAAAATGCATTTTTGAAAACATGCAATTTTTCCTAATTCAAATAAAACTTGTTTGATTTTTCTATTAAATCCTCCGTATTTCTTATTTTTGGGAGAGTCATTTTACTCCCTCTCTCATATGTTTATGATAGAAATACTTGAAGATAAAATAAATAAAATCAAATGATCCTATTTTCAAAATTTGAGAAACCTCAAATATGAAAATATTGAAATCCCCAACTCTCTTCGAGGGTCCTTGAGTTGCTTAGGATTTTCTTGGATCACCAAAAGCGAGAAAATAAGTTATGCATAATGATCTAATGTATAACATTCCAAATTGAAAATTTGGGATGTTACAAACCTACCCCCCTTAAGATGAATCTCGCCCTCGAGATTCGGGTTGGCTAGAAAATAGGTGAGGGTGGTCCTTCTGCAGATCTTCTTCTCTTTCCCAGGTGGCTTCATCCTCGGTGTGGTGGCTCCAATGAACTTTGCAAAACTTGATAACCTTGCTGCGGGTGACTCGACTGGCATACTCAAGAATCTTGACTGGTTTTTCTTCATAGATTAAATCGTTGTCCAACTGAATAGCTTCCAATGGCACAGTATCCCTCAGCGGTATCTTGGTCATCTCTGCGTGACATTTCTTCAACTGGGAAACGTGGAATACGTCATGAACTCCTGACAATCCTTCGGGCAGTTCCAACTTGCAGGCTACTTCTCCCATGCGTTCCATAACCTTATAGGGTCCTACAAAACGGGGCGCTAGTTTTCCCTTAACTCCAAAGCGCTTAACTCCTCGAAGCGGAGATACTCGAAGATAAACTCTGTCTCCAACCTCGTAAATGATCTCCTTGCGTTTTGAATCTGCGTAGCTCTTCTGCCTGGACTGGGCTATTTTGAGCCTATCGCGAATTAACTTCACCTTCTGTTCCGATTCCTTGATCAAATCTAGCCCGAATAGCTTGCGGTCTCCATCTTCGTCCCACGACAACGGAGTCCTACATCTTCTTCCGTATAACGCTTCGAAAGGGGGCCATCTTCAAACTGGATTGATAATTGTTGTTGTAAGAAAATTTGGCATACGGCAAATTGTCGTCCCAACTAGATCCATAATCTAGTGCGCAGGCTCTCAGCATATCCTCCAAAATTTGATTGACTCTTTCCGTCTGTCCATCTGTCTGCGGGTGAAAAGCTATGCTAAACTCTAGTCTGGTACCCAAAGTTTCAGGTAACTGATTCCAGAACTTTGAAGTAAACTGGGTTCCTCTATCTGATACGATGCTCCTCGAAACTCCATGCAGACATACAATTCGGGTCATGTATATCTTTGCCAACTTTGCACTGGTATAAGTAGTCTTTACGGGGATGAAATGATCTACCTTTGTTAAACGATCGACTACGACCCAACTCGAGTCATAGCCCGAACGAGTTCTGGGTAATCCCGTAAAAAAATCCATACCTAGTTTATCCCACTTCCATTCGGGTATTGGCAATGGTTGTAACAATCCTGCCGGCTTCTGATGTTCTGCCTTCACTCTCTGACATACATCACAAACTGCTACATACTCCGCAATATTTTTCTTCATACCGGTCCACCAGAAAATGTCCTTCAAATCCAAATACATCTTAGTATTTCCTGGGTGAATCAAGTATGGTGAATCATGGGCCTCCTGTAGAATCAACTTCCTGATCTCCGGGTCATTAGGCACATAAATGCGGTCCTCAAACCACAAGGTGTCGTGTTCATCCTCACGAAATCCTTTAGCTTTTCCTTCGCTCATCCTCTCCTTTATAGAGGAAACCTCCTCGTCAGTTTTCTGAGCTTCTTTGATTTTATCCAACAGAGTAGACTGGATCTCTAGTGTTTCTACGTAGCCTCTCGGAACTATCTCCAAACGTAGTTCTCGTAAGTCCTCGGCTAACTCCTTTGGAAACTCTTCCGTCATTAGGGTATTGACATGGCTCTTATGGCTTAGCGCATCGGCTACTATGTTAGCCTTTCCGGGATGATAATGCAATCTCATGTCATAGTCCTTAATGAGTTCCAGCCATCTCCTTTGCCTGAGATTCAGCTCCTTCTGGGTGAATATATACTTCAAACTCTTGTGATCCGTATATACTTCACAAGGGTTTCCAATGAGAAAATGTATCCACGTCTTCAATGCGTGCACTACGGCTAACTTGATGGCTTCTCGCCCCTCGTTGGTTACCCCAAGTGGAAGGTTTGAGATGTAGCGTAGCGGTAGTTTTCCCTTGGCAAAGATACCAATGATCGAATCCCGTGAGACTCCGAGGGTCAACAAGAAGGTGTCAATAGCGCCAGAGACTTTTGCTTGACAGGACCTGCACACAGATACAAATAACTTTGCTCCCAACGAGTACAGAGAGGTTGTCAATCCCTCCGGCCTTGTCGTTTACAAAGGATCAAACGTAAGAGATAATAGTGATAGGTATGACTGCAACTAGTAAATAAGAACAGGAAGTAAATAGCGGGTGTGATCAGTGATGGTAATATGGACCGGGGTCCCATGATGTTCACTAGTGATGTCTCTCTCACAAAAGACGATAAAACAGCTAAGCGAGGTAAACAAATTACAGCTGGGCAATTGACAGGATTATGTGCGCAAACCAATGCTAAATATGTTGTAAGAAAGGTAGAGGCTCAAAAGCATGGGCGGTACGCCAAGGCAAGTAGACCGAAATCCATCTGCATCTACTACTAATCATCCACCTTGAGATATCTATCCAGAACATCTCGCTGGTATTAAGTTGCGAGTCCCACCCAAAGTGTAAACTCAAAGCAACAGACAACTGCATTAAAAGAACTTTGCGTAAACTAAACAATCCTTGCACCCGCAAGTACAAGCACCGTTGTTTTTCCCCTTGTGGCAACAACACATCCCCTAGACTCATGTTTCTGTCACTCAAGCTAGTCATCAGGGGCATGAACCCACAATCAAGCATAACGTTCCCTCTTGGAGTTACTACCTACTACTTGGCCAAAGCAATAAACAGCAACGGAGAACATGCAAGAATTACTCAAGAACATAAATATAAAAGAGGTGAATCAAATATATTACTCACACACAATCTGAACATAATCTCATAATCCATCGGATCCCAGCAAACTCAGCATAGCAACAGCATAAAGATTACATATGTGCCTCGATCATGTAGGGCAGCTCACGAGGTCTAATCGGTAAAGAACAAAGAGGGGAGGAGAACATCACATAGCTTCTGGTCATGGACCCATGGTCCAAGGGGGACTACTCACAACTCATCCGGGAGGCGTCCATGGTGGTGGAGAAGCTCTCAGTGGTGGTTCTCCCCTCCGGCAGGGTGCCGGGAAGAGTTCTCCTGGTGCTCCCGATCTTGGAAGCGCGGTGGCGGCGGAACAGAGATGAGATCGCGAAAAAGGGTTCCGTCCTCGAGGGTTTCGGGACGCGATGTAAATATGTGCCAAAGGGGGTCACCAGAGGAGGTAAGGGGGGCCCAGGCGCCCCCACCCCCCGGCGCGGCCAGGAGGGGGGCCGCGTGGGCAGGCCGCCTGGGCTGCCCCTGGCTCCCCTCTGGCCCCACTTCTGGCGCGTGGAAGCTTCCGGAGCGCTGATTTTTTATATATTTTTCCCGGAATTTTTCTGGCAATTTAAGTAATGGGAAAACCTGAAATAGAAAAACAGCACAAAACAGAAACTGGCACTGGGGTGCACTGAGTTAATAGGTTAGTCCAAATATGATCAAAAGTGTATGGAAGTGCATAAATATCATAATAATATCACACAAAAGAGGCATGGAGCAAGCAGAAATTATAGATACGTTTTGGACGTATCAACATCCCCAAGCTTAATTCCTGCTCGTCCTTGAGTAGGTAAATGATAACAAGCATAATTTCTGTGGTGACATGATATTAACCATATAAGAACTTTTAAGTAAAGTAATCAAGGCATGTAATCCAATTCAAGTCATAACAAGCAAGAGTCTATATTAGCATTGTAACAAGTAACATAAGAACATAAAGGTGCAAGAGCTCTCGCTGTCCGTGACTCGAATGTCTCCAAATGGTGTTTGCGTGCAAGAAACGGGATTGGGATATATGAGAGAGTAAAACATAGTTTTTGTATTTTTGAGAACTTAATCTACTAAAGTTTGACACTTGGTCTTCTTTGGAATCTTATCTTGACTCATCCCCAGACCATCAGCCAGGTACAAATCAAAATGATCCACTCCCTTTCGATATTTTGAGCACTCATGCAATGGATGAGCGTAAGCAAGAAAGTCGACACTTAGGATGGCAAAGAGAGAAAAATGATAGAGGGGGAAGACAAAAAGGGTGTGAAAGGCTCACATCAATGAGGACAATCATCGGCGAGAGAAAGCCAAATGATAGATATGATGCGAGTAGTAGGGATTGCCATGTAACAGATGCACATATGAGCTAAGGTAAGCTCTCCAATGGAACTAGTGGGGGTGCATCCAACTTGCTTGCTCAAGAAGACCTAGAGCTCTTTTGAGGAGGCTCATCATTGGAATATACAAGCCAAGTTCTATAGTGTAAAGGTCCCCACATAGCTATATGCATAAATGATAATCTCTATGGAGTACAAAGTGTAAGATGGAGTACGAGTGTGGATCTCTCAAAATAAATAGTACTGTGCCCCCTTCTCTCTTTTTATTTCCTTTTCTCTTTTTCTATTTTTTTTATTTTTTGTGGCCTCAATGGCTCTTTCTATTTATCTCTCATTTGTCCTCTTTGGGATCTTTTGATTTGTCCTCTTTGGGGTCTTTTCCTCACTTAGGGACAACACTCTATGTATTACAAGAAGTATAGAAGATCTTTCACACTTTACAAAAGTACTCAACATAAAGAAAATGAAACTATCATGATGTATGCAAATGTATGCCTCTGCCAGTGTAGTAGGATATGCCATGATACTAGCGCGTCATGTAGCAATGATTAGGGCAAGACCCAACTAGCATGCGGCTCATCGATCAAGCAAAAAGCATGTATGACATGAAGATCAAGTCATGAGAGGATGGATGTTGCATGGCAATGTATCTCGGAAAGGCTGTGGAAATGCCTTAATAGGTAGGTATGGTGGCTGTTTTGAGGAAGGATATAATGAGGCTTATGATGACAGAGCGTATCGTGCCAAGGATTTGGATGCACCGGCGAAGTATGCGCCAACTCTCGAGGTGAGAAAGGGCAATGCACGGTACCGAAGAGGCTAGAAAAATATGGATAGGTAGAAGTGTCAACCTTCGAATACTCACATTAGTCCGAAGAACTCATGCACTTATTATCGGTAACTCTCAATCTAATTAGGAGGTTCACAAAGAGACAAGTACCCCGAGGAGGTGTGTATGGGGGTTTGGTTACCCTTGCTCATCCTCGACCCATGGTACGTGAGTGTACTCTAATATTCGATCCCTCCAAAGATTAGTGATCCATTTAGTAGCTAAAGTTCTCAACTATTTTGTAGGTTTTCGAAAATAAACACGGATTGCCCAAAATATGACATCTATCACTAATAGGCTAAAGCTATTGACACCAAAAGTTCAGACATTACTCATGGCAATACCTCAAAACTATTGCAAGTTACTACTAAAATTAAATAGCAACCTCAATTACCTACTTTAAGTTAAGACACACAACTCAGTGCAACAGACAAACTCTCTTAACAAGATAAACATGAACACTCAAGAGAGTTCAGCAACCAGCTAAAAAAAGGCTCTTTAAAAAGAAAAGCATGAAAACTAGAGCTAAACATGACAGCAGCTATGGAAAGACAAAGAACACACACAGCAAAGATAAGCATGAAAATCCTATGTTGTGTTCTAGGTTGAAGTGGAGCATGTTTCTCTCCCACACAAAGAAAGCTGGGTTCTATCTCGTTATGAACAGCAAGCAAAGCTAAAGAAAACTAAAAAGGAAACTAAAAGCAAGACGCTCCAAGCATAGCACATAACGCATGAAGTGATTAAAATATAGTGGAACGAAAGACGAACTGATAATTGTTGATGGAGAAGGGGATGCACGGGGGCATCCCCAAGCTTAGACGCTTGAGTCTTCTTGAATATTTCTTGGGGGTGCACGGGGGCATCCCCAAGCTTGAGCGTTTGACCCTCCTGAATCTTTTTATCATCTCCCCTCGCACACTTGAAAACTCCCTTCATACATAACTCATCATAATCTGATTAGCGAGGTTAGTACCCATAATAAAATAATTTTTCCTTGCTGGAAATAAGGATAATCTTGAAGGGCTACTGTTTCTCAAGATTGCCAAAAGGTTTTTGCAAAGAAAAAGCAAGCTCAAGGTTTGCAAAACGGAGGAAAGGCAAAACAGGACAGAATCTGTGAAAAACGGACCAGCAGGTAGTAAATAATTTTTTCGGGGCACTTGTGCAACTCAAATCAAAAAACTCAGAACAGACGCCCGAAAGCCAATTGTATAGAGCACGTTGTAGAAACAATTCAGACCAAAAAGATGATCTGGTGATTTTATACGAATTTTTCTGTCCAAGGACAGAATCTGTTTCCTGGACAGCACGTCACAACTTTTGAACTTTCTTGCAATCGGAGGCTAAACTTGGCACAAAGCTGAAAAGTAAAGATACAATGATGATGCTACTGTAGTAACAATCATCAAGACACAACAAAAGCAAAATAAAATTTTATTCGTTGTGGGCTGCCTCCCAAAAGTGCTTTCTTGTATGCCTTTAAGCTAGGCATAATGCAAAGAGATCAAGTTGTATCAATTGAACCATCATCAAGATCATCAAAAAGCTCTTCAATAGTACAACTAGTCTTAAGAGGACTTTCAAATAAAGGCCTAATAGAGATACTTCTAGGGAGAAGACCAAAAGGTGAAAAGTCAATGGAAGATTCATTTATAAATTTATCAAAGAGAGGTGTTTCTTCCAAAGTCTTCAAAGTTTCAACCATTTTGCCAATAGATGGATTACTTTTGGAACGAGGAGCCTTTGGAACGTAAACGAACTTAGGCTCCTTCTTTGCCGGAGTTTCTATCTTTTAGGTTGTTATTGAGGAGAAAGTAGTTCCTAAAGTATCAAAGATTTCCTCAATCTTATCTATCCTAGAAGAATCCAAGTCATGGGATTTGATGGTCTCCAAGGTTTTGAGAATTTTATGCATGGAGCTATCAAGCCTATTCAAATTCCCTTGGATCTTACGGTCCAACTCATTTATCTTATTAATGTTTGGCATCTCTAGCTCTATCTTTTCAAGTTTTTTCATAATGTGAGCTAGGGTAATGTCCTCTTGAATGCTAACAAGAGGGGGATTTCCAACAAGATGTTCAATAATACTAAGAGATTCCCAAACTGTGGCTTCTAGGAAATTTCCATTGATAGCAGAATCTAGAATAAACCTATTCCAAGAAGTAATTCCAACATAAAAATTTCTAAGCAGGATAGTAGTAGATTGCTTCTTGGTGGCTCTTTTATGAGAATCATTAATTCTATACCAAGCATCTTTTAGACTTTCCCCACTTCTTTGTTTAAAGGTGAGAACTTCTGCCTCACCAAAGGCAAAAGGACCAGACATAATGCCAACTAAAAAGCGAGATAACTATTTTTGTAATTTTTGATAAAAGACACTAAAGCAAAAACTGAAAGGTAAACTAACAAGACTAATAAGCAAAGATAAAAGATAGCGTGCAACTCCCCTATCTTGAAGAGTGGAGTCCCCGGCAACGGCGCCAGAAAACTTTGCTTAATGGCTTCTCGCCCCTCGTTGGTTACCCCAAGTGGAAGGTTTGAGATGTAGCGTAGCGGTAGTTTTCCCTTGGCAAAGATACCAAGGATCCAATCCCGTGAGACTCCGAGGGTCGACAAGAAGGTGTCAATAGCGCCAAAGACTTTTCACGGATACGAATAACTTTGCTCCCAACGAGTACAGAGAGGTTATCAATCCCTCCGGCCTTGTCGTTTACAAAGGATCAAACGCAAGAGATAATAGTGATAGGTATGATTGCAACTAGTAAATAAGAACAGGAAGTAAATAGCGGGTGTGATCAGTGATGGTAATATGGACCGGGGTCCCATGATGTTCACTAGTGATGTCTCTCTCCCAAAAGACGATAAAACAGCTAAGCGAGGTAAACAAATTACAGCTGGGCAATTGACAGGATTATGTGCGCAAACCAATGCTAACTATGCTGTAAGAAAGGTAGAGGCTCAAAAGCATGGGCGGTACGCCAAGGCAAGTAGACCGAAATCCATCTGCATCTACTACTAATCATCCACCTTGAGATATCTATCCAGAACATCTCGCTGATATTAAGTTGTGAGTCCCACCCAAAGTGTAAACTCAAAGCAACAGACAATTGCATTAAAAGAACTTTGCGTAAAGTAAACAATCCTTGCACCCGCAAGTACAAGCACCGTTGTTTTCCCCCTTGTGGCAACAGCACATCCCCTAGACTCATGTTTCTATCACTCAAGCTAGTCATCGAGGGGCATGAACCCACAATCAAGCATAATGTTCCCTTTGGAGTTACTACCTACTACTTGGCCAAAGCAATAAACAGCAACGTAGAGCATGCAAGAATTACTCAAGAACATAAATATAAAAGAGGTGAATCAAATATATTACTCACACACAATCTGAACATAATCTCATAATCCATCGGATCCCAGCAAACTCAGCATAGCAACAGCATAAAGATTACATATGTGCGTCAATCATCTAGGGCAGCTCACGAGGTCTATTCAGTGAAGAACAAAGAGGGGAGGAGAACATCACATAGCTACTGGTCATGGACCCATGGTCCAAGGGGGACTACTCACAACTCAGCCGGGAGGCGTCCATGGTGGTGGAGAAGCTCCCGGTGGTGGTTCTCCCCTCCGGCAGGGTGCCGGGAAGAGTTCTCCTGGTGCTCCCGATCTTGGAAGCGCGGCGGCGGCGGAACAGAGATGAGATCGCGAAAAAGGGTTCCGTCCTCGAGGGTTTCGGGACGCGATGTAAATATATGCCAAAGGGGGTCACCAGAGGAGGTAAGGGGGGCCCAGGCACCCCCACCCCCCGGCGCGGCCAGGAGGGGTCCCGCGTGGGCAGGCCGCCTGGGCTGCCCCTGGCTCCCCTGTGGCCCCACGTGTATGGAAGTGCATAAATATCATAGCAATATCACACAAAAGAGGCATGGAGCAAGCAGAAATTATAGATACGTTTTGGACGTATCATAACTCCAAATCATGAGTGGCATAGTTCAACTCAAGAGGTTTCAGTTGTCGCGAAGCATACGAAACAACTCTTCCTTCCTGCATAAGAACTGCTCCAAGTCCTCGACGTGAAGCGTCGCAGTATACTTCATAATCCTTATGTTGATCTGGCAAAATCAACACAGGGGATGAGACCAACCTTTTCTTTAATTCCTGGAAACTGGCCTCACATTCTTCTGTCCAACTGAACTTGGTGTCCTTCTTTAACAACTCCGTCATTGGCTTTGCAATCTTCGAGAAATTCTCAATAAATCTCCGGTAGTATCCTGCAAGTCCAAGAAAACTCCGGATCTCTCCAACTGTTGTCGGTGCTTCCCAATTTGTCACGGTGTCCACCTTGGTGGGATCTACTGCTATTCCTTCTCCAGATATAACGTGTCCGAGAAATCCGACTTCCTTCAACCAAAACTCACATTTGCTAAACTTGGCATATAACTGATGTTCTCGGAGCTTCTCCAATACCAAACGCAAATGCTCTGCATGCTCCTCTTCATCCTTCGAGAAGATCAATATATCATCTATGAACACTATGACAAACTTATCCAAATACTCAATAAATACTTTGTTCATCAGGTTCATAAAGAATGCCGGTGCGTTAGTCAGACCAAAAGACATAACGGTATACTCGTACAACCCATACCTAGTGGTAAAGGCCATCTTAGGTATATCCTGCTCTCGAATCTTCAATTGATGGTACCCTGATCGCAGATCGATCTTGGAAAATACCTTAGCTCCTTGCAATCTATCGAACAGATCATTGATCATTGGTAGTGGGTACTTGTTCTTGATCCTTACTTCGTTCAATCCTCGGTAATCAACAACCATTCTTAACGATACATCCTTCTTCTCCACTAGAAGTACTGGCGAACCCCAAGGCGAAGAACTTGGGCGTATGAATCCTTTATCCAGTAACTCCTTAATTTGTTTCTTAATTTCCTCCAAATCCTTTGCGGGCATCCTATATGGTCTCTTAGAAATTGGCCCGGTGCCTGGCAAAACCTCAATCAAAAACTCTATATCTCTCTCAGGTGGCATTCCTGGCAGTTCTTCTGGAAACACGTCAGGGAAATCTTTCACCACTGGTACTTCCTCCTGAATAACTCCTGATAAGGAATTTAATCTGTTCCTTTTTGGCTCATGCCGGGATACATACTTGATCCTTCTTCCTTCTGGCGTAGTAAGCAAAATTGACTTACTGGCGCATTCAATATTCCCTTCATACTCAGCTAACCAATCCATGCCTAATATCACATCCAATCCTTGAGATCCCAATACTATTAGGTCCGAAGGGAAAATGTAGTTACCAATCCTTAACTTAGCCATATACTCAGCTCCTGGTGAGGTTACTAACATGGGCGACCTAAGGGCTTGGGTTGGCAGCTTATACTTATCCACAAATCCCCTTGAAATGTATGAATGCGATGCACCAGTATCGAAAAGAACGAGTGCAGTAAAGGACTTAACTAAAAACTTACCTATTATTGCATCTGGCTGAGCTTCAACCTCCTTGTCGGTGTACTAAGATAGGGGTACCTCAGTACCCCAACTTGTGCACGGGCAGTAGCAGCTTCCCGAGGCAGGGCTTACCACGTGCTCGCCAAGAACCATTCTGGTCCCAATGAAGCCATTGAAGAACAAAGTATACAAGTCAGAAGATCAGGGCCCCGGCAAGAGGAGCTTGCCGGGAAGGCCACACCAGGCTCAAGGTTATCACTTTAGCACAAGACCCTGGCAAGAGGAGCTTGCCAGGAAGGCCAAGGAACACATACCTCAAGAGATGTCTTGGCGCATCATGCGCCCCGGCAGGACCCGGAGAGCGACAAGCTTCCGGGCCCGGCAAGATCACGACCCCGGCAAGGTGCTTGCCGGGGAAACCTACGCTGTGTGCCCGCGCTCCAGCTCATCGACCCACACGTCGCCCTGGGGCCCTTCCAGGGGCACGTGGCAGACGGCTGTGCAGCCTGGGGCACACGGTGGCAAGCCACGGTGACGAGGCTACCGCCGTGGCGAACGGAGAAGCATGGGCGGACGCTTTTGGGGGCGACGGCGATGGGCATTTAATGCCCTTGTCCCCCACTGTCAAAGTTAGGTGAAGACCACTGTTCATATACTGTTCATGCACTGTTGCAACTACCACCAAAATTACACTTTTACCCTCCTCTACGTTGACACCTCTCGGTGACCCCTTTGAGCTATAAAAGGAGGCCCATGCACAACGTACAGGAGGTTCGAAACCTAGACAACTCTCTCGCTCGGCGTAGCCAGTACTGTAGATCTTCAAGCTCCCGAGCTCAAGAACTCAATACAACCTAAGCAGGAGTAGGGTTTTACGCGTCCGCGCGGCCCGAACCTGGGTAAACTGCCCGCGTGCGCTCCTCGATCTGCTCTCCGTGCTCCCTCCGCTCCCTTACCGCAACGTAGAAAGGGGCTCCGGTCCCATAGGTGCTCGTGGGAGGACAGTTTCCCCCGACACTCCTCCACGCTAACGTGATTCACTTGTCCTTTGTTGAAGGGGTTGGGCTTCTTCGCGGCGCTTCCATTGCCGTTCCCATTCTTAGCTTCTGGGCAGTCATTGGCATAATGTCCATTCTTCCCACACTTGTAATAGGTGACATGGCTGAAATCCTTCTTGGTGGGTGTGGACGGGGTAGGGCGGCTCTGGTTACTACTTGCTCCATTTCCATTTCCATTCTTAGGGCCATTATGATTGTGCGAGCTATCTCCTCCATGGGTATGTTGAAACTATCCTATCATTTTAGGGGTAAAACGAGGCTTCTGCTGTGCTCCAGAATTATACTTTCCTTGTCCATTCTTCCTCTTGAGACTTTCAATCTGTTGGTGCTTCCTTTCAATCATTAGGGCGCGATCAACTAGCTCCTGGTAGTTATTGAAAGTTGCCACCATCAACTGTACACTCATCTCATCATTCAGCCCTTCCATGAATCTCTCCTGCTTAGCGGCATCTGTGGCCACATCATCTGGGGCATAACGAGATAGGGTACTGAACTCATCCACATACTGAGCCACAGTATGGTCGCCTTGGCGCAAATTGCGAAACTCCTGCTTCTTCATACTCATAGCTCCAGTCGAGACATGGGCGGTACGAAAAGCTTGCTGAAACTGATCCCAAGTCACATTGGCTATGGGATAAGTGGTTGTGTAATTCTCCCACCATGTTGCGGCTGGTCCAGACAACTGGTGTGCAGCAAAACACACCTTCTCAGCATCTGAGCAGTTAGCAGTGGTCAAATCCCTTCCAGTTTTGCGCAGCCAGTCGTCAGCGACTATTGGTTCAATGCTGCTATCAAAGACTGGTGGTTGCAACCTTAAGAAATGTGTCAGGTTGTCCATGGGTGGTGGTGGTGGAGGGTTGTCGTTGTTGTTCTGGTTGTTCTGAGTATTCTGGACAAGTAGTTGCATCAGGGTGTTCTGCTGCTGGATCAACTGGGTGGGCTTAGGGGGAAACTCACGTCTTGGAGGCATCTGATGGGTGTAGAGGGAAGAGATTAGAATAGAAAAGAGGTCTAAGGGAAAATCACTACCCATATGCACATGAGGCAAACACACAATTCATCACACCAAAATCAATTCAAACAAGGGCTTACACGGATCTAATCGTTACAGAAGTGTTTCTAAGTCTACTAAATGGAAAATCTACTGGTCATAGGAAGGTCTTCTAGAAATTTTGATCGGCAGAGGATTCCATGATATCTGCTCCAGCTTCATCTTCATAGTCTTCGTCTTTGCTATCATCGGGTTCCGAATCCGTGTCGTCAATAATAATGTAGTCTTCCGATGGAATCTCCTTGGGTTCTTCTTCCTCTTCTTCTTTTCCCATGAGTATCCCTAAATTCCGTGTCAAGTCAACATTCTTCTCCACAAGTATTAGCATCTCCTCCTCGTATCCCTCGCGTGTAGACTTGAGATCTTCCTCTAGCTCCAAATTCCTACTTAGGGCTTTCTTCAAATCTATCATCCCTGCACACATCTGGTGCTCCTGGCGATGAATGTGATGGTTCAACTCCTGGATGAAGGCTGCAATGGATCTATCCTTCCGGGTGCTGATCATATCCCAATTCTCATCTCGGCGTCCACAAATCTGGTAGATAGTGTCCTTTAGCTCCTGTTCGTAGACTTCTCCAATCCTTCCCATAGCGATGTGGGCTGCCATGCTCCTGCCTAAGCTCCATGTAGGTGCATTAAAGGAAAATGCTATGAGTGCGGTGACGGGCTTGAACATCCTTCCTGGAACTTGAGCTTGAATCAACCAACGCTCCTCCTCAGGTAGAGTGGCATTGTAGGTTCCGGTGAAACTTGGTAGTCCAATGTTTAGATATCTAGTGACTTCCTTCAGGTGTCGTCCAAATGGTGTATCTTCATCCGGTTGCGTGAACTTGTTCTTTGCATCCACCATCCTAAAAGAGTAGAAAAGATGAGGAGTCAGAAAAGATAAGAGTGAATAGTGCTCTAGGGCTTTAACTTAGTGGTCGTGTCCTACAGTCAGCGTGTGCTCTGATACCATCTTGTAGCGACCAGACCTCAAACAGTCCGATCTCTGTGCATCAGTGTCATCCCTGGATCAGTAATGCTGACACGCACAGTACTTGAAGGATTTATAACAGAGTAGCAATCATACACTTATTACATCAATAGTTCCAACGATGAACTTATTACAATAAAAATGGCTTAAGGCCATTTTACACGATAACAGCGGAAGGCTTGGAAGATAAGTGAGTCCATCAACTCCAACAGCATCACTGAGTATAGAACCACGACCTATAAGGCACCTTACTCGTCGTATGAAAAGTCTGCAACATGAACGTTGCAGCCCGAAAACAGGTCAGCACATGGAATATGCTGGCAAAGTAACACAAGAGAGCAATGACAGTAAAGCTATACTATATGCAATATGGCTGGTGGAAAGCTCTATGGTTGCAGTTTTTGCGTAAAGCAAATTTTTCCCTACTTCAAAGGAATAGATTTTAATTAACTATCATGGTAGTTGAAACATCGTTGAGAAGATAGACATCCTCTCAACCCCAATTAAAATCATCATTAAACACAACAATATTAATTAGAGTAACATGATGAGATTCACATGATATCCAAGTACTAGATACTCAAGACGTCCGTAACCGGGGACACGGCTAATCATGATCAGTTTGTACACTCTGCAGAGGTTTTTGCACTTTTCCCCACAAGACTCGATCGCCTCCGTATGGTTTCTCGCACTGCATGGTGTTTGAGAAATGGATGACCGAGACACAGTCTTGTGGAAGTACTCGCACCTTACAAATGGGTGGACCGTACCAACCTACATCCCCTACATCTTCTAGTCCACCACTGTAAGAGTTCGCACAACTTAGTCAACTATGCTAGAGCCCATAATAGCATTGTGGCTGCACATGGAAGTTTCTAGTATGAATAATCTCATGATCCCTTTCAGCCTGGGTGGCGGTCCAAAAGAAAAACAGGCAATCGCTGGAATACCCAGGTGCCTCAATCCACCCAGATGTGTATTAATGTTGCCACCTTAAGTTGAACCATTAATTAACAAACTCACATCTGTCATGGATACACTCACCCAATCCACGTCTACGGGCATAGCATGGCCTAACAGCAAACGTAGAAGTAACTCCCAAGGTTTGAATGTAATGTAGATAATAGGTACTACCTCAATCTACTTCCCAGTCCCACAAGTTAATTGATCCTACTCATGCAATGTGTGAGGGTTTGACTAATGCAATGAAAACTGGGTATTGGAAAGTATGATCAAAGTGTTACTTGCCTTGCTGATGATCCGCAAAACCTAGAGATTCAAAGTAGCAAGCGGCGCACTCCGTGTATTCTATCGCAAACAAACAAGCACACAATAAGAACTTAACTAATGCACGGGTAAAACTCAAATAAGAGATCTAAGCAGAAGGTTCAACTTAAGAACTCCGGTTTGCAAAAGAAACGGCAAAAGAAAAAGCAACGAAAGACAAACGGCGAAAGAAAAACAACTACCGAACCAATCTAGACCTAAGTCCAAATTTAGCAGAGGCAAACGCTTGAGTGACTAGGTTAAACGGAAAGAGAATTTCGAGATGAAACTCCAAGCGCTTGAATCACCTAATTCCGATAAACGAGCGAAAAGATAAACTAAAACAAAGATCGGATCAGAGATCGCGATCAGAAAATAAACTAGAAAAAAGAAAACTAAAACAGCTTAACGAACGGACATTCGTCAGCTGAGACTAAACGACGAATTCGTTCGTTAAAACGAACGAACGGGTGAGTTTTTTCTAATTAACTAAACCGGAAAAAAACAGAAAACCGATCTAATAAAACCGATCTAAGGAAAAACCCACTAGGGTTCTTAAAAAAACCAAAGGTCTTCTAAAAGAAAACCGGGCGGCTACCTCGTCGACGACCGGCGGAGGCGGCGGCGACGGCGGCAAGGCGGCGGGGCGGCTGCGGTGGCGGTGGTGGCGGGGCGGGCGGCAGCAGCGGCGGCGGCGGGCAGCAGCTGCGGCGGGCAGCGAGGCGGCGGCTGCGGCGTCGCGGCGGCGGGGCGGCGGCTGGCGGCGGGCGGTGGCTGCGGCGGGCGGTGGCTTGTGGCAGGGGGGTAGCTATATATATAGGGGGAGAAGGGGGTAGAAGCTTGGGGGAGGGGCAAGCCACGGCGGCGGCGGCCGGAGTCCGACGCGGGCACGGGCGCGCGGTGTGGGGGAAGGCGGTCGGCGGCGGTTGGGCCTGGCTCGGTTGGGCTTCGGCCCAGTCGGGTCGGGTCCTCTTCTTTTTTTTAATTAACTAACGCCGGCGCTTACGAAAAGAAATCTAGAAAACTAAAATAAAAATCTAAAATTGCCAAAACAAATTTTCATCGTCTAAATGGAATATTTCGAACAAGATGAACATTTTCTTGGCACTAAAATGCATTTTTGAAAACATGCAATTTTTCCAAATTCAAATAAAACTCCAAATAAAACTTGTATGATTTTTCTATTAAATCCTCCGTATTTCTTATTTTTGGGAGAGTCATTTTACTCCCTCTCTCGTATGTTTATGATAGAAATACTTGAAGATAAAATAAATAAAATCAAATGATCCTATTTTCAAAATTTGAGAAACCTCAAATATGAAAATATTGAAATCCCCAACTCTCTCCGGGGGTGCTTGAGTTGCTTAGGATTTTCGTGGATCACCAAAAGCGAGAAAATAAGATATGCATAATGATCTAATGTATAACATTCCAAATTGAAAATTTGGGATGTTACATATTGTTAGGACTATGTATTGGAGGGCAAGAGTGATAGAAGCTTCAACCTAGCATAGAAATTGATGCATACGGGATTGAAGGGGGGCCAATATATCTTAATGCTATGGTTGAGTTTTACCTTAATGAACGTTAGTAGTTGCGGATGCTTGCTAATAGTTCCAATCATAAGTGCATAGAATTCCAAGTCAGGGGTGACATGCTAGTGGTGGCCTCTCCCACATAAAACTTGCTATCGGTCTAGTAACATAGTCAATTGCTTAGGGACAATTTCGCAACTCCTACCACCACTTTCCCACACTCGCTATACTAACTTTATTGCTTCTTTAACTAAACAACCCCTATTTTTTATTTACATGCTCTTTATATTCTTGCAAACCTATCCCGTTACACCTACAAAGTACTTCTAATTTCATACTTGTTCTAGGTAAAGTAAACATTAAGCGTACGTAGAGTTGTATCGGTGGTCGATAGAACTTGAGGGAATATTTGTTCTACCTTTTGCTCCTTAGTGGGTTCGACACTCTTACTTATCGAAAGAGGCTACAATTTATCCCCTATACTTGTGGGTTATCAAGACCTTTCTCTAGCGCCGTTGCCGCGGAGCAATAGCATGGGGTGAATATTCTCGTGTGTGTCTTGCTACTTCTCGAGCTTGCGTTGTATTCCCTCGAAGAGGAAAGGGTGATGCAGCACAATAGCGTAAGTATTTCCCTCAGTTTTTGAGAACCAAGGTATCAATCCAGTAGGAGACTACGCGCGAGTCCCTCGCACATGCACAAACAAATAAGAACTTCGCAGCCAACGCGATAAGGGGTTGTCAATCCCTTTACGTTCTCTTACGAAAGTGAGATCTGATAGATACGATAGTTTGATATTTTTGGTATTTTTTGGATATAAGAACAGAAAGTAAAAACGGAAAAGTAAACTAGATTGTAGATTGATATGTTGAGAATAGACCCGGGGGCATAGGTTTCACTAGTGGCTTCTTTCATGATAGCAGAGTTCTACGGTGGGTGAACGAATTACTGTTGAGCAATTGATAGAAAAGCGAATAATTATGAGACTATCTAGGCATGATCACTATATATAGGCATCACGTCCGAGACAAGTAGACCGAAACGATTTTGCATCTACTACTATTACTCCACACATCGACCGCTATCCAGCATGCATCTAGAGTATTAAGTTCATAAGAACAGAGTAACGCCTTAATCAATATGACATGATGTAGAGGGATAAACTCAAATAACATGATATAAACCCCATCTTTTTATCCTCGATGGCAACAATACAATACATGCCTTGATGCCCTTACTGTCATTGGGAAAGGACACCGCAAGATTGAACCCAAAGCCAAGCACTTCTCCCATTGCAAGAACTATAGATCTAGTAGGGCAAACCAAACCAATAATTCAAAGAGACTTGCAAGGATATTATAATCATACGTAAAAGAGTTCAGAAAAGAACCAAATATTTCTCATAGATAATCTTGATCATAAACCCACAATTCATCGGATCTCGACAAACACACCGCAAAAATAGATTACATCGAATAGATCTCCTCGAAGACCGAGGAGAACTTGGTATTGAGATCCAAAGAGAGAGAAGAAGCCATCTAGGTACTAACTATGGACCCGAAGGTCTGTGGTAAACTACTCACAACTCATGGTGAGGTGATGATGATGATGATGTAGAAGCACTCCGTGCTAGATCCCCCCTCCGGCGAAGCTCTGGAACAGGCCCCAAGATGGGATCTCACGGGAACATAAGGTTGCGGTGGTGGAACAAGGGTTTTCTCTCCATTTCTGATGTTTTCGGGGTACGTAGGTATATATAGGAGGAAGGAGGGCACATGGGGCCAAACGTGGGGCCCACGAGGCAGGGGGCGTGCCCTGTAGGGGGGCGTGCCCCAACCTCGTGGATGCCATGTCAGCCCTATTCCGTGGTTCTCAAGTCTCCCGTGCATATTTTGCTCCAAAAATATATCTCCTGAAGTTTCATTCCATTTGGACTCTGTTTGATATTCCTTTTCTGTAAAACCCTGAAATAGGTTAAAAAAACAGCAATCTGGACTGGGCCTTTGGGTTAATAGGTTAGTCCCAAAAATAATATAAAAGTGTATAACAAAGCCCATTAAACATCCAAAACTTCATAAATAATAGCATGGAACAATAAAAAATTATAGATACGTTGGAGACGTATCAGTGTGCTTGATTGCTTTATAACTAAGTAGATTTTATTTGTTGTTCTAAGTTGTTCTCTATCTTTAGCTATGGATATGGAATATGAAATACCAAAAAAATAGGTGTACTTGCTACTCATGGAGATGGGGAACCTCTTAAAACTCTCTATGCTCATTATGTGAAAGATATTATGTACTACTTTGATAATCCGGAGAAAAACCCATTCAACTATAAAATGGGAGACACGTTGGACCAACGTGAATACTTTAGGGATTAACGCTTGACACAAAAAGGGAAACTATTATGGGATCAAATTTATATGTTGCGTTGGTATGCTCGACAACTATGCTTGAGATATGATTATACTTGTTGCTCTAGGATGAATGCTGTACACCTACCCTTTTCATGTAAATTTAATGATGATAAAACATTGGCTTCTTATGCTAATGGTATATATGATTACTATGATGTGGAGCAAATAGAATAATTTGTTGCTTTTAAGGGTGCTTGTGAAATTAAATGTTTGTTTGAAGAGTATGAAAATTATGATGATGATGTTTACAGATCTGAAAATCTTGCTATACTTAAATATTGCTATTTTAATTATAAATACAATGTCAATATTGATGTGTTTATTGACAAGGTCTCCGCTGCCCAAGAAGAGACTAATATTTTGCAGGAAACTATGGAAGAAGAGCTCATTAGATGAATAAGATGAGGAGGATAGCGAAGAACAAAAGGAGGAAGAGCGGATTGATCAACTATGCCCACCTTCCAATGAGAGTAAATCTGTATCCCATACATTGTTTAATTTACCTTCATGCTTACCGAATGATGAATGATATGATGATTGCTGTGATCCCTTGGATTCGTTTGAAACATCCTTTTTTGATGAACTTGATGCTTGCTATGCTTGTGGCCAAGATGCCAATATTAATTATGCTTATGGAGATGAACTTGCTATGGTTCCTTATGTTATGAATGAAATTGTTGCTATTGCACCCACACACGATTGTCCTATTATCTTTTTGAATTCTGCCAACTACACTATATCGGAAAAGTTTGCACTTATTAAGGACTATATTGATTGGTTGCGTTCTACTACTACACATGATGAATTTGATAGATATAATATGCATGTGCTTGCTGCTCCTACTTGCAATTATTATGAGAGAGGAACTACATTTCTGCCTCTCTATGTTTCCAATACGATAGAATTGCAAGAAACTGCTTATACTACGCGTTGGCCTTTACTTGATGTGCATGAATTGTTCTTGTATGACATGCCGATGCATAGGAAGAGAGTTAAACTTCGTTGTTGCATGACACATATCACTTTGTGCCCACTACTAAATGCCAAATCATTGTTAATTAAAATTGGCTTTGATATACCTTGGGATCCGGGTGAATCCATTACTTGAGCACTATATGCAAAGTTAATGGCTTTAAAGAAAGCGCTGCCAGGGAGACAACCCGAAAGTTAAAAAAAAGGTGTCAATTATTTCTATTGAGTGCTTTTATAAAGTTCAAAAATAAAAAAATATAGAGGGGAACCTAAAACTATTCAAAAAGAAGAGTGAAAGTAAGAAGGACGAGCGCCGTTGAAATGGGGGAGCTCCTTGAACTTTGTTCATGCTCATGGAAACTTTGCAAATCTTAATTACAGAAACTTTTCAACAACAAAAATTATACCCTTGTACAATTCCACATTATTATAAATATAATGTGCTAAGAGTTTGCCTTTAGGATGATTAAATTGCTTGTTGGTTTGTGCGGTGCAAAAACAGAAACTTTGGCTGTAGTGCGCGATTTTACATTTTTTACTGGAACGTCGAAATATTCCGAAACTTTTTGCAAAGTCTTTCTATACAAAATGTTTATTTTTCCTAGTTTTCCAGAATTTTTAGAGTTACAGAAGTATGGTGGATGTTCAAATCTTTACAGACTGTCCTATTTTCACAGATTGGTGTTATAGTTTCATTATTTGCATATGTTTGAGTTCTTGTTGAAGCCTCCTTGACTTGGGGCCATAGAATTGTGATAGCATACAGTGGGTAATGTTTGTTCATAATTATACAATAATGTTAGAGCAGTACATGATGGGATTTCATTGATCATATGCACTAACCCCGCCACTAAAAGTTCGGTTAAGTTTTGTATGGATGAAGTGTTCGAAGATCGAGGAGGTCTCGATGTGAGGAGATGGAGGAGAGGCAAGAGCTCAAGCTTTAGGATGCCCAAGGCACCCCAAGTAAATAATCAAGGAGACTCAAGCGTCTAAGCTTGGGGATGCCTCGGAAGGCATCCCATCTTTCTTTAACAAGTATCGATATGTTTTCGGATTCGTTTCGTTCACATGATACACGTAAATCTTGGAGCGTCGTGTGCTTTTCCTTTATTTTTCCTTTTAATAAATGCACCATCCTGGTATGAGATAGTCCTTCGTTTATTTATAGAATGTTGTTTGCACTTCACTTATATCTTTTGAGTATGGCTTTATAGAACTCTTCATGTGCTTCACTTATATCTTTTGAAGTTTGGATTGCATGTTTCTCCTCACATAGAAAACCGCCATTTGTAGAATGCTCTTTTCCTTCACTTACATTTGTTAGAGCGTGGGCATATCTTTTGTAGAAAGAATTAAACTCTCTTGCTTCACTTATATCTATTTAGAGAGTTGACAGGAATTGGTCATTCACATGGTTAGTCATAAAATCCTACATAAACTTGTAGATCGCTGAATATGATATGTTTGATTCCTTGTAATAGTTTTGCAATATAGAGATGCTAATTTGTGGGAGGTACTAGTGAATGATTGTGGTTTAGTAAAAATATTGGTGTTAAGGTTTGTGATTCCCGAAGCATGCATGTATGGTCTCCTAACTATGTAACCAAATTGGCGTGCATTGTATTTTGATTGTTTATCTTTGCGTGAAGGTCGGGGGCGCGCGATGGTTAAGTCCTACCAACCTCCCCACTAGGAGCATGCGTCATAGTATTTTTGCTTCAAGGGATGATAGATTTTGTGCAATAAGTATGTGAGTTCTTTATGACTAATGTTGAGTCCATGGATTATACGCACTCTCACCCTTCCACCTTGCTAGCCACTCTAGTACCGAGCAATTTTTGCCGGTGCATCAAACCATCTTATATCCTTCCTCAAAACAGCCACCATACCTACCTATCATGGCATTTCCATAGCCATTCCGCGATATATTGCCATGTAACTCCACTGTTCTGTTTGTTATGACACGCACCATCATTGCCATATTGCTTTGCATGATCATAAGACAGCTAGCATGATGTTTTCATGGCTTGTCCATTTTTTGATGTCATTGCTATGCTAGATCATTGCACATCCCGGTACACCGCCGGAGGCATTCATATAGAGTCATATTTTTGTTCTACTATCGAGTTGTAATATCGAGTTGTAAGTAAATAAAAGTGTGATGATCATCATTATTAGAACATTGTCCCATGTGAGGTTATAAAAAATAAAATAGGCCAATGAAGCCCAAATAAAAAAAGAGGCCAAAGAAGCCCACCAAAAAAAGAGAGGCCAAAGAGCCCAAAATAAAAAAAAATGAGAGAAAAAGATAGAAGGGGCAATGTTACTATCCTTTTACCACACTTGTGCTTTAGAGTAGCACCATGTTCTTCATATAGAGAGTCTCCTATATTGTCACTTTGATATACTAGTGGGATTTTTTCGTTATAGAACTTGGCTTGTATATTCCAATGATGGGCTTCCTCAAATTGCCCTAGGTCTTCATGAGCAAGCAATTTGATGCACACCCACTAGTTTTCCTTTGAGTTTTCATACACTTATAGCTCTAGTGCATACATGGCAATCCCTACTCACTCACATTGATATCAATTGATGGACATCTCCATAGTCCATTGATTTTCCTAGTTGATGTGAGACTTTCTCCCTCCTTTTGTCTATCACCACCTTCTATTCCACCCATAGTGCTATGTCCATGGCTCACGCTCATGTATTGCGTGAAGAGTTGAAAAGGTTTGAAAAAGTAAAGTATGAAAACAATTGCTTGGCTAACACCGGGATGGACATGAGGGGTACCTTGTGTTAAGAAAAGGGAGCATGAAAGACTATATGACTTTGTAGGGATAACGTTCTTTAGCATTGATATTTTGAAAGACTTGATTGTTTGTTGGGATGCCCGAGTATTAAATTCTTTTATGTCAAAAGATATAATATTGCTTTGATTCACTCGTGTCTTAATATTCATGACATGATTAGATTACATGATCAATATTATGCTAGGTAGCATTCCACATCAAAAATTATATTTTTTATCATTTACCTACTCGAGGACGAGCAGGAATTTAGCTTGGGAATGCTGATACGTCTCCGTCGTATCTATAATTTTTGAGTGTTCCATGCCAATATTCTACAACTTTTACATACTTTTGGCACTTTTGTATACTATTTTTTGGACTAACATATTGATCTAGTGCCCAGTGCCAGTTCATGTTTGTTGCATGTTTTTTGTTTCGCGGAGAATCCATATCAAACGGAGTCCAAACGGGATAAAAACTTACGAAGATGTTTTTTGGAATATATGTGATTTTGGGGAAGAAAAATCAACATGAGACGATGCCCAAGGGGACCACGAGGTAGGGGGGTGCGCCCCTGACCCTCGTGGCCACCCCGTAAGGCGGTTGCTTCCCTTCTTTCGCCGCAAGAAAGCCAATATCTGGATACAAACCATGTTAAAATTTCAGCCCGGTCGGAGTTACGGCTCTCCGGAAATATAAGAAATGGTGAAAGGCCAGAATTGGGGAACGCAGGAACAAAGAGAGATGGCGAGAAGGATCCAATCTCGGAGGGGCTCTCGCCCCTCCCATGCCATGGAAGACAAGGACCAGAGGGAGAACCCTTCTCCCACCTAGGGAGAAGGTCAAGGAAGAAGGAGAAGGGGGGGGCTCTCTCCACCTCGCTTCTGGTGGCGCTGGAGTGCCACCGGGGCAACGATCGTGTGACGGTGATCTACACTAACACCTCCGTCGTCTTCACCAACATCTTCATCACCTTCCCCCATGTATTTACAGCAGTCCACTCTCCCGCAATCCACTGTACCTTGTACTTGAACATTGGTGCTTTATGCTTCATGTTGTTATCTAATGATGTGTTTCCATCCTATGATGTCTGAGTAGATTTTCGTTGTCCTATTGGTAATTGGTGAATTGCTATGATTGGTTTAATTTTCTTGTGGTTATGTTGTTGTCCTGTGGTGCCCATCATATGAGTGTGCGCGTGGTTCTCACCATAGGGTTAGTTGTATGTTGATAGGACTATGTATTGGAGGGCAAGAGTGACAGAAGCTTCAACCTAGCATAGAAATTGATGCATACGGGATTGAAGGGGGACCAATATATCTTAACGCTATGGTTTGTTTTACCTTAATGAACGTTAGTAGTTGCGGATGCTTGCTAATAGTTCCAATCATAAGTGCATAGAATTCCAAGTCAGGGTTGACATGCTAGCAGTGGCCTCTCCCACATAAAACTTGCTATCGGTCTAGTAATGTAGTCAACTGCTTAGGAACAATTTCGCAACTCCTACCACCACTTTTCCACACTCGTTGTACTAACTTTATTGCTTCTTTACCTAAACAGCCCCTAGTTTTTATTTATGTGTTCTTTATATTCTTGTAAACCTATCCCGTTACACCTACAAAGTACTTCTAGTTTCATACTTGTTCTAGGTAAAGTAAACATTAAGCGTACGTAGAGTTGTATCGGTGGTCGATGGAACTTGAGGGAATATTTTTTCTACCTTTAGCTCCTCGTTGGGTTCGACACTCTTACTTATCGAAAGAGGCTACAATTGATCCCCTATACTTGTGGGTTATCAAACACTATATCATCAAGAACGTTAAGCGTGCGGACCCTACGAGTTCGAGAACTATGTAGACATGACCGAGGCATCTCTCCGGTCAATAACCAATAGCGGAACCTGGATGCCCATATTGGCTCCTACATATTCTACGAATATCTTTATCGGTCGAACCATCATGAAAACATAAACAATTCCATTTGTCTGTCGGTATGTTCCTTGCCCGAGATTCGATCGTCAGTACCTCTATACCTAGTTCAATGTCGTTACTGGCAAGTATCTTTACTTGTTCCTTAATACATCATCTCGTAACTAACTCATTAGTAATTTGCTTGCAAGGCTTCTTATGATGTGTATTACTGAGAGGGCCAAAAGATACCTCTTGTATCTAAAATTTTTGACTGTTCCATGATGTTATATTATCATTCTTGGATGTTTTACAATCATTCTATTGACATAATGCCCTGTGCCAGTTGTTGTTTTTTTCTTGTTTTTTATATCGCAGAAAGTCAATACCAAACGGAGTCCAGACGCAACAAAACTTTTTGGAGAATTTTTCCGGGCCAGAAGACACACAATGGGCCAAAGAAGTAGCTGGGGGTGCTTCGAGGGGAGCACAACCCACCAGGGTGCGCCTAGGCCCCCAGGCGTGCCCTGGTGGGTTGTGCCCACCTTGTGGCCTCCCACACCGCCTCTTCGCTCTATAAATATCCCAATATTCCAGAAACCCTAGGGGAGTCGATGAAATTTTGTTCCAGATGCCACAAGTTCCAGAACCACAAGATCCAATCTAGAGCCCTTTTCCGGCACTCCGCTAGAGGGGAACACGATCACGGAGGGGTTCATCGTCCTGATTGGTGCCTCTCTGATGATGTGTTAGTAGTTCACCTCAGACCTACGGGTCCGTAGGCAGTAGCTAGATGGCTTCTTCTCTCTTTGTTTCTCAATACAATGTTCTCTTGGAGATCTATTTAATGAAATGACTTTGTGCAGTGTGTTTGTTGGGATCCGATGAATTGTGAGTTTATGATCAGATTTGCCTTGTTTTAATATCCATACTTTATTATTATAGCCTTGTATTTATTCTCCGATATTTGGGTTTTGTTTGGCCAACTTGATCTATTTATCTTGCAATGGGAAGAGGTGCTTCGTGATGGGTTGGATCTTGCGGTGTCTTTTCCAAGTGACAGAAGGGGTAGCAAAGCACGCATGTATCGTTGCTATTAAGGATAAAAAGATGGAGTCTATTCCTACATGAATAGATCTTCTCTACATCATGTCATCGTTCCTATTGCAATACTCCATTTTTCCATGAACTTAATACATTAGATGCATGCTGGATAACGGTCGACGTGTGGAGTAATAGTAGTAGATGCATGAAGTAGTCAGTCTACTGATCTTGGACGTGATGCCTATATACATGATCATTGTCTTGGATATCGTCATAATCATTTGCTTTTCTATCAATTGACCAATAGCAATTTGTCTACCCACCGTTTGCTATTTCTCGAGAGAAGCCAATAGTGAAATCTACGGGCCCCGAGTCTATTTTCCTATCATGTACTTTCAGATCTATATTGCCATTTGCTTTTCCTTTTCTTCGTAACTTTTATTTTCATATCTATATTATCAAAAACCCAAAAATACCTCGCTGAATTTTATTTGCCATTGTTCCATTTACTACTACTCATCTATCCTTTTACCAATCAATTACCCGGGAGGGACTGACAACCCCTCTTACACGTCGGGTTGCAAGTATTTGTTATTTGTGTGCAGGTACCGTTTACATAGTGTTGCTTGGTCCTCCTACTAGTTCGATAACCTTGGTCTCATTGCTAAGGGAAATACGTACCGTAGCTATGCTGCATCATCCCTTCCTCTTTGGGGAAATACCGATGTAGTTCAAGCGACATCAGAGGCTTAGTCAATGGGTCTTCCACATTCAAATTCGTATGTACTTTGGAAATTTCTATATCTCCATCCTTGACCTTTTCATGAATGGAGTTGAAGCATCTCTTGATGTGTTTTGTTCTCTTGTGAAACCTAGATTCCTTCGCCAAGGCAATTGCTCCATTATTGTCAAAAAAGATTGTCATTGGACCCGATGCACTAGGTATTACACCCAGATCGGATATGTAATCCTTCATCGAGACTCCTTCATGTGCTGCTTTCGAATCATCTATGTACTCTGCTTCACACGTAGACCCCGCAATGACACTCTGTTTGGAACTGCACCAACTGACAGCTCCAGTATTCAATATAAATATGTATCTGGTCTGAGATTAGAGTCATCCGGATCTATGTCGAAGCTAGCATCAACGTAACCCTTTACGACGAGCTCTTCGCCACGTCCATCAATGAGAAACATATCATTGGTCCTTTTCAGATACTTCGGGATGTTCTTGACTGATGTCGAGTGATCCACTCCTAGATTACTTTGGTACCTCCCGCCAAACTTATGGCAAGGCACACAACAATTCTGGTACAAAGCATAGCATACATGATAGAACATATGGCTGATGCATAGGGAATGACTTTCATTTTCTCTCTATCTTCTGCAGTGGTCAGGCTTTGAGGCTGACTCAATTTCATACCTTGTAACACAGGCAAGAACCCTTTCTTTGACTAATCTATTTTGAACTTCTTCAAAACTTTGTCAAGGTATGTGCTTTGTGAAAGTCCTATTAAGCATCTTGGTCTATCTCAATAGATCTTGATGCCTAATATATAAGCAGCTTCACCGAGGTCTTTCATTGATTTTTTATTCAAGTATCTGTTTATGTTATCTAGAAATTATATATCATTTCCAATCAACAATATGTCATCCACATATAAAATTAGAAATGCTACAGAGGTCCCACTCACTTTCTTGTAAATATAGGCTTCACCGTAAGTCTGTATAAAACCATATGCTTTGATCACCTCATCAAAGCGTATATTCCAACTCCGAGATGCTTGCACCAGTCCATAGATGGATTGCTGGAGCTTGCACACTTTTTTAGCACCTTTAGGATCGGCAAAACATTATGGTTGCATCATATACAACTCTTCTTTTAGAAATTCATTCAGGAATGCAGTTTTGACATCCATTTGCCAGATTTCATAATCATAAAATGCGGCAATTGCTAACATGATTCGGACAGACTTAAGCATCACTAGGATTGAGAAAGTCTCACCATAGTCAACTCCTTGAACTTGTCGAAAATCCTTTGGGGCAAGTCGAGCTTTGTAGACAGTAACATTACCATTAGCGTCAGTCTTCTTCTTGAAGATCCATTTATTTTCTATGGCTTGCCGATCATCGGGCAAGACCACACTTTGTTCTCATACATGGACCTTATCTTAGTCTACATGGCCTCAAGCCATTTTTTGGAATCTGGACTCATCATAGCTTCTTCAAAGTTCGAAGGTTCGTCGTTGTCTAACAACATGACTCCCAGGACAGGATTACCGTACCACTCTGGTGCGGTACGTGTTCTGATGGACCTTCGAGGTTTATTAGTAACTTGATCCGATTTCCCATGATCATCATCATTAGCTTCTTCTCTAGTTGGTGTAGGCATCACGAGAACGATTTCCTCTGATGAGCTACTTTCCCATTCTAGAGAAGGTACAATTACCTCATCAAGTTCTACTCTCATCCCACTCACTTCTTTCGAGAGAAACTCCTTCTCTAGAAAGGACCCATTCTTAACAACAAAGATCTTGCCTTCGGATCTTTGGTAGAAGGTGTACCCAATTGTTTCTTTAGGGTATCCTATGAAAACACACTTCTCTAATTTGGGTTCGAGCTTATCAGGCTGAAGCCTTTTGACATAAGTGTTTCAACCCCAAACTTTAAGAAACGACATCTTTGGTTTCTTGCCAAACCATAGTTCATATAGTGTCATCTCAACGGATTTAGACAGTGCCCTATTTAGCATGAATGCAACTGTCTCTAATGCATAACCCCAAAATGATAAAGGCAAATCGATAAGATACATCATAGAACGCACCATATATAATAGAGTACGGTTACAACGTTCGGACACACAATTATGCTGTGGTGTTCTAGGTGGAGTGAGTTGTGAAACTATTCCACATTGTTTTAAATGAAGGCCAAACTTGTAACTCAAATAGGTGAGAAAATAACGATACCCACCGCGTGCTTCAACACTCATAGGACCTCATACATCGGTATGTATTATTTCCAATAAGTCACTAGCTCGCTCCATTGTTCCAGTGAACGGAGTTTTAGTCATCTTGCCCATGATGCATGGTTCGCAAGTATCAAATGATTCATAATCAAGTTATTCCAAAAGTCCATTAGCATGGATTTTCTTCATGCGTTCTACACCAGTATGACCTAAACGGCAGTGCCACAAGTATATTGCACTATAATTATCAATTTTGCATCTTTTGGCATCAATATTATGAATATGTGCATCACTACGATCGAGATTCAATAAGAATAGACCATTCCTCAAGGGTGCATGACCATAAAATATATTAGTCATATAAATAGAACAACCATTATTCTCTGACTTAAATGAATAACCATCTCGCATTAAATAAGATACATATATAATGTTCATGCTCAACGCGGGAACCAAATAACAATTATTTAGGTCTAAAACTAATCCCGAAGGTAGATGTAGAGGTAGCGGGCCAACAGTGATCACATCGACCTTGGAACCATTCCTGACGCGCATCGTCACCTCGTCCTGAGCCAATCTTCGTTTATTCCACAGCTTCTGTTCCAAGTTACAAATATGAGCAATCAAACCAGTATCAAATACCCACACACTGCTATGAGCATTAGTAAGGAACACATCAATAACATGTATATCAAATATACCTTTGTTCACTTTGTCATCCTTCTTATCCGCCAAATACTTGGGGCAGTTCCGCTTCCAGTGACCACTTCCTTTGCAGTAGAAGTACTCAGTTTCAGGCTTAGGTACAGCTTTGGGTTTCTTCATGGGAGCGGCAAACTCTTTATCGTTCTTCTAGAAGTTCCCTTTCTTTCATTTGCCCTTTTCTTGAAACTAGTGGTCTTGTTAACCATCAAAACTTGATGTTCTTTCTTGATTTCTACCTCCGCTGATTTCAGCATCGCGAAGAGCTCGCGAATTGTTTTCTCCAACCCTTGCATATTATAGTTCATCACGAAGCCTTTGTAGCAGTGATTGAAGAACTCTGTCAATAACACTCACAACTGGAAGATCAATTCCCAACTAAGTCAAGTGATTATGATACCCAGACATTTTGAGTATGTGTTCACTGACAGAACTATTCTCCTCCATCTTGTGGCTATAGAACTTGTTGGAGACTTCATATCTCTCAACCCGGGCATTAGGTTGAAATATCAATATCAGCACCTAGAACATCTCATATGCGCCATGACGTTCAAAACGTATTTGAAGTCTCGGTTCTAAGTCGTAAAGCAAGGAACACTAAACTATAGAGAAGTCATCATTCCGCATTTGCCAGACATTCATAGTGTCCAGATTAGCGGGAGCGGGTGGGTCACCTAGCGGTGCATCAAGGACATAATTCTTCTGTGCAGCAATGAGGATAATCCTCAAGTTATGGACCTATCCCATGTAGGAGCTACCATCATCTTTCAACTTAGCTTTCTCTAGAACGCATTAAAATTTAGGGGAATGGTAGCACGGGCCATTGATCTACAACATAGATATGCAAAACTATTAAGACTAAGTTCCTGATAAATTAAGTTCAATTAATAAAATTACTAATGAACTCCCACTTAAATTAACATCCCCCATGTTATCTAAGTGATATATGATCCAAATCAACTAACCCATGTCCGATCATCACGTGAGATGGGGTAGTCATCAATGGTGAACATGTCTATGTTGATCATATCTACTATATGACTCACGTTCGACATTTCGGTCTCCAGTGTTTCGAGACCATATATGTACATGCTAGGTTCGTCAAGTTTAATCCAAGTATTATGCATGTGCAAAACTGTCTTACACCCGTTGTATGTGAACGTATAGTCTATCACACTCGATCATCACGAGCTGCTTCGAAACAACGAACTTTAGCAACGGTGCATACTCGGGGAGAACACTTTTATCTTGAAATTAAGTGAAGGGATCATCTTATAGTGCTACCGCTATTCTAAGCAAAATAATATGCATAAAGGATAAACATCACATGCAATCAAAATATGTGACATGATATGACCATCATCATCTTGTCCTTTTGATATCCATCTCCAAAGCATCGCCATGATCTCTATCGTCACCGGCTCTACACCTCGATCTCCATCGTTGCATCGGGGTCGTCTCACCAACTATTTCTTCTACAACAATTGCTAACTCATAGCGATAAAGTAAAGCAATTACATGGCACTTGCATTTCATACAATAATTAAGAGGCAACACTAAGGCTCATGCCGGTTGTCGATATTACAAAACATGATCATCTCATACAACAACATATATCACATCACGCATTGAACATATCACATCACAACATACCCCGCAAAAACAAGTTAGACGTCCTCTACTTTGTTTTTGCAAGTTTTACGTGGCTGCTATGGGCTTCTTGATGGGTAACGTAGCATGCAATTTCAAAACAATTCCTACGCTCACGCAAGATCTATCTAAGAGATTCATAGCAACGAGAAGGGGTGCGTGTGTCTACATAACCTCGTAGACCGAAAGCGGAAGCGTTTGAAAACACGGTTGATGTAGTCGAACTTCTTCTAGCTCCGACCGATCAAGCACTGAATGTACGGCACCTCCGAATTTTGCACATGTTCAGCTCGTTGACGTCCCTCGTCCTCTTGATCCCGCAAGATGTTGAGGAAGCAGATGAGTTCCGTCAACACGACGGCGTGGTGACGGTGACGGTCATGTGATCCGCGCAGGGCTTTGCCTAAGCACTACGAAGATATGACTGTGGGAGAAAAGTATGGAGGGGGGCGCCGCACATGGATAACAGATGTTGTTATGTGTTCTAGGCGCCCCCCTCCCCAATTCATGGAGGGGAGAAGAGGCAGCCAGGAGGGCGCCCCAAGTAGGTCGAATCCTACTTGGGGTTCCTCCCCAATTCTGCCCCCCTAATGTTGCTTAGATGCGTCAGTGTTTCCCCAAGGAATAAGTGAGGATGCAGCACATCAACGGTATGGTATTTCCCTCATTGATGAGACCAAGGTTATCGAACCAGTAGGAGAACCATGCAGCACTACATAAATGGTACCTGCACACAAATAACAACCACTTGCAACCCAACGCGTTAAAGGGGTTGTCAATCCCTTTCGAGTAGCGATGCCAAAAAGTGACGTAAGGGTAGGATAAAATTGTAGTAGATTGATATATGCGAATAAAAGCAAATAAAACTCATCATGGTAATTTTTGGGTTTTTGATAATATAGATCTGATAATAAAATAAGCAAACAAAAGAAAAGAAAAATGGCAATATAGATCTGAAAGTATATGATAGGAAAATAGACCCAGGGCGTAGATTTCACTAGTGGCTTCTCTCGAGAAAATAGCATGCGG